>CM069535.1:31807972-32407972 GCA_035773235.1 Eospalax fontanierii | reverse complement strand
CAGTAAGTTAATAGGTCCCTCAGATAAATCAAGTATGATTATTACATAAGGCATAGTGTTTAAAATTTAGGTTATCTGTCACAAAATCAATCACAAGGCAATCCCTAAATTCTTAGGATACACTTGTAGTGTGAAAAGGCATTTGCTTTTGATAGGCTGTGGAACATTTTTCCAACCAAAATCAAAGAGGATAATTTAATCTCAGGCAAAAGATATTATCTGGACACCAACTATGATGAAATAAAGTGGAATATTGAATTGATACTTGAAAATATGAAGAATTAGTTTTCATTTTAGGTGTGTTAAGGGAACTACGTACTTCACGGGGTCTTTACTTTTTAAAATACCACCAAAAATATTCACAAATGAAATAATTACATAGGACTGACTTTACTAACCCAAAATGATGGAGAAAGGGCATTCACTACTATTAAAATTTCCCATAAAAGCTAATTTAGCATGCTTTTGATCCCAACACTCAGGAAGCAGAAGCAGGCAGATTTTTGTGAGTTCCAAGGCTACACAAAGTGAGACTCTGACTAAAAAAAAAACAACAACAACAACAACAAAAAACTTCAACCAAATTTAAAAAAACAAAAGAAAAAATTTATGTAAGCATAATGGTACATGACTATAATTTTAGTGCTGCTTAGTAGCCTCAGATAGGAGCAAGAATGTGAAGGCAATATAGACTACATAGACAGATCCTCTCTCAAAAAAGTATAGTACAGATTTAAAACTTTAGATTTAAATAATTAATTACAATTTAAGCAGTTATTCTCAACTTTTTCTGGCCATGAACCATTCCTTTGGTAATTTAGTAAACCATCTTATGAACATCTTCTAAAAAGTTTTAGATACATTTTAAATATAAAGAAAGAACTATTCTACTTAAAATATTGTTACAATAAATAAATTTGTGATGTTAATCTATGTGCTTAAGTCAATTAAATTAAATAATGTATGGTTTACCCCTGAATACAATGTATTTTAAAGTAATGTTGAATATAATATGAAATGAAAATATATGTGATGTCTATTAGTATTCTTGTAGATTTGTTTACTTTTAGTTAGATATTAATGAGAATATAGACCTAACTTTCCCCATTCCAGCTGTGAGCTTGAAACTTTAAATAAAAAACAAAGCCAAAAAATTTGTGAATACAGAGCCAGGTCTTTAATCGAAGCACCCTGGAGGCAGAGGCAGGTGATTCTCTTAGTTCCAGGCCAGGTAGGGTTGCAGGGAGATCCAGTCTCAAAAAACAAAAAACAAAACAAAAAAAAACAACCAACCCCAAATAGAACAAATAAAAAAAAATTTGACTGCTTGCTTATTTAGCAATACTCACATACGGAGGCATCACTGCTCTATACTGGGAAGCAAGGGCAGGCTGCTGTCCATTCAGTTTGGCCTGTGGAGGACCACAAGCTATTCTCTTTTCTACCACTTTGAGGATGTCATTTTGTTCTGATGTTATAGTTGTGCCTTCATCCTGGCCAAGTTGCTTTTCATCCTGATCAGATGAAGGTGAGCCAGCAGACTTACCACCATCTCTCCAGCAAGCAACATCTGGTATGAAGAGAAAAGAGGAGTAAGAAAATATTGAGCTACATAACAGGAATATTTCAAGAAAGTGTCATCACGGAAGTACAGGAAAAGCATAAGATGTCTCATAAGGGGGGCTATTACTGTTCTTAATGTATTTAGGTAGTCTCAAATAGTGGCTTCCAGAGTAGAAAGGTTGTATCTCAGAATGCCATTACAAATAAACAAGGAAGGAATACTAGCACATCTCTGATGCTTTATCAGGATTTATGTAGAGGGTTAGAAATAACAGTTTTTGTTTGGTCTGTGTGTCAGATGGTCACATTTCGAGATATTTGAGAGTTCCTATGGAAAGGAAGGTGGGAATTCTACAACCCAGTAGTTGATAAGAGATGTTCTCATTCATTGGCTTTCAGTCAACTATTGCTAGTTAACATGTCCCAGGTGAGCAGATTCAGTGACAATGATTGTCTGGTTAAAATTCATTACCCAAGTAAAACTACAGTTTTCAAGGATATCTTAAAGAAATAAGTTATCTCCTACCCAAAAAAGAAGCCCAGTCTTTTGTCTGTTTTTCCTCACTTATTTGGAGGAAAGCATGTCATGAGCTGCCCCAGTACAAGGGGTCCTTAGGAACCAAAAACTAGGTAAGTGACCTAAAAATTACAGTCTTAGTTAAAATAACTTCAACTGACAGTTTCACTGCAAACTGTAAGAGAATCCCTCACCCATAACCTCCAGCTAGGCTGCTTACATTCCTGTTCTTTAGACACAGTGAAAGGTCATTATGTAGGGTTCAATTTACTAATTCACAATGTCAAAGTTACTGGGCAGCAATAAAAAACTCACAGGTCAAAATTCAAGTGAATATAGAAGCAGTGGGGCTGACACAATTTCTAATACAAATTCACTGTTTACATTATGAAGATTAAAGAAAAAAGATGATATATTTGGGGTTGACAAGAAATGGACCAAAAGAAATGTCAAACATAACAGCATTAAAAAAATATGGACCTGCAAAATTTCTGTTAGAGGAAACTCATGGGTGTAGGTTCCACTGAGATGTTTGGTAATGAGAATGTGGAGCTAACTAAAACACTTACAAGTCTCTCAAACAATTCTTATTTTTAGTTTTTGCTTTACAACATACATAAAGTATCCTTCACTATCCAAAATAATCTATCTACTATGGACAGATCTTATTTGGGAAATGTGCACAAAACTTTTATTACCGTAAAAAAAAGATCAAATGCACAGCTAAGCCCAGTAGTACACACCTATACTCATAGCCCTCAAGAGGGCTGACAGTGAGCTCTAGGCCAGCCTAATGATATAGTGAGATTATTTTAAAACAAAGAACTCCACGGCTCAGCAGTTAGGAGCACTGCTCTTTCAGAGGACCCGGGTTCAATTCCCAGCACCCACATGGTGGGTAACAACTGTCCCTAACTCCAGTTCCAGGGGATCTGACATCCTCTTCTGACCTCCATAGGCATTGCATGACACAGCTGCACTTACATACGTGCAGGCAGTACACACATACACATAAAATAACCAAACAAAAAAACTGCTTCCCCCATCCCCCAGAGACTTACAAAGAAAGCAGGAATGAAGAGGGAATGGACAGGACAAAGACAAAGGCAAGGGAAGGAAAGAAAAAGGGGAAAAGTACCAAACATTACTGTACAGAGAAAGATACCTGAAAATCTTGGAAAATTGCAAATTTTGACTTAGTATAAGTTTGATGTGCAGATCAAGATTATACATTTCCAACAAGTTCTCAAGCTACAATGATACTATTGGCATAAAAAGCGTGTTTAAGTGAAGACAACACTGGTTTCTAGAAAATAGGCAAGTCATATATATGAGCATGCAGGAGGTGACAAAACAAGTTAAAACACTGATCTCATTCAGTACTAAGTAGAAAGTATTCATACTTGGTGGGCGTAAACTGGGTCCAGGTCCATAGTTTTCATCATTTGCTTCCTTTTCTTTTTTTTCTTGATCTCCAGCTGCCTGTAGACTGGGAAATTCCTGCTGAAATTGACTATTCACTTGGATTCCTAAAAATTTTTCAAAGACACATTAAGATAACTTTTACACTGAAAATAATTCAAACAACCCTCCCAGGATATAATAAGAGTTCTTGTTTTTTTCTGATTAATTATTCCACATTCTATTAACTGCTCATATTCATAAAAGACTATCTCAACCTTTGAAAGTTAGTGAACAGCCATGAGGAGATAACAATCTAAGGACCTGCCAGATACATCACAAAGGACTCCATTAAGATGGCTGGACAAGTGAGGAGTTTTACTTTTGTTTCTCTTTTATTATGACCCCTTTTAAACAAGTCCAACTTCTCTGCTTTATAAACTTTTGACTACTAGTTTTAATTGTATTATCAAAACAGACTTTTATGACTAAATATCAACAAGTCCCAAGTAAGTCTAGGACCTCTTCATTTGTAATTTACTATAATTAATGGTGTCTCATCTCATTATTCATATACCTACTTGCCTATTTTTATATATCCATAAACTAAGAGTAAATATTTTATTTTGAGGGCCTAGACTCCTCTATATGATTTTACTTTAGACATTTTCTGTTCTACAAGTGGGAAAATTAAGTTCCGTTGAGGATTTATTTCATCATTCCTTAGATGGCAAAGAGTATTACAGTTTCATGGACACACTCTAACTTCACTACCAAAATATCACGACAGGATATTTGATAAAAGAGTTTGGATGTGTAACTGAAAAAGAATACAGTTACTAGAAATCCATAGGACCGATGTATGGGTGCTTTTATGAATCAAAGTGTTGAGGGTACAAACTTTGTCTCAGTATGCAAAAGATTTTTTAAAATATGCAAGTAGAGGACAACTTAAAATTCTCTTTTAATCACTACCATTGGCTCATATATATGGTTTTGACAATGAAATTTAACCCAAGAGATTTTTTTAAAAAAACATTTAAAGGATCTCAATAAATCCTTTCTAACTCTGATCTCCTGCATGGCTGTTCAATAACTATCAAACAAGATTCCCCAGCTAATGTCCACTTACCATCTCCTTGCCCACCTTGCTTGTTACTGGCCCATGATTTGGGAGCAGGTGCTACTTCTGGGGGAGCTGCAACCCCAGGTTTTGGTTGTGCTGGTGACACTTCTGGTGCTCTTAAAAAAAATATGAACCCATTATTTCAGATATTGAATGTCAAATTTTTAAAAAATTACATGTAAAGTTTCTATGCTAAATTTTTGGCTATCGATTTGTGCAGGTGTATCTCTCATGAATGGTTTCTCTATGTATGATTATCTTTTAAATCATGGTTGTTTTCCCCCATTTGTCTCTATCTTTGAATAACCCAATGAAATGACAGCTTTATTTTCCATTTTCTTAAGAAATGCTTATAACTAAAAATAGACACCAACACATGTTTCAAAGTAAGAACATATAAATAGAAATCTAAGTATATGTATACATACAGTCTGGACTGGAATAATTAGTCAGGAGTTAAGGCTAGTCAAGCTCCGATTGTTAGTCCACAGATTCACCACTGTATTTATTATAATTCAAAAGGGTAACAGCAATCTGATCCATTCCCATGAATAAAAGGTGAATAAAAACAGTCTATAGTTTCAGTCAATCATTTTAATATGGTAATGCTTAAAAATGAAAAAGCAGAAGAGACTTAAATAATGCCGGTACTATTTTTTATACATAATACATGACTTATTAGTATAAAATAATTTTATAATAAATTAAAGTGTCTACAGAAGTGGGCAAGTACACTATATATATAGAGCTTAAGCAGAAATATAGAAATTTCATAAAAGACACGGGCAAACAAAATACAAATCCCACCAACTGTCCAATAGCTTATTCAAATTTTAAATATCATTAGCTAGCTCAATTAACTAATAATCTGGTACAAACTCTGACAATGAGAGGACAAAGTATTTCCTGAGGGAATGATAAAGACAGGCAGTACTAATTCTATCCTATCTTTCTTGTTTTTCACTTAAACAGTACTTAAGCACCTATGATGTATCAAGCAGTTTCAATGCAGGAGACAGAATTCTTTAGCATCTTGGAACTTAAGACAATAGAATCAATTCTTTTCCTTTTCAAAACAATTTTCTTTTGGAATCAATTTCTAGTCACATAGAAAGAGAATGCCTGATTTGATGAGGATAGAAGAGGAAGTGATGGTTTTACAAATTAGAAATTGTCGTGTTTTATCTTGATAATAATGCTACTAGCCTCAAAGGAAAATGAAGCTAATGACTTGAAAAGAACATGAAATATAAGCATAACACTTTACACACAACAGTCCCTTTCTCAGTTTCCTACAAAGAAAGAAGAGTATCATTCTTTTAATAGACTGGGACTTACTTTTCTTCTTCATGCTGCTCTTGTTTTGATGCCCATCCTGTGCCATCTTTAGGTACAATATTCACATTTGGATCATTGCCTTTGTTCTCTGCTTTGAGACTTGGGAGGTTAGCAGGTGGAGGCATCCGCCGTGAAATGCCAACTTTTCCAAGACTTTGTAAGCCATGTCGAGCTGCAACTAAAAGATCAGTAACATCAACTTTCTTAGAATATCTACTGTACTATCCAAATGATGTAGAACAGGAGTCAAAGGAATCTCTGAATGATTACTCCTAATCTTTAGAGATTTGTAAATTTATACTTTACATACTGCAATGTAATTCAAGGTAAAAATATTAAATAACCAAGCCACTCAAAAGATAAGCTATCCGTTAACATGGTAACAGTTGGCCCTAAAAAATAAGCCAGGGGAGGTGGCACTTAGAGGCAGAGTTGGGTGAATCTCTGTGAGACAGAGGCCAATTTGGTCTCCCTACTGAGGGAGTTACAGGCCAGCTAGGGCTATAGGGAGACCCTGTTTCAAGAAGAAAAAAACAAAACAGAAGAAATCTAAATCACTCTCCACTTTGCCAACAAAAAGAAATTCTAAAAATATATGTAACACAAATGTGAGGCAAAAAGAAATAATGCCAATTTTTAATTTTTTTCCCCTTAGGTAATCTATTTCAAATTCAAAACTTAGAATGCTAGAGAACAAAATGGGATAAGATGGGATTCCAGAATTTGGGAGGCAAAAGGAAGAAATTAGTCATAAGTTTGAAGACACTCTGCTCTATACATTAAGTTCCAAGCCAATTAGCACTACATAACAAACCCTTGTCTCAATTCTTCAACCCCAAACAATCAACTGAAACCCACTAAGAAAGAGAATGCTAAAAAATAAATGACTTTATTTTTATGATACTGCTAGTATGTCATAAATGGTTTATTTTTCATGGTATATATTTTAAAGGGACCCAAGTTAAAAAATAAGGAATACCCCCAAACAAAACAAAACAAAGGATTTTTTTCTGTAGCTAGGATCATATATTAATTAATGGCTCTGAATTTCCTCATAGGAATCATTTTGCTATTTCTCTTCTATCAACAAAAGGGAAGGAAAAAAATGTGTTTTATACTGTTCTATTACAGTATAAATTTTCAACTGCAAAATATTCAACTCAGATTTCTTTAAAATATGTGAATACAAAGGCCAATGGAAATAAGGTTCCATTAACCTGGCTTGCCCTAGCCTCTAATAGTAGCAGTAGGTACAGTGTGCCATTTATAGTAACAAAACAAAGTAAATGACAATGGGTTTACTCACCTGTAGTCTTCTGAGTTTCCAATGACTTGCCTTTGTAGGTATTAAACAAACTGAGTGTTGCATACTTTTTCCCATCCTTTGCTTTTGTGCTCTGGCCTGACTTCTCCGACATTTCGGTGGAAACTCATCGAGTCCAAAACCTCCTGCCACACCCCTTAAAAGTAGTCTTTAAGATGCATGTAACAAAGAAAAATGAAGGGAATTTTTAGTGTTAACTGGTTAAAACTTTAATTCACAGAAAACTGGGATAGAAGAGTAAGCAATGAAGATATTAATCTTCAATATATGTACTGATATTTTCATAGATAGTCTTTAATATAGAACAGAATAATAAACTATCATGCACTTGACATAGTACTTACAAGTGGTTTATAACTGCTAATGTTCTCACAGAGAACATAGCTAGAATCCACAAAAACATGAATACTTCAAATACACTGAGCCCAAAGAGGCTGTCTATGTAACAGACACATTATTTGACTTTAAAAGGCTGGAAATGACTGACAACAGACTACCATAGGACTCATCTGGTAGGAAGACATCATCATTTCCTTCAATGTACCCTAATCTTATAGAAATGCCCTAACAGAAAAATCTATTAATAAAAGAGGAGAAAAGACAAGTATTTCTCATATATTACTCCCCTTCAGTTTAAAGAGATATTATACACACATATTCTGGAAGGGCTAGTTAGGGCCTAGGTAGGGCAGAAGCTGGCTAATTCCACAACAGAAACAAGCTAAAGATAGTACAGTTTTTCACTTATACATCTGACAAAATCATAAAGTATCAGTGATGTGTCAAACAAGAAGGGTTTTCTGTTTGTTTTGCAGTCCTGAGGATCTAATCTAGGACCTTGCACAACACACTAGGCAAGTGTTTATCGCTGAATTACAAACAACACTAACTCTCCACATATATATTTGTTTAAACTATTTTTTCTTGTAACAGTTTGGGCCTTATATACAATCAAAAGAATATTAACACATATGTAATTCCTATGTATGTTCAATTAATTATACCTCAGGAGTGTTAATAATGAGGGTTTGAAAAGGGATTATGTACTTTTAAAACCTATGAGACTGACAAATTTTCACTTATTTAATGATACAAGAAGTACTATTATGTACAGTTAAAAAAAAAAAAAGGACATCAATTATTCACTAAAGTGTCAAAGAGATCTTTCATCAGGTGAAAAAAACCCAAAAATGCATTTATCGCAAAAAAGCAAATTTGCTCTTTCACATTCATTTGGATGCCTCCTACCTAAGAATGATAAATACTTCAGAGCTCTTTAAACACTACTACTTAATATATCAAAGACAGGGCAACAATGTGAAAAAAACTCCTTAAAACATCCCAGGAGCAAATCTACAAGTCGACCACCATCTATTGGAAACTTTAAGGGTGGGACTCAGCACTCTATACTTTAATAAATCTTCCAGGTTAATTGTGAGACTTAAGGAGTCATCATAAACAGGCAGTTTTTAAACTGATGCTCAACTCTTGCTATATATTAGCATCACCTAGGCATTAAAAAAATACCAATATAAAAGGGCTTCTAAAGTTTCTCAGGTGATTCTCATGTCCTTAAGAATCACTGTACTTTCCCTCTCACTACATTTTAAGCCTATTCCTCTTAAGTTCTGCACCTGTTCTCAATTCCTTTCTCATTTCTGTAAGGAAGCTCATTAACACCCATGGCACTCTGTACTGCTGAAGAATGCATACCACTACCACACAGTTTTGAGTATGTTGTCAAGTAGAATAGGCATCTTTAGAAGGGAGCTCACCAATATTCTGTCCAGCCTAAATAACGACAACAACAAAAATCATAGTTAAAATTTTTAAATGAAGCTGGACATGGCAGTGCATGTCTTGAATCCAGCACTCAAAGAGACAGAGGCAGCTGTATCTCTGTGAGATTGAGGCCAGCCTGGTCTACATAGTAACTTCCAGGACAGCTTGGGCTACAGGGAGACTCTTTCTCAAAACAAAAAAATTAAATTGACAAGAAATAAATGCTTCAATACTTGACAAGAGGTAAATATGTTAACCAGAACTCAATATATTGGAAAAAAAGAAAAACCCTAATTATTAAAGCTATGGGCAATTTACTTACTAGTGAGCAAATGAATTAAAATATTCAGTTTTGAAAGTCAGGAATGGTTGGTACACGCTTGTAATCCTGGAACCTAAGAGGTAGAGGAAGGATGGTCAAGAGGTCTAAGCCAGGCTTGAACACACAGTGAAACCCTGTTTGAAAAGGCAAAAGGCTACATGCCAAAAAAATCAACCATAAATATTGCTGGGAAGGAAGCAAGGTTGATTTAACATACACAAAATCAATAGGATATACAACATTAAATATAAAAACTACTTGATCATGTCCACAAATGCAGAGTATTTGAACAGAGTTCAATTATCTTTTCACAATAAAGCTCTTTTATGATAAAAAGTCCCAGAAAATTACCAACAGGTCATTTATGAAAATCTCCAAATTAAAATCAGATCAATCAGAAAAACCTCAAAGCCTTTTTCCTCTAAGACTGGATAATAGGTAGGATGCTCATTCTTAACATTTCTATTCAACAAAGTACTAGAAGAACAAGAATCGAAAGTTCTGAAGAAAAGTGAGCAGAGGTGGTGCGTGCTTTGATCTCAGCATTCCAGAGGCAGAAGCAAGCAGATCTTTGTGAGACCAAGACTAGCCTGGTCTATATAGTGAGTTTCAGGTCAGTTTGGGCTGCAGGGAGATCCTGTCACAACCATCCTGCCCCTCAAAGTTCTGAAGAAGTCAATGTAGAAAACTCTGAAGATGGGCTGGAGAGATGGCCTAGTGGTAAAGAGCACTTTGCAACTGTTTCCTGAAAGCCACAAAATACAAGTTCCACATAAAGCAAGTAAGAGAAACCTTTATGTTTGGATATAAATTCTTTTTTATATTTAATATAAGTGGCCAAAGAATTTGTAACTGAAAAGAGAATGGAGGAAAACTTTGCTTTTAAAAGTCAGTTACTCCTGATTTTGTTTTACATTACCTAGCATGCCAGAAAATGAGGTTGTCACAAATAACATGACAGTATCAGATCAAAGATAAAGAAAACTTATGACCCAATGCACCTAGTACTCATTTAGGTCAAAACCTCACTCCATACTGGGCGTGGTGGCACATTCACTCCAGAGGCAGGAGAGACAAGCGGTTCTCTGTAAGTTCAGTTTGATCTATAGGAGTTCTAGGCGGGCTAAGACAAAAAACAACTAAAACCAAACTGAAACAAATAAACCAACACTTCCTCCAAACCTCAGTCAAAATATACTTGAGAGAAATACTAGTGACCTGTTCAGAAATGAAAACTGCGTCTAGGAAAAAAATATCAAAAGACTCGAAGCAATCCAAAAAAGGTACCATTAAGATTTAGTTTGATTTCTGGATGACAGAATGAACTGAAGAATCATGGCTAGGTAAGAATTTTCTATGAAAAAAAGTAATGTTCAATACACTAATGGTCTTATACTTTCTATCAAAACAGAAGAGAAAGCAATGGACATTTATATTATACATCCTTCCCCCCAGTGCTCAGGGACTACCACCAAAGTAGGGGCAGAAAGATTAAGAGCCAGAGGTTGGGGACAACAGCTGCAAAACAGTCTGGACCTGACAGTTGGCTGCACTAATGTACTGCACTCTCCAACAGCTGTGGTTGCCTACATCAAGACCTGCAAAGATCAACCTAATCAGTATTCCAGCATCAATTTGGAGGTAGAAAGACTCACAAGGCCCTACTGCTAGCAGAGAAGCTACAGGTAGCTGGAGGGAGAAAAGGTTTTCTTCTGGGTAGAGCCTGTAGTAGGTTGCCCATGACACAAGAGATAGGCCTACACTCATGTAAGTGGGCAACAGTAACTAGTCTCAATAAGTTTTTTTTTAATTAAGGAGTTGGGCATGGTAGTACATGCCTTTAATCCCAGCACTTAGGAGGCAGAGGCAGGCTGATCTCTGTGCAATGCAGGCTGGCCTGGTCTACAAAGCAAGGGGCCAGGCTACTTGTGTGCTACAGGGAGACCTTGTCTCAAGAAGAGCAAAAAAAAAAAAAAAAAAAAAAGAGTATATTAGAGATACACAAATTTAGTGTAACTGGACTGCATAATGGCAAGAAGGAAAATAGAGTAGCAAAAGGAGAAATGAAAAATGAACAACCCTGACAAAGAATGAGAAAGGATGCAATAGACAGTATAGAAGAGGGGGGAATCTCTGAACATAGGAATCAGTAAAAGCTGTTTTGTTTTGGAACTGGTAAGAAAATATAACACCATGCCTTTAATCCCAGGCCGAAGGAGGCAGAGGCAGGTGAATCTCTGTGAGATGAGGCCAGCCTGGTCCCACAGTGACATCCTGGGACCAGGGAGACCTGCCAAAAATGAAATAAATAAATAAAAAAGAGGAACTAAAAACCAAAATCGCAAAACGGAAAATACTGTTAATAAAACACAAAATTATACTTGAAGTGAAAGTATTTTCAATACCAGACAGTACAGTAAGTTTAATAACTTGTCCAACAGCTGGGTATGGTGGCACACCCCTGCCATCCCAGAACCTAGGAGATGGAAGAAGAAGATATGGAATTTAAGTTTATCCTTTGGCTACATAGTAAGCTTAAGGTCCCCCTGGGCTACATGAAACTTTGTATCAAAAAAACAAGAAAAGTTAGTCAGCAAAGGCAGGAGAAGAAAAGGCAATCAATGTCCAGAATGCATATGTGCATGTTTGCAGATTACCTTTTCTGATTTTTATGGGGTTAAACACAAAACTCATAAGAAACCTTTGACCACTAGCTAGTTTTTCTATGTTCGCCTGTATGTAGCCATACATGTCCTGCCTCTATGGAAATTTTAATGAAACATATCAAAAATATGTGAGGAAAAAAACTAGGTAAAAGGTCAGCAAAATTTTGACATGAGATGACCTAAAGAAGTATCAACCAGCAGTTTCAACCTAGACTGCACAAATCAAAGGCCTTAAAAGAGTAATTTATGTCAGGGGCTGATGAGATGGTTCAATGGGTTCTGTGCAAGCATGAAGACTTGAGAGTTAGAAATCCCAGTACCCACATAAACTGCCAGATATAGTCACATGTGCTAGTCACCCAAGAGCTGGGGGAAAGGGGAAATGTCTGGGGCTTGCTGCCTGCTAACTTAGTTCCAAGTTCAGTAAGAGATCCTATCTAAGGGAATAAGGTCAACAGTGATAAGGCAAAACTCACCCAGCGTCCTCCTCTGGCCTCTACACAGGTGCATAGACATGACATAACTATACCATACTGACTGTATTTGTAGGTCCCAATTACTGCAGAATTGTTGGGTCAGACCTGGTATATATATTGTTTGAAATTTCCCCTACACGTCTCTAAAGCACAGTCACAATTGAGCGAGAAGAGATAAAATAGGCAGAAGTCAGATTTTGTAGTTTGTTAGGCAGGAGTACTGCCCTTGTGTTTATTGTACATGCTAAGAGTCACTGGCAGAAAACTAGCAAACAGGAAAAAAAAAAAAAAAAAAAACAAAACACTCACTGACTACATTTGGCACTAACACCATAAGTATCAAGCAAGAAACTGGTACAGTTTACATATATATTAATAATCCCCCAAATTCTTCACACAGTAAGCGTAATAAAGCAACACTTGTTTTCAGCCTGCGAGCTTCTAATTTCAGAAATCTTATCAGATGTTATAGGGCATAAAGAACACTATACCTTCTATTGTATCACTTTTGACTTTAAAAGCTAGGGCTATAAGGAGATCCTGTCTCAGAAAGACCAAAAAAAAAAAAAGGCCTGCCTCTTCTTCATACTTATACAACAGTACATTTGTACTGTTATTCTTACTTACCTAAACATCTAAACACGTTCAGTCTGTAAAACAGTGCCTTTTGAATACCCCTCCCTGTTTAGGAAAGCAATCAATTCTTCTAAAATTGAAAATCCTATAACTGAACAAAGCCAATAAAAATGGTATTTGCCACTGAAATTACATAAAACATGTGCATATGCATCTTCCTTCAAGATTTTATATATATCCTTGTGACAGTTTTTCTGGCAAAAACAAAAACAAGCAAACAAAAAAACCACTAAAATTGTATGAAGAAATAAATGGGGCACGTGTGTGTGGGAGCCAGTGTTCTTAAAGCAAACAGCTTACTTCTAAAAGGTCTAAGAGAAATTTGGGAAGGAGTTTATCATGATACAAGGATCGGCTTTCAAAGTGAAAGGGATAATACTGAACAGTTCAGATAAGCAATGAATGTTCAGATAAACAATATGTTGTAGAAAAAAAAAAAATCTCTAAGTGGTTTCCACATCTTTAAGAGGCATTAGCTATGATTGCTAAAATTCTTTCAGCATACATGTAAGATTCTAGTTAGTAATGAAAATACTTTAAGTAACTGTGAAAGTCTGATATATTTAGAAAAATAACACCTATACTTTAGCAAACTATAATTTGCCCAATTTAAATAACAAAAATATCTTTCTGGCCATGAGCATTTCCAAGTATGTTTACTATTCTGTCATTATTCCTATGGTAACAATTTAGCTCCCCTGGAAAATACAGTCCAATATCTCATAGATTTCTGTAGTTAGATTAAAAAGAATCTGCAACCAGGGCTGAGAGTACAGCTCAGATAGCAGATTGGGTTGGACCCCAGCATAGCATAAATCTGAGCATGGTGCCCTCAAGCGGCAGAGACAGGAAATCAGTTGTTCAAAGTCATTCTCTACTATATAGCAGAGTTCAATCATTTTTTTTTGGGGGGGGGGGGAGTCTTTTTTGAGACAGGGTCTTCCTGTAGCCCTAGCTGTCCTAGAACTCAATATGTAGACCAGGCTGATCTTGAACAGAGAATCCCCCAACCTGCCCCAGTGCTGGGATTTATGGTGTGCACCACCACACCCCACTATTGAACAAATTTCTTAAAAATGATATATATTAGCTAGGAACAAGAGCAAAGTATCATAAGTACTATATGCAAATATAAAGAGTATAAGCCATCTTATTTGGTCGCTATGACTGACAGCTTTTAGCCTCACTTTCCCCCTCATCCTCTTCTTGCCATTTCTCCTTCCTCCCTTTGGTCATCTGCTTCATATATTATGAGTAGGGTTAATTCTCAAAACTTTCCTTCAAACTACAATGTTCAATGTACATTTTTAATTGCCTATATACCAAAACATCATTCATATTTTTTGACTGAGCTTCAAATTCAAAATGTCTATTCACCAGTCACTTATCAATATTTACTCAGTTGTCCTCCTTACCCCCACCCTGCACTTATGAGCAAAAGCCATGACCAAGAGACATACTGTTCTCATCCACTGAGTGGAGATATGGCTTAGAAATCTGAGGCTACATTCAAAAGGTCCAAAAAGCAAATGGCAGAAGCAGCAGTTAACCAGTAGGCTTCTTTTGTCTTTCCACTCCTCCCTCAAGTGATAAGTGTTTAAGGTGCTATCTATCATGGCTCTGGCCCTTACTAGACACCTCTACTGTACGGATTAGTAATCTTAGACTTCCCAGTCTCTAAAACAGGAGAGGAATTTATTTCAAGTATGCTACAGCAAAACAAACACACTAAGGCAAAAGGAAAGTAAAAAGGATAAGGGAAAGAAGAGCAAAAGGGCCTGGTGATTTCAGCAATATTCACCAAAAATTCTGTCAGTAACACTACTGAGCATTTTACAATGACTCTCCAAACTTAGTACAGTTTTGCTCATTTACTAAAACAAGCCTGAAAAATGTTCATTAAAAAACTGGGAGACACAGGAGCTTGATTTGGATTTTAGGTTTGCAGCAATGACATAATTTAGACCTCAGACATTAAAAACCAAGCATATAAAATGTGTTTTTTGGTGTACCTAGGCTAGTGCTGCATGAAGGACAAAAGCAATCAAGTAAAATAATAACTGGCAGGACACCTGGATGAAAGTATGGGAATTCCTTGTACTATTTTTACAACTTTCTATACAACTAAAATTATTACACTGTCAAAGATTTTTGAAAAACTTAAAGCTGACCTGTTCTCCCAAAGAAAATTCTTCTGCCTCAGCTTTTCCATAAGAATTTCCTCTAAACTCTAGTCTTAAGTTGGTAAACTTGGACATTTATTTTCCATACTTCTAATCTTATAGACCTGTTATCTACAAATTCTTCTTTAGCAATGTATTCTAGGATCAATTTTTAAAAACAATGGTCTTGATATGTAAAATAATGTAAAAATATTGGACTGGAACTGAGAAAGGCTTTATCCTAAATTATTCCAATTTAACTGATGAAGAAATAAAGTACCTTGCCAAAAGGTTAAATTCAGGCTGATCTCAAAACTAGTGCCCAAGATACTCTTACCAAACGAGAAATAAACATTAAAGAGAAAAAATTTTTAACTAAATAATATGTTAATGGTTAAGAGATTCTAAATATTTGTGTATCATACTTGGCTGTTATCCCTAGAAAATATGTATCATCAAAAAAATGTAATGAAATATGTTGAATACCTATATTATATTCCCCTGGAAATGGCTGAACTCTGCTGTGTAGTAGAGAATGACTCTGAACAACTTATTTCTTGTCTCTACCACTTGAGGGCATCAGTAATAAAAATGTCAACAATAAAAACATTACAAGCAATAAAAATGATGCTTCCATTATTATTCATATGCTAGAAATGTTATGTTTTAAAAATATAATATAAAAATTGTAAGTGGTGTGGTGAGGAAAGCATAACCCAAAGTTATGGAAGCCTAACCCAGAAGTACTGGTGTTTAGAAACACGGTTTTGAAAGATAATTAGGTTCGGATGAGGTTGTGAGTGTTGTGAGTAGATTAGTACCTTTCTAAGGAGACAACAGAGCTCATTCTATTCTCAGAAAATACACTGAGGAGGCCAGAAAGTCTAGAACTAGGCCATGCCGGCAACTTTAACTCAGACTTCTAGCCTCCATAACGTCTAGAAATAAATTTTTGTTGCTTAAGCATCTAATTCTATAGTAGGGGGGATTAATCCAGAATATAGCATTTTATTACTTCAATATTATTGTCCTATTTAGACTCTAAAATGCCCGAACATTTACCATGTCCAATTCATGCTAGTTCCAAGGCAATCAGCATTCGTGAAACATAAACCTTCTAAGAAGCTGATTTATTTTCCTCTCTTCTATTTGCTTTTGAAACATGTTATTACTCTCGGTACTAGTCTTTCACACCTCTTAATCAGTATAACTACATAACATTACTGTTTTAGGTATTCTAAGTAATTCAGAGGCTATACGTGAAAACTATGTCATTTCATTCATTCACTCATTCATTCATTTTGGGGAGTGAGATAGACTCTAATGTAGTTATGGAACACACTATGTAGGTGAAGATGACTCTGACCTCTGTTTCCACTTAAGTGCTAGAATTACAGTTGTGCATCAGTCATTTTATTATGTAAAAGGACTTCACCATTTATAAATCTTGCTATGAGCAAGAAAGAGTTCTAGAACCAATTCCCACTGGATACTGAGGGATGACATTGTGATCTGGATAATTTGTTGAACCCTATCTTTTTTTCAATGTCTTAAGAACTTGGAAAAAGAACTGGAGATCAGACATGACAAAAATCTGAAAGAGCAACAATATATTTGATGATTTTTTAAAGACTTAAAAAGATCTTGGAATGCTGGGTAGAATTTAGGAATAACTATGAAGTAAGTTTAAAAACTGAGTTTCTTCATACACAATAGTGGGAATCTATAATCCTGGCCACCAAGGTGGCTAAGGCAGGACTGCTTAAATCCAGGAGTTTGAAGACCAGACTGGGTAATGTGGTTGCAGTTGGCCTCCGAAAACAACCACCATAAAGGCAAATTTCACAAATGCAGAATATGGCCCAAATCTATCTATATGGACAATAGCATTACTTTATATAAATTGCTGCTTTAATAAAAAGTCTAATGCACAGATCTGGAATTTTAACTGTTCTATTCAATTTTATATTTATCACACTATTTAGAATAACTAGGCTGAACAAAAACTAATTCGTTCAATTGTCCAGAAGTGGAAATAGGTTATCATAAAAAAAAAACTCATCCCATTCTTCATTTTCACAATCTGCCTGATAACCCCAGGAGCTGTGAGATGTAATTTTGCTGAAGCACAAAATCTGCCACTGAGTTGTTTTTAAGAAATAAGCTGAGATAGTTCTTCCTACCTATTTATTCCAAAAAGAAATGACAAAAGACAAGGTGAGTTTCCAATACTAGTATGCTATCTGCAAATGTGGGAAACTGGAGTACCTTAACAGCATAAACCATCTGCACACTGAAGATTGACTATAATAGCCTCCAGACCACAAGTTGCTTCCAAGTAAAAGCAGACTCTTGGTCAGAAACAAGTTTAAAGATGGATCTTGTTTTGGGCAAGAGGCTGAATTGACCAACTTCTAAGATCTCTTATGCTTGCTATTTAAGGTAAGTTATAGATGTAATATATGAAGCAGAGACATAATGTGCAATGATCAGATCAGAGTAACTGGAATATCCATCATAAGTGTTCATCATTTCTTTGTGTAGGGAACATCAAACTGTTTAAGATTCTACTTGCTGCTTTAATAGCAAAGCTAAGAATACCATCAGTTGATGACTGCCTCCACTACAAATAGCATTACAGCAAACCACCAGAAATTATCATTTCTTAAAAAACCAAGTGTAATATAAATAAATCTGTTAAAGAGTTTTTGGAATGAGACTGGTAGTTAGGCCGTACTTGGAAACCGAAACACTGCCGAGCATGGTGGTACCTACCTATAATCCTAGTACTTGGGAGAGGAAGACAGGAACCTCAGGAGTTCAAAGCCAGCCTTGGCTACAGAGTCCGAGGTCAGCTTTTACTACATGAGACCCCATCTCAAACAGAAACACAAACAAGAACAAAACAGAAACATATAAATTATGTTTCTAGGGCAGAAGAAAGCCTTACCAGTTAAGAAAGCAATCTAGTTATCAAATCTTTTGTACTAAACACCACTGCTGGAGAATTCATCTTCTTATGTGGCAACAGTAAAAGGTTTCTGAATTCATAATCCTGTAATCTAAGGTGTTTCTATCAGCACTCAACCATGTTCCAGTGGGCAACTTCACTGTGTATGTCCTGAAGCTATGTGCAGCAATGTTGTGTACAACATCTGGGTTCAGACTGGAGAAGACCCTATGTTTTCACTTAACAGTTTTCTGCTCCTATAGAAACACACTAGTTTATGGAAAACAAACAGTATTCTCCTATCACCATTCCTTAGCATGTATCAAATTAGTCTATCTTTGGATTACATGTTAGAATGCTTGGTTTAAAACATGGCTTGTGCTGCTGACTTCAGCTTCATTCATTCTGGTTTAAAAGGGTTAGGACACAATTCCTACACATTCCTAAAATGACCCTTAATATACTTCTACTATTTATATTATGTATTTCTGCAAAGCATCATTCTCAACTGACAATGTAAAATCAAAACATCCAACAACTCTGATAATACTTTACATTCTGCAGTAGCAAGTAGTCAACCAAAATTTAATTCTTTATGTAAGCATAAAAAAAGCAAACCTATTGCTACTACATAAATCTGCTTTCATCATTAAACATATAAAAATGAATTATTTTAAATTTCTTAATGACTTATTATTAATAAATGTTTGATCTGTATTATTGATATTATATACTTGTTTACCCAGTGTCATGGATAAAAAGGAGTCACAAGTGGAAAAAATTTATGAAGCCCTGTCTTAGAAGCTGGAGAGATGGCTTAGTACTTTGCTGTGCAAGCATGAATAAGGGCATAGAGACCAAAGTTCAATCAATCACTAACATCTGCTCTAAAAACAAACAAACAAACAAACAAACAAAACAAAACAAAAAGGTCTAGAGTGTAGCGTAGCTATTGTGCCTTTAATGTCGGTGCTGGGTAGGCAGGAAAATAAGGATCTTTGAGATTTGCTGGACAGCCAGTCTAGCCAGCAACTGAGCTTCAGGCTCAGTCAGACATGTGTCAAAAAAGTAAGGTAGAGAGCATTGAGGAAGACACTGAATGATGACCTCTGGCCTCCACACTACACATATATCCAAAGAAGGCTAGTTCTAGGAAAGTAAAACTCCTGTGTTTACCACTTATTTGAAGTGTTTACCAGGGCACTCTTATAGTTACAGGATTTTTAACTGCTCCTAATACAAACCATTCTTAACTGTTTTAATCTAAGCTCTAAAATTTAGTAGCTATATAACCAGAGGCAAATTATATAATCAACAAGTTTATTATTTTTCCTTACTTGTGGATGCTAATATCCATCTCAATACAGCTTAAGACTTAATATGGTGTATATAAAAACTGAGGATAGTGCATACCATGTAATAACTGAAGTGGTAATTATTATTTTCAAACCTAATACATTTCCAATAAAAATCCTAAAATAAAGAGCAGGTGTGGTGACCCACACCTTTAGTCCCAGCACTCAGGAGGCAGAGGACAGCTGGGGCTACAGAGGGACTCTGTTGCAAAACAACAAAACCAACCAACCCCCCAAAAACTACTCCCCTAATCCAAAAGTAAGTAGTTTTTAAGTCTTATTTCTTTTTGGGGGAGGGGAGGGAAGGGGAGGCAAGAATGTTTTATGATATGGGAGGAAAATGTATTCTTTCTCAGATGCTTACCTAATACCTCAGTCCTTGTGAATCTTTCACATAAAAGTAAAGGATTGTCTTTAGAGGTTGGAATTTTTAAGCTTAAACCTATTTAAACGTAGCAATCCTTATCCTAAGTCACTGATTTGTCCTCTCCCACTGAAATGTTAATCTACAGACATTTAAGTCTATTCTTCCACTCCGCTTTCTGATTTTCATTTTTCCATGTTCAAGTTTGTCATAAATGTGATGCTTTTCTTGCCTACAAAATGCCAGAAAATCATTGTTGGTTGGCCATGTTCTGTCTTTCAACAGTCTACAGACTAACTGTGTAAGGTAATACACAACCTGTATGCATTAGAACCACAGAACTAGAAAACCCTAAGTCCAAATTTACTTAATATAACTAAACTGATATGACAATATAACCAAACTTCATATCTCGCCTCTATCCAATATCCTTTTATTTTATTTAAGAAATAAATTTTAAATTCATTTTGTGTGTATGAATGTTTTGTCTACTTGTATATAAGTACCCCCATTCAAACAATCTCCTTGCAGAGGCCAGAAGAAGGTGCCAGATCCCCTAGAACTGGGCTTACAGGCTGTTAGTCACCACGTGGCTGCTGCAGTGGCCAATGCTCTTAATCGCCGAGTCAACTCTTTTGCCCACTATTAAGGTTTTTAAAAAATATATTTTTATTTACATGTACGTGTACACTGAGGCTATCAGATCCCCTAGAGGTAGAGTTACAAGCCATCTGATGGTAGATGCTGGGGAACCAAACTTGTGTCCCCTGGAAGAGCAGCAACTGCTCTTAACTGCTGAATTATATTTTTGCCCCCTTTTATTTATTATTTCTTAATTTTTGGAGGCCCAGGCCGGCCTCAAATTAATAGCAATCGTCCTCCTCCTGCCTCACTATCCCAGAGTACTGGGACTCCAGGGGTGAGGCACCACACCCAGCTCTCTTTCCATCCATCTATCCATCCTATCTATTTTTTCTATCTATCTATCTATCTATCAATCATCTGTCTATCTATCTATCTTTGGTCTTTTTGAAAGAGTCTCCTGTAGCCCCAGCTGGCCTGGAATTTGTTATGTAGACCAGACTGGCATTGAACACACAGAGACCAGTCTCTGCCTAGCAAGTGGTGCTGGGATTAAAGGCGTGGCCACCATGCCTGGATCTTTTCCTATTTTTAAAATAAATTTTCTATTTTCCACTTCTCCAAGTTCGGTAATAATTCTGTACCTACCATACTATGTTTCTTCAATTTAGATCTATACAACTTAAATGTTAAAAACAGCTAATTGAAATAGACTACCTTACAATGGCCATATTTAAACTAGACCAAAAATTTGTCTGAAGATTAAACTGTGTTAAATGCTCTCGCCTCTTTGAAATTTTTTATTTTATAAGTATGGGTGAATTGCCTGCACATATGTAAGTGAACTTGCATCATGCAATGCCTGAGGTCAGAAGAGAGTGTCTGATCCCCTGGAACCTACCATGTGGGTGCTAAGATTTGAAACTCAGGTCTTCTTGTAAAACAGCCAATGCTCTTAACTGCTGAGCCATCTCTCCAGTCTACCTCTTTGAAATTTGGTGATGTGTATTTAATAAACCATTTCTCATTTACTAAAAATATTTAATAATCTGTAATACCCAACTTTAAAAGATATTTAAAACATTTTCTATACTTGCTGAACCTCTTACCACCTTAGTAAAGGCTTTAAAGGTTTTGTCCTTCAGTGACCATTTCTCTAGTCTCTCAATTGTTTCTGATGTTTTAAATGTTCCTTAGTAAGAAGCCTATTTCAGGGCATCTACTGGCCTCTACAGAGTCTTTGAGCAAATAAAAAAATATACCTTTCTTGGAAGAAAGTAGTATTCTTCTCAGTGAGTTAATGTCTTAGAAAGGGGAGCTAAGGCCAGGGTACAGAATTCTGCTAGCAGAATACAGGCTGAATAAGTTCTTGTTGCCTTATTCAGCCTAATACTTTTGTGCAAATGCACAGACCACACAATCATAAACAGCAGCCCTGTGCTTACTTATCAGCTGGGAAAGGAGGAAGATAAATTACTAACACTATTACTAACACTCCAGGTACCCATTTTCCAACTGTGTAAGTACCTATTTTCTTTCCTTCAGACTGAAGACTAATCTTTTAAACTAATCTTAGGATATCTACCTTCCCCTTTATTTTTCCCTTTTCACAGTTCTGTTTTAAACACAGCAATATTTCTAGCTTGGTACTTGGTATTGAAAAATATTAAATTCAAAAGATAAAGAAAACATGGATGGCTTTGGTTAAGAGCACATACTGCTTTTGTAGAGGACCTCAGTTTGGTTCCCAGCACATCATGTGGCTTACAAGGCCTAAAATTACAGTTCCTAGGAATTTGACACCCTCCTCTAGCTACTGCAGGCACCTGCACTCACATGGACATATCTTCATACATACACAAAGTAAAATTAATCTTTTTTAAAGAAGCCAAGAATCTAGACCCAAACTGGACAGCTGATTCAAACAGAAAAGAACTAAACCCAAGCTCTAAAACTCAGCAACCAGAGTTCATCCTGAGTATTTGACACACCTTATTTAAAAAAAAAAGGAACACCTTGCTTGATCTTTAACCCCATGACTTGACCTAACTTTTATTACGGTCACCAAGGCTAACTCAGTCAAATTCAAGCAAAATAAATCAAAGTCCATTTCTCACACATTTTTCTGAATTTTGTTGCCTCTAGTTCTAGTAATTCTAATAATTTTAGATTATTCTCTTCTGTCCCATTTCTGAAGTAACTTCACTTTATTCTTGTTGCTCTCTTGCAGTAGACTACCTTAGACATCCTATTACATTTATCTAAATAAACAACTCCTTTGCAGTTCATCCCTTCTAGGCTTTTATCTCTTCTGCCTTCAGCAACTACAACAGTTTTTGCCTGATCTTACACAGCATTCATTTCTTATAGCAGTTATGCCCAAAGGGCAAAGACTGGTGGGGTACTAAGTTAAAGTGGTTCACAGATCAGGAACTGAGATTATACATATTTATTTCAAAATAAATACAGGAGAGGGTCCCCCCCCCCAAAAAAAAGAGCTAACCCTAAATATCATGTACATTTTTTAGCTTAAATTTACTTCATTAAAAGATAGTAAATTAAAACTGAGAAGGTTGTCCATTATAGACTAGTCTAATTAATGAGCTTGTCTCTAGAGAGATGGAAAAGATAGCTTATGCCTATAAGTGTGGCATTAGGGAGGTTGAGGCAGGAAGATCACCAGGAGTTCAAGGCCAGCCTAAGCTATGGAGAACCCTATCTTAAATATAAATTACAGCATTTGTGCATATGTGGTGTGTAGGTGTATGAACCTGAATGCAGAGACCAGAGGACGTCCAGGGTATTCCTCTAAGACCTTATTTTTTGAGACAGGGGCTCTCATTGACCTGAAAATCTGCCTTTTTTCCATTCTATAATGCTGGATTATTGACACGTGCAGCCATTCCTGGCTTTTATGTGAGTGCTGGGAATTTGCACTCAGATCCTCTTACTTTCACATCAAGCACTCTTACTGAGTCACCGCCCTAGTCCCACAATTATTTCCTATTTTATGAATCACCATGTTTTTCTTTACTGTGATCAACTGAATTCAGTCCACACTACTGATGTTTTTCTGGTATGTGGATTTTCTCTGCCTAATTTCTACAAATTTCCTCTACCTAATCACTCAACTTTGCTTTCATCTTATGGTATGAACCCAAAGATTACTTACAACGGAATGTTGGGGGTCAAAGGGCAGTGCTGGGGATCAAACCTAGACCTCACGCATGCCATACCAGGACTCTACTTAACATTATTAAGACTAAATGTCTTGGTAGTGAGAACCAGAAACCATATTCTTCTGATTCCGTGAATCTTGCCAACAAAATTAAAAGAATCTTTAATATTTGTTGAATAAAACTGAAAATTAAGCAGGGTCTGGTAACGCACATCTGTAATTCCAGCACTTGAAAAAGCATAAGCACATGAATCTCTTGAGTTCAAGGTTCTACTGGTCTACATATTGAGTTTAAGACCAGCCAGGGATTCACAGTGAGATCCTGTCTCAACAAAACAAAACAAAATACCCTGAAAAATCAAGGAAACGTCTATGCAAATAATCTTATAATGTGTATTATATAAATATAGTCTTCTGAAGGTTACCTGCCTCACTACTTTAATAGATAAATTAAAAAAGGGAAAACAGGATGTTCTTTGTTCTAATATAGCTTTCATCAATTAACCTCAATTATGGGCCTACTTTGGTATTTTCAACCCTTAATCACTCAATAATGCATAATAAATAAATTTTATGTGCCGACCATCACACAAGGTAGGTGATATAAACATATAAAAAGCCTACTAAAGAAAAGACTAAAATGAGAAATGATAAAATTACTAGATGGCATGCTACACAGCAGCATTAAAACAAACAAAAACAAACCAACTGGGGGTTAGACATATGGCTCAGAGGTTAAGAGCAGAGGACTTGGGTTCAATTCTCAGCAGCCACATGGCAGCTAATAACCGTCAATAATTCCAGTTGCAGGGGATCCCACACCCTCCTCTGTCCTCTGTGGGCACTTCATGTAGGCACTCAGGACTAGGGGGTGACTGTACACTTACATACATGCAGGCATAACATTCACACACATAAAACAAATTAAAACAAAACTAGTCATGCTCTACAGATGCTCACTGTACTGCTCCTTTCCTCTCTAGCACCTAGCAGTATTTCTCAGGATGAGTCCATCAGACGGGTCAGCAGTAATAATTTCAGGCCCTTGGGTAGTAATATGCCAACCGTACCTTGCCAATGAGACAAAAGTTGCCTGCTGAACCTCAGTAACAGCCCCATTTGATTAGCTCTGCCAGCAAACACATGCAGACACAAGCCTCAAAACATGGCTGGTATTCTGTAGATCTCTAGAGCAAAATATGACTGGCACAAAGGTAAGCTTATATTTGGTTTTAGTAACAGAAAATTTATTCAAGTTACTCTCAAAATAATACTTTGACCCATAAACATGCTTGGATTGATATACCAATGATATTTCTGAATAAGTTAAAATGCTATGACTCAAGAAACTAACATTAACTCAGACTTCTAAGATACAATTAGCATAGAGATAAGTTTTTATTGGATTACTCAATTCATAAGGTGCCAAGTTTTACTTCACTGAAATCAAAGTGTGTTAGTCATAACTAAGATACAACTTCAGGACCTCTTTCACTGTCTTAACAAATGTATATAATTAATTTCTTTTACAATTTTTGCTGCTGATGATAGGAACGCATAAAGAGCAAAGAAACAATACCTAGATAATCTAGATACTTTGGGGGGTGGTCACTGAGGGATGGAGTATAATTTTCAAAGAGATCTGACTGTTAAGTGGTGGCAGAAAGGGAGCTGAAAGAAGGCAAAAATTCTGCATTTTTACTTTGAGCTAGAAACTGACTCCATAGTTATTTACTGTAGAAAGCACAAAGATGAAATTGTTAACAACAAAAGTTCAGTGTGTAAACGTAAAGAGAGGTACTGAGAAAAAAAAAAAAAACAAAAACCCACCACTGAAGTATCCAAAGATTCACCATATTCTGAGAATATAGGCTACTTACTGCTTGGAGAGTATTTTCTTCTACCAATACTCTACTACCTAGTCTCCCTTCATTATTTGTACTTTTACTAAGCACTGACCACAGCAGCATGGTCATCACATTAAACTCTACAGCATGCATTTGAGAGGTGCTACTATATTCATCCTTGCTTTGTAAATGAACAGTCTACCAATAATTTCTCAAAATTAAAAAATGATCTTTAAGCACTCAATTAGTGTTCTGTGCAGCCCAGGCTAGCCTGGAACTCGATTGTCTTACCTTGGCCTCTGTTTGCCACCCAAAACAAGATATGACCCATTCCTACACCTTGCAACACTTTCACCTTCACATGTAACAATGTTCAAATACTGAAATCAAGCTTAAAAAACCCTTGCCAGCTAACAGAGTTGTGTCTTACTGACTACCGATCACAAAATTACAAGAACACAGGGGCAATTTGCTGTTTTAAGCACTCTCTTTAGAAAGTCTGGGTTTGAATACAGTAGTACCACCAATAACACTTCTGTGTGACCTTGATCAAACTAATCTTTCAGATTTCATGCCCTCATCTGTAAAAACAAGGATAAGAGCACCCTCCTCAAAAGACCCGCAGGAATAAGCAAGAGAATTGCATATAAAATGCTTATTGTGATCAGTCCAGAGGTTAAGGAATGGAGGAAGAACAGCCACACAGAAGCTTGTAACACCAGCACACACACACCCCAAAAACTCCACAAAACCCAAACACCTACAACTAACAACTCCTCCGTCCCTTTCAGGCCTATGTTCTGAAAATATCATTCCAGAAAAGGTGAGCATTACTATTTGATTAGATGTGAACTCTAGGAGAATCAATGCATTTGGGGCAAAGCAGAAAAGATGCTGCAGTGCATCTGTGACACACACCTAAAAATGGCTCCAGCCAAAGCAGCATCTTAATAACCAACATGGAAGCTTCAATCTACTTTTTTAAAATGCTGAAGGTTGGTCGCGGCGGACGCTTAATACTACCCTATCTGTCACTTCTATTTGTAGGAATAGATTATCAAGCACTTAAGCACCTTCTGATTCTTCTGGAGCATTCCAGAAGGAAAATCTTAACACTAGAGGCGCCTACTGTACAATTCCAAGAACCCTGCCGAGATACGTACGAATTTATGAACCTAGGCTGAAGACCAGTCAATGCGGAAATCCGGGTGGCTGTAAGTCAGGAATCGCTAGGCAAGTCAGACTCCCCAAGAGATCTTGCACTAATTCCAAACAAATGCACATCCCTTTAAAGGGATCAGAAGTCCGCCTTACGTGCAACGAAACCCAGACCACCACGAGTCCCTCACTGGCTCTTTTTTTTGCCACCTCAAGTGGGGTCTCCACCCTATCGATACTCAAGGCCCTCCAAAAACCAGGCAGCAGCCAGGTGGGATACTCGCAATCGGGGGGATGGAGAGGCCTAGCGCGGGGAAGGACTATCCGAATCCTCCTAGGAGTTGGGCAGCGCGTCCCTAGCGGAAGTAGGGTTGGTCCCGGTTCTCGGGAGAGCGTCCGCGACCCGCCTAGACCGTGGCCGCTCTCTGTAAGCCGCTAGCATCACCACAGGTGCATGCACTGACATAAGGGCCCGGAGCTGCCTAGGGGACCATCTGCACACCGCAGGGACCGCGCGCCGCTGGGCCTGCACCGCCAAGGCCGCCCCGCCGCACACCACATGGGCCACCCGCGCGTTCTCGCGCCCGATGGCCGCGCTGCCGGAAGGTCCAGGCCGAGGCGCCACGGGCCCGAGGCCCCCAGTGCGGCCGGCCCCCCGCGCCTGCCCTCCTCCACCGGGCCTCCTCTCACCGCCCGACGCCCTCGCTCTACTTACCCGCCAGGGTGAGTCAAGTCTGAGCGCTTCCAGGGGCTCGCCGGGCTCGGATCCGGGGCAGGGGAGAGAAGCTGGAGTCCGCCCGACCGTCCGCAAGGCCACACGACCCCAGAAAGCCCGAGCCGCGGATGGACAAACCGCCAAAGCACTACGGCTGCCTCCTGAGAGGGTGAGAGCGAGCGAGAAAAAGAAGCAAGATGGCGGCTAGCCAGCCCATACGTACTACGTCATGACGCTGCGCACGTAGGGCAAATCTCCTCAAGACCGCCTTCAGGCGTTCAGGCGGAGGGATCACGTGACGCTTCCGTGGCAGCCTGGCTGCGGCGGAGGGCAACGCTGCCTCCTACTGGACGGAGGGAGTTTCTACAATCCGAGCTTTCATCGCGCGGATTTTAACCCTGGTAGGCTCAAGAACTCTGGGGTTGACCGGGCTGCAACTTGTCCTGCCTCCGTGAAATGTGCATTGACCTATCTCATGGACGAGCATGTAAATTTACAAACAGCACGTTAGTATCCTTAATGAAGCAGGGAGCGTGGTGATAGGAAATGGTGTGGCAGTTTGAGAAGACTCAAGAGACCTCAGAGTGAAAAAGTAACGCAAGTGTGAGGAACAGAAGGACTTGGCTTGCTTTGAGAGCCCTTTTGACATTTCTGATTATGGGTTCTGAAATATGGCATTCGTTTATTATTATTATTATTATTTGTCTTTTTGAGACAATCTCCCTGTAGCCCTAGCTGGCCTGGAACTTATTGTGCTTGACTAGTCTGGCCTTGATCTCACAGAGGTCCTCCTGCCTCTGCCTTCAGAGTGCTGGGATTTAAAGGCATGCACTGCCATGCCTGGGCATTCATTTTTGTATATGATTTCTTTGGCAGTATTTACCTTTTGATCCACATATCTATAGAGAAGATGAACGGTCAGATTCATTCATGCAGATTTTTATCAGGTAAGTAAGTATAGTGTAGAGATTTGAGAGTATCAGAAGTGAGAGACTATAATGGTGATAAGATTGTAGCTTAGTACTCCATACCTACTGCGTGCAGGTTTCCGAGTTTGATCCTTCTTTCCCAAGGGAAAGATGTTTATGAACTTGTGATATTTGTACACTGTATGAGATATTGGTAGTGAATAATAAATTCAAAAATTGCTTGCTATCTATCCCGGTCTGAATGGATTTCTCCACTAGTAACTGGTGTGTGTTCCTAGGATCACTACCACGATGTTAGGATAATTTAACAGAGCAGTAAATCACAGGCAACCTCTCCCTTCCCCACCTTCCACCTCTAACAATGATACTTGTGATGGTTTGTTTTAGACTTTATTTTGCATTACTGGAGCCTGAACCCAGAGCTTTCCACATGTTAGGCAAGATCAGTACCACTGAACTGTATCCCAGGCCCCTTAGTGATCCTTTGAAATGGAAAACACTGGCTGATTGATAATAGCATAATCACCAGGGAAAGGCCTTTGTCTATCCCTCAGAAAACAGAAGTATCACTTTAGTGAATTTCCCACACTCTATTAGAATCTGGTTTTCAGTTTCCTGCTCTCAAAATATCTTTCTTGAGTAATGTAGGACTCCTCCAACAATCAAATGAACTTACATTATCGCAAGTCATGAAGCTGACATAGTCAAGCAGAATATTAAGATATCTTTTTCCAAGAGCTATAATTTGTACCCCTTGGAGCTTATAACTGCAAATCTAGTTTATTTTCTGTGTAGCTAACCCTACTAGGGAAACCAACGGCATTGTCAGAAGATGCTTTGTGAGCATAGATTCAGAATAAGTAGAGTTATACGTAAGAACATTCCTTGATTTATCTATTTCCACAAGAGGATGATTTGTTCCAAAGGTTGAGCTATATACTTAGTTTCCGGTGGTTGCAATTGTCTACACTGATTGCTAATATAGTAGGGACATCCTGCTCTGCTTTTGATTTAGGCTTCTTTTCTCCTTGACAGCACTTGGATAGCCACTGGCCCTGAAGTGCCCCTGTTTGTTCCTTCTTCTGTTTCCATGGCTACCTCTTAGCAATGTTCTTTCAATAAAAATCAAGTTACAGTGAAGTCAGGTCAGTTTGTGCTTTAAAGATGAATTCACTTATTTCTACTCTGACGTACTCTATGTGATCTTAAAGTTTAACTCAGCAGTCTAGTTCCTTCAGTTCCTGTTTCTTGGGTTAGTGGGAGGAGGGAGAATCTGACTAAAATCTCCATGTATTAAATGTCCAAAGTCAAATACTACTTTGAGGGATGGTGAGATGGCTCAACAGGTGAAGACACTTGCCACCAAACCTGACGACTTGAATTCAATCCCCAGGACTCATATGGCAGAAGGAGAGAACCAATTCCCAAAGGTTGTCCTCTGACTTCTACATACATGACATGGCACCAGGGTACACACAACACACACATATATGGTACACACACCCACACCAATAAATAACTGCAGTATAATGAAAATTTTAAAACAACCAATTCATTAAAAATGTACTTTGTGGGCTGGAGCGATGGCTCAGTGGATAAAGCACTTGCTGTTGCAAGCATGAAGACTGGAATTTGGATCTCCAGAGTCTACGTATATGCTGAGTGGGCATGGCAGCTGCTTGTAATTTATAGCACTCAGAAGATAGCCACGGGGATTCTTGGAGGAAGCTGGCTAACTACACCATCTGTGAGTGAGCTCAGGGCTCAACTGACAGACTCAATGTCAAAGAATAACATGGAGAACAATGTAGGAAGACTCCAGACAGCAACTTTGAACCTCCCCGAACCACATGCTATATACATGTGAATGTGTACCACCATACACATGTATCCACACACATTCAAACACACACACACCACATACATTACATGTAAAAAACAAAATAAAAACCCTTTACTTTGTCTTCAGTTCTTCATATCACTCGTAATACCTCAACAGTGTAGCTAAATTTACTGCAACAAAAATGTTTTCATGGAAAATTAAATGGAAACTAATTTCCAGAGTGATTTTTTTAAATAATAATTTTAAACTAACACGGATTTTCAGTTAGTGGTAGGAAATCAGGCAAACTGTTTTTTAATTGAAAACAAATTAATTCTCCAAACAGTATGACCCATTTTCTACATGATTACTCAACACTCTTTGCTTAATAATTTTTCTAAACATTTGACTTTCTCTTTCATTGGCAAAAAATTTACAGGACAGAAGATTACAAATAAAAAAATCGATGAGGCTGGGCATAGTGGATGGTCCATGTCTGCAATCCTAGCACTTGCAAAATGAGTCAGGAGGATTGTAAGTTCAAGGCCATTGTGAGCTACATAGCAAGACCTTGTTTCAAACAAATCAACAAACCAATACAAGATGTTGTACTTTATTAGTAAAAGTGTTTCTTAAACGTTATATGCATAGTGATAATTTTGGTTTCTTTTGCCAATCGTGCAGCAAATCATACTTAGTAAAACTGTGAAACATGGTAAACATGACATAATGAAACCCATAATGTCCAAACACTGTATGAAAATATAGCCTCATTTTATAAATGAACACAGATGTTGTACATTTTCAGATGAAGATAAAAATGAGATCAGTGTTTTACAAAACCACCTTTGGGGCTAGAGAAATCGCTTAGCAGTTATCAGCACTTGCTGCTCTTCCAAATAACCTGAGTTTGATTCCTAGTACCCACATCAGGCAGCTCACAACTGCCTGTAAATTAAGGGGAATTACAGGGGATCTAATGCCCTCTTTTGGATTCCATGGGCACCTGCACACACATGGCATACACACACAAATGCAGACACATACACAAAAACGCAAATAAAATGGAAAAAAAGAAGCCACCTTTTGCCAACTTGTAGGAAGTTATATAGTGATGTTACAATGCAAATGCTGTATATGAGACTTTATATATAAACTAGGAGGAATATTTTTATTCACCAATCTATTAAGTTTACAACCTTTTTATAATTGAATAAAAGATACGTTTTGACTAAACCTACTCATTTGCCACGTCATATATTAACAAAGTCTATTTGGGATTCACTGTCCACCCACCCATTGAGAGCCAAGACAAGAAGGTGAGGTGTTTTAGTGAGCAGAAGACATTTTATGGAGTATTTAGTCTCAGTGCTGGAGGAAAAAGAGAGGAAGGAAGAAGGAAGGGAGGGAAAATATGGAGAAAACTTGGTTGGTTCACAGTTTTGCCTTGGTTCTGTGAGTTTATCTGAGACAGGAAGTGACCAGTGGTGTGAGACTGGGTCTGAAGAGGAGGCTCACCAAGAAAACATGGGTCAGGCCCAGCAAATGCAGCACAGAAGACAGTTACAAAGGAAAATAGCCAGGTGGTAATTGGGGATACAGAAAAGGTAATGTTTAAATATATATTTAGGGCAGAAAATAGAAATGAGATAATGCTAATAAATCTAAGTACAGTACTCAATTATTTCTAAACTTACAGGTCTGGCTGCTGCTTCTAGCATTTTTTAAACTTTAAGGAACTTGTATTTATTTCCTGTCCAACCAATTGTACGTGTGATGTGCAGGTGAAACTACCCAGTTTCAAATCTTCTCTTACTCCACAGTAACCAGGAATTTTGACTAATATGTAGTAGAAGAGGCAATTCGATGTGCTACAAGCAGTCTGTAGCCCATTCCTAGTTCAGTTCTTCTGTTTGTTTCTTTGTATTCTCCATTATTATTTCTGTTGGGGTTAATTAAATGGTTATTTCAGAAATATTTCTTGGAGCTGATGAGAATCTTGTTGAGATAATTGCTACAAATGGGAATTGGTACAATACTCAGTACAGCAGGCCACTGTTAACTTCATATGGCACACAATCTTGGTAGAATGGAGAATGAGAATAATGACTGAAAAAAACTTAAAAGCTTTGTAAGTATTTTCATAGTGGATAAATTACATCAAATGCAACACTTCATTTCAGTATTCAGTATTTCCTATATGAAACTTACATTTTAAAATTTTACTCATGTGTGTGTGTGTGTGTGTGTGTGCGTGTGCGTGCACGTGCGTGCATGCACATTTGAGCACCCCATGGCACCTATGATCCAGGAAAGCCTTTGGTTCAGGACAAGGAAAGACATTGGGTCTCCCTGTGGTACCTACAGTGGAGTAAGACATGAACTATGGCTTCAAGCTTCATGAAAATCCCTTTTGCTTTCTCCTATCTACTTGAAAAGATGCTCTAGCTGTAGGCCACTAGGTAGGAGCCTGATCTACAGAGAGGGCCCATTCTTCCAGAGGGGTAAGCCAGGCTGCAGAGAGCAAAGGAAAATGCTTCAAGCAGACGGAAAATCAGACTCCCAAAATCTAGAGTGAACAGGACATATTTGAGGATTTTAAAGTACTTTGATTGGCAGCTCTGTGGCTTAGAACATGAAAGAGAAGGGGAGGGACAAAAAGAACAAAATGTCAATGGTATTTAAAAAACTAGACCATAAAATATCTGATAAACGGAATTCATATTGTATCCTAGAAGTCATAGAGCCAATGAGTAAGACATCTGGGATACTATACAGGCTAGGTAAAGTTTATAAACTGTGTTGTTATCATGTAAAATAGAGCTTAAAGTGTGTTATTGCTTAAATATTTTTCAATAGTATTAACTGAATTTGAACTGTGTATTAGGTGCCATGCTGGCTGCTGGAGATAAAAGTGGTTGCTGTTTGAAACATTTATTTAATTCAAATGTTGTCAGGAGCCATTTGCCTGCCTTGAACTATGCCCTAGTTTAGGGTTGGGCAGAAGTCAATCTTGTGCACAGAAGTGCTGTTGGGAGCAGGATTGCTATGCAAATAATTTACACCTGAGGGGAAGTCTATCTTACACCCAAGGCTGAGGTCGCCTGAAGACCCTTGAAGGAAGATGTGATTGGTTTAAGTTATTTTGCTTGTGTTAGTATTGTTTTTATGTTGAACTTGTGACCCATTGTTTTGTTCCTCATTTCACAGTATAAATAGGGGGTACTTAATAACGGCACGCGGCTTCAGTATTGACTAACAGCCCTCCCGAGTCTATCCTTCCCTCTCTCTCTCTCTCTCTCTCTCTCTCTCTCTCTCTCTCTCTCTCTCTTTCTCCTTCTCTATCTCTACGTTTCTCCATCCTCACTCCCCACTTCAGGTAGAGTTCAATTTCTGCCGCCCTGCTCCAACAAAATGTAGAGAATAGTTTGCCTGCATATGGGAGAGGCTTGGCCTCAGGCTTTGTTGATGATTCAAGAACTAGTCAGAGGCATTTGATTGCTGCAGTCTGCATGGGGAGAAGTAAGCAAAGCCAATCTCCTCAAATTGTTTTTATTCCACAGAAACTTCATCCTTACCATTTTAAGAATGATGATTTCTATGATGGCAGAAAACAAAGCTTCTAAAATTCCATTGTAAGTATTTGTTATGGCTTGAATGTAAGTGTCTCCCTCATGTGATTGAACACTTGGTCCCCAGCTGGCGACATTGTTTTGGGAGGCTGTAGAAACTTTGAGATATAGGGGCCTTGCTTGGAGGAAGTATGTCACTGGTGGCAGGCTCTTTGGGCTATTCTGTTACTGGGTCCTGCTGTCATAAACTCTCTATCTCCTGATCTGGTCACCATGTAAGCTCTGCCAAACATTCCCACCGTCACAGAGTAACTCCACTGTGCACGCCTATGACAGTCCCTGAAACTGTGACTGATAAACTCCCCCACTTAAATTGTTTCTGCCAGGTTTTTTTTTTTTTTTGGTAACAGAAACAAGAAAAGTGATAAAGTATCAAATTTAGGTTTTTACTAATAAACTAATATAGTACTTGCCTGATGCTTGTGGCTTAATAACAAGTTGTCATGGATCTGAGAAATAAGTGTTCCATATATTAGTGAGAGAATTGTGAGCTATGAGAACAGTGAGAGATGCCACCCAAGTCACCTTCGGAGGAGAAATTGTTCACATTTTTATGTCTTGAGAGTGTTGGCTGAGAATAACCCTTGGATTTGAGTCCCCTTTGGGGGATAGCCTCAGATAAAGGGAACCCATTTGCCTGGGATCATTTCTCTGCCAGAGGCATACTGCTAAATAATTGGATGTCTCAGTTTCAGAGCTCCTCCTGGGGTAAGCTGGTTCTTTACTCTACTGCATCCTGGATCAGCTTAGTTTAATTCCTCTTCCTTCTCTTCCCTTCAACTGCTGTTTTACACAGCTCTGCATGCTAAGTCCTGTCTGTCCCCCAGGAAACTCAATTTGCAGTGCCATCATCTACCTAATTTGTTCAGACCGGAAATCTGGGAAATCCCCTAGTCTCCATTCTCTTCTGCTTTGGGAGAATCCACCACATGTTGTCCATCTCCAGGTCTTCTCTGTCTCATTTGTCATGACTGTAATCTGAGTCACCATAGTCTGTCATGTAAGGTAACTACCTAGGGTGGCTATTAATTTGTCTTCCCATCTTTATCTGAGTTTTTTTTTCCTTATGTTTTATTTTGGTTAGTGGATTCATGAGGTATATTTAATGTACAGTATACTGCACCTTTAAAGTGTACCTGTTTGATAGATTTTGACATGTGTGTACCTCTGTGAAACTAGTCCCACAGTCAAGATGGGTAAATGTGCCCATCAACACATGTATTATTTTTAAAGCAAATTCTAAGGGTTGTGCAAGCTGGTAAAGGGAACACATTCACTAGTATATTTGCATGTGTTGTCTGAAGAAATGAAAATGGAAATGCTTTCTATCTCCTTTGCTATTTGGATAATGTCTTTAAATTAGAATCTGTATTAGTTTGCTTTCTGTTGCTGGGAAACACTGACCAAGGGGTCTTATAAAAGGAAGAGTTTAGCTTAGAGTTCCAAAGAGGCAAGAGTCCATCATGGTGGGGAGGTATGGTGGCAGAGGTGGCTAGAGTAGATGCAACAGCCAGGCATTTACATCATCAGTCAGGCACAGGAAGCAGCGACTAGAGATCCTGCGAGGCTTAAGAACTCTCTAAACCCATCCCCAGTGATGTGTTTCCTCCACCATGACCATACTGTGAGACATTCTGTAAGCTACAAGCTTAGCCTCTCTACTAACACCCCCCCCCCCGTAATTAGAAAAGTAACCAGAAGTCACAAGGCTATGTGGAAAATCCCAGAGACCACAAAGGTCATGTCAACATCTCATGGTATGTGAGATAACGTCTGTGGTATTTACAAGAAGACCCCCTAATACCCCGTCTATAAAATTGTGGGTTAAACATTCCACAAGAACAGCCCCTAATATCCCATCTATAGGATGGTGGGTTAAACATTCAGTTAAGTCAACATCTTGTAAACTACAAAATAATGTGTGTGGCATTTCTGAAAAAAGGTTGGACTATGTAAAATTGTCTTCTCTGTGACCCTGGTCTGTAGGCCAAAAGCCAATCCAAATGTAACAAGTAATGAATAATAATACTGTGAGTTTCTACTATAAAAGCCTGGCCCGGCCAAGGTCGGGGGGGCTTGGCTTCCCGATGCTGAGTCCCCCACTTGCGCAAGTGAAATAAACCTCGTGCTTTTTGCATCTGACGGTCTGGATTCTTGGGACTGGGGCTCCCCGACGTTAGGCACTCAGGTGGCCCATTGGGGTTCAAGTCCCTGGGCTGAGAGTGAGGTCTAACAATACCTTCTAAGACCTCCCAAAACAACACCACAAACTGGGGACAAAATGTCCCAATACTTAAAACCTATAGGAGACCTTCTCATTCAAACCACCACATTCCACTCCCTGGCCCCCATAAGCTCATGACCATGGAAAATGCATTTAGTTTAACCTTAAAAGTCCCCATAGTCTTTACCAGTCTCAATACTATTCAAAAGTCCACAGTTCAAAGTCTCTTCTGGGACTCAGGGCAATACAATGGAACTGAATATACATTCCTATTCCAAAATGGAGAAATAGAGGCATAGGAAATGCTGGACCAAAACAAGATTGAAAACCAGCAGGACAAACACCAAATCCAGTAGCTCCATGTCCAAATTCTGGGACTTCTGAAGTGTTCAACTCCTCCAACTTTGCTTTGTGCAACACACATCTCTCTCACTAGGGCTGGTACCACTCTTTGTATGCAGCTCTCCTTGACAAATGTCCCACAGCTCTCTCACAGCATCACCAATGTCTTCTTGAGGTCTCCACTGTCAACAGTTTTCATCTTTGCAGCTTCATGAAATGGCCTCTCAGGGCTTATTGGTCTGTTAGGACCTTCTTTATGCAGAGACACCCCTGCTGCATGCTGCCTGTCCTTGGCCGCTCTCTGAAACTGTGGAGGAAGAACCAATGATAGCTCCTTGCATATTTCATACCTCTAAAGCCAGTACCAGGTGAATGACACTGCCAAATTTAGCTGCAAGTCTGGGATGGACTCCAGCCTACTTCATCCACTTTCAAAGCTTTACTCCTCAGAGGCTTTCTAGTAGAAAACCCTTGAAGCATTTTCCTTTCACAAGTTGTAGGCTTCTAGGTGTGGTCTTGCCCTGGAGGCACTATCTCCATTATTTAAGTGCAAATCTCTAGGCCTCTCCTTAATCACTTTAATCTCCTTATCAAAGGGATCCTTTCCTTCAGTTCCACCATTGATCTTCCTAATGCTCTTTTTCAATCCAAACTGTACATTCTGTATTTCTTTCTGCTGTTTGTTCTTTTTCACTGTAGATCTGCATAACATTCACCATTAATAGCCATGCCACCATTCCTATGTTAGTCTGCCTTGAAATGTCCTCTACCAAAGAAATTAGTCCATTGCTTTTCAACTTAGCCTCAGGCAAGCTTTTTGGCTGAGGGCAGACTCCAGCCAGACTCTTTGTTAAAACATCCCAGTTGCTGCTTAAGTATTTATTTCCTTTTGGAACTACATTGTTTTCAGCATTACTTTCTTTTAGGATCCTACTAGAATGGCCCGATAAGCTTTGCTTACAGCCATCAACTGCTTTTCTAACCCAAACTTCCAAAGTCTTCCGCATTCCTCCAAAAGCCCACATGGTCAGGTTCTTCACAGCTGACACCCCACTCCTGGTACCAATTACTGTATTAGTTTGCTTTCTGTTGCTATGACAGAAACACTGACCAAGGGAACTTATAAAAAGAAGAGTTTATTTAGCTTATGGTTCCAAAGGGGCAAGAGTGTATTGTGGAGGGGAGGCATGGTGGCAGAGGTGGCTACAGTAGATGCAATAGCCAGGTGTTCACATCCTCAAGCAGGCACAGGAAGCAGAGAGGGACTAGAGATCTAAAAGGCTTAAGAACTCTCTAAGCTTGTCCTTAGTAATGTAGCATGGCCACACCTTCTAAGACCTCCTAAAACAGTGCCACCAGCTGGGGACAAAAATGTCTCAATACTTAAGAGCATATGGGGGACATTCTCATTTAAACTACCACAGAATGCAAATAAGTTTCTTCCCTTTGTAAATGCCTTTGACCAATTCAATGACCTTTTCATAGGGAAATTTTATTTTTCTCAGAATCTTGATCTGACCCTCATCTATCTTCACAATTTCCTCTGCAAGGGATTTCTATTTTCCAGTCAAACTGGATCTTAAAACCAAATTATGTGGTATCTTTCTTCTTGGGTCACAGACTTCACCTCTCTTACTCTGGTCCATCTGTTTTACCCCACTTTTGCATGTTTTTAGATTTTCTTTTAGGTCTGATCTTTAATATGAATACTTTAGGTTACTATTTATTTAATAGGAATATTTAAAATATTGTTTATTAGTGATTAATGAATGCTTTTTATCAGGTTTTTATACTCTAGCCCCAATTGAAGCTATAATTGATATTGTCACGCTTACTTTGCAGATAGCAAACTGTCACTTACCCAATCCTGCAACTGATAGGTGAACTTGCTGGTTTTAGGATTTGGCATTTTGTTGAATCTTTAGATTCTTACCAAAACTTTGCTCAGGCTTTCCAGAGTTGTCTTCTTGAATAGGCCTGTCCTTGGGCTTCCATCTCTGTCTTGGCAAAATAAATTTGAGCAAGAATTCTGATGACTCAGTTTAGTTCCCATCTGAATCATGTTGTCTTGGCCTGCCTTCAATAACACAGTAGCCTGTCTAGATCATTGAACCAGAACCCCCTTATCCTTGATGTTCCCTCAGCAAATTTCCATCTACTAAGCCTCATCTTGTTCCTGAAGCTCCACTCTTCCTTGTTGGATTCAGTGGAACCTCCTTTCTCTCCAAAGCCCAAGATTATACTACATGGCCCCCATACCTATCATCATGACCAATCCCCAGTAGAACTTACTTCACTTTCTTTAACAAGTGCCTGAATCATTTCCTCTTTAACAGACCAAGGTAAAGCTCTGCTTCCAGGTTCCCATGTAATATTTTGTAGTTTTCCTCCATCATGCTCATTGCTCTTACTATTAAACGTCTGTCTTCCCATTAAAACTAGAAGCCAGAGGCTGGAGAGATGGCTCAGTAGTTAAGAGCACTGGCTACTCCTGCAGAGTATTCTTGCAGTTTGATTCCCAGTACCCGCATGGCAGCTAACAACTGTCCATAACTCCAGTTTCAGGAATCTGATGCCCTCTTCTGACCGCCACAGGCAATGCATGACACGGGTGCACTTACATACATGCAGACAATGCACTCAGATACATAAAATAAAAATAGTGAAATATTTTTAAAAACCTAGAAACTATATGGAGAGCACAGGAGACTTGGCTCTGTACCGTGGCGCACACAAACAGTGCACACTCCTGGCATGGATATTGTATGGCAGAGTTTGGCTGTATAGGAGGTTAGTGGTAATAGCTTGGGTTTTGCAATTGAAAGAATAGTTCAACTCCACATATATAAATCCTGAGATGTCTGTTCTTCACTTTGTAAAACACAGATGATAATTCTTTTCCCCTTCATAGAATTCTTCTGAGGAATGAACCAAGTAATGCTAAGTTCCCAGCACAGGACATAATGTGTTCTTTTGTCTTTTCTTTTTTTTTTTTAACTTAGAAAAAATATTTATGTGTCTGAGCATTCAGGCTATATGTGTGTGTACTAGGTGTGTGCCTGGTTCCCACAGAAGCCAGAAGAGGGTGTTAGCTCCCTGGAAATTGGAGTCACAGCTGGTTGTGAGCCATGTGGGTGCTGGGAATTGAACTAGGGACTCTCTGTGAGAGGAGCAAGTGCTTTTATCCATGGAGCTATCTCTCTAGTCCCTAATCTTGTCTTTTCAATGTTAGCCAGAAAATGTTACCAACATTTTGTATCTTTTTTTTTTTTTTTTTTTTTGAGACAAGGTCTCACCTTGTAGCTCTGGCTGGTTCTGACTTGTAGACCAGGTTGACCTCAGACTCACAGAGATCTCCCTGCCTCTGCTTCCCGAGTGCTGGGATTAAAGAAAACAATTTTAATTAAAACAACAGGAGCATGTAGAGCATTTTGCCACATGATTTTAATTCCAGCATTCAGGAGGCAGAGGCAAATTTTTGTGAGTTCCAGGCCAGTCAGAATTATATAGTGAGACCTTGTCTTAATTTTTTCTTTCGTTTTTTATAAAATTGGCCATAGTTTCAGGAGGTAAAGGTGGGAGGATTAGAAATTCATTATCCTTGACTACATAGAGGTTGGGTCAGCCAGGGCTAAGTGAGACTCTGCCTCTAAAGAAAAAGGATATTTAAATATTTTATTATTTTTATTTTATGTATAAGCTGTATGTATGTAAGTATGCCTATGTCGTGCAATGCCCATGGAGGTCAGAAGAGGGCATCAGATGCCCTAGAACTGGAGTTATGGATAGTTGTTAGCCACCATATGGGTTTTGGGATTCAAACCTGGGTCCTCTTCAAGGGCCCTGAGCCATCTCTCTGGCCCAGAAAAAGGATGTTTAACATTTTATTTTCGTTTCTCTCCCTCCCTCCTTCCTTTCCTCCCTTCCTTCTTCTGTTTAACATTTTATTTTTATTTCTCTCCTCTTTCCTTCCTTCCTTTCCTTCTTTCCTTCATTAAGTATTCTACCACAGAGTTACAAATCTAGAGGTTATATCATTCTGAGAGAGGTATTGCTTCAGTTGCCCAGGTTAGCATAAAACTTGTGATCCTCCTGCCTCAACTTGCTGAGTAACTGAGATTACAGGTGTATTACACCATGTCTGGCTCACATTTTATTTATTAATATGTGTTAATTTTCACTTTGGTTTAATGTAGAATTTCGTCACATGGGTGTGGCCTGCCCTGCTCAGATCTGGTGGTTCGTATTTCCCTCACCTCACCATTTCTTTGTTTGGTACCTTTGTCTTCTCTCTCAGCTCTTCATAAAATATATAGTAGGTTGTTCAGGACTGTAGTCATTTGCCTACATTGTGCGAACCAGAACTTAGTCCTTTTAGCTAGTGCACTTTGGTAGCCATTATCCTACCTCCTTTTATTTTTTTCTCCTTCTATTTTAAAGAGAAGGCTCTCACTTCTCAGGCTGGCCCTGAACTCAGATATCTGCTGCCTCAGCCTCCAGAGTGCTGCGATTACAGGAACATGCCACTATGTCAGGTTTATCCAACCATCTTTCTTCTCTATCAACCAACCATCCTCAGCTTTTAGTAATCACGATTCTACTCCTGGGTCTTTTTTTTTTTTTCCTCTTCCACACAAGAGGAAACAAGCAATGGCTACCTTTCTGTGTTGGCTTATTTTACTTAACATAATATCCTACAGTTTCAGCCATTTGCTGCAAATGACAGGGCTTCATACTTTTTTTAATGAATGAATAATATTCCATTGTGTGTGTCTGTAAATTTGTATGTACTGTATTTCCTTATCTATTCATTCAACCTAGGTTGATTCCATGTCTTAACTACTGTGAACGTGCCTCAGTATACGTAGATATCACTTTGGTATGAGTTCCTTGTATTTGTACACACAGAAATAGGATAGATGAGTCATGCATCAGATATATTTTTAGTTTAGTTACAATTGTTAAAAAATAAACAAGTACATTAAGTTTTTAACAGGTTTAATTGAGCATTCAGTGATTCATGAATCAAGCAACACCTGATCCCAGCATTTCAGAGACCCACAGAAGAGGCACAGAGGGAAAACTTCCATGAAGTTTGTTAGGTAAGCAAGAGAAACTATTTCATTGGTTTGAGTGGAAGAGGTTAGTTGGCAGTTGGTGACAGATAAAGTCTCTAATTAGAGTTAACTACTGGCTCCTGAGTGATTTAGCTTAAGTTTCCTTTTACTCTCTTCATGGAGCTTGGTTTCCTTTCTTATCTAGAGATTCAAGGTGCCGCAGCCTTTTCAGCCAGTGGCCTCCCGGTTAATTATTTTGGTACTATATTGAATTTCAGTAGGCATTTCTGTGGGGTTAGGGTTTATGATTGCAGTCCTCTTACTCTGTGAGTCAAGGAATAAATAATGCAAAGTGTTTTTCTTTAAATCACCATTTCAAAGCAGAGTGAGATTATTCATGGTAGCTTGTGGCAGAAATGGGAGTGAGGCAACACAGCAAGCTTCCATGAAGGCCAGATAATGCGAGATATGAGATAATCAGAAGACAGACTCGAGACCACAGGTATGGTCAGATCCCATTGAGTTGTTAATTTCTAGTTCTGACATATGTATGTGTTCCTTTACCAAACATTTATATAGGATTATTAGATGTAGAGAGTGGCTGTAGGGAATCTAGGTGGGGATTTTCTCACACTCTTGGTACTGGCCAGCAGGAAAAGCACTTGAGGAACCATCAAGATTATAGGATCTTTGATCCTACCATCTAGTTTATGATAAAGGGGAAGTTCTAGGAACTTCTGGCTTTGTTTGTTTGGTCGGTTGTTTTTTGGCTGTTGTCTTTTTTTAGACCCTCTGTTATTAAAATTTCTCTTTGGGAGAGGCAGACCAACTTAATCTGCCTCTCTCCCCTTGCCTTGCAACCCCCCAAGTCTCCCCAGGTCTTGCAAAAAACACACAAATTTCTCCACTCACAGTTAAACAAATTCTAGCTAGTTTACGCTAGTGTACTTGGGCTTACTAACAGCAGTGGGTAAGGGGTTACTTACAGAACACGGGCGCCCACCCTCCCCTCCACAAGTTACATTAGTAAACCCACGAGGCTTGGATCTTGCGACTTCCCAGTGAACAGATCCAAATGGCCCATGGAGGAGGGGAGAAAAGGACGCGCCTCCTGGTGTCCTCAGTTTAAATACTTTTAGCCTATCCTCTTTGCACATCCAAGGCCAACAGACAGGGTGGATGGGGCATAGAACTTTCCCAGCTCCTAGTCTATCTGCTCAAGGTGATCCTGGGTGATACCACTCTGGGAGGGGTGTTTGTCCACAGCTCATCAGGCTTTTCCCTCGGAGAATCAATCTACTCTACACCCTTTTACGTGATTCTCATGAACTATTCTGAGGTAACAAGCATATTGATGACATGGAGAGGGATTGAGTATAAAATAAAGAAAACCAGGTCAATTTTCTTTTTGTCTGGAACTCTGAGTGACATGACTGTATTTGTTCTATCATCCTTCCTATAAAATATTGCCTGAAGCTCCATAGAGAAGGCCAAGTGATGCTTTTTGTTTATGCTACTGTTGATGGGGGTAACATGCTGGCAGACAAATACATGGACTGATAATATGTGTTTGTATGTATGCTGGTATATGGTTGGAAGTATACATGATAGTACAAGTCCTACTTAAGTCTAGTGAGTTTCTGGCCAAGAAAGGATGAAACAGAACTGTTTGGAGGAATATGGCATCTCTATCAAGTAGGCTGTCCAGCTAGAAAACCAGTAGCACTTCACTGATGTTTAAACAGTATTGATAAATGCCTCTCTTTAAAGAAAATGCTCACATTTCACCTTCCCTGTAGGCAGTCTTCTGGCTCACCTGGATGAATGGTGGTGGTACAAGAATGCTGGATTCTCCACTCACACATCACAAATGTAGCATGAATCCTGCCTACATATCCTTCAGAGGCCCATGTGTTAAAGGCTTGGTTACTAGTATATGGTGCTATTGATAGTTGGCAGAACTTTTAAGAGGTGGGGCCTAGTGTGAGGCCTAGTGTTTAGATCATTGGGGCATGCTCTTAAAAAGACACTGGGACTCTGGCCTCTCTTCTTCAGTCTCCTCCTCCTCCTCCTCCTCCTCCTCCTCCTCCTCCTCCTCCTCCTCCTCCTCTTTGTCCTTCTTATCTTTGCTTCTTGGATATCATGAGGTGAGCACCTACCACTGACATCTGCTTTGGCAGATGCCTCACCATGAAACCAAAAGCAGTGGGCCAACCAGAACTTCTCAACTGTGAGCCCAAATAAACCTCTCCTTCCTTATGAGTTGTTTATATCAGGTATTTTGCTACAGTGGTGGTAAGCTAACAAATTCTGAATACAAATGCATACATTTGTAATAGAAGGGAATTAACTGAATCAAGGTCAAAAGTATATATAAGAAAATGTTTTCTATTCTTCAGTTCCAGGATATGAAACAATATCATTTGCATTTTGCATAATTCAAATTTTCATTGTTGAAAATTTTTAGGTCCAACATTAAATGTAATTAACAAATATTTTATTGTTGCACTTATGTGTGTGGTATGCATGTTCACATGTACATGGGTGCACGAGTGTGTGCAGTTGCCTGTTCACATGTGCACACATACATGGGGAAGCCAGAAGATAATGTTGGGTACCTTCCTCAATTGTTCCACACCTTATATACCGAGGCAGGTTATCTCACTAGAACCTAGAGCTCACTGATTCATTTAACGCAGCTATCTCGCTTGCTCTGGGGATTCCTTACTTCATCTCCAGCAAGGGGATTCCAAGTGGTCACCATACCCACCTGGTGTTTATGTGGGTGTTAGGGATCTGAACTCTGATACACTTGTGCAGCAAGCATTTTACCCATTGAGCTATCTCCCTAAATAATAAATATCATTGTGCACCTCCTTAGTACGTATGGCAAATATCTTACAAGATAAAGCTCTCCTAAATTTTATTACTGATTGCTTTTAGTAAGGAAGAGAATATGATCTCCTTCCCTATTATTTATGTTTTGTAAGTTTTTAATTGCTAGGTGTTGAGGTTTTTAAAATTTATTTTTATGTGTATTAGTACTTTGCCTGCGTGTATTTAAGAACACCCATGTGTGCAGTACTTTTGGCAACCAGAAGAGGGCATTGGATTTCCAGGAACTAGAGTTATAGATAGTTGACAACCATCATATGAGTGCTGGGAACCAAACCCAGGTCCTTTGCAAAAGCTGCCAATATTAAGTTTTCCAGCCCTAATATGTGTGTGTGTGTGTGTGTGTGTGTGTGTGTGTGTGTGTGTGTGTTTTAAGTGGGTTTCATACAACCTCTGTAGATGATTGAATCGTAGGTGAGTCATTGGGCAGATATTTTCCCCCTTTTGAGACAAAGTAACTCGGGCTGCCTTTGAACTTACTATGCAGCAAAGGATGGCCTTGAACTCCTAATCCTCCGGTCTCCACCTCCCAAACGCTAGCATTACAGACATGCCCCACTTCATCTGGCTTTGAGAAAGAACAATAGCAGCGGACTTTACAAATAGAGAATCAAGCACCTTAGCAAAGGCCTTGCTACAGGCTCTGATGACTGGCTTTTAGCTTTAGAATTACCTTTTGATAAAAATTTTCCATGATTGATTTAAAATACTTTTCCCCAGAAAGAGTATGATGAAATATATTGAACAAATGCTGACTTAAAATATCAGGAAAAAAGAGATAACTAAAAATAACAGGATATGATTAATGGTTTTGATTCACACCCTATTTTTATCCTCTTCTGGTCTCTGACTACCCAGATTTATATTTGTTGAGCAATACAAGAAAAATGAGGTAGCAATTTTTAGTTTTAAAATTCTCCTTTTATTTCTTTTAGAATCCTTTGCCTTACTGAAAGATTATCATTTGACAACTTAATTCATTAGTGTAGATTCTCATGAAGTTAAGTTTCTCTGAGTCTATACATTGGGATAGTGAAAGATTTGACCTTATTTTTATGGGGATATGATATGGGGGTATGTTGTTTAAGAAAATCTTCATCACTTAGAGATAATTGTAGGTATTATTATAGATCTGTAGATAATTATAGAAATACTTATAGGCAAAATGATCTTGGTCTTGAGTTTGCTTTTAAACATTCCGCTTGGAGTTGGAGAAATGTCTCGGTGGTTATGAGCAGTTGCTGCTTTTGCAGAGGATGGGAGTTCAGTTCCCAGTACCCACTTAGCCTTGGCTGCTCACAACTGCTTAAGACTCCAGAATATTCGACATCCTCTCCTAGCCTCTTTGGACACTGCATGAACATGTACATACTCACACACAGATACACAAACATGTACACATAATTTAAAATAAAATAAATCTAAACAATTTCCACTAAACAAATAAAAGAAAAAAGGAAGGAAGCACATAAATAATACGCTGACAGCATGTTGATAATTGTTTCAAATGAACCTATGAATACATAGGGAGTGTATCTTTTTAAATTCCACAAAATTTTTTTTACAGATTTTCTTCTGTGGCATACTCTGCATCTTATTTTTCCTTCATTCCTTTTTATTGTTGTTGTTGTTTTGAGACAGAATCTCTTCAGCTGGCTGGAACTCACTGTGTAGACCAGGTTGGCCTCGATTTCAGAGATCTCTCTGCTTCTACCTCCAGAGTGTTGGCATTAAAGACAGGTGTCACTACACCTGGTACCTTTACTGTCTTCTAAAAATCTTTCCTCAGCTGTTTGTGGTGGCACATACCTTTAATCTCAGCACTTAGGAGGCAAATGCAAGAGGGTCTCTGTGAGATCGAGGGAAACCTCTTCCACCTGGTGAGAGCTTGTCTCAACAAAACAGTCAGACAAAGAGAAAGAAAAAAATCTTTATTTCACCAACCTTTTGTCTTAGCCAGCTCAGCCTCCTATAACAAAATACCATAGCCTGGTGACTTGAGCTACAGACAGCTGAGGCTGAAGAGACGACGCAGCAGTTAAGAGTACTTGCTGTTCTTACAGAGGACCCAGGTTCAGTTCCCAGAACCAAAATGGATGCTTACAACCACTTGTTACTCCAGCTCCAGGAGATCCTCTACGCTTTTCTGGCCTCTGTGGGTACCAGGCACATGCATGTTACATATACATACATGTAGGCACTCACATATCCACATAAAAATAAAATTGAATAACAACAGATGGCTATTTCTTATAGTTCTGGAGGCTGGGGAGTTCAGGCTCAGAGCCAGTTTAGTTCCTGATGAGGGTAATCTCAGCAGGGGAACAGAGGCAGGAGAAGGAGATCCAGGCTCTTCTCACAAGGTCGCTGATATAATCACATGGCTCCTGTGCTCTCATTAAACCTAATTGTCTTTCCAGAGTCTACCTCCTAGTTCCATCCATTGCAGGTCAAGATTTCAGATAAAGGAAGTTGGCAGGCACAAACATTTACTGCATGATATCTTGTTCCAGAAGTACATCTAGAATATAAACAATAGCATCCTTCCCATTCGTTGTTTATAATGTAAATTCAGCATTTGTTGAATAAGATATGCTTGAGGTTTGTGCTATTACTGCTAATGCAAGAAGATTCAGAGGACCTCATGATCTGTCACCACGAACAAGTCACATTTCTAAGATTTCTTTTTGTATTTTGTAGTTCAAGGAATAGAACTCAAATTTTCTGCCTTAGGCATGCTATCTACCACTAAGCTCTGAACTAGCTAGAATGACCCTTCTTCCTACTTGCCCTAACTATTACACTCTGCTTGATTGTACCCAGTGCTGAACTGTATGACTCCTCTCCCTTGCTGACTACAGTTAACTACTCAGTCCCTCCCCTCCCCTGCTCATCACAGTTGACTACTTCATCACTTCCTTCCCTTGCTATCCACAGTTAGCCAGGCAGAAAGATCAGGAGGTCAGCATTTCAAAAATTTTAAGAAAATGTATTCTCTAAAACTGAAGTATCAAAAACCCCTTTGTTCACTGACTTTGGTTTGATGAATTTTTTGCTATTTGATCTGACATGATGTCATTGTGATTTTTAAGCTTTATAAACCCTGCACTGTTTCTCCTCGGGGTCCAGAGTTCTCTTGAGCATGAGCCCCCTCTCTTATCAGACCTGCTAGCTAACTAATAAAGGATTCTTGATTTTGCCCAAAAAACTACATGGCGTTTCTTGCTTGGTATTACAAGTTCCATTCCTAATACCAAGGCATATTTCTGATCTGCAGTTTCCTTATTGGGAAATGAGCAAACTAGACTCAGTGATATCAGTAATCTCATCTTTAAGTCTAGCTTCTTGGAAATCAGGTCTTCAATCATCTTTCATTTGAGATTGTGTAAAATAATTAGACACTTATGCTGGCTAGTTATGGTAGTACCTGCCTGTAATCCAGAGCTCTGGAGGATGGGGCAAGAAGTGCAAGCATTTGAAGCCAGCCTGGGCCACATAGCAAGGGCCTGTCTCAAAACAGTGCAAAACAACAAAGCCAAACCAACCAACCAACCAACCACAAAACCTCATGTATGTACTTAATGACAGTTGACTTTAAACCTGATGCCTGTTGTTATGCTTTTAAAATACAAATAATACATTTTATTTCATCCCTGAAAACAAAACCAAAACCTAACACGTTCACATTTATCAGAGAGACAGAACAATTACTCCAAACATCACATGGTAATAGCATATAATTTCTTCATATAAAGATTCAGAAGAGACAGTTTGGAAAACTTTCTTTCATGAAACAATATGTTCTTATATTAACAAAATGTAGTAATTGCAATTACCATGGGCAGTATGTTATAATAATGAAGAAATTAATATCTAAGACTAAATTCACTATAGTCTAAACCTAGATGCTAACTTCAATTAAGCAGATATCATGACTAATAAATACCATAAAATAGAGCAATTAGATTTGTTACACAGGATATTTCAAGAAAGCTGTAGCTTGTTCTAGACTAGAATCATCAAAGATTAGGATTCCTTATACTAGGGTCAGGTATGATAGTACATGCCTTTAATTCCAGTGCTCTGGAAACAGAGGCAGGTGGATCTCTGTGAGATTAAGGTCTAGTAGGGATCCAGCCCTTTGGAGACTGCCTGAGAGTACTGAGTGTAGTGACTTCCTCAAATCATGCCCTGTCCATCCCATCTCTCTACTTTGGGACCATCTGCAGTTCCTCCCACTGCCCCAGGGCCAGGCTTCCCTGCTGACTAGTAGGGGCCTTGACCTTTGGAGTCTTCCTCAGAGGCCTGACTCCTGCCTGACTCAGGCATCCATGGAGAGAGCTTCTCAAATTGAGCTGTGCCCATCCCCCTGCTCTGGGACCATCTGCAGTCCCTCCCACTGCTCCAGGGTTTAGGCTTCCCTGCTGACTAGGAGGTACCAGCACTTCCATCTCCCATCTCCAGTCCTTGAACTCTGGTACTATCCATCTGAGGCTTCTGAAGTGTTTGTAACTAGCCAGGGTCACTTCACCCTCCTGGATTGCTCCTCAGTAGCCTGACAGGAACCATCTGGTCCCTTCAATATAAAACCAAAAGACAGAACCTGAAGCCTAGACCAACTAGCTTTTCATACTCAATCAGAATTCAACCAAAGCAATAATACGAATAGAATGAAACTTCAACTCAACAAAGGAAAACTTGAATTTCATGCTAGAAACCTGAACAAAAAATAATGTGAAAAACCAAAACTATATGTTCCCATCAAACACCACGATTCCTATAGTAGAGTTCTCATTGTAAAATGAGAACTCCCTAGAGATAACCTGACACAGAATTTAAAAGAACAAAAATAAATATGATCAAAGAATTCAACAAATTAGAAGAGCACACAAAGAATTTAAAGAACTAAAAGAAGACATGTATAAACATCTGCCTGAATTCACAAAAGAGAGAAATATTGAAGAAAACTCAGACTGAAATAAAGAAGGAAGTGAAAAACTCAATAAGCCAATTTGAAATGACAGGAGTAAGACTCACCAATAAAATGAGATGGAAAACAGAATATCAAGAGTGGACAATAAAGTTGAAGAATTGGGTTGCTCAAGCACATGAAAAATAGAAAAAAAATCTACAGGGATGGAGTATGCAGGAAATGTGGGACACCATGAAAAGATCAAATTTACTTATTATAGAGGAAGGAGAAGAATCTCAGGTAAATGGTATTGACAAGATTTTCAACAGGACTGTAGAAGAAAATTTCCCCAAATTAAGGAAAGACATACCCATACACATACAAGAAGCATACTGGACACCAAATAGACAGGACCAGAAAAGAAACTCCCCATGGCTATCACAGTAAAAACACTAAATGTAAAGAACAAAGAATACTGAAAACTCTAAGAGAAAAACAAGTCACATACAAAGGAAAACCCATCAGAATTATAGCTGAATTTCCTTTCTTTAAAATATGTGTATGAATGTATTGCTTGCACATGTGTAAATGCACCAGTGTCATGCTATGCCTGCAGAGATCAGAAGAAGGCATCAAATCTCCTGGAACTGGAGTTATGGATGGGTGTTAGGCACTATGCATGTGGGTGCAGGGAATCAAACTCAGGTCCTCTACAGGAGCAATCAGTGCTCTTAACCACCGAGCCATTTCTCCAGCCCTGACAGCTGACATTTCAGTGCAAACTATGAAAGCAGAAGAGCCTGGACCAAAGTATTCCCAGTTCTGAATGATCATAGATGCAAAGCCATAATACTTTACCCAGCAAGACTGTCTATTCTAGTTGAAGGGAATGAAAAAATCTTCCATGATATGAAAAGGCTATGTTCTTAAAAATGTTTTTAAAAATATTATATACAGTTTCAAACAGTATTCTAGTTACTGTCCAGCTCACTGGTCCCATATAGTATATTCAGTAACTATTCCTCCCATATATGTATATACATGGGGTATACATATGTGTGTATTACTATGTATGTATATACATAATTATGCATACATAGTAATACACATATTCATACATAATATATACATACATTCATAATTAACTTTCAACTATTTTAAGGGATAGTAAAAATGAGGCATTCTTTAGAACATGATTTCCAAACATTATTATTATTACTATTATTATTATATTCTCTTGACAAGGTCTCACTGTGTGACTGTGTCTGATCTGAAACTCATTACGTAGATCAGGGTAGACTCAATTTTTCAGTGACTCTCCTGCCATCATTTCTTAAGTGCTGGGATTGAAGATATGACCCACCACAGTTGGCACTTTAAAACTTTATTTTCAACATTAGACTTCCTTTCTCTGCTCATAATCTGAGTAATAAAATACAGAATTAGAAGTAAGTACATTTTCTAATAGTCATATTTGTTCAGAACAAATGACAGAGCAATTCAGTAACAGTTAACTTGTCTGAAAAACATGTTATATAATTAAATGAATATTTTAAGGAAATAAGTTGTCTTAGAGTGTTTTCATCTCACCTTGATCTCAAACACAAAAGATTTATACAGAGATCACCAATCAGTTACTACATTAACAACATTACCAAATTCTCTTTAAGCAACTAGAACAGTATTGAAAAGACTTACTGGAAGGCAAACTCATCATGCCTAAAGACATTTTTTTTTTTTTTGAGACAAGGTTTCACTATGTAGACTAGGCTGGGATAGAACCAGGGCCATCTGCAAGAGTAGTGTGTCCACTGAGCCATCTCTCCAGGCTCAGCTTACATCTCTTGAACTCATAAAACCTCTAATTCTAAGTGGGGTAATGTAAGCGAGTTTCCTCCTGCACTGCTGGAGAGAGTGAGGATTGATGTAGCCACCCGACCCAGCTCTAGTCAAGTGCAAAACTTTCCCAAACGTTTCCAGAAAAATTCTCCTACAAGTATTCAACAGGACCTGTGGGAGAGAATGCTCACGGAAACAGCAACTCCTTCTGACTATCAGAGCTCATTCTGTAAGCCATGTACTACCACACTTTTGTTTAAGCATTCGTTTGTTGCAGCTTTTTGACTGCTGTGGATAGGGGGCTGCTGTAGACAACAGTCTACTAACTGTTTTTGTGTTAATTAGTTCAGCATGCTGATTCACATAACTATAATTATTATTTTTAACTATTTTATTTTAGGGGCTGGAGAGATGGCTCAGCAGTTAAGAGCACCGGGTGCTCTAGCAGAGGACCTGGGCTTGGTTCCTAGCACCCAAATGGCATTTGACAACTGTATGTAACCCCAGTTCCAGGGGATCCAACACACTTTTCTGACCTCCACAGGCATTGCATGACACGGGTGCACTTACATGCACTCAGGCAATAAATTCACACACATAAAATGTAATAAAAATAATAAAAATAAAGTTTTTTAAAAAAAGTTTTCATTTTTATTATTTTCGATTGTGTGTGTGTGTGTGTGTGTGTGTGTGTGTGTGTGTGTGTGTGTAAGGTTTGTGGACATGAGTGCAGGTTCCTGAAGAAGCCAGAGGCATCAGCTCCCCTGGAGCTGGAGTCACAGGCAGTTGTGAATGGCTCTACATGGGAACTGAACTCAGGTCCTCTGGAAGTGTAGTATGTGCTCTCAACCACTGAACCATCTCTCCAGCCAAGTTATAATTATTTTGATAGTTCTTTGGAAGCTTCACTTAAAAATAAATATTCCCATGGTTTTCATGATAAGGCAAGTTTGGAAAGTACTTCCTGCCATTTCCACCTGAGTGAAATCAGGTCAAAATAACGTCAGAGATAGTTTCTTAGAGAGAAACACCCAGAATTCTGACTACGATTGTAGGCAGAAGAATCGTTAATGGTAGGAGGTTAGTTTGGTGCTCATGAACAGGTTAGGTAAATAAGAACCAATTGTTTCCGTAACCACCATCTGACAGGGCTGCTCCTGCTTGAGTGAATCACCTTGCAGGCAGAGAGAAGATGAAATAGATAGGGTAAGATAGTCCAATTCTCTTTCTGGACGGACTGTATCTTTGAAGATTTGTGCTTTTGAGAATGACCAGCTGGGTCCAGCACTTCCATGCATCTGCCGATGCTCGTACTGTGAACCAAGGGAAACTCAAATGGGAAAGTAGCATTGAGTCTTGATTTTAACATTCGAACTTGACAACTTGTAAAAATCTCTGGAAGTCATCAGCAAACCTAAGCTCACCTCTTGTGAATGTCTTAGACTTATATCCAGGGAATACCGTGAGAACTCCAAGGAATAACTTTGGTGACATAGACAATCTGCTGTCATGGGAACATCTTTGAGGCAATTCACTTGTAAACTACTGCTAGTCATCCATAAAGTGAAGTTGCAGAGAAGACGGGGGAGAAAGTAGTTTTATGGCAGGTGGTGATGCTCTTTTCTAGAATGTGTAGAGGGAGAAAATAAATGTCGTTAATTAGTGGCACTTAAAAAAAATGTCTATGTATTCTGGGCTGACCTGGAACTAGGTCACCCAGGCAGGCCTTAAAGTCTTGATATTGCTGCTTCAGAGATGACAGGTGTCCAGCACCAGGTATAATTGGCACATCTTTATTCATTCAGCAAACGTTTAATGAACTTTTATTATGTTCTAGATACAATGTGCAAAGCAGAGGCAAATGCAAGACTGTCCCTGAGGTTTTTGAACTTTCATTCTGGTGTGAGAAACAGATAAGCAAATTTGCATAGCATTTATATTGTATTGAGTATGAGATTAATCAAGGGTTGATTAGAAGTCTATGGGAGGATTGCATGGGTTATATGTAAACAGTAGACCATTTTACATAAGAACTTGAGCATCCACACATTTTGATATCCTCAGGGTCCTGGCACCCACCAGTCTCCATGGATTCTGAGAGATGATCATACTCACCAGTGATTACATTCTTCACAAGATTCTTTTAGGTTGTTGAACAAATAACTTATTTCAATTCTGCTCTAATCTATAAAATATATAATTTACCAAAATATATCTTCCTGAAATTCAGTTACTTTGTGAAGTAAGAGTCACTTCTTTTAGCCTGAGAAAATGTGAATGCTTATGTGGAAATAGAACTAATGCTATCAGTTAACTACATGGTATAAATGCTAAGTACCATGACCTTTCATACAAGAATCAAGGTTCTCCATGGTTTGGGGGGTCTAATAGTGCGAATGTTCTGCATATCTAACCAGGTTTCAAACTTCATCCACAATTCTTAAATTAGCTTATCCATTTGCTCATTTTCTGCAGTGTTTCATCCCTTGGACGGGAGTGGGAGGTGAAAAGAGGAGGGGTGCTTTTATATGTGTCTTGTGGGTTGTAAGTGTATAAAAATGGCACGCTGAACATGTTAGGATGGTGCTTGTGTCTCACTGGAAGGAAGGCAGTGGCTGATTGTGTGTGTGTGTGTGTGTGTGCGTTCAACAGACTGAGAGCTGAGTATTTGTACAGCCTGTGAACAGTTCTGTACAAATAATGCACAACCTTCCCAAAATATCATTGAAAGAAGAATCAATTCAGAGATTCAGAGATGGGTATGATGCCGAAAATTTTAGATATGAAGTCAACCATACAGAAGGGAAGCACAGAAAGTTAAAGTAGTCGAATTTACAGAATGTTTACTGAAGTAAAATCTTATTCATGTAGGTGAGGTATTGTTAAACTGTTCATACATAGCTGACACTTTGCCTAAATGATGCATAAACGTGAATAGAATTCTTCTTTTAGCCACATGAACAGGGAAAATGTTTGGAATTGTGTTGTGTGTGTGTGACTTGCATGTGTATTCTCCTTCTGACTATCATGGAAGCTAAAAGAATTGCCTTTCAAACATAATGTATTTGAAAAAAAAAAGCATAGATGTAGGAACCCAGATCCAGATTATGGTTTATGATAATTGGCTTCATTTTTATGGTGTTTACATTTATGTCAGACAAGAAGAATTATGCATTTCCAGACAAAAATGTATAAATAACAGGAAAACAAGCACAGCATGTGGTCGACTATTGTCATGTGAGTCTGTCGTCATTTTTCTGCTTAAATAAGGAAATCCCCAGGGAATGTGCACAAGTACCACGTACAGATTCTCTGTCCTGCTGACCTGAGGCAATTAGCTTGGAAACTTATTTTTAAAGGATGAATTCCCAAACTGTTGTTCCTTCAAAGACTTGTTTATAATAGCTGGTTTTTATTATTTGCCTTTTTGTTTTCGTTACAGGAAACTGGTAAGAAAAGCTGTTAAAAGCCAAGATTATTTAAATCTCTCAGTAAAATTTAAAAGAAGTTGAAAGGGGAGGAAAACTTTTGAACAAAAGTTAAAATTTAATGATTAATTATACAGCTAGTTTAAAATGAAATAAAATGTTCATTCCCAATATTGCTTTTAAAATAGTTTAAGTCAAGTTTACACAATTTTTTATTCCAATCATTCTAAGGATCGATGGCTCCTGAAACAATAAAGATTGATTTTTGCATTTTTAGTTGATAACAAATTTTCAAGGTAATATTATTATGCCTTTCTATTCTTTTAGCACATTGCTTGAATATGTGATCAGTTTTTACAATACTTGTTTTACAGCCACCTGAGATTATTAATCAACTAGGATATTTCTTGAGGTAAACAGTAATTATATCTCCAGAAGAAAGTTTCCACAGAGTCTTACTTTTATGCAAGTTGATAGTCTATAAAACAGAATTCTGGAATATATTTTGTGGGACATTTTCTCCTGAAATACCTCAAAAAGCTTTTAGGGACTTGGATAATTTTAACATTAATTTTTGTTAAGGGGTACTATCTATTTTCATTGAAAGAAACTTTGGGGTTTATGTTTGATATGCTAGTAAGAGTTGAATCAAGCTGGGAATGCGGTATATACCTATAATCTCAACAACTCATGATCCTGAGGAAGGAGAATCTGGAGCTTGAGGCCATAACTAGGACACTGTCTCAAAAAAAAAAAAAGTATAATGAGTTTAGAAAGCTCATGGTGTTGCTATTATCAATTAATACAAAAGACGTGGAAATATTTATGAATCTGACATGTAAAATGTGTAAACATGTAGAGATTTCCTCCTTGTCCCCTAAAGATTCTACCTGTACTCTGATTGCGTTTCTCTATCTCCTCTTCGACCGCTTCCTCTCCTTTTTCTTTTTAAAAATATTTTATTTATTATTTTAATTTTATGTGTAGAAATGTATTGCCTGCAGGTATGTAAGTGCACCTATGTTGTGCAGTGCCCACGGAGGTCAGAGGAGGGCACTGGATTCCCTGGAACTGGAGTTATGGACGGTTGTTAGCTCTCATGTGGGTTCTGGGAATCGAACCCAGGTCCTCTCCAAGAGCAGCCAGTGCTCTTAACAGCTGAACTGTTGCTTGCTCTAGTCCCTTCCTTTCTTTTTCAGAGCTCCATAGGGCTGAAGTCATTTTGTCATTATTTCAATAAATTCTTTTTGAAGATCTATGTACCAATTAGTCTTCTAGAGTTTAGAAACACACTAGTGAGTGAGACATACAAAATTCCTTCTTTTAAGGAATTAATCATGAAATTGAAGATAAGATCACTTATGTAGGGACAAACCAAAATTATTTGTCTCTTGATATAAGACATTGAGAAGGGTGTACCCCTGCTGCAGTATTTCTGCCAAGGATTTATTTTTATTTTATGTGTACAAGTGTTTTGCCTGCAAGCAAATAAGTGCACCGAGTGCATGCAATGCCCATGGAGGCTAGAGGATTCCCTAGAACTGGAGTTGTGGACAGTTGTTAGCTACCATGTGGATGCTGGGAACAGAACCCAGGTCTTCTGCAAGAACAACTTGTGCCCTTATCTACTGAACCATCTCTCCAGCCTCTTGCTAAGTATTTGTAATCCAAATGTGATCACCAGAACACATCACACAAAACCCAACAGGAATATCTTGCCTGAACTTCCAACAGATGCCAGCATTCAAGGAGATTAAAAGTACATGGCTAATAAGTAACAATGAGTGATCCTGGGATAGTTTGTGCTTAAAAGAAAACAAAGATTAAAAAATAAAATGTATTTGGGCAATTTGTGGTACTCAGCACAGACTATGAATAGTAGATAATATTGCAATGTGTTTAATTCCCAGATTTGGATAATTACATATTAAAATTATATATATAATATTCATATAATACACATAACAAATATAATCTCCTCTATTTGAGACAAAGAGAGGGAGGGTAGGGCAAGAAAAAAAGGCAATGTCAAAGTAAATTGAGGGGCTGGAGAGATGGCTCAGTGGCTACGAGCATGCAATACTCCTCTAGAGGACTGGAGTTAACTTCCTGGCACCTACATCAGACAGTTCACAATCGCCTATAACTCTGACTTCCCAGGACTCACCACCCTCTTCTAGCCTCCACAGGAATCTTGAGTACTGGGGATTAAAGGTGCGTACCACCATGCCCAGTTTCAAGCATCTTTCATGAGCACAATTCCATCTGTACTCATCTTTGGCATGATGTGTATTCCGATTATTTTCTTATCTTGTTCAGATCTTTGGCCTACTTGAAAATTTCAATTTAAAAATGCTATCACGGAAAATTAAAAAAAAACTATTGATTCGAGAATATCATACAATGTATTTTGATTATATTCAGACCCCCTCTTCACCTACATCTTACTATGCCCTCCCCTGACGTCATCTCCTCTATTACTATTTGTCTTTTTTAAAAAGATCTATCAAGTTGAGTCTGTATTTTCTAAATGTTTATGGGTGTGGGTCTATCCATTAGCGTCTGGTCAGCCTACCAGGTGTCACACCAGTAAGGAAAGCTGATTCTCTCCCAGCATCTGTCAATTACCAATAGGTCCTCACATAAGGCTGGGGCTTCCTCTCCACCTCCCTCATCCATGCCAGACCCATGCCTGTCTGGGGTTTGCACAGGTCTTGTACCTGCTGTCATAAGTGCTAATGGGTTCATATGTGCAACAACCCTGCAGTGTCCAGACAGCACAGTTTCCTTGTATTTTCTGACTTTTAAAATCTTTCCATCCACTCTTCCGTAACGATCTCTGAGAATCATAGGAAATTTTATTAACATTTCTGAATGAATATATGAAAAAAAGCGAGGGAACAATCTATTTGGAATTCCAGGGAAAGAATATTCTAGGCAGAGGGAAAAACACTTGCCGAAACCTGGAGTCAAGCTGTGCTTGGTGTGTTCTAGGACACAGGTGGCTAATGTGGCATTAGAACATAACCATGGAGAGACTACCAATGGATAAAACTAGAGAGTCTCCAGGGTTCAGCTCATGTGGCCGTCTGGACCATTAGGCCTTTCCTTTCATGTGAATGAGGTAGGAGACCAATTATCTTCAGCAGAATTAAATGTGATTTAGCTTATTTTTAATAGGATCATTCTGGTTGTTGCATTAAAAATGGACCAAAGACAGAAGCAAGACCATAGCATGGTTATGAGGCTACTACAGTAAATAAACAAGAGGTGATGGTGACTATGTCTGGAGTGGTATTGATAGAAGAGACTAGAATGGTGGAATTCTGCATATATTTGGAAGGTGAGGAATTCCCTAATGAATTGGGTAGGGTAGGTAGGTGAGAGACACAAAGAGACCAAGACAGCCCAACAAGCAACTAAAAGAATAGCATTGCCCACACTCTGTCTTCAGAGATCTGCACAAGGCCTCCTTTTTGCTTTCTTCTTCCTAGTCAAATTTCTTTCTTCTCTTTCTTATTTATTATTTTTATTTTATGAGTGTTTTGCCTGCATGTATGTAATTGCACTACATGCATGCAATGCCCTGCAAAGACCAAAAGAGTGCATCAGATCCCTTGGAATTGGAATTGTGGACGGTTGTTAGCCACCATGTGGGTGCTGGGAATTGAACCTGAGTCCTCTGTAAGAGCAGCCAATGCTCCAGAGTTGTCTCTCCAGCTGTATCTTCCTTTTCTTTTATTGGTTCCACCTATATGCTTAAAAACCACATATTGTTTAGAGTATTTAATATTTACGTTGGTGTTATGATAAGGTTTTTAATTTGGTTCTTATATTTTTTCCCCTCTTGACACTGTCTTCAAGTGCTAGCTGTACACTGACTGCATGTCTGGCTCATGAATTATGAGTGCTGACTAGTTTCCTTCCACACATGTATCACATCTGACAGAGTTGTATTCCTGATTGCAAACCTGTCTGCTATTGTAAATAATACTGAAACGTACATTCTCTTCCAAATTCCTATAAAGACTACATGCAAGTTTCTCTGGATATATCCCTAAGGTTGCTTGTATATATTGACTTACATAAACATAGTCACGTAACTAGAGTTTTTGATCATTTTTCATGGATGAGAAATATGATTCTTTTTTCTTTGATTTTCCCAGTTTAATCTTTCATCTAGTTTTTATTGCTTTTTTTTTGTCTTATTCATTGACTTGTAGAAATTCTCTGTATTTTCTACATAATTCCACAGTTTCAGTGGTGAAAAATACATTTTTTTCTGAGACAGACACTCATGTAACTCAGGCTGGCTTTGAACTTGCTATGTAGCCAAGAATAACCTTGAATTTGTGATCCTCCTGCCTCCACCTCCAAAGTGCTGAGATTGCAGGTATGTATCATCATGTCCAGGGAATAAATACATTCATCTAGGCTGTCAGTGTCTGTTAACTTTAGGGTATCTTACTTTGAAATAGATTCCTGTTTTTATGTATTTAAATCTACGAATTTCTGCACTGACAGAAATTCCCTACTAGCTCCTTATCTAGTTTAAGCACACAAAGATGCTTTCCTGTCCCGCTCTTAGCTCCAGAGGTTTCCATTTCAGATTAGAGTTTCTGTCTGATTACAGTTAATGTTGCAATTTATAAGATGCAGTGGGACTCCTATTACGCTTTTCTCCAGTTTTCGTAACATAATTTCGTGAATAATCTATCCTTTCTCGTAGGCTAGAGGAGCTCCCTTGTCATGTGTGGAGTCTCCATTCACTTGCCTTGGGGCTCTCTCTCTCCGTTCCATTGATCTCTTTGTATCAGTGCTAGTCCCCAATTGTTTTCTTCCTTGTGCCTTTTTGCTTTGTCTTAATATACATTGGCAAAAATCTTCTTTAATTTTTCACAATTAGCTTAGCTAGTCATGGCTTACCCATTCTTTGTACACTTTAGAAACAGCTTGTTACATCTCCTTAAAATCCTGTTGGAACTTTGACTAAGAATGTATTACAAATATATGTTGGTTTTAGAAGTACTTACAGATTCTACTTTTAAACTATTTTATGTAACTATGACATATCTTTTCTGGCCTTCGCTTTTTATCTTTAATAGAGTTTGAAAGATTATATTTAGAACTATTAAATATGGAACTTATTGTATATGTAGCCAAAGATATATTTACAAGAGTGAGGCAAACATTTGGAAACTGTCTGCATGTCCAATAACAGAGAAATACCTTAATGAGGAGTAAATCGATGTATGTGCCAATGGAAAGTCACATCAATAAGGTCATAGTTTTAGAGAGCAACTGAGGACATGAGAAAAATGTCACTGCCACACTGTGACATCATTAGTTGGTGAGACTTCAGGAATTTGAATAGTCTTTATTATAATTTTGGGATATGTCCACATTTTCTGAAGTGAATATACTCTATTTTCATGATTATTTTTTTTCTTTAAAAAAGTTGTTGGAAGGAGATAAGTTTTGCCTTTGCCATCTCATTCTGTTCAAGAACATTGAGAAAATGGTTCTGAATCATCTAATGAGCTCATCAAACTGTACACATCTCACATGCAAATTTCCTAGCTTGACTTGCTGCCTCTTCCATCTGCCAGTATTCTTTACAGTTATTTAGGACAACTGACTCAACTAAACATGAGCAAATGTAATTTCACACATTTGCTTTTTCACATAGCAAATATTTAAGCATCTGCTTGATTCTGCAAAGTATTGTACCAGAGCCATTAAAGATTAAGGAATGAATATGTGAAATTACCTCAGCCGTAAAGAGACTTAGCATGACACATGAAGGCTCAGGATTTGACTCTTAGGCCTACCTATGCTAACCTTCAATATTTCTGTCTCCCAGCCATCTTGGACTTTATTTCAATTTTCTGTGACTGGTGCCCACTTTGTATTACTTCCACTCTTTTTCCACCTGTCAAACGACTGCTATTCCTTACAGCTTTTTGAGGACTTCTTTGTTTCTCTTACTTCCTCTAACATCACACTAGTGTGTAAAATGTAGCCCAAACTTGGCATACTCTCAGTGCTGTTTAAAACAAACAAACAAACAAACAAACAAACAAACAAACAAACAAACCAAACTTGCTTTTTGTAGAAGCAAAGATAGCAGCATGATTGCATTCTGGCCTCATTAGACAGGAACAATGGGAATCCAAATGCTTATATTTTGAAAAACACAGTGTACCACACTTTATGGCAATGCTGGTCAGCAGGGAAACACTGGGGTAAATTGTCCTGGAAATCTCAGACAAGTACAAGGCCCCACTAGTGATAGCCCATGTTGACTGTTTGAGGCTAGGGGGATGATATCTATGTAAATTAACAGACTGTTAAAATTTATACACCGAAAGAGAGTGAACCCAGCAAGAAGCAAAGGAACAGGTATGCGAGTGTTCCTGTGGATCTGGCCCTGACTCTGCATACTTGGAGAAATCTGGTTTTATTCTCATTCCCTCAGAGGCTCTTCTAGTTACCAAGATCTGCTTCACAGGGTTGGCTTCCCCGAAAATGTGCCCCTTTCTACGTGTAACAAAGATGCTGTGTAGGCTCAGATGACTCTGTAAAACAATTTTCCGAGTCTCCCAGCCGAAAGCTCCAGGTTGGGACCTGTATTTCTGAATGATTTGCTGTAAATTGGGATTGTTGTGATTTCCCTCACTTGGTTTTGTTTAGTTTGCTCTGAGTGGTTCACAGAACCCAGGGAAATATTTTATGGGAATTATAAGATATACAGATGAATCGCTACGTGAAGAACTATATAGGGCAAGGCATGAGGGACAAGCCTAAGGTTTCTGTGCCCTTTCTAGGATGTTAACTTCCTGCCACCTCCAAGTGCTGAGCAACCAGAGGCTTGTAATAACTCATCCTCCAAGAATTTGTGTAGAGGTTGATCTTTAGCCCCTGCCCTCTCTCCTGGAGATTGGCTAGCATAGCTGAAAGTTCTAGTCCTCTAACCACTCATTTCTTAAGGTGACTGACTCCATCCCTGGATTCCGGGGCTCCTAAACTATCTTATTAGCATAAACGCTGATGGAAGCCAAAGGGCTTGTTTTGAAGAACAAAAGAGATCCCCACAATTAGGAAATTCCATGAGTTTTAATAGCTCTGCATAAAACACAAATATTATAATAAAATCTACCCGTTTCACCAGTCTCCCTGAGGAAGCTCCAAGGGATTTATTTAAGAGCGCTGTGTCAGGACCTCAAGATTACCAAGAAAATATATACAGTGGACCATCTATCTGCAGCTGAGGCTCCACAGCTAAAGATGGACCCAAAATTTGTTTTTCTTAAATTGAACCTGTATTGAACATGTTTGTAGCCTTTTCCTGACACCTAGCACAGTGTGACAACTGTTTGCCTTGTATTTCATTAGATATTATAAGTCAATATAAGGATGATTTAAGTCATCTAGGAAAAAGTACATAGATTTTATGCAAATACCGTGCCATTTAATTTAATTTAAAATTTTTTTGGTGTGTGTATGTGGGTGCATATGTTTGTGTGTGTGTCGGTGGGGATAGGTGTACATACATGTGTGGGTATGTCTGCATGTATATGCAGATACATATCGAGGTCAGAAGTGAACCCTGGGGATCATCCCTCAGAATGTGTCAGTCTTGTTTTTTGAGACAGGGACTCTCACTGGCCTGGAGTTTGCCAAGCAGGCTAGGATGGCTGGTCAGTGAGTCCCAGGGGGTCCTCCTGACTTTGCTTCTTCAGCACTGACTGATGTTGCAAAGGCACACCACCTTCATCAGGCTTCTTCTTTTTTTTCATGTGGGCCCTGTATACAGAACTTTAGTCGCTCATGTTTGCAAGGTAAGTGCTTTACCAACTGGCTGTCTTCCCAGCTCTGTGCTGTTTTATATAAGGGAGAAACAACCCAAGATTTTGGTTTTAGGGGAGATGAGATGGGCTATTGTTAATATGGCCAGTACCTCACAGATAGCAAGAAATGACTGTGTTTCTTGTTATTCAGAGACTGACCCAGGCTGGAACTTCTGAGAACAACCCTAAAAAAACAGCACAGTTTCTGCCTGAAGAAAGTAGGGAGCTCAAGCTTACTACTGCAGAAACTTGCAGCAATAAAACCAATCAATGACAGGATAGAGGGTGAGGGTGGGTTCAAGTGCAGGTAAGTCTAGAGGATGAGGCCATTTTATGACTGGGAAGTCACAGGATGTGCTGAGGAGGACAACCAAATGCTTGAATTATTCCTAGCACTTAAAGATTATCTTTCGCTCTGGGACAGAATAGAGGTTTGTATTCAGTTGGAAATTCCCAGAGTGTGGGAAAAAGGATGCCAGGGCTGGAGAGAGTGGGTGGAGGTGGTAGAAAGAGTAGAAATCTTGTCTTTCTGACGGGATTGTTTGCTTCTGACGGAAGCAAAATATATTGTTACATAATCAGAAGTTAAAGTTGAAAGAATCTAAGATTACTGTTAAATTTGTATCTAATTTGGAATTTCATGCTAATAATATGAATTTTGTGTTCCACTCATCTGTATGTGAGAGAGAAGACATTTATATATCTAGTCTCTAGAATTATGATTTTTGGCAGTGCTGAAGTTCAAATCCATAGAATTATGAGTTTAATACAATACTAATAGTGTCTAACAGTTATTGCCTATGTATTAGGCATGTGTCTGGAGTGTGCTATGTCAGAAACAGATGGACACATTTGTGCATTTCCACATCAGAATTTATTGATCAATAATACATTCACAACCTACATTGCTTTTGTTTATTACAACTTACCAAACAATCTTGATTTCTCTTGATAGTGTGGTGGTTTGTAATCAGTTTCTTTTCTTTTAGTCTTAAGTACTAATAGTAACTCTCAAATCACACATTATATTTCACAAGGTAATATATATTTGGTATGTGTGTGTGCATATTACAGAACATCTACGAAAGGGTTAAAGAGTGTTCACAGAGGCCTTCCTAAAGGCAGGGGCAGAGAGCTAATACAGATGCAAAGAGAATCATTGGAGAGTGTTAGGAATTAACCAATCCATTTGGAGAGTTGTCTGGAAGTGAGTTGCAAAGGCAGAGGTAAGTCATGTTGCCTAGGGAGGCGAAAGACCACGTGTGGATGGAGAAATTGATAGATGGAAAGATGAATGGGTAGATGATGGCCTGATGGATAGATTTGAGTGAGTCCTGTCACGCTGTGGGGTTTGTCCTGAGCTGAACCTCCAGGGATGGTCAGGAGTTTTCCGCCTGTTAGCCCTTCGAAGCATGTATGAAGTAGTCACTGTTAGATCACAACAAGTCCCTTAAAGCTAGTGGTCACTCTAAGAAACCAGGTCCCCACAGCCTGAAAAAGTCAATCCACACCTGCTGCAAATCTCTCCTTGGGACAGAGAACTGAGAAGCTGTTCTGTGCTGTGGCTAACAGCTCTTAATTCATGGTCCCTGACTCCATCCTGTTTGTTATGTATGCTGTCCAGACTAAATCACATGATGTAAAACTTCCTGCTAGCCCTAGAGAACTTCTAAAGGCCAGATATTTTCTTTGTTCATGGTATTTTTCTGAAGGAGTTCCTCTGGCTTCCCTACCACCAGCCATTTCATGGTGGCTATCTCTCTCTCCCTAGCTCTGATTCTCATTCTTAATTAAGCCTCTTTCCAGGTTTTAAAGAACAGCTTCTCTTTCCTTTGAGGCTTTGTTATGCTGTTTCTCTCTTTCTCTCTCTCTCTCTCTCTCTCTCTCTCTCTCTCTCTCTCTCTCTCACACACACACACACACACACACACACAAACATATCCTTTCTAATGGTTTGTCTCTAGTTCATGGTCTCAGGCCCTTTCTCTTAATAAATCTCATTCCTGAATGTAAATTATGTATCAGTTACTTTCTATAAACCAACCACATTCATGTCTTCATTCTTATATTTAACAGTACTATGGCAGGTCAGTGGGGGTCATTCCAATTACAGTGTTAGTCTTCTTCCTTTTATGGGTTCCAAGTGAGGGTGTTGCACCTTTTGCTGGTCTGGTTTGTTTGTTAAGTTGTCAGGCAGTTTTTTTTTTTTTCTGGTACAGTTTTAATATGTCCATGTACCCATGTGTTGCCAGTCTAGTTAGATAAGTTTATAGATGGTGCTGTTTTACTTGTAGGAATAAGTTGTTTATCCTTCTGTGCCTTGTGGGTTGTGCTGCAGACGTAGTGATGTCTAGGTGCAAGTAGGATGCTGAGTTATTCTGCCTCCACATTTGCACTCAGAGTTAAGCCAAATGCTGCTTTGTAAAGTGGAGCAACCAAGTACAGGGTAGAATCTGAAAACCACTATTTCGCACAACTTAAATCAGGGCACAGCCTGATACCCACACATTACACTTAATTATCATAAGAACTCTTATGTAGGTGATTTTTATTATACAGATGGGAAACTGAGACCAAAAACTTCATTAATAGTCTGGAAGAGATCAGTTACAATTCTAACGCTGGAGGAATGGCTCAGCAGTTAAGAGCACTGGCTACTCTTGCAGAGGGCCTGGGTTTGGTTCCCAGCACCCATATAGTGGTTGACAACTGTCTGTAACTCTCGTTCCATGGAATCCAACTCCCTCTTCTGGCTGCCATAGGTAGTGTATGCATGTGGTACACTTACATAAATGTAAGCAAAAGACTCACACACATAAAAATAAATAAAACTGAACATTTTATTTTATGTGTTTTGCATGCATGTATACAAGTGCACCCATGTCATGTAATGCCTAGAGAGGCCTGAAGAGGGTGTTGGATCCCTTGGAACTGGAGTTACAGACCATTGTTAGCCACCACATGGGCTCTGGGAACCAAACCCAGGTCTTCTGAAAGAGCAGCCAATGCTCTTACCTGCTGGGTCATCTCTCCAGCCACAAACAAATACAATTTAAAAGAGCCTGTACTGCTCCTGCAGAAAACCTGAATTGGGTTCTCAACACCAATATCTAGTGACTCACCACTGCTAGTAACTCCAGCTCTGTGGGAATCCAGTGTCCTTTTCTGGACTCCAGGAGCACCTGTACTCACTTGTGCACAAACTCACATTTAGACACTCACATATACACATAATTAAAAATAATAAGAATCTTAAAAGTAAGATTGGAGGTCTGATCTGTGGTTCTCAGGAGGCTGCATTCATATCTGGAAGACTATTTTGCTTCCTTCCAGTTTGTATATATCAGAATCCTATTGGAGCCTGCTCTGCCCTCAGGTGGGGGTGGGGGTCTTGGATATGTGTAGGGTGTTCTAAAGTGGAAGACAGTTTTCACTGGCTTATTGAAGGAGGAAAAGGTAGGGGCTGGAGTTGACTTATGTGTTCAGCTAGTTTCTCCTGAGGGGTTCTCTGGGATGGGAGTAGGCAGGGAGGAGGAAATTGAGGGCAAGGAGAAAGTTCTAGATGGTAACCGAGAATGGGTATATCCTCCCAGCTAGCAGTGTTCTAGTAAACCCACCAGCCTCTGAGGACTCCCCTTCATTATCACTCAGACTTTCTTCCCCTTCATTCATGCCACAACGTTGATGGAGAGTGTTGGGTGACATGGGAAGGTTTAGAAGTATAAGCCAGAGAGTTTAAAATGAAAGTTTAAAACGGAAACCTCTGACAGGCTCAGGAAAGGCAGACCCAATTTTTATATAACAAAGTCCTTCCCCACTGTCCTTCCCCGTGATTTAGGGGTGAGTGGAGAGAGTTCAATACATCTTTTTGCCCAAAGATTCTCAGAATGCTTCTCTTCCCTGTACCCCAATAGGGTTCCTTAGGACATCTTCAGGGTTGTATAAAAAGATATAAAATCTATTCTCTTAGCAATGAACCTGGACATCATCATTTTAGGGGGAAAAAAAAATCAGTGTTCTTCAGAACCTAGCTTGTTACCAGCCTTATTCCCTGTGGGTGTGTTCTGTATACTCTGGAGGATGATTTTCCATAACCACACTTTCAGTTTGGCATGTGTAAGTTTATTACACACACACACAAACAAACGAAAGGTAAAAGGAGAGATAGCAAATAGAAGATAGAAACAGCAGATAGAGAGCAAAGCATCAAACGAGGAGCTCAGAACATCCAGCAGATATGGCTAGAAGAGAGAGAGAGAGAGAGAGAGAGAGAGAGAGAGAGAGAGCGCACATGAAAGGTTACATCAGCCAGCCAGAGGCTTGCAAACGTCCTGCAGAAATGGATCTGAGGAAGAGTCACTGAAGCAGTCAACTGCAGTTCCCAATGGAGCTTCCTTCCTTGGATGAGCTTCCCTTGCCTGAACATCTGTTTTTCTTCCCCCTTGTAGGCACTTGTATATCATGGGCTAAACAATACTGCTCTAGGTCGGATTCTGTTGCTATGATAAATCACCAACAAAAAGCAACTTGGGGAAGAAAGGGTTTCTTTTCTTTCTTTTTTTTTTTGGCTACAGTTTGTTATACTTTATTTTTTCTACTTTAATTGATTTTTTATTGAATCATTCTGCATTTCATACAGGTATCAAATCAATCTTAATCATTTTTATACCCCTTCCCCACCAGTAGTTTCTGGTAGTCCCCCAACTGGAATTCATACATTCTTTCATCTGTGTTAAGGTCTATTGTGTCAAGTTAGTATCCCCAAATGTTCCTCAATACAGGTTCATCCACTGAGGTCCAGTCCACCTATCCAGAGTGCCTCACTTTAGGAAGACTAGCTCATCCTCATCCAACAGTAATCTCTTGAACAGTAATAAGTTGCCAACATTTCTTCAGCAAAGATTGGGATCTGTTACCCATTTCTCTAGTTCCATGCTGGGTTCCTGTCTGCTTGAGTTTGCATGGGTCTTGAGCATGCCAAAATCATTGCTATAGGTTCACTGAGCAGGGTCCCAGGAGCTTGTAGAATTCTATTTCTATATGGTTATGTACCGCCTCACTGGCTCTTACAATCTTTCCACCTCCTCTTCCACAATGGCCCCTGAACCTTGGGTGAGTGAAATTTAATAGAAGAGTCTTGTCCATGGACTCACACTCTGCAGATTCCTAATCTCCATTCTTTGGCCATTTGTGACCTTTTGTGTTACTGGCCATCTGTTGTATGAGGGAGCTTCATTAACGAGAGTTGAGAGATTCATTAGTGTCTCCTTTATCCCTTGTTGCATTGTAGATGTGCTGCTTAGGCATGGGCAACTAGTGGACAATGTCTGTGTGTGAATAGTCCTGTTACTCTGCAGTAGTTTCCATTTGGTGCAACAGAAGCTTCTTGATGGGTAGTGACAGAGATACCTGACTTATATAAGGATAAATATTTTACACTTAGTACAAAGTTACATTAGCCTAGGCATCTGATGGCCTTAGGGATTTCTCTAAGATCTATGACCTCTTCAGCCATATGTATTTGGCTATGGTCATAGTACCACACCTGAGTTTTCTCCCATTGAGTGGGCTCTAAGACAAATTCAGGTAGTGATTGATTGTCCCCAAGATAAAAGTGCTACTATTGCACCAGTATTGAGTGCTGTGCCGGTCACTGATATGTTTTTTTTTTGGTTATGAAACTAGTGTTGGCCCATCAATTGATGTTCTCCATTGGCTGCTTACATAGTGCTCTCCAGACCTATGAGAGCTAGCCTTTGGGGGCTTCCAGATCAGTTCCAGCTCCCTTGCTCCAATCTAGTCTCTGAAGCATGCCCTGCTTTTAGCAAGTTCTGGGAGACAATCTTGGGCTGTGGCAATAGCCTGTGTAATTTTGGGAGTCTCTTGAACCACCCTGGCCAATAACTCAAAGGAACGTTTCTCCTGTCTAGCATTATTTCTTGTTATGTTGCCTTCAGCTATGCACATGGACTCATGTAGAGATATTGTATGTGGAATTTGTCATTAGGTTGTTAGACTAATATGATTCCCTCTGGTGTTTAACACTAGCTAGGCGTTATTTATCTCTTCTCTCTCTTTCTCTCCCCCCTTCCCTCTCCCTCCTTCCCTGTCTAGGCCCTCCCCCCAAGCCTTCTCCATTTAAAGTGCCCCCATTTCTCCCTTGGTAATACCAGTCTCGTATGACCCCATCTCTCTTGAGCTCCTTCTTTCCCTTTATCCCATAGTTCCTTGTAAACCCCTTAACCCCATTTAAAGAGCCCCTTTTTTCTATTTCTCCCTTAATAACACCTGTGTCCTACTATTCTTCTCTCTCAGGTTCTTTATTTTCCTTTACCTTCCTGGTTTCTTTCCAATTTTCCTTGTTCCTGAAGTTATATTAGGATACATACTCACATATAAGGATTTGGTGCTAGCATCCACAAATGAGGGAGAGCGTATGTTGTTTGTTTTTCTGGGTCTGTATTACTTCACAGCATAGCAGTTTGTAGTTCTATCCTTTTACCTGCAAATGGCATGATTTCGTCTTTGTTTACTGCTGAATAGACCTCCATTGTGTAAATGTACCACATTTTCATTATCCACTCATCAGTTGAGGGTCACTTAGGTTGCTTCCATCCCTTAGCTACTGTGAAAAGAGCAGCAACAAACATGGATGTACAAGTATCTCTGCAATAGGATGAGTCCCTTTGGTTATATTTCATGGAGTTCTCCACACTGCTTTCCATAGGGGTTGCATGAATTTACAATCCCACCAGCAGTGAATTAGTGTTCCTCTCCTCACATCTTCTCCAGCATTTGGTGTAATTTGTTCTCTTGATCCTAGACAGTCTGGCTGGGGTAAGATGAAATCTTAAAGAGGTTTTATTTTGCATTTCCCTAATTATTAATGATATCGAACACTTTTAAAAGATGCTTCTTAGCCATCTTTATTTCTTCTTTAGAGAATTCTCTGCTCAGATCCTTAGCCTCCCCCTCATCTGTTCTGAAGGACACAATAATTTTTGCTCTTCGACTATTTTGTTACTTTCTTCGCTTTGTGTTAGCTTGGGGAGAGTCAGTCAAAAGACCCTGCAGGATACTTTAAAAGACAAATGGGTTTATGTCTGAAATCCTGTATGAGGGGGAGTGGTTGGTGGAGTGGGTGGGAAGCCAACTTTTCAGAAAGCTTAAACAACACGTGACAATTTATGATATAACAGAGGTTACAGGGTGAGAACTGGTGCTATTAATATTCACGTTGGTCCTCGGTAGCTGTATAGAACTTTTTCTTTCTAAGTTAGACATTTTTATGCTTTGACTAACATCTCTCCATCTCCTTCACCTATGCTCACCTCTGCCCCAAACCCCTGGGAGCCACCATTGCCCTTGTTTCTGTGAGTTTCATGTTTTTGAGGTTACACGTGTGAGATCATGCAATATTCTCTTTCTGTGCCTAATGTCTTCTAGGTTCATCTGTGTTGCTGCAAATGACAGAGTTTCCTTCTACCGGTAGGTAGACAGCATGTTTTGTTGTTGTTTTTCATGATCAAGATCCTGGTTGGCTTTTTTTTTTTTTTCAGGTAATTTCAGCCTTCATATCTTCCTCCCTAACCAGGGGGAGCCAGTGATGAGACAGCTTACTCTGAGTTACATTCTACCGAACAGCTGCCATCTTGGTTCTTTAGTAATTTTCTTAATTGCCAAGTCTTTTCTTGCCTGCATCCAGCTTGTCACCTGAATGATGATGATGGCTGGCAGACCATGGGTGCATGTGGCAGTGGATGCCTGCAGGCCCAGCCCCTGGCAAGAGAGGTGTACTAGGGTCTGGCAGAGTGGGGTTGTCACAAGCACCACCTTGTGGCACTGGCTGCCAGGCTCTTATGCCCTGAGCTAGGTGGCCAGGTAACCCGGGGTGAAATGTGTAACATACTATATATTTATTATGTTCAGATCCCCTTCCCTATCATACCCCTGTTACTATCTACGACCCAATTTCATGTACTTTATTATTATATGTGTTAAGTAGAGAAGTATACGTATTTGGTCAGCTGAAGGGAGAATGGTTTTCAAGGCGCCAGGGTGGAAGCAATGGGCGTCAGGAATCCGGTGGTATTGTGAAAATCTTAAGAAGTCCGTTTCCACAAATTGTGTGAAATTTTTCCTCTGAATGGTAGAAGGGACCATGGGCACTCAGCCACCACACGAATAAGCTCGACAGACAAAGGAAGAAGTCAGCAGAGTCAGCTACCCCTCACAACCAACCAGTGACTTGAGTTGTATGGGTTGGGGAGAGACTGATGTGTGAGTGGAGGAAGCCGGGAAGGAGATGGTCCTTTGCCCCTTCCCCATCTTGGGTGGCTAATGGTGGTCCTGGCAGAAATGTAGAACTCTCTGCATAGCCTCAGCAGAAGAATTCTGCCCCCTCCCCATTGCTCTGTAAATAAGCACAAACAAACTCTGGTTTCCCAAACTACAAGCTGGCAAAATCATACTTCTTTTGCTTTGTTGTTTGGATGGAGCTGAGCACTACTCGTGCCTCACAGAAAGAAATTCTTAAGACAAATATGCATTATGAAATGCACAGATCTGTTGGTGTGTTAGATGTGAGGGTGAATTAAAAAAAAGGGATCAAGGGATCAAGGATATCTCTAAGTGTTTGGCTTGAGAAACTCAACCAGATGATGATAGTCTTGGTGAGCTCCTAGGAGAACATAGCTCATCATTCCATGTGTAGCTTTCTTCTTTGGTTTGAACTCCTAGGGAGTTTCTGATGGTAGGGTTTTAAGTGGAACAGTCTCTTATGAGGTGCTCCAAGCAAACTGTCCCTGCCTTTCAGGAGCTCGGTGATGTTCTTTATAGCAAGTGTGATATTTGCTAGCTTTCCATCCTGGTCACCCTCTACCGGTTACCTTCTACTTTATCAGCATCTTTATTAGAATGTTTCTTAGAGTAGAATATGATATTCTGAGTGTGGGCTGGGAAGAACAGAATGCCCTCAACTTGTTCCTCCTTTGATGTAGATGCTATTTTTACATCTATCCATCCACCTGTTTGCATTTCTCTGTTTGTGTTAAGATAATTATTCTGGAACATTTTTCCCCATTGGGGTCTCTAATTGTCCCAGTTCTTCTTACAATCCTGCACTTATAGAATCACATACTTCTTGAGCATGGCCAGTTTATGATATCATTCAGCCTAATGTTTTATAGATGGGAAATGAAGTTTCAGTTATGATGATATGATTTGATCATTTATTTGTTGTTATTATCATCATTATTGTTTTGGGTGTTTATGTGTACATATATTTATGTGTGTTTCCAGATGCACATGTGCGTGTACATGTGTGAAGAGTTTGAGAGTGATTTTAGGTTTCTTTCCCTATTGCTCTCTACCATATTTTTTGACACAGGAGGTGTTTCACTGAACCTGGAACTCACAAGTTAGGCTAGACTAGCGGGTCAGAAAGCCTCAGGAATCATTTTGTTTACACCTCTCCATAATGGAGTTACAACATGCTGCCGACCTTATTCTTTTTACATGGATGCTAGTGGTCCAAACTCAGGTCTTCATTGTGCAGTAACTGAGCTATCTGACCAGCTTGATTTGCTATTTCAAATGAAGTATTTGGCCAATTTAGAAAAGCAAAAGATTAATGAGATTGCCTGCGACTTGTTTGTTTAGGGATGTAACTATAACCCTCCTACTCTTTGTCAAGTTTGAACTATTCTAGGGCAAAGGCACCTTCTCTTGGTACTGGGAGAATGTATCTTTACATAAGGGATTTATTTACAACCTTTATAGCTCATATGCCTGGGATGGGCCTGTGTCCAGCCCCTTACAGAAGCCAATCTGCAGTAGCATTTTGCTTTACTTTCTTTGAATTTTTATTTGAAAGTAATTGGCAGTTCTGGATTTCATCCTATCTTTGAAAAATTGTTCTACTCCACAATGCATTTATTTTTATATCTAACAGAACTTATGGTTTATATTACATATACATATTATATATACATTTATTAGATACATTCTATTTGTCTAATCATCTACCCTTGCCTTCAATCTTTATAATATGACATGATCACTTCAGCAGATTTGGTTAAAAACCAATAGTTTATAACTGCTGTTTTCAGCTCCAAAAGGTAAGTTGCTTACCTTTCATAAGACTGAATTTAAAATGTGCTTAAAATAAATAAAGGAAATTAATGCAATCTGTGCCAATATTAGACAAATGTTGATTTCTCTCTCACTACAGTATGAGAAGACAAAAATCTATTTTCCAATTATAGTTGGAAACTAAATTGAGACATTGTGGTAGGAGTGTGAAACTGTTGTCAACTTAGACTGATTTAATGAGTTTGCCTTTTGTTGTTCAAGAAACAAGAAAAGAACACCCTAAGCTAAAATAAAATCATGGAATTACTAAACATCATCTTTTTAAAGTAAGCACCTCAGCTGCAGGATGATTCATATACCTAATTTAGAAATCAAGTATAAATATTGTTTCCTTTCATTTCTCTCTAGAGAAATTAGCACAGAATATCATTGTTCCTGACAGTTTCTAACATGTGTTACTCTAGCCCTTCCACCCTTTCCTACCTTGGCTTGGTATGATAAAATACTCTGGAATCAGCTGGACCTAGATTTGAATTATGACCATATTACACACTAGTTTTAAGTTATTTAATGTCTTTGGGCCTCTGTTTTCTCATCTACACAAGGGAGTCCCTAACAGTTCTTGGGATATTCTGGCTTGAATGAGATCTTTGGAAGAACTGACTCAACTCAAAACCCAGTATCCTATTTTATTAGGAATGTAACAGTAAGAGTAAACAAATGAGAAAATAGCTCAAATCCCCTTTCGGCCTGAGACCAAGAATGTTCTTTCACATAGCATGATCCTAATAAATAAATATGTTGTAGAAATGTCCTGCCTCAAGGATATTCAAATAGGCTTGTGGAATAATGTTTTCTAATTTGCAGCACTTGTCTGTGCTTTTATCCCATTAACATGGGATCTAAGTGTGGTCTCTTCAACTTTTTAAAGGCGAATTCTCCACAGATAACAAACCTTTAATTCTCTGGTTATTTAATCTAAACTTTTGTTAGTACATTTTCTCTTGGACAAATTCCAGCTGAGGTCTCTCGGGTAAATCGTTTGCAGGACAAACAGGAGAGGTGTAGGCACTGTTGACGATTGTCTTATTCCTGTAGCACCTTCTGATTAAAGCTCCTAGAAACAACATAAAATTGTCTGCAGCTTTTATTGATCTTTCCTTGGCATTTACCTCTGTGGTCAGGAATCTATTTTGAACTTAGATGCTTAGCTTCATACAGTCCCCAGAGTTACTGAAGCTAAATTAGAACTTGTCTTTAATAGTATCATGAAAATCAGAGTCAATAGATGAAAAGTGTTATGTGACGTAGTGTGCACTCACCTCTTAAAGCACCTGTTTTGTAATGATTTGACATCATGTCTCTCTTGGCTGGGTGTATGAAATCTCAGCTGAAAACATAAGCATTGATATGTGGCATCATGATTTTACTTTAGGAACTAGTCTAGTTACTGTAATCTCATTGTGATTTTCCCTTATGTAAAGAATATCTTAGATCAGTTGTAGAGAATTAGTCAGTACTGTTGCATGCGTACGCTCATATGTGTGTTTGGAAAATTAGTATCTTAAAGTTGGCGCTTCAAAAATCATTGGATTTTCAGACCAAGAGGGAAATGATGGCATATGAAAAAAATGCTACTAAAACCCAGTTATTTATGGAAAGAAACAAAATTTATTCCTATCTCACAGCATGCTAGTTATTTAGAAACTAAAGTATAAAAGTCTGTAACATAATGTCCTGAATTAAAACAAATATTAACTTAGTGTTTTTTGGGGGGCGGAGGGATATGGGGATCGAGGTACAAGCATGACAGCAGACATGGAAGTCATGTGAAAAATGTTCTCACTTAAAACTATCGTCATGGGTTGGAGAGATGGCACAGTGGTTAAGAGCACTGGCTGCTCTTGCAGAGGATCCAAGTTTGATTTCCCAGCACTCACATGGTGGCTAACAATCTCTAACTCCAGGGGAATCCTATGCCCTCCTATAATCTCTGCAGGCACTGCATGACACGGATGCATTTATATACATGCAAGCAAAATACTCATACATATACAAATAATAAATAAAATATTTAAAAAACCTGTTGTGGTGGTGAGAAAGACCATAACAAAGCTGGAATTATGGTGATTCCAGTTCTTGGGAGGCTGAAGCACAAAGATTGTTGCAAGTTCCAGGCCATCCTGGGCTATGTAGCAAGACCCTGTTGTCCCCCAAAACAAGACAAAAAATACAAATCCAAAGCAAGAACAGAAACAAAAAATAAAATTACTATAAACTAAATGAAATACAAGAGATGACCTGGGACAAAATGTCTGCAACATATATATCTGACAAAGGTAGATATTCACCATGCCAAAACTATGGCTGTAGGTAGGTTCATATGAACAGGGTCCCAGGAGCTTGTAAGATTCTATTTCCATATGGTCACACCCCTCCTCCCTGGCTCTTAAAATCTTTCTGCCCCCTCCTCTACAATGGTCCCTGAGCCCTGGGTGAGTGAAACTTAATATGAGTCCTGTCCAGGGACCCACACTCTGCAGATTCCTAATGTCTATGCTTTAGCCATTTGCAACCTTTTGTATTACTGGCCCTTTGTTGCATGAAGGAGCTTCATTAATGAGGGTTGAGAGATTCATTAGTGACTTCTTTACCCCTTGTTCTATATTGTGTAAGCCTTGAGTGGAGGCTGTGTTTAGATGTGCTGCTTAGGCATGGGCAATTCACAGATACTACTAGCTGTAGTATTCTGTATTAGTTTCTAGTGCAAAAGAAGCTCCTTTGATGTGTGGTGACAGGGATACCTGACTGTAAATATAGGATACATATTTTGCACTTAGTAAGAAGTAACATTAGTCTAGGGATGTGACAGCCTTGGTGCTTTCTCTAAGATCTATGACCTCTTCAGCCATGTGTATTTGGCTATGGTTACAATACCACACATAAGTTTCCTCCCATTGAGTGGGCTCTAAGACCAATTAGGTAGCCAATTGATTGGCCCCAAGGTAAAAGTGTCAAAAACTGTGCCAGACGTTCATGTGGTTATTTGGATGTGAGGGAAATTGTCTGCGACATCTGTCGCTCCATTAATTGCCAGGGTTGATTTGGGTGATCTGGCTGGCTAGGTGGGTGCTCCCTTCCTCCCTCAACGCTCCATGTGCATCCCTCCCGAAGCTGCTGCTCAGTCCAAGAGGACAACTTTCCCTGATAGAGGATAGTCTTTGGTTAAGGGTATATCAGTAGCTTCATTCCCCTGCTAGAACCTCCAACAAGTTCTCAAGGTAAAATTCTTAATCCAGATTATGTTTGTATTGTAAAAGTATTTCTACAGTCAAGGAATAGGAATTATGAAACATGAATTATGAAACTACATATAACATGTTTGCTTAGAAAATTGTTTAAGCAGATATGTGAACCAAAAACCAAAACCAAAACCAAAATTAAAAAAAAAATACATGAACAAACTAACAAAAGACCCCACAAAGATACTATTGGGTGCACACAAGAACTACTAAAAAACAAAGAAACAAAGAAACAAAAACCAAAAACCCACAGTATGAAGTCTTGGTGAAACTGTAGAAAATGGAGAACTGCTAGCTAGAGAGATGATGCAGCAGTTAGGAGTGCTTGCTGCACTTACAAAAAACTTCAGTTCAGTTTCCAGCAACCATATTGGGTTGCTCACAACTACCTGTAACTCCAACTCATGGGAGATCTGATGACTCTGGTCTCCTTGAGTAACAGCATACACACATACACACACACACACACACACACACACATACACACACACACACACAATTTTAAAAATAAAATAAATATTTAAAAAAGGCCAGATATGGCGACCTATGCCTTTACTCCCAGCACTTGGGAGGTGGAGACAAGCAGATCCCTTTGAATTTGAGGTCAGCCTAGACTGTATGCTGAGTTCCAGGCAGCCAGGACTACATAGTAAGACCCTGCCCCAAGATCGACCCAATGAAAAAGAAAACTGGGAGTGTATGAATTTCTCATGGCAATATAAAATCATATAGCACCTTGAGAAAGCAATTTGATAATTTCTTAACAAGTTAAATAGTACCTCACCATAGGTCCTAGGTCCTAAGAATTCCCTTATTAGGCATTTACCCAGGAGGAGAATATGTCCATGTAAGTAAATGTTCATATTGGTTTTATTCACAGTAGCCAATAGCTGCAAACACTCCAAGTGCCCATAAACTGGTGAATGGATGCAAGTGTCATATATACACTATGGACTGCTTCTCAGTAACAAAACTGCAAACTACTGATGTACGCTACAACACTGATGGTCCTCAAAATGAACCAGTCAGACACAAAAGTCTACATAGTGTAAGACTGTTTAGATGAAATTCTGGAAAAGGCGAAGTTCTGGCATTTTAATCTATTTTCAGTTGCTATAAGAAGATACCTATATAAAGGATACTTTATATAGAAAGAGGCTTATTAGGGTCAGCGTGTGCTCTTTAAAGAGCATGACACCAACATATGCTTGGCTCAGCAAGGACTTCCCATCAGATGGCATCACATATGGTGGAAATGTGTGCCATAGAGAGAGCAATTGGAGGTGTAGGTAGCAAGAGATGAGGGAGGATCAAACTTGTTTCTTTTATAACAGCCTCCTGTTATGGGAACTAATCCACTCCTAGTAGGCCAGATCTATTGCTGAGGGAGCACATTAATCCATTCATGAAGGCAGAGCCCTCATGACCTTCTTTAGCCCTCCTCCTCCTCCTCCTCCTCCTCCTCCTCCTCCTCCTCTTTTCCCCTCCTTCTCCTCCCTTCCCTTCCTCTTCCTTCTCCTCTTTCTCTTCTTTCTCCTCTTCCTCTTCTTCCATTTCTTTTCAGTAGCTTAGAAATTAGAAACCTGAGCTCACAGACTCTTCCAGGCTAAAGGTACTGCAGGAAAGCATATAGGATAGAAGTTGGGTTGTCACAGTTCTTCAAATGCTCGTGTGTATATCTGCAGAGCTGATAGTCAAAGTATAGAGACACTCCCTTAATTGACCACAAATCTTTAGGGAGCCAAGTTTCCAGAAGTTCACTTGAGAAAAGTAACTTTCAGGGAAAATTATTCTAAAGTCACTGCAGCAATCCTTCTAGAATATTAGAAGCCTGCTTGCTTGAACAAGCTCTTTTGGCCCCTCCTAGAATTGCCTCCAGCGACTCATGCCATCAGTTAACACATGGAAGCACATTGTAGGACGCTGCCATTGTGAATTTACTGTAGCCACGCAGTGTTGTATACTACCCCATGCTTTTTTAATGAATATTCACTTTCTCTAGAGGATTACAGACTTGAATATCCAGTGGCCTGTCGGGTATAATGTGTTGGCCACATTACCAGGGATGAGAATGAGCAAGATGATTGAGTTTAGTATTCACTCAGGGTCCTTTTCTGTTAGAGTTGGTAGGAATGGTGACATTTTAGCACAGTATAATTTTCTCCAATAAACTACTAGTAGGTACTTCAATATGAAAATCATTTTAAAAGTATGAGTGTGGATCATGCTGGGAAAAGTGATACTTTATCTTTTCCTTCTATTGAATATCTGTGCACTGTAGGCAAGCATTGTGGAGAGAAGCTTAAGATCTCACAGTTTTCCAAATGTTTGTGTATGTCTGCAGAACTGACAAAGTGCAGATACTCTCTTAATTGACCACCTAGCTTTAGGGAGCTGAAGTCTTGCCAAAATTCACTTGAGAGGAATGACTTTGGGGGAAGAGTCTAAAGGCTCTGTAGATTCTGAGATAACGGCATTAAGAAGCACTGAGATAAGGGGCGTTAGGAACTACTGATCTAGTCTGATCCCTCTACTTGGGACTTTGTCGTGTCTTCTGCTAAGAAACAGGCACACTGCCATTTTAATGGCATGTCGATACTTACTGGGAGAAAATGATTCCTACTGCCTCCCTGTTCTTATATGGGCTCTTTGGATGCATCCAGGGACCAAATTGATGAGCTCATTAACAAGAGGGAGATTTGACGGTTTTGTCGAGTTACATGTACACAAGGATCTTCGTGAAAGAATAGTTTGAGGAAATGATGAAAGCATAATGCGTTTATACATTTTAAACAAAGAACCATACGTTTTTAAGGAAAGGACAAGACAAATCGATAGCTGAACCAGCGATGTAGCTAAGTGTCGGGGAGTGAGGCCTGTAGAAACCAGGGGGAGATGAAGATGACTCCAGTGAGTTATGCGGAGGAGTCATCAAGGTTCTCTTGTCTTGTCTATTTATCCTGTCTCCAGGATGTTCGAAAGCATCTTTGAAACTAGGTCAGCAGGGGGAGCTGTTTACTAATGAGCATGCGTTTTGAGCCTGGTTTTTCCAACTTCTCTTCAGAACAAACAGATAATGTGTCAATATTTAATTAAAGTCTGGGCAGCCTGTGCTCTGGACAAAGTCCTTCTGCCAGGGTTTCTGGAGGAGAAGTATATGGAATTAGCCCCAAGACTGACCTAATTTTTTTAAAGTCTCCTGGTTCATCTCAGAAATTGATGCACATATAGAACTTTGTTCCATAAAGCATCTACATTTACTTTAACGTTGAGAGGTTTTACTTTATTTGATATTTAAGTTATTAACATCTTGTACCTGTCTTCATCACACGCCACCCTGCCCCTAATCTTAGAATAAAATCGATGCATCTGAAAAGACACATAGTTATTATTATTAGCACCAGTGTTGTCCAGCTCACCAAATCCACAAGCAGGTCTTTTCTAAGTAGCACTGCTCCCTTGTCTTTTAGTGGATTCGTTCCAACGTTCCTCAGCTGCCTGCCACCCTGATACCAGTTCTCCCTTGGTGTCATATGGAGATTGGTTCTAGGATATCTCTCCTCAGATACTAAAAATCTGTGAATGCTCAAGGTCCTTATAATAAAATGGAGTTGAACTAGCATATAATCTACATACATGTTCCTTGATATTTTAAATTATCTTTAGGTTACTTATATTCTCTAATACAGTATAAATGCTATGTAAATAATTCTTACATTATTCAGAGAATGATAACTCGGAAAAGCATCTGTACATGTTTGATATAGACAATTTTCTTTCTAAACATTTTTAGTTGGTTGAAACTATATATATGGAACCCGAGGACACTAAGAGATGACCATACACTATGATTTTCCCATATACATATACAAATACATATACATATATGTCTATGATAAAGTTTAATTTGTACATGAGGCATAGGAAGAGATGAATGAAAACAATAAAATAGAATGGTTATAACAGAATACGATTGTTTAAAATTTGCAATTGTTTCTGTAGTTTACCATTTAACACATTGAGGCTGCAGGTGCCCATGTGTAAAAGAAATGAAGGAAGTAAAGTTGCATAAGAAAGAGGGAGAATTGCATTCCTGTGTCCATTCTGGACACTAGTGACCACATCCGACTTGCTGAAGAACTTTGTCCTCTGTCTCTCTGAGGTATCGTGTTACCTGAGTCATTGTCCAGTTTCTTCTGCTGCCTGTGCCTTTTTCTCTCAATCTCAGCTCTAATCTGTTTCTTTTTACCCTTTCTCTTTTTCATTTTTCTACATTTACTCTCCATGAGTTTTTGTTGTTGTTGCTTTTGAGGCAGAGTCTCATTCTATAGCCCAGGCTGTGTAGCTAAGGCAATCCTGAGCCTCCCAAGTGTGAGATTACAGGCATCAGCCACCATGCCCAGCACAACTCTTCACAGGCTGTTCATTCCATGTTTGGATTTAAAATACTTTTCATATGCAAATGTTTCCCAATATACATCCCTAACCCCAACTTCTCCTTCTGGATCTATTGACATGGCATTTTCACTGTTATTTGTAATAGGCCTTGTAAGCAACTTATGTCTAAAACAGAACTCAGCCAGCCTTGCTTTGAGGCATTTCTTGTTCATTGTGTGGAGTGTTCACTGAGCTCTTGCAATCTGGACTTTCAGTTTCATGGGAAGATGTTTTATTTCTTTGACAACTTTATCCTGCTTGTTTATTTCTTTTTCTGGAAGTCCTCTTATTCAGATGTTCAGCTTCCAAAGGGATTCACTCAGTGGTCGAGTACTTGGCTAGCATGCATGAGACTCTAGGTATGATCCTGATTGTAGCCAATAACATAATAAAATAAACCAAAAAACGTGTTCTATTTCCTAGCTGGAAATACCCCAGTTTTCTGATGATTCATCATTTTATCTGTTTTGACCCACTTTCTGTTCGAATTCCTGAGCTTTTAGTTCATTCCTTTTTTTTTTTTCCCGCTGCAAGCTCTTTATTTTTCTGTTTTTCTTTCTGTAATAATATGTTCTTATTTTGTGGATGCAATGATACTTTGTCTCTCAGATATAAATTATAGTTCTTTTGAGGCCAATGCATGCTTTCTTTTCTTTTCTATTCTTTTTTTTTTTTTTTTTGAGACAGGATCTCATGTACCCCAGGCTGTTTTTACACTTGCTGTGTCATGTAGCTGAAGTTGGCCTTAAACACCTAATCCTCCCCAAATGCTAGGATTACATGTGTGCCTTAGTATACTTCCCTCCATGCATCGTTTTTATCGGTGGTTTTCTCAAAGATTATTGAGAGTGGTTTAGCTCTGTGTGACTGAGAGGGCTTCGCTGTTCTAGTTGGAATCTCTGCTTTTCTCTGTCCTCCCTCTTGATGACTCTGCTTTGCTTTCTATTAGTATTTTTGCTGCTGCCAGTGGGTTAGATGATTTCTTTTTGAATTATTAGTCATGTGCCAGGTGAAATTCATTGAGTTTCACTGAAGGAGACCAGTTTGTCTAGTATAAACAAACTGAACTCAGATGAACTGCTGCATATGTAAATGTGAATATTTTTTGTATCTTTCCAGCTAAACGAATGGCCGTATTTTGATTTCTATCATCATAGGGACTCAAGAGTTGCCTTGAGGGGCTGGAGAGATGGATCAGTGGCTAAGTACACTTGTTGCTTTTGCAGAGGACCTGGGTTCATTTCCTAGCATCCGCTTGGTGGCTTACAACTGCCTGTAACTACAGTTTCAGGGTTCTGATGCCCTCTTCTGAACTTCGTGGGTACCAGGCACTCATGTGGTACACATACATACATGTAGGCAAAATATTCATACCCATAAAATAAAAATAAGTCAATCTTTAAAAAAATTATCATGAGAAACTGGAGAGATGGTTCGGCAGTTAAGAGTATTGTCTGCTCTCCAGAGGACCGGGGTTTGGTTCCCAGCACCCACATTGGTGGTTAGTGCCTGTCCTTAACTCCAATTCCAGGAAAATCAGATGCTATCCTTTGGCCTTTGTGGGCATTGCACACATGTGGTACGCTTATATACATGTAGGCAAAACACTCATATAAATAAAGATAAATAGGTAAACAAAAATTGCCTTGAATACTTTTAGTGAACCTGGTTTAGAAGGTTGAACATATATATGTTTGCAAAACGGTAGTCCAAAAATAAAAAAATAAACAAAAGAAAGTGTAGTCCAAGAAAATTTAAAAAATGATTTAGAGCTTGACTTATTTCCTCTCCAGTTATTATATGCATTTTTATTAAACTAAAAGTGCAATAACTGAGGCTTAGTCTTTAAAAAAAAATGATTTTTTTCCCTTCACTTTAAGGGCTTCCTTCAGAACAAATACATTTTCAGAAATTGTGTAACAGCAGGATGTAATTATACTGCTGAACTTTGAATACATTCCAATATTGAGCAAGAGACTTTTACAGATGGTTTAATTTTACTCTCCTTGAATGGGATCTTGCAAAATTTACTTTGCCTCCTAATTCTTCCTCCTACTGCGCTATTTCATTTAAATTACACTTTTTTGCTTAACTATATGAATTCTGTGATCAGTGATAGAAGACAAGTGATTTTAATAATGTAACGGGTTTCTCAGTCATCCTGGGAGTCTCTGCTTCATTCTCAACCAGGAACTGGAAACAGTCACAGTTGCTGCTGTGAATCTGCTTCAGGCTCTGCAATCCTTTACAAATGCCCAGGACTAGGCTCAGACTGGATTTTCTAATAGCCTCTCCCCATGAACCGTGCACACTGCCTGTTGTACTTGATTGGTTCTTTTCTGCCTGTAAAGCCTGATCCGAAATACTTGATCAACAAGGGTCAGCGAGGGCTTAGTTGGGTTTCTCTGAGCAGAATGCATTTCCCTGTTACTAGGATTAAAGGATTCCAAAATTTGGATCCTAAATTGCATTGCAAGCTTAAGTTGACAGCATATGGCCTGCAGGCCACATTTTGCTTGCTAAATGGTTGAAACTGAAAAAATTTCCCTAAAAGAATTCTGCCCTGTCAGATGGCACAATGACCTCATGAATATGGTGATTCAACTTCACATTTTATTTAGCTGACTGGCATGTATACCTAATTAGCCTCTCAGACTAATTATTATTCTAGTATGTGTGTGGTGCACAAATATTTGCATGCAGGTGCATGTGCACAGGTGTGCTCCTGTGTGGCAGAGGACAGCCTCCAGTGTTCCTTAGGAACCATCTGCTTTCTTTTTCTTTCTTTTTTTTTTTTTTTTTTTTTTTTTTTTTGAGACAGAGTAGTCTCTCACTGGGCTAGAGATTGTGGGTTTGGGTGTGACTGGCTAGCAAGACTCAGGCAATCCCCAGCAGCCTCTGCCTCCCCAGAGCGGTGATTATAAACATGCAGTACAACTCTGGATTTTTTTTTTTTTTTTGGTTTCCTTTTTTATTTTCTTTTTTTCTGATCTTTTTGACACAGGGTCTTCCTGTAGCCCCAGCTGGCCTGGAAGTCACTATGTAGACCAGGTGGGCCTTGAATTTACAGAGATCCACCTGCCTCTGCCTCCCAAGTGCCGGGATTAAAGGACATTTAAAAGTCCAAAAAACTTGGACTTAAAAAATATTTTATTTATTAATTTTATTTTGTGTGAATGAGCGTATTGTCTGCATGTGTGCAAGCACACCGGTGTCATGCAATGTCTACAGAGGTCAGAAGAAGGCACCGGATTCCCTGGAATTGGCATTATGGATGGTTGTTAGCTGCCATGTGGGTACTGGGAATTGAACCTAGGTCTTCTGCAAGAGTAGTCAGTGCTCTTAACTGCTGAGTCATATCTCCAGCCTGGTCTTTTTTTTTTTTTTTTTTTTAATGTGAATTTTGGAGATCAAACTCAGGTTCTCATGTTTGCAAGACAAGCATTTTATCAGTTGAACCATGTCCCCAGCCCTCATGCTAATTATTTTTAAGCACTTTTTTCCATGTTGGAACTTGAATCCTAGTCTTGGAATTCCTAAGTATAAATTCTGTCACTGTGTTACAATGCTAGCTTTTTTGAACTTTTGACATTCTCTCTCTCGGATTTATAAACATTAGAAGTCAATTGCATAAGGACATGTGATTAGAGAGAGATCTTAGGCTCTTACTTGGTGATAGTAGCATCTCATGTATTTGAATCAATTTCATATTTTAAAATCTACTCTCAGGAAAAAATATGTCTTTATATAGTGGTGAGGCTAATTATGACTATGTGAAAGTATTTCTAGTGACAAATGAAAATTATTTTTTGGAAACAGTTAATCTGGATAAATGTTGATCTTATTCTGTAACCTGGACAGAAAGCTAATTATGTGTTAGGAAAACAAACACGGCACTTGGATCCAGGTTCTAAGAGGAAACCCTGGAGAATGAGCTTAACTTCTGAGACTGACTTTCAGGGCAGAGTGCATCTATAGCAATCTGTCACTCAACTGAAGCAGCAGCAGGCACTGGAACGTCCAGTTTACTGATGACTGCCACCTAATAAATCTATCCCTCTACAGTTTCCAGTCATCAGAAAATGGAAAAACTTTACTTTCAAAGAGTACTGATTTGAACAACTTTGGTTGAGAGTTTAGGGGAGAAATAAGCATTTAGTAAAACAAACACATAGAATTTGGAAGGGAGACAAAAGTCCAGTTCCATCCACTCACCTACCCACCCTCTATTCATTCATCCATCCTACCGCAAGCCCACCTGTCACCCATCTCCAGTTGCTTATTTGATGAATTCAGCTCATATTATTGAGGCCCCATCAGTGTACGTTGAGCCACATTCTGAAAATGTAACAGAAAACAGTTATCATCTTTGTCTTAATGGCACTTTATAGTCTATTGGTTTTGATAAAAGTTAAGTAATTGATAATTATGAATCATTTTGAGAAGGATTTTGGTGCAAAGATGCAGAGTGTAATGAGAAAAAATAATGGGACACAGGACCTAGTCTGAGAATTAGGACAGTTTCCATGTTAAGGAGTTGTTTTCCATAGCGTTTACACTTATTAGGCATTATAAACAATGCAGAGATGATTTGAAGTATGTGAGCGTGTGCACAGGTTATATGCAAATATGAAGGCATTTTATATAAGATTCATGGACCCACAGATTTTGTATCCAGTGCCTCATCAGTCTTCTGTGTCTGTTATTTGATAATATAGACTATATAATGAAAACCAGTGACAAAGGGCCTTGAAAAAGAAAGGATTTTATAAAATTTCTGGGGACATCATTGGAGAACTGGTAAAATCCGAATCTAGTCAAATTAAACCACATAAGAGAAATTTAAAAATGACATAGAGATAATCGGCAAGCATGCTGACCTGCCAGGAATTTCAAAAAACATTCATAGGATTATGAAAGAATTAAAATTTGAGTACTTAGAAAATATAAAATCAAACTTCAATATTAAAAAAAAAACCAAAAAACCACCAATCTCGAGTCAGGATAGAAGCACTTGCTTCTAAGCCTGACAGTCTGAGTTGGATGCTTAGAACCCACATGGTATGTGGAGAGCACTGACTTCTACAAGGTGTCCTCTGCCCTCTACATATATGCTGTGGTACATGCATGTCCTCACACATGCACAAAGCAAATAAATGAATAAATGCAATAATTAAAAAATATCACTAACTTTGTATTCTAGTTTTGAAAGTTGTGTGAACTGGAGGGTGAGCTGCCGGAGGTGACTCCATTTTGTTCTGGTTATTTTTGCGTCACCCTGTGCTTCTCCCAGCCACTCCTCCACCCCTGCTAACCACATCCCACAGCACAGAATGTTTATCCAGCTGCACCTGCATTCCACAAAGTCCACAGTTTCTCTAGTACTGGGAAGAAAACTTATTTTTGAGAAACAACTAACTGAAACTTTCTGTTATCCGGTCTGTTCCTGGTATGATGTAATTGTGTTTTTTGGCTTTATAAATCCTACCTCTCCTATCTTCAGGGTTGAGAGTTCTTTCTGGCATGAACCTGCTGTTGACCACTGGCTAATGAAGGACTCTTAATTCGGCCATCACTATGTGGCATTCCTCTGTGACTTGCGCAGGGTCAAACAGAGGATGTTTCTGTCATATAAATTGTCACATGGTCAGGCACTCCTTTTTGGCTCACAGACTCAATTATAATCAATATTTGGTTAAATGAAAACATTTATTTTCATCATTTTTAATTTCATTTCTGAAGTTGAAGTCTTGATAAAGCCTAATATTTCCTCCTATTACTATGAGATTTTAATTCTCATTTCAATGGATTCAGTCATAGCCACCATTTCCTGGTACCATTTATTCTTTGAGCACTGGAGGCCTGGCATGTGGTAAGCACAGTATTTAGAAATCTGTTCAATAGAGGTAGCATGAAGGAAGGAAGAGTGAACCAGCAAGAGCAGGCTTCCTGGAGGAGGCAGTGTCGAGGTGTTCAGGTTGAGATTTCAATGACAGTTTAAACCATGGTGTTTGGAGGCATATAGAGAAGCTGTCTCTGCAGGCAGCTAGTGAGACAACCTGGCCTTTAAGGTTGCATACATTTGGGCAAATTGCTTTTCCAAGTCTTTGATTTCTCATTTGAAAATTTATATATGGAAAAAATAGTACTTATAGATCTTAATTATTGTGAACCAATAACGATATCTTGGTTCTACACCCTTCCTTAGGAACTTGCACAGAGATAACATTAATATTTATATGTACTTTGCTCCTGTTGGTCAACTTGATTTGGTTTTGAAGGTCGGAATTAGGTGCGCCTTGTACTGGGGAGTTGTCAGTAAGAACCTAAACAAATTAGCCAGTTACAAAAGAAGGGCCACTTCTAATACTTGAGAACAGTTCCCCCTTCGTTAATGTTCACCTGCTGCCTTCTGGAGAGTTCGTCTGGGTGATGGTGGTGAGTGCCCAAGGAGACTGACACTAGCTGGAAAGAATGTCCATGGAAAAATCATGGAGAGCAAAAGTCACATCTCCTGATTACACAACATGGAACAAGCAGTGGGTTTCAAAGCCTTTAATTCAGAGTAGAAAATGTCCTCCAATTTTGCGACTATCAACAGTTAATTTATTATGAATAAGACACCTTTCATTTCTTGCATAAAGCTCACCTTAAGGTAGTGCTGCTAATACCACTATTTTCCAGATGGAGACACTGAGGCTAAGTAACTGGGCCAAGGCTTCAGAGGTACCAATAGAGCAAGACGGAAATTCACGTCTTCTAGCTTGTTTTTCTTAGTCTGGTTTCCCACTGATTAGTCATCTTAAACAGGACACTTATTTCACAGTTGCTGTGCAGTTATGGTTCTTCTAATTGTCACCTGGATTGTCTTTTCCTGATAAGATTAACTGTTTGTAGACAATCCTTGTTCGTTTACAAGGTTGAGTTAATTTGAGATGAGGCATCATGTTGGCAGAAGGAGGGTAAAGATAGACAAGGAATGCTAGCCAGCCAAGTCACTGTTTTTTGGTCAAATAATCAAATATTTATTTAGAAATACTTTTATTAAGCAATGCTTAGAATGAAAAAGATAAGTATGCTTTTTTAGGATTCATCATTTATTACAAGATTACAAGACATTTAAGAAGACCAGTGAGGGGCAAGAGAGATGGTTTATTGGTTAAGAGCCATCTGACTGCTCTTGCAGAGGACCCTGGTTTAATTCTCAGCACCCACGTGGTAGCCACAACTATCCAGGACTCCATTTCCAGAGCATCTCATCTCCTCTTCTGATCTCCCTATGTGCACCACAGAGGTGCACTTACATGCATGTGGACAACAGACTGCTACACATAAAAATAAAATAACAGTGATAACATCACAGGGATACTGCATGTGATGGTTAGTTTTGATCGTCATCTTGGCACAATCTAGAATCACCTTGGAAGAGAGTCTCATTGAGAACTGCCTAGATCAGGTTGGACTATGGACATGCCTGATTTTTTTTAACTGAGTAAATTGATGTTGGAAGACCTACCCTGGATGTGGGAATGACACCATTCCACGGCTTGGGCTATGAACTCTATGAGTGGGAAAAGCTGGCTGAGCACTAACCTGCCTGTTTTCATTTTTCCCTGTACCTGTGGCTGTGATGTGACCAGCTGCTGTAAGCTCCTTTTATCTTGATGTCTCTGTTATGATGCACTGTAACCAGGAACCGTGAGCTCAGATAAACCCTCTCTCCAAGTTGCTCTTGGTCAGAGGATTTTATCACAGCAACAGAAATGAAACTAGAGCACTACAGTAAGAAGGGAGCAATACCAGGACAGTACGAGGTGTCATTACCCAGAGCTCAGCTGCTCGGGAGTTCAGAGAAGGCTGTGTAGAATAAGCTAGACCAGGAGAAGGCTGGATTACGTTAGTGGGCAGAACTGCCCTCTGGGGTTTGGTTGAAGTCAGCCCACTGGAGAGCATTGGTAGGGGAACCATAACAAGGAAAGTTCATTTATTCCCTCAGCTTTCCACTTTTGGGGTTGTCATGTATTGTCTTTACCATTCAGCTGAAAGTCACTGCTTGTGTTAGGTAGATCTTTCTGAGCAGGTATTTTTCTCTTTAATAATTGATTTTTTCCCCTTTGCTTTTGTAGGACCCAGGATGGCAGAATTATCTTGTTACCAGCCCTGGAGAGGTATTTTATTATAATTTCCCTCCACTGCCCCCATTTTTTTTTTTTTTTTTTTGAGACAGGGTCTCCCTATAGCCCCAGCTGGCCTGGAACCTGCTATGCAGACTAGGCTGGCCTGATTAAAGATGATTAAAGTTGTGTGCCACCACACCTGGCACACACTGCCCAAATCAAAAAACATCTCTATGCTAACATTTCATAGACTGCTGAGATGGTTCAGTGGGAAAGACACTTGCCTTGCAAACTTGTTAAACTCAGTTCAATCTCTGGAACCCATGTAAAGGTAGAAGAAGAGAACCCACTCCACAAAGTTGTCCTCTGGCTTCCACACACATGCTATGGCATGGCCTGCATGTCCCCCATTATGTATGCAAGCATGTGTATGATAGAAAAACTAAAATAATATTTTACAAATTAGCTAATTAGAGTGTTTTTTTCTATCAGGATTTGATGGAAATAATGATCATATGTTTATTTAGAGCAACTGTTTAGGAAGCAGGGACTCTGAGAGCATGAGAATGAAGGTACCAAAGAACATACACGAATTCTGGTAAGATATGACTGGATCTGCACTTGGAAGATATGATGGAATGGAGAAGAGGCATGTATAAGATATGTGGAGAATTGTCATGACGATGCAACCTTCGTAACGAATCTGATGAATCCTCTCCAAATAGTCATTAGGCATCAAAGACCATTTCCCATCATCATAACAAAACACACAGAATGGATAATATGACAAAAGTTTATTTTTTTCACAGTTCTAGAGGCTGGACATTCAAGGACATAGTGGCAGCTTCTATTGAGAGATTTGTACCGTGTCATAACGTGGGATAAAGGGAGATGGGCAAGTAAATGCACAAGAAAGTGTTGAAACAGGTGCAGCCTCACTGTATGAACTCTGTGCCCACGGTAACTAGTCTAGTATCTGAGTGCAACCATCAATCCACTTATAGGCTAGAGGCCCCACGTAGCACTGCAGACCAATTACCAACTCGTGAATTCTGGGGGGCATACCAAAGCCTTAAAAGGGGAAATTCTGCCTTGTAGTTTATATTGCACCAACTTAAGGAAGAGTGAAGATTTATAGATTAGTATAAGAGAGGCAAGTAGGACAGGTGGCCCCCAAACTTTTAAGTAGTGTGACAGGGAGGCAGGCTCAGGAGAATTAGTAACGATTCGAGTTTTTAATGGTTTTATGGTCCTGTCCCACTGGGTCAGGATAGCATTTCTGGCTCCATCCCATTTTCCAGGGCCCATTAAGCGGTATTGGTAAGAGGTACATGGTCCAAAGAAAACTTCCCAAGCAAGCCTGGGATCCGTGATGAACAGAAATGGGATGTTGGGCTTTGAGCCTATGCATGCAGCGAGCTCATCCATGTAGGAAATGTAGTTGAGTTTGTTTTTACTGGTATCTTTAATCACACCCCTGTGGTCAAAAAAGATAAATGACTTTTCATTAATCACTCCCTGCTCCACATTTTTCAGTTATAAAATCTACCCATTACCCAACCATTTTGTTACTGCTATTTTAGAATCAAACTAGATTTTGTGGATGTTTTTCTGTGTTGGAAAGGAGGAGTAAAAGGAGCTTAGTGACCAAGGGTACTACTGAGGGCAAATTTGTTATAGGAAGTAGAAAAAGAAGCAGTAAGCTTTTGGTTCTTGAATTTGATATGAGGATAAAGCCTGATCAGTCCACATGAAGCTGTTACTGATTGAGCAGGATCTGAAAGTGCTACAATGATGGACACATGTAGTGTTTCATATATGGAGTGGGACAGGAGAAGTCTCAGTTTCATGGGAGACTGAAGCAGGAGGCTTACTTAAGCCCAGGAGTTGAAGGCCAGCCTGGGCAACATAACAAAAACATGTCTCAAAAAGGTCATGTAGAGCAGGAGAGATGGATCAGTGGTTAAGAGCATTGAGTGCTTTTGCAGAGGACTCTGGTTAGATTCCTAGCTAACAACCATCTGTAGCTCTAGTTCCAGGGGATCTAATGCACTCTTCTGGCCTCCATGGGCATTAGACACACATGGTGCACTCACATACATGCAGGCAAAATATTCATATACACAAAATACAAATAAGATATTTAAAGTGTCTCTTTAAAAGTCCATACATATACATGTTTACATTCATAGATTAGGTTTGAGACAACTGTTAAATATCTAAGTGGAGATATCTAGAGGGGATTAGAGGCTGGATCTTTGAGCAAAGATCGGTACCAGACATTAAATTTTGAGCCACAATTATTTGATGGTATTTAAAGCCACAGGCCTGAATGAGGCCACCTGGGAGTGAGACCTAATTAGGGAGATGATCAAGTTTAAGAACTGAGGAAGATGAGATCAGCAAAGACAGAGAAAGCACAGCCTGCATGAAGTGGGGAGTAAGCAAAGCTAGAATGAATTTCCCCGAGTCACGTGATGATGAGGTAAGAAGACAGGGTCAGATGCCCTAGGCAACTGTGTCTAAGCAGGTGAACAGAACCTATTGATATTTCCCCTAAAGCAAGCTATAGTTCATACCTTTTAATGAGCTCCTCCTTTTTAGTTGCTTCAGCCATTAATTTCTGGGGTGGAGGTATGTTACAGAGTCCTATGAGGAAGATCAGAAGCAACACTAAAGTCACAGCTAGCTTTTCTTTAGGTTTTTCTTCTCTCCATTTCTGGCCTCACATGGCTAAAGCCTTGGAACACATGAATAACAATGCTTAGAGTAGAATTGGAGTACACAGGGAACTTTCTGGATGTAACTTTGGTGCCTGATTCAGACATGCTCTGTGGCCCAACCTTCAGCCTCTCGCACCAGGTACTGGCATTTGTTCCAGCAACTACCCAGCCTCTCCTCATCTACGTTCATGTTCTCTGTCTCTCTCTTCCTTCTCCCTCCCAGAGTAATTTATATAGTATTCTATAATATATTTATATAATAATTCTGTATATGTATATGTGTTAAAACAATTAGTTGATTAGATGGAAACACTTAGAATGGCTAGGATTTATATTTCTGCTTTGATATATCTGCAGTTTGTTATAGTACAAGTAGTGTCTCCTGTAGGAGAGACTTGGTAGAAGCTCTGTCTGCTTGAGTAGTGAGGACCATCTCTTTTCTAGACTCCTATCAGGACAGTCTTAGAACTTGACTTCTGCTTTTGTTCATCTTAATTCTAAATCCATTCTTAACCTAACAATTCAGACTCTGGCCTTTCTTTGTATTTGCCAAGAGTCTAAAATCCCATTTTGTCATCTGGTTTTCTGGAACTTACCCACCTCACCCCTTTTATAACATGAACCTCTCCTTCAGTTCCCCTTACTTGCCTCAAGCTCTTTGCTAGTCAACCTGCTCCTCATCTCATTCTAGTTATTCCTGCTCCTGCCCGGAACCAATGGCAATCCTAGGGTATGGGTGCACTATTTTTGGAGACAGATCTGACCCAGCTCTGTACTGTACTTTCTGCCAAGATTTTGTCATCTTGCCAAAAACTAGCAAGTCTCCCTGGCTCTTGGAAGCTGTTTGGTGAACCATGCAATTACTTATGTGGTGTGAGCTAATCAGGCTCTCTCTTGTCAGATTTATCATTCTAATAAATGTTTTATAACTCATTATACATTAAAAAACCCTAGGTATTTAAAACTCTTCTGTGGTTTTAATATAATTGGATAGTGCTGTGAAAGCATTTTAATTAGATTTAAAGTAATACACATTTTTGATAATTTAATGAAGGGTGAAGAATTCTTTTCCTGTAACATAAGGAACTTCTGAGCTTGTCTTCTCCCCTCCTTCTATTCAGATAGCTTATTTATAAATTATTATAATTTATAATATTTATATAATTTATAAATATTTAAATAAAATTTATATGTAATTTATAAATTATAAATATTATAAATTATTATAAAGCTATGTCTTGTGCTTTAGGCTGGTGCTCCTAGATACGCAGGAGGCTGAGGCAGGTTCATCACAAGTGCAAGGTCAGGCCAGACTATTTAGCAAAAGCCTATCTGAAAATGGAAAAAAAAAAAGGAAAAAGAAGGCTGAAGCTGTAGCTCAGTGGTGGAGTGTTTTCCTGACATGAGAAGGCTTTGCATTCAAACTCCAGTACTACAAACAAACATGTTTTAAAAAGAAAATAAGCATAAATATCAAGCAAATAAATCTGAATAGTATATGTACTTGCCAACTTAGGAGCACACAGGTTTTTAAATCAACTTGTTTTCTATTGCACTTACACAGTGGCTTCGAATCAGTATTGCTTAGTATTGAGTTCTTATAGGTTTCTTACAGATTATTTGTGACTGTTTTTGTTTATCAAGGACACTTGTCTGGTCCAAATGTGGATCCTGCTTATAGTTTAAAATAACATATCTGCGGTTCTTTAAAAGCCTTACTAATCGAATTGGTGGGAAGGTCAATAGTAAGAGAAACAGTTATTACACAATGGGCTTTCACTGTGCATCGAGTACTCTGCTAATTGCTGTGTAAACGTCCTTTTTTAAAAAAGTTCTGGAAAGAAAAGTTTATTATACTCTATATTATTAGATAGATGAAGGAGCTGGGACCCCAAGAGCTCTTCACAAAGTTAATGAGCTTCAAAGTTGAGCCTGTTCCCTGAACTACATCTCTAGCACTTTCAGCATCTTGGGGTGATAACTAACAAGTAATGCCTGAGGTCTGAAATATTTTTGAGAGCATCTGTTAACAGTTATGAGACAGGATAAACAGACGGGAAAAATGATTGACGTCTCTTACTACGAATCAAGAATGCAGCACAGTTAACATTTGCTGTGTAGGTTACCCACGCAGACAATATTCCTTTTAAATAGAAAAGAATGTTAAAACAGTGATGAACCATGCTTAAAGTCTAACCCTATATGGCCTTTAAGAATGACCTTACTCCTTTCCCAGATAGTTTTCTGAGATGATCAAGGACAAGACTAAACCTTTGTTTACAGTTAAAACATTTTAACTTCTTATGTCCTAAAGTTTTATCTTATCAGCTACAATCCTGTCCAAAGCCTAGGACCCACACTGTGCTCTCAGTTAAGTTCCCTTGCAACCCTTAAGACGTAACTTCAGAAGCCACCAGAACACTATGTAAGGCTACTTACTATAAAGGCATTTTTCTGGAGAAGCCCAGGTGTGTCTTAACTCCAGGTCTGCTTCCTATTGGCTTGTCCTGAAATTCTCTTCTGTGGTGGAGCCAAGGATTTGACTTTACCCGAGTGAAGTTCCCAGCATTGAGGGGAATGTCTCAGTCCCTAGGCTGAGTCTGGAGCATTATCTCTGCCCCACCACAGCTGACAGTTTGTTTCCTCTCTTCAGATCTCTCTCTCTCTCACAGACACACACACACACACACACACACACACACACACATACACACACACACACACACAGAGTATACAATCCCAATGCCTTTCCTTGGGAGCAATTTCAGTTTTCAATAAATTTAGTTAATCTGAAAGAATTTGAGTAATTCTGTTATCTAAATTAATCTGGTCCACAGAGTCAGCAGAGCTTGCTCCCCACTTCCCGTCAGACACGGTGACATATGCACGTTCCTTATACACCAACACACATATATGATGAATTGGGCATTTAATTTGCTTCTCGTACTTTATATTGCTCTAGCTTACATTTGTTTGACTTTTACCCACATGGCAGGGCACTAATTTTAAGATTCAGTGAACTGTGTTTGTGCTTAAAAAGAGTGACCATACCTTTGAATACTCGCGTGACCCATCGTGCTTGGATCTCTGTGCCTGCCAAGATGGACCCAGTAAGGCCAATAAGGCCAATGATGGCTAATGTTGTTCTCTCCAGGTTTGGGGGAAAAACTTGCTTATATAGGATGATCTTGTTTGTACAAAGGCTTTTGAGAGGTTCTTCCAAAAAGGGAAAAGAAAATTTGTATCCTGTAGTAAAGATCACGACATCAATGTTGGTTTCCACTGTCCCATCTTCAAAGATAACAGAGGTCTCTGTAAAATCCTTCACGCTGGTTTTCATAGTCACTTTCCCACAGAGGATACAGAATGGTAATTCATCATTCACAATAAATTTCTTTTGTTCCCTTTGACACAGAGGGGAAAAATATGCATTGTAGTTATGTCTACCAAAGATGTTAGCAAATGATTTCTTCAGTCCCTTGAAGAAAATTATCTGCCACACCAAGGAAACTGGCCAGTGTCTAACTCAAAGTTGTCTGATTTACTGGCTTTACAACATGCTTTGTTTCTTTGCTCTCTGTAGAAGGCATGTGCAAAATGGTTACTCTTTGTTGATATGATTTACAGCTCTCCTTTTTATTACATTTATCACTTTATTGGGTACATTTGTGTATGTGTCTATGTGTTTACACCTGTGTGTACATGCCTGCATACTATTGGGTACATGTGTAGGTCAGAGAAAACATTCAGTAGTGGGTTCTTCCCTTCTACCACATGGATTGGGGTTTGAACTCAGGTTGTTAGGCTTTTACTGATCTCACCAGGGCTTCACTTACAGTTGTTTAGCCATTGGAATTCATTCCCGGAGCAATGTTTTGCTTCTTTTCTTTCCTTCTTTCTTTTTCTTTTCTAATTTGGAGATTGAACCAAGAGCCTCACACAAGTGGTTTACCACTGAGCTATACCCTTAGTACAACAATGCTTAAATTGTAATGACAGAATATACAACAAGCCATTTGATGATCAATTTGATCATCACAGACCTCCAGTCATAATATTAGGCCAAGAGGAAATCAGTAAGAAAGTATTTGTCTAAAATTAAAACTATGAAGCTGTAAGCATGGAAAGTCATTTTCATTGTGAGCATCACTGCCCAATCATATCAACCATAGAATCTTTATAATATTGACAGGTGGATCATCCTCTGTGGCTTGTTTTTCTTATAATTTGAAATATATGTTGTTAAAGAATGTTTGGGTCAGGCATATATTAAAATCACTGTGTGACATTACATGTAGTTCAAAGTTTTCCTTTTCCTTGCTAATATACAGTGGTATATTAGAACATATCATTTCAGGAATTCTTGTTGTGACTTCGTACCTCTGATCACTGTCAGAATAGACATTTACTACTACAGGAAGTGAGGACTGACTATCTGCTTGGTAGCAGTTTCAAGATGCCTCAAAGCCCATTTAAATTTCCTTTCAAACTGGAAATAAAAGTTACCATCCTTCATTGTGTTCTAGCCATAGAAATTTACTGCTTACATTACTAGACAGAATCTATGCCTATTTCAAGAACAGCTATGGAACTCGACCGACTGTGTCTTTGGGAAACAAGCTTACAAGAGGTTAGACTACGGTAATGCTATATTGAACATGTTGAGTTCTGAATAATGTAGAATGAGAAATACCGGTTTAAACAGTTCCCATAAGAATTTCAAATCAAAACTACAATGACTGGCCATCTCACCCCAGCTGAAATGGCTATTGTTAAAGCAAAAACATGTGCATGAGAATAGAGAGAAAGAGGAACATTTATCTACTACTAGTGGGAATGTTAATCTGCCATTAACTAGCATAGAGGTCCTCAAAAGACTGACGCTGTGTCTACCATATGACCCACCTTTCCCACTTCTGGGCACATATCCAAAGGAGATGAAATCAGCATCTTAAAGAGATACCTGTGTGCCCATTTTTTTCTCATGGCATTATTTACAGTAGCTAGGGTATAGAATCAGTTGAAGTGCCCATCAACAAATGAATGTCAAAAATGTGACATACACACCCACACCCACACACACTGGAGTATTTTCAGTCACAAACAAGAGTTAAATCTTTTCATACATAGAAAATGAATGGGCTTGAGGGATATGTTAAGTGAGATGCATGTAACACAGAAAGACAAGCGCTACGTGTTCTTTCTCTTATGTGGGAGCTAAAATCAGAATAGTGACTATTAAAGAGAGAAGGGGAGGCTATGGGAGAGAGAAAGGCGGAAAAAAGGGGACTGGACTTGAACAGTGGATGCTGTCTGCATGTATGGAGCTCCATTGATACGTGATATTTATACATCTCAATAAAAAATAAGAGAAATAGAAAAATTCCCACAAAATAAAAAATTAAGTACCTTTTTGCAAAACTTAATCCATAAATCTCATAGTTAAACATCTTATTCATCTGCCTCTCTAGATTCCAGTCCATGAAACATGGAGGCAGAACTCGTGCAATCAAATTATACCATCTTCTTGTGCGCATCATAGAAAATGGGTAGCCCCCATCTGAGGAGCGGCTGAGAATCCACGTGCCAGTTCTAGTGCTGAGAAATACCTACAAAGCAAAGCCGGAGGGGTAAGCACAGGTCCATCACTTTGTAGTATTTTTCTATATGTTTCAGATTACAGTAATACTCTGGTCTTCTAATATAGATCTCTATGTAATGATGTTTTTGTTGCTATAATTATTCTAAAAACATGCCATTTGATTTATATATGCTAAATATCTTCATTGTGTTTATAAAATTGTAAAAAGGATCACATCTATAAACGCCTGGCGGTTGGGCATCCACACAGTTTTCCTGAATTCCTTTTGGAGATTGCTCAGCCCTGTAATATGTGTCTTCTGAAAGAGCAGACCAAGGTGACTTTCGGGGAGACATCGATTCAGAAATGGTGTACCTGAGCTGCTCTTTGACTGAGCTCCACTGCCAAGTCTCCTCCCGTGTTCCCAAGACCAATCACTAGGATGCGCTTGTCTTGAAAGGGGTCTGGAATCCTGTACTCTTGGCTGTGTAGGACCTGACCTTTAAACTTATGGATTCCTGAAGGAGGGAAAAGAAAGGAAAAGGGTCTGAAACATCTGGAGCGATAATTCTCCAATATGCAGCAATAGGGACGTCTCAGAATTTGGCAGCACTTTGCTTCTGCCACTAGGTGCAGGAAGTAGGACCATATGATGCTTCTCTTCTGGGAAAGCAGTGAGTCCAAGTGCAGATCTCCCATAACCTGCCATGTTAAAAATACCGGTCATAAGCTAAATGTAGTGGCACACGCCTTTAATTCCAGCACTTGGGAGGCAGAGGTAGGTGGATCTCTGTGATTGAGGTCAGCCCCGGGATGGTCTACCTACGTAGAGTTCCAGGCTTGTTGGGACTATATAGAAAGACCCTTTCTCAACAAACCAAACCAAAACAAAACTCAAACCAAAGATGGCTGCAGAAATGGCTTGTGGGTAAAGCTGCTTGCTGACAAGCCTGGTGATCTGAGTTCAATCCCCTAGCAACCACAAGGTAGAAAGAGGGAACTGACTTGCAATTTGTCCTCTGACTTCCACATGTGTGCTGTGATGTGCACACATACATTTACATACACACATTTAAATGTAAAAAAAGATAATTCCATAAGAGTGTTTCCCTTATTTATATTTATGTTATTTTTTAAGACATGGTCTCACTATACAGCCACAGCTGACCTGGATGGAACTCAGTATGTATGTAGACCTGGCTGGCCTTGAACTCATAGAGATCCTCCTGTCTCTGCCTCCTGAGTTCTGGGATTAAAGGCATGCTCCACCACACCCAGCAAGAATGTTCCTTTTTAAGGTAAGTACTTTGAGAAATCAGAGTCATTGCAGACAAAGAGAAATACCCCATGTACTATTCTTGAATATACTAGGCAAGACAGAATATTTCTAGTCCACTGTTATGATATGCTATTCTATCTACATTAAGTATTAGATCCATGATTAGCTGATGACTGTTATACTTTCATATCCAATTATGTGCCTGATATTTCCTCTTGGATACTGAATAAGCATCTCAACAAACAAACAAACAAACCACAAACTCCAAAACAACATTAACACCACCACAACAACCATCACAACAAAACAATATCAACCTCCGCCACAACAACCACCACAGCAAAATAACAGCAACTGGTTGTGGCTGCATGGTCTTTTATCCAATAGGTATTTTCTACATAGTGTGATTTGTAATAGCATACTAAGAAAAGTCATCCTTTTAAATTGAAGGAATAAAGAAAGGCCTTTCCAGAGAAGCAAAAATGGAGAGTTTATTACTCTGAGGTCTGTCCTACAAGAAATGCTAATGGAAGTTCTTCACACAGAAAAGGATGACAATGGAGCAAAAATTTAAAAAAAAGAAAAGCTGTGAAATTCACTGGCAAGAGCAAATATACAGAAAAATTTAATAGAATATTTCTTATAAACATCACACATATATCATATCTTTGATAAGAAGGCTAAACCCCCAAGTAATTAAAAAATAATTACAATAATAACTACACAATGACTACAATAACTAAAAGCAATGAATTTGCCACACTTAAATAAATGCAGGATAGGCATTTGGTAGAAATTCTACATCCCTTCATGGTGAAAACCCTGAGGCCAGTGAGATGGCTATTAGGTAAGAGTGCTTACTACCAAGGCTGACAATCAGACTTAAATTTCTGGAACATACACGATGGAAGGAGAGAACCAACTCATGCAAGCTGCTCTCTGACCTCCATGGGTGCTGTAACACACACACACACACACACACACACACTATCCCCCAAATGTAAAACTGGCAGGTGGCACAAAGAATCAGATGCTCAGCAGTTTAGAGGATTAGTCAGTTGTGAGTGCTTTGAAACTTTGAATGTACAAAGGTTAAACTTCCTCCTAGATTTTATCATATTCAACCACTGATTCAATTATTTACTCAGGAATCTTGACTGTCCACAGTACAGAACAAAATCCAAGCAAAATGTTTTAATTGTATTCTTTCTCTGCTGGACTGCCAGACTGGAAACCAAGCAGCAGTTATGGCTTTCCAAGTGAGGCCCAAACCAACTATACAGAGTTTGCAAAGAATACATATGGGGAGCAGTTTTCCAACCCTCTTTGAGGGTCTGAAACTGAAGTGACCAGGAGGTGGAGACTGGATGGATTAAAAATGCCATGGTACTTTTCTGTTCATAGACATTTAGCCAGGTATCGGCAACTCCAAGAAAGCCATGCTGAGGGCTTGACCTGAGAGTCTATAGGAGCTGGGGTTTGACCCATGCTTTTATGGCTATCTGGCACTGACTGCAGGAATGGTGACCGTGCTTTCAGTAAGTGCTTCATCCATTTTGACAAGGTGTGATACATCTTTTATGTGGACCAGATGATGGTCATGTGGGAGAGACTCATCTAATGCCAACTGAAAAGGGCTTTGAACAATGTCAGTGAGACTCTGAGAGGAGAGCTGCATGGCACTTGAAACTCATTTTCTCATAGAAATATGACTAGAAGAGGCAGAGGACAGCAAAAAGAGTGAAGCTCAGGCACCTTTTATAATAATGATCTTGAGAAATTATGGATCGAATTCTCACCTGATTCCCTAAACACATTTTTAATAGAATATTCTATTTGTGATTGCCTTTTATAAGATTTATATTTCATGTTTTCCTTACAAGGTCTGTAAGTTTTATTTTTCACAGTTTTCTTATGGGTTCTTCCTGTTTCTAAGCAAACCAAAAAACTCCAAATTCAAGGGGCTGAAGAGATGGCTCATTGGATAAGAGCTTGCTGTGCAAGCTTGAGGACCTGAATTTGGATCTCAGCACCTGTGGAAAGCTGGGCGCTCCCTGGTGCATGACTGGAGCCCCAGTATTGTTGGGGGTGGAGATACGAGGCTCCATGTTCAGTAGAGACTCTGTCTCAAAGGAATAAAGTAGAAAGTGAAAGATCAGAATACCTCATGTCCTCCTCTGGCCTTTGTGCCTGTACACATACGCATATACCCCACACATATGAAAAACAAAACAAAACAAAAAAGCAAAACTTTACTTACTCATGCTTTGGGGGCCACTAAGAACGGACAGAAGATTAGCTCTACTACAGTTTATTGATCCCTCAATTTACTAATTTTATTTTCCACACTTAAATTTGAAAGGATTTCAGCATTTTCAATAATCAGTTATGACCTCAAAGGTGGAAATTTGCCAGTCATAAATATATTGAGAAAATATGCTGAACCGCTTCCCAGATGGAATGCGAAATGCTTTAAAAAAAATAACCTGTTAAGTTTCCATGAACTCTCATTTCTGTTAAGTTTTTGAATTATTGGCCATTCCTGATTCCCACGACCTATGATTCAACCTCCCAAATTAAAGCTTTTCTAAAATGACAGATCAGATAGTTTTAAGTCTTATTTGGTCATTGAACTTAAAGTGAACATTCATGATAAGACTTCAATCATAGCATTTACAGTAATAAAAATGATAAAACTGACCTGAAATAGTCTTTGGTATCATTCAAAATAATCTTAGACATATTATTTTCAAGTGATTATAATACTGTCTATAAAACGAGGAGGTAATGCTAATTATAAGCAAGTCATTTTCTTTCTAGAACTCAAAAGAGGAGTGATGGTCTCAGGTAGAACTGACTCACCAGGGAAGGACTCCAAAGGTAAATTGGGACTCAGGAAATGCCCGGTGCAAATCATGACAGCATCGAACACAGATCTATCTTGCTTGCCCTCTGTTTCAGTGACAACATCCCACTGACCAGTTTCAGAGAAGTCTGGACGTTTCGTTACACTGCACACAGTAGTCTATGGGCAAAAGACAAACACTCACTTCTATCGCTTCTACCAAAACCTGGATCTCACACAGTGACTGGTATGGTACCACCGGCTGTTATTTTAAGTAGACTGACTCCTATGGTGCGAGGTCTTGAGTATCATTTATTTTGTTCCTCGAGAAGTTACATAACATGCATCCTCTCAAAGGTGGTTTTATGTGAACCAGGACTGAAAACAGTTGAATTCTTTCATTGGAAGGATAAAACAGTCTTTTTCTTGGACAGAAAGAAATGAGATATAATTCTTGGCTTACTGAGAAAAGCCCGGAAATTGAACTTTCTTCCATTTATTGTTCCTATGGTTGAGAGTTGTTTTTTCCTACTAATGGGTTTCACAAACAAAATTATTCTTACTTTCTTTTCAGGAAAAATTCTAAGTTTTGTCCTAAGTGACGGCTTGACACTTTGAGGAGGAATCAGAAAACTCAGTATTTTAATGACTTGAGTAAAACACCAACAGTAGGTGCAGTCACATAAAAATTAAAGAAATGTTTACTGCATTATCTTATTCATATTAGAGTGCTGAATAAGCCAGCTTCCATCCATTAACTTTCCACAACCCAAGCTATCTTACCTTAAACCGAATGTATTTCAGGAGGTCAAAGTGCTCAGCAAATTCTCGGAGATAGTTCCAAAATTTCTCATGGTTCATGAAATTGGGATAATCTTCTTGAAATGGGAAGTCACTGTAACATGACATTTCTTTGCAGACATTTGTCACTAGTGACTTGTAGACCCTGGTCATCCCATCATTGGCAGTTTCCTGTTGTGGAGTTATAGTTAATGTGAGGGAAAGAAGGAACAGGTGGCAGAGAATAGAGATCTTGGTGATTCATGTATACTCAGAACAGAGATCTTGGTAGCTCACCAATGTCCAGTTGAAAGGCATTCAGGGCAGTTAGTGTTCTAATAGTAATTTTACAGAGGTCTAGGAAACCTGTTACTGGGTACCTATGCTATCATGATAAGATATCCTTAGTCGGATTGGAATGAATAAATGTAGTATCTTTGCCCTATCACAAAGAAGCTGATGACAGCACTAACATTGCCCTTAAACGAGTCCATGAATGGAAGTCAGGTGTTGCTGGCTGTTTCTTCTTTACCTGTCATAGCTACTTTCTTCATTCCTATTCTGGGCAGTTTCCTCTTTGCCTTTCCTCAGGGAACCCCTTGATAGTTTTTCTCATATAGCTTATGTACATTTCCTTATAGGCTCCTTCCCATAAACATTAAAAATACCCAAGACTCTAATCTTTAAGAAGAAAACAGCCCTGTCAATTGCCCTTTCTCTCAGCCTTCTGTCTTAGCCTTCAGGAAAGAATCATATGTGCACACAGCCTATTTTCTCCAGCTTGTTCTCTGATTTCTTGATACCTATTACTCCAAAACAAAACATAAATATTTGTATTACAGAGATCTTTCAAGAACCTCATGTGGCTGAAGCTTTGCTCCATTTCTTCCTCAGGTGTCTTCTTTCCCTTCACTTTTCCTGACAAGTCTTCCAGCACCCACGAGTCTGCAGCAGGTAGCTGCTCTGGGCCCATAGCTCCGAGGATCTGTGCAAGAAAGCTGCTCACACGGCATTATAATACTCCCTTTACTGTGTGTGTTCTCTTTTAGACTAAACAGAAGGCAGGGTCCCTGTCTGTTTTATGGAACATTGTGTCCTGGCAGAGAGACATGATAAATACATGTTGAATGAATGCGACTTGTACGTTCTTGAGAAAGAAAAAACAAAAAAGCAGATAGATGATTGGAAAAACTACCTTGAAATTTAATAGTGCTGGCCTATGATATTGTTACTATATTTAATCTGTATTTTTCCCTATGGTTAACTCAATTTTTTCTCAAGTTAATCTCTACTACTTTTGAATAGGAGAAACCAGCTGTAGAGTCAAATAGCAGAAGTTACAAAACCAGTCCCAATATTGTCTTTTTCCTTCCATTCTGATAGTTGGTAGCTTGGTGAGGCTTTTAGTGTCTGGAAAATGGTAGGCTCTGCTCTCCTTCCCACATTCATACCAGTGAAATGAATGCTACTCTTCTCTTCTGAGTATGTTTAATATTTGTGTCTTCCTGGATTCCGTCTTCTAAAGCCTTCTTGTGCTCCTCCATGGGGGCGCATCCCTTATCTCATTAAATACCTTACTCCTTTGCAACCAGGACTAATCTTGGCCAGAGGCAGGTATTTACCCATTTTTAGACTTGTTTTCTGATGCTCAAGTCACAAGCAACTGGCTAGGTCCTGAGCACAGTACCTGGGACTGCATATTCTATTTCTGTAAAAGGGACAGGTTAACTCCTGAGTCCTTCTTGCCCTGATAATGAGAAATTTACTCCACTTCCCACCACACCTGCTTTGCTCAGTCTTGCCAGCTCCCTTCCAGAAGACCTGAACCATTCCTGAGAGCTGTGTCTCCATTCCTTCATGCCAACTTCTGTTGTCACCGAGCATATTATCTACTCCTTATTCTCCAAATCTGTCCAGCTTACCAGACACTCTGCTGTTTTTAGAATGCCCAGGTCTGGAAATGATCACAAAGTTTCAAACTATGTTCATCTTACCAGATTTAACTCTTTTTTCCCTCCATGTCCCTAACAATGTTCTGCTTATTCTTAAGGCTCCTCACTTCCCAGACTGCATCCTGCATAGTGTGTAGTACTGCACTTTGTACATATTTGGGTTGATGCGGTGAACTACTTCCTTCTTTGATCACCAAGGCAAGTTAAAGCTACCTTGAGTGAGCAGAAAGAGGAGATGACCAGATTACAATGCTGGAGATAGGAAAATGCGAACCACACACCGAATACTTCCATAGTCCTCCGAAGTCACTACTTCTCTCAAAGCAGGTGGGCTCCAGGTTCTCATCCAAGCAACACTTGATAGAGGACAGGCCACTCACACCAGCTCCAATCACTGCAACCTTCTTGACCATGGTATGCTGTTTGAAGAAGGTGAAGCAAAGCGTTGTATTGCAGTTTGGAAGAGAATCCTTAAAACAGGACTCAACTTATAGAGTGTTAGAAATAGTTTTATTCTTAATACTTTCAATTTTTGAATGGAAGTTGAATCATTTTGATTAAAAATGTAGGCTCTGGAAGGAGATTTTAAGCCCTGGCTCAACCGCCTACTATTTGGGTACTGTTGGATTAGCTGTTATTTCTCTATGTGCCTTGCTTTTGTCTTCAGTAGAATGGGGATGATGATGATGATGATAATAGTAATAATAATAATATAAGATAAAGATTCTTTGGTGAAGGTTAAATGATTGATAATGTGTTGGAAGGGTTTAGAAGAATACTTGTCAATAGTAAGTGCTCAACTGAATCCAGTTATTATCATTGATTTTATTATCAAGTGTAGCCAGTACCTTAATCTTGTTGGAATCCTAGAACCTCTCAGTATTAAAGAGACCTTTTATCTTGATAAAAGACCTTTTATCTTGCCTCTCTGAATCCTAGAAATTGCAGTCAATAGAAGTGTTGGTTTTTACTCGAAGCACCTGGAGTCCTAGGGAATAACTGGTTAGGACCATATATTGTCACACAATAAGGATGGTAAGTACATTGAGGATTTGGAGTTCTTCAGTTGAGACAATACTGACTGACTCTAGTAGAGATGGAGCCTCCATGAAAAGGCATATGGAATAGTCTGGAGTCCAGCATGAAGTCAAGGGGAGCCAAAGATGCTGAAGGAAGTATGTATTGTGAGGACTGAGAGCCAGTTTTCTTTCCTTCTTGCTTGGTAAATGTGCTACGATTTATTTAACTCAGCCTCTAAGTGAGGATATAATTATTATAATGCTTATTATGCTATGGTGAACATTTTCCCTGCTAAATCTTGCTAAATATAAATGATTATTTCCTTAGAATATGTTCCAAAGAGTATAACTGAAAAAGTACATAAAATAGTAAGAATTTTTGACATGTTGCTAAACCATCTAGTTCTTCCCCTGCAGTGTATTGATAAAATTCACTAAATAATGCCTCATTCTCTAAATTTCATATTTGAGAGGGGAAAATAGTACCTCAGACTTGGCATTACTAACCAGATTGGACAGGTTTTCATATTCTCCTTGACTCATGAAATTTTTTCTTTTAAAAATTGCCCATTTATGTCTATTTACTCAACTGGGGTATTTCTCTTTTTATTGTTAATTTGTAAATGTATTTTACATATTAAGCATTCAAGCATTTTGTGTATTGTAGAAATATTTTCTTTAAGCAGCTATTCAATTCTCTTATTTTTAGTATATTTTTCTTAAGTGGGAAGAGGGACTCATTAATATATTTTATTTTTTATATACATGAAGGTTTCCTTTGTTTTATATTTGGAACTGTCACAAACTTCAACAGAGTTTTACCTTGATCAGAGGGACAGTCATTTAATTCTAGAAAATCAGGCTTGAACATCATGTTGAGGCTCTTGACATTTCAAGCAAGTGCTGCTTCTCCTTATAATCCACTGGCCAGTGCAATGTATTTTTGAGACATCAGAATATTTGTTTCATACATTATCTCTGATGAATTTAAGTTTGCCTTTGAACACATGGTATATTTAGATATAAGATCGAGCTGTACACTGCCCTGTGATTTCTGTACTTGTGTACCATTTAGCAGAGTGGTATCTACCTTGAGGAAACAGTAGAACAAGTATGAACTGTGCCCACAGGAGCAGCAAGAGGAAAGCCAGGTATCAGCATTCCTCATCAGTAAAGTCTACATTGCCTTGAGAGGCTGAGTCTGCCTGCAGGTGGACTTCTGGCACTGAAGCCAGGATGGCATGCTGCTGGGCTGAGGACCATCACTGAGGCCTTCTCTGTAGCTTTGCTCAGCATGGCTGCTGCCCCCATTGGCCTGGCACGGGGCGTTTGTCCCTGTGGCTTTGCTACTCGCCTCATCATCGGGTCAGAAGCACCAGGCAGAGAAGCAAGGTGGATTTAGTGACTAAGTGGAGCAAGGCAATGTTCTGGTTCCTCAGACTGCTCAGATTCCATCTGTTCCTGGTTAGATTCATGGATGTGCAGTGCAGGGTTTCCCAGGGCTGCCTGTTCCAGACTGATTGGTGTCCTGCCCTTTGTGAGGTTGAGGTCTCCAAACCTGGCTCATTGTCCACTGCAAAGTTTACTTTTCCATTTCAACTCTGAATCTTTTTGGAAGTCGCTTAGTTTGGAGTCAGCTAAGGTAAAAGGAGAATGGGTCTTAGAGGTGGCAAAATATGGTTTGAACTTTGCTACTGAGTAGCCACTGGACCCTGAAGAACCCACTGAAACACTGGTAGATGCATTACTGGTAAAATAAGAAAAATATGCATGTTAATGGACTATGTGTTAAGATATTTACACAAAAGTGCATAGCACAAAATATTTGCTTGGTGTCCATTCTATGTGGTGACTTGTCTCCCTCCCTTCTTCCTTCCCCTTACTCCAGGAAAGAGAGCTCATGTAGACAAAATACCAGCAAGTTTGGAATCAAATAGCCAAATTTACCTGTGGATTCTCTCGAGTTGAGCAGTCGGAGGTCCAGATAGCTTTTAACCAGGCCCAAATGGCCTCCAATAATCCTTGAATTTCTAGGCCACTATGTGAAGGTCTGAGGTTGGCAGATCTCTGCTGTGCTCTGTTTTTGAGATGACACAAGGGAGGTATTTGTTAATTGAATTGGTAAAGTGAAAAAGAAGCTGAATGGAATAGAATGGCAGCAAAGGAATTTATTGAACTATCATGCCCTGGGCACCTCCAAGTGCAGGGACTGAGTCAAGTGTGGGCCTGAAGATGATTGAGACTCAGCTACTAACTAAGAGTGATAAAGTCTGGGTGCCGGAGAGGTGACTCAGCAGTTAAGAGACTGGCTGCTCTAGCAGAGGACCTGGGTTCGGTTCCCAGCACCCACATGGTGGCTGACAACTGTCTGTAACTCCACTTTCAGGGTATCTGATGCCCTCTTTTGGTCTCCATGGGCTTTGCACACACAGGTGTGCTTATACATGCAGAAAAACACTCAAACACAAACAAACAAACAAATAATAAAAAGAGTGACAAAGTCTTAGAAATAATACAAGGAATGGTGTCAGGCCTCAAAGAGATGACGCTAGATGGAGAGGGACAGACATACAAATGGCATATATGATAGACATGCAACAGCAGCTAGCCTTGGTGAAATCCTGGCAGTGTCTTTTGCCCAGTCCAGAGTGGGATAAGGGATGAAACTGGGCAATCATACCTTTCGTTTTCAAGACTGATTAGAGACAGTCCTGGGATAGAAACAAATGGAGAACTTGTACATTTTGCTGTTAGTATTTCAGTGCCATGATTTTCTGATGGGGATAGCCATTTGAAAATGTGCTTTACATCAGTAAGGATAGGTCATCAGCAAGGTGGAAATTGAGAGACCTGAATTCTACTCTTGTTTCTGCCTTCAACCAGATTTGTGACCTTGGCCAAGATTCTTGAAAAATGTCGAACTAAGGTAATTTTCTCTTTTTTTCCAGCTTGAAAGTATTGTTTACATCCGAAACCTAGTAATTAGTGAAAACAAACACAGAAAAGAAGAAAAAGAATAAAACAAAACAAAACAAACCAACCCTAGGAAATAATTCAATAAAATCCAGCACCAAACAACAAGACCAAAGAAACCATACAAACAGTTGTGAATCCAGACTTGATGGGTTGGTACGTGTGTCATCTCTTGGTCAACTGAAAGAGACCTAAGTTCCTGAACTTGGACCTCTGCAGGACCGTAAAAGCCTCCTCTTACCTGACTGGTCAGCAATCATTTCTGAGACATAGAGAGAATCAACTATAATTTCTTCGATATTAAAATTTGATGGTGAGTTAATGCTTATCACTCCACTATGCTGTCATTTTTATTTGCTTATTTTTTATGTGTATGAGTGTATTGCCTGCATGTATGTAAGTGTACCCATGTCATACAATACCTGCAGAGGCCAGAAAAAGGATCTGATCCCCTGGACCTGGAGTTATGGATGGTTGTTAGCTGCCATGTGGGTGCTAGGATTCGAACCCAGGTCCTCTACAAGAGCAGTCAGTGCTCTGAACCGCTAAGCCATCTCTCCAAACTAAGCTGTTATTTAAAAATAGAATTTCCTATTATACCACCTACGAAGCTTTTGGGTTTCCCAGTGCCAGGCTCTCCTCTCTCATTCTTAAGATGATTTGGGGTAGACTTGAATCACTCACTGGAAGACGCATGACAGCTGCTAACAGAGAGGATCTCGTTTTGGGTGGTTTCTCCCCTCAAGGTAACCACGTCCTATTCCAGCTTCCTTTTACTTTTGGGCTCTCTCCTTACCACTGTTTCTTTAACCCTAGTCAATGGGCTTCGCAGAGAATCACTTTCCTTAGGCAGAAACGCACTCTTCAAGAATATTCACTCTGTGAGAGCAGTTTCTGAAACACATTTCCTTTTGAAGACAAAAAATCCAGAGCACTTACCTTGCAGGCACAGAGCAGTTACTTAGACTTAAAACTCAAAAGCCGAGAAACCAGCGGTGATGTTTGTTTAAAAAAAGGATTAAGTTTGAATCTCAAAGCCTTGTCTAAAAGGAAAGTGAACTGCTGACTTCTACCAACATGCTCCTAGTTTAAATCAAAAGCCTGTTGTTTTCTTCTGTCTTACCATTGGCGCCAGGGAGGTTGTATTTATGTGAGCGTGATACTTCCGGGATCGCAGGGGAGGGCTTAGCGATGAGGTGGAATGCAGTTTCGGATTGGAAAGCAGGAAAGGACTCTTGCCAGTTTCCTGCCCCTTCCTGAAAGTCACAGGACAAGCCCTAAAACTTACCCAAGGCTCTGGTACGCAGCGCTGTTGTCATCGCCGCCTATAGAGGGCGCCAAACCCACAGCCTTCTTACTAACAGACTCCCTGACAAGTCTACATTAAAAACAGGACAAAATAATCCAGGTCATCTTCATTTTGTTGTTTAGGGACATTTCCCAACATGGTTCATTGACCATTTTCTGAACCAGAAGTCAGAAATGCACACACTCTGAAGGGCAGGTGGGTAGCATAAAGAAAGAAGGTCATCAGACAAGAGCCACCGGCACTTGTCTGCCCAGTGTAGGTAGTAGATGCTGCCGTTTGGAAGCAGGAGCTCTAGGTCTTTTTCTTTTTTTCTCTTGCAGTTTCTTTTCTTTTTTCTTTCTTTCTTTTTTCTTCATATAGGTTCTCCCTGTGTGCTAGTCTCAGGGTTGCTATCCTTCGGTGTGAACTTCCTCAGTTCACAGAGGAACTGAGATTGCAATCATTTGCCACCACCCTTGGCTTGCAGATACAATAGTTTTTAGAGGTAGGATCTAGGTTTACACCCCTCTGTGATTTCTGTACTCGTGTGCTATTTAGCAGAGTGATATCTGCCTTGAGGAAACAGCAGGACAAGTATGAACTGTGCCCACAGGAGCAGCAAGAGGAAAGCCAGGTATCAGCATTCCTCATCAGTAAAGTCTACATTGCCTTGAGAGGCGGAGTCTGCCTGCAGGTGGACTTCTGGCACTGAAGCCAGGATGGCATGCTGCTGGGCTGAGGACCATCACTGAGGCCTTCTCTGTAGCTTTGCTCAGCATGGCTGCTGCCCCATTGGCCTGGCACGGGGCGTTTGTCCCTGTGGCTTTGCTACTCGCCTCATCATCGGGTCAGAAGCACCAGGCAGAGAAGCAAGGTGGATTTAGTGACTAAGTGGAGCAAGGCAACGTTCTGGTTCCTCAGACTGCTCAGATTCCATCTGTTTCTGGTTAGATTCATGGATGTGCAGTGCGGGGTTTCCCAGGGCTGCCTGTTTCAGACTGATTGTGAGGGTGAGATCTCCAAACCCAGTTCATTGTCCATTGCAAAGTCTACACCTTTTTCATTTCAACTCTGAGTCAATTTAGAAGTCTCAGTTTGGAGTCAGCTAGGGTGAAAGGACAATGGGTCTTAGAGGCAGAAAAAGGAGGTTTGAATTTTGCTACTGGCTGGACATTGGACTCCCCAGAAAACTACTAAAACACTCTAAGAATATGATTTGTGTAAGAAAAATTCCGGAAGCTGTGAGTAGGCATGCATACCTGTAATTCTAGTGCTCGGTAGTCTGAAACTGAAGAATTGCTGTGAGATTGAGTCCAGCCTAAATTACAAAACTAGTACCAAGCCTACCATGGCTACATAGCAAGATCCTGTCTCAGAAAACCAAAGAAAAACAAAAAGAAAGAGAGAAAAGCACCGATGTCAAAGGATTGGGCAATTGCTAAAATGCTCAGCACAAAAATATTTACTTGTGCCCATCTGATCATGTGTCTACCTTCTCAGTAGAAAAGAAAGCTCATACAATAGACTTAACATGAAATTTGGGAACAGGTAGGCAAACATAGCTGTGGGTTTGCTTGAGTTGATAGGAGGTCCAGATAGCTCCCAACCAGGAATAAATGGCCTCTGCTAATAAGAGCACGTGGATTTCTAGTCTAGATCACTAATGAGAAAGTCTGAAGTCAGTAGAAAGTTGCTGTTAATTGAATTGATAAGGTGAAAAAGATACTGATTGGAATCAACTGGCTGCAAAGGAATCTATCTGTCATGACCTGTACATCTGTCAGTGCAGGAATTGAGCCACATGTGGGCTGGAAGAGGGTCTCAGGAGCTAAGCAAAAGAGCTAAGTGAAACAGCATTCATGGGGGCAAATTATATTAATGTACAAGTGTGGGTCACTGGCTGCAGCTAAAACCTCACTGAGTCAGGAAGATAAGTGGATCCTACATATTCCTGTCCATTATCTTCATGATGTCAGTCAAGTGTGGCCAGGACTATTACTGCTTTCTTGAGCGATGGCCTTAAACCAAATATGCTCAGAATATACAGGTTCTTTTCTGAGACAGGGTCTCCTTGTAGTTCCAGCTGTCCTGGAACTTGCTATGTAGACCAGGTTGTCCTCCATCTTACAGAGATCTGTCTGCCTCTGTCTCTTGAGTGCTGAGATAAAAGGTGTGCCCAGCTTCAGAATATAGTTTGAATCGAACATGCTTAGGAATGGGACAGCCACCTAAGTGGCATATATGTCTTGACTCCCTGAGTAAAGCCCTCATGTTTCCTTTGTTGGAGGAGGGCATTGCTTTGAAATAACGTCTACGTTCTTCTCACTTGCTATGGCTAATAAAGCCTTTTCCAGTGTTTTCTTCTTAGATTTCCTTGTTTTGATTTTGTGCTCATTCAGATGAGAACCACTGCATTCTATTAGAAGAGTAGTAAGGTCTGGAGAATTTTCTTTTAAAGCCACAATGATAGTCCTCAAGGAAATAATGTTGTATGGGGAGTATCTGATATGAATGAAAATGACAGATGTGACAAATCCTCTAAAGACAGCATTCCCTCGGTACAAATCCCACAGACTCTTCTTGCTGCTGTCTAAAGAGCTGTGGGATAAATGGAACCAGGCAAAAATACTTTGTCTTTAAAAAAAAAAAATGTAATTCTGGAAATTGTCCCCAGGGTTCCAGGCAGGTACTCTACCACTGAGATACATCTCTAGCCCTTTTAACACATTATTTAAGAGGATGGAGAGATGGCTCAAGGTTAAGAACATTGGTTATTATTCCAGAGGACCATGATTTGGTTTCCCACATGGTGGTCAAGAACCATCCAAAACTCCAGTTCTAGGGGATCTGATACCCTTTTCTGGACTCCACATGCATGCCTATGGTGCACTTATATATATGGAGGCAAAACACTCATACGCAGACAAAATAAAAAAGAATTAATTTAGAGGTAGTCTTAGTATGTTGCTCCTTCTGGCCTCTGGCCTCAGCCTCCCAAGTAATTGATATCACAGGCGCACACCACTACACTCAGCACACTTTGTCCTGTATGTTCAAGGGTGTGTGTGTTCATGCGTGTGCAGGTGTGTGTATACCTCTATGCACATGTGGAGGCTGGGGGACCACCTTGGCTGTTATTCCTTAGGCACCATCCTCTGGTGTCATCCACCTTTTTATTTTATTTTCAGACAGGATCTCTCACTGGCCTGGAACTCAGGAAGCAGCACTGGTTTATGTAATACTGGTAAGCAGTGCTGTTGACATTGCTGCCTTTAGAGGACGCCAAATTCATGGCCTTCATAGTGACAGACAACCTGGTACTTCAGTTTCCTGAACCATTAGAAGAGCTGTCAAAAAAGAAGAAAACAATCCAGGCCATCACCTTGTTCCATGTTTGATAGTTTCTAACTCCAGAAGTGTGATCTTGACGTTCAGGATTTACAAGGAATGCACACGGTAGTGTTCTTCAGATTGGGTCAGCAGAGGGAGCTGGTGAACTGTATTTGAGAAAGCATGAAATCATTTTTAGACTTTCACCCTGGCATAAGAAGAGGAAGTAACAGCAGCAAGCTGAGGAGCCACGGTTGCCATGAATTGCCTCTCCAGGCTTAGAACTCAGGGCAGTGAGAGTGGATCGTCTTAACCTTGTGGTTGTTTTCGAACATTTTCCAACATGGCTCACTGAATGCTTTCTGAACCAGAAGTCAGGAATGCACACAGCCAAGGAATGAGGAAGGGAGCATAAATGAGAACTGGGGTCAGAGAAAATCAGACTGGAAAGCCCAGCTTCTGGTCGCTCAGTTTAGGTAGACATTGCCCTTTGGGAGCAAGAGCCTGATAGCCAAGGGTTCAGAGTCCTCTGTTCCTCCCTCCATCTCCACTTCCCCTCCTCCATTGCTCAGTCTTTCTTGCCCTGGTCTTGCTGTGTAGGCCAGGCTGGTATGGAACTGTTTGTCCTCCTGCCTTACTGAGTTAGTGGTGTGCAGCACCATGTTTGACTGAGCTCTTTTCAGTAGAAGGTAGAAATCCAGATTTTAGTATGGAGAGGTCTCTGGGTAACAAATTAGTTTTTTTCTTTTGAAAAATATCAAGGCTAAAGGAAATTGAATAAACAATTTTCATCAATGAATACAAATGTATTCCTCACCCATATCTTAGTACTATAATAATCAATGTCTCTCTTTCATTCTCTCTCTCCAGGTTCTTGTTATATATCCTAGACTTGCCTTGAACTCACTACATAGCCCATGTTGGCTTTGAAGTAATGATCCTCCTGCCTCACCCTCCAGGGTGTTCACACACACGCACACACACAGACACAGACACACACACACACACACACACACACACACACACACACACACCTCAAACCGTGTAAAACTATCTACAACATCAGGATGCTATCAGAATATTTCAGCGTGTTTATCTCACAAGAAAAGGTGTTTGCCGTCCCCTTTGTTGTTACTGCATGTGAGAGGGCCATCTACATTTAACAATATATTGGGTACTCTTTCGGATTTCTCCAGTTTTCTCCAAGATGTCCTGGTGACCTGTTGGAACCGGCTTGTAGGGAGAGAGTGTGTGCATCTCTTCCAACTCTGAGTCTATTATCACAAGACGCTATTATTAAGATAACTACTATTAAGATAAGTCTATTTTCCCATCACTGCTCATGGTGGGAATGTTTATACTCAGGAAACTGGCAAACAGGATACTACTCCTGCTTCTTTCACTCTGGACTAGTTGTTACTTACCAGTATATTACCACTTTTATTGTTTAAAGTTGCTTTATTGAAATGTGACTGATTTCAAAACACTATACACATTTACCATATGGAGTTGGATGAATCTGAATGCACAAATACCCATGAAACTGTCACCCCAGTGAAGGCAATAAACATCCGACACCTCCAACAGTTTCTTCTTTTTCTTTTGGGAGTTTGTGTGTGCAGGGGAGGTAAGAAGGTGTAACTTGAGATACACCATCTTAAATTTCTTTAAACTGTATTGTACAGGATTAGACACTGCAGACATTGTTTACAGAGTGATAGCCTTTTTTCATCTTACATAATTGAAACTTCATATGTGTATAACAATTTTAGGCTCTCCCACTCTCATCTTCCGGCCCTTAGCACTGCGCCCTCTGCTTCTGCTAAGTTAGGCTGCTTCAGAAACTTCCTCTAACTCGAATCATGCTGCCTTCGTCCTTCTGTGACTGGTTTATTTCACTCACCATAATTACCACAAATTCTATAGGTTTATGTGTTGCCACATATAGCAGGATTTCCCTTTTCGGTATTTTGAGACAGGCTCTCCCTGTATCGCCTGCTGGCCTGGAACTCTATGTAGACCAGACTGGCCTGGTACCCACAGAGATCCACCTGCCTCTGCCTCCTGAGTGCTGAGATTAAAGGCATGCATCACCACTCCAGGCTATCCTTCTATTCTTTTAAGACTGGATACCAGTGTATGGTCTGAATACACAACATTTTTCTTATTTATGTTTGTTACTGTATTTTGGATATTGGGAATAATCTTACCATGAACATGGAAGTGAATCTATTTTTTTGAGACCCAGCTTGCTAAACATGCAAGAAGCCCTGGGTTTGATCTCCAGCACTATATAACCTGGGTGTTTTCTGGTGTCACAGAACTCCAAAGGCAAAGGCAGGAAGATTAGAAGTTCAGGATCATCCTCAGCTATAGCAAGGACCAAAAGGGACATTTTCCAAAAAATTTTAGATCTCATTCTCTTTGTCATGTAGACTATAATGAGAAGGTGGCCATTTGTACACTAGGAGGCAGTTTTTAACCAGATATTGAACCCGCTGTTACGTTGATGTAAATCATTCAGTCTATGGTACTGTCTTACAGGAGCCTGAACTAAGCCAATGTCACTTTAATGGCAATAGCATTGGGTAGAATAGACATTTTGGTAATGTTGAGTCTGAAAATCACGAACATGGCAGGTCTTTGTACTTATGTCTTCCTTAATTCCTTTAATCAGTATTTTGTAGCTTTCAGTGCATAAGACTTTCACCTCCATTGTTAATTTTATGTCTCTGTCTCATATTCACTTGAAATTGATTTTTGAATGGGACTTACTATGATGTGAATGTGTGTATTTTCCCCAAATTCTTACTTTGAAATTTAACCCCAAGATGATGGTATTAAGAGATGGGAACTTTGATATGTGAGGAGGTCCTCAGGGTAGAGACCTTGTCCATGGGACTAATGCCTGTAATAAAGAAGCCTGAGAGAGCATTGTGTTCCTTCTGCCATGTGAGGACACACAGACAATGCTGTCTATGAAGCAATAAATCTATGTTGTTTGTAAATTACCTAGAATAAGATATTTTAACAGACCAAATGAACTAAAACAGAATTTAAAAATAATTTCATTTTGATATAGACACTGTTAATATATATGAATGTAGCTGATTTTTTGTAAGCTGTTATTGTATCCTACAACTTTGCTAAATTTGTTTGTTCTAATACTCTTTTTTTTTTGTGTGTGGAGTCTTAGGTTTCTTTCCTTCCCTCCTGCCCTCCTTTCCTAGTCCCTTTCCTTTTTCTTTCTGACAGGGTCTTGCTATGTAGGCCCAGGCTCGCCTTGAACTCTCAATCTTCTGGCCTTCTCCTTTTCAGTACTGAGATTACATGTGCACATCATCATGCCTGGCTCATGTGGTGCTTTCTATATGTAAGACAACAGAGGAAAGGAAATTGAATTCTTCCTTTTTGGTTTGGATGCCTTTTGTTTCTTTCTCTTGCCTGGCTCATCTGGCTAGGATTGTTTTACTATGGAGAACAGAGAAGGCAAGGGAAGGCATCCTTGTCTTATTCCCTACATTAAAGGAAAGTTTCAGCTTTTCACTATTAAGCTTGTCAGTGTTGGAATTTTCATGTATAGTCTTTGCGTGTTGTGTTGAGTTTCTTTCTTTTTGGTCTTTTTGAGACAGGATCTTCCTGAAACCCTAGCTGGCCTAGAACTTGCTATGTAGACCAGGATAGCCTCAATCTCACAGGGATCTACCTGCCTCTGCCTCCTGAGTGCTGGGATTAATGTATGTGGACCATGTCTAGCTTGAATTACATTTCCTATTTACCTATTTTGCTAAGAATTTTTTTTTTTTAATAAGCAAAGGGTGCTGAATCCAAATGTTTCTTTGTACATCTACTGAGATGACAGTATGACTTTCATCCTCTCTTGGGTTCAGGCAGCATGTTGTTGATTTATTTGCATCTGTGCAACCTCATACTTATGATTGTATTTTTCTTGATAATGGAACCAAAATTTGTTCTCCAGCTTCTAAAGAGAATTGTCTGGATTAGGCAGCTCCAGTTTGCTGATACTGAAACTCTTCTCCTGAAATAGTTTTTTTAAAAAAAATGGTTCTAGAGATTGAACCCAGTGCCATGTGCATACTAGGCAATTATTCTACCACTGAACTATTTCCCCGGCCCCACCCCCTTGTTTGTACTTTTTACTTTGAGACAGGGTCTCACTAAGTTGCCTGGACTGGCTTTGAATTCATTGGGTAGCTCAGACAGGCCTTGAATTTATAATCCTCTTGCTTCAGCCTCTTAAGTAATTAGGATTGAAAACTTGAAGTAGTCTTTTAATTAGTATCCTTACTTCCATTTGTTCCCTTGTAACTCATTCTCTAAAATGATGTTTTTCTAAACCATAAATGAGATCCCATCATTGTATCACACTGAATGTGATGTGTGCTCAGAAGCAGCATATTCATAGACTGTAGAGAAAAATCTAGTAGAAAGGGAAAACTCAACTTGAGAAGGCAGTTATATGGGTGCTACTCATGGGTGGTCATGAGGGGATGGGACCCCGGACACTAGTTCAGTAATTGCTTGTATAGAAGCACAAGAAGTTTATTCTTAGTCAAAGGAGAGTCTATGGGCCCAGAAGCAGATAGACTGAGAGATGGGGCGGTGGAATCCATTGGAGTTTTCTGCTGTGACTAATTTTCCTCAGAAAATGAGATGGACAGGAAGCAGTGGAAGTTTGTGGTGGGAAATGATGTTCGGTAGTGATTGAGGAGACTGGATCACTGAGTGAAGGAATTAAGAAGTGTAGCAGCACCAGGGATAGTAGAAGAATCATGAATTGAGGATTCAACAGTGAGTATCGAGCGTTTTCTCTCTGCTGAAGGTCAAGTGCTCAGATGGAGGTTTGAAGCAGATGGCGTGGCTAATTTTGACCAAAGTTGGAGTTTTGCCAGGTAAGTATGACTCCTCCTACACAGTTAGGGAGATATATGGGTTTGCTGTTTTATAAATGTAAACTCCAACCTGAGTAGTAAGGAAATGAGAAAATGTGAAAGGTGAAACAGTGTTTAGTTTGGAAGTCCCAGGGGGTTTGAAAGAATATTGTGTTAGGAGTAGTTGGCTGGATAAATATGACCTGCTAGGTGAAGGGTGGAATGTTTGGCTCGTAGTTCAGACAACAGAGGAGTGTATTTGTTGAGAATGACAAAATATAATTCCCACGATCTAGCATAATAGCCTCTAGCCTTACGTTGTTACTTAAAGCACTTTTAATATTAATGAAAATAAAAATTCAGTTCCTCATTGGCACTAGTCACACTTCAGGCGCTTAATAGCCACAAATTGCTAGTGGCTATCACACCAGAGAGTGAAGATTAAGCAAAGATGGCAGGATGGTCAGGTGGATGTTACCGTTATAGAGTGTGAATGTAGTAGTAGAGGATTAAGACAGGGTGGAGGACAGCATCATCAGAGGGGACCAGGTTAGGGAACTGAGAGGCCTGAGAATTATGATAGAAGTAAAGAAGAGAGAGAGAGAGAGAGAGAGAGAGAGAGAGAGATCCATTAGATGACCAAACAGTCTGTGGATAACAACAACAAAGGTTAGTGTGTGATGTTCTGAGATTTAAGAAGATGGGAGGTAGAGCCAGGTGGATCCCTGTCCCTTGCTGGTCAAAAGTCAGCCTAGCCTGCTTGGTGAATGTAGGCCAATGCCAAAGGCTGTCACAAAAAATAAGGTGGATGGTTCCTGAAGAATGACACCTGAGGTTGATGCCTGGTATACACATGTATCCCATACACAAATGTGCAATTACATGAACATACACACACGTGTACACACACACATACACCCAAAGCTGAGCTGATATAACAAACAAACCTCACAAATGGAATGAATCAAATAAGACGGAAATTTTTTTCTGTCATTCCGTTACTTTGTTGTTGAAGCTGGATTGCTGCTGAGGCCACGGTAGGTGTGCAGACAAGACAGGAAGACCAGAGTAGGCAGTTTCTTGTTTAAGCGAATGAAGTACACATTGCATACCTTAGTTCAATTCACATCCCATTCACAAGAAAGTCAGTTATAACATGAGCATCCCTATGCAGAGGGTGGGAAAGGTAGTTGCTAGGATAGGTAGCTATGTGACCAGGGAGAAGGAATAAGCAGAGTTTGGAGTACAAGCAGTTGTTTGCTAGATTCTCCTGAAGTTATGTAAGTATGTCTCTTTCTCTTGCCATAGATTTTAGTATGGAATCTTGGCAGCTATTTTCTTATGGTGGAGGGAAGATGAGACAGGTCTAGGGAGAAGGGCAGATTCTAGGGCACTGGAGAGAATCATCACTGAAACCGCTAGATCATATATAGCAACCATGAAGCCTTATGAAGTAGGACATATTATGGTTTCATATTATAGAAGAGAAAACTTGTGGCTTAGGAAAAGTAAGTGACTCTGTCAAAGCCACATAGCTGGTAGGTGGTAGAGCCCATGATACTAAGGATTGGGTTTGCCTCTGAGAATCCCTCCACAGAGAGGCATGTGGAAAGATCCAGAACACTGGTATAGAAAATAGATATCTCAATTTAAGGCTAGTCTAGCAGGGGGTACTCCATGTATATATATGTTAGAATTTCAGAAATTATAAAATTTCCCCAAGAGATGGACTATCTCTCTCAAAAACTCTTCTGATTTAAAGGTTGTTTGAGAGACAGAGTTGGATGTTTCCTCTTCTGTTAGATTTCTGGGAATTATGCAAGTAAGGTTGGGAAGTTGTGTTATTTTACTTTGTGGAATTACTCATTTAATCTCTCTGTGGTTTTGGGTGTCAGACTCAGAGCCTGATGCATGCTAGGCGGTTGCTCTACCGCTGAACCATTCCCCACTCTGGCCAAATGTTTTTTGCTTTTTCCTGAATGGGAAAAATGATACTCATTCTCAAAATGATGAAAAGAATAAGTTCTAGCATATGGAGGAGAAAGCTTACTTTCTATTGAGCCATTTTATGTTATGGCCATCAAGTAGAGCTAGTGTAGTCATTGTCAGAAGAGATAAGGGAGAGATAAACAGAGAAAATGATGTCTGTGTTGATTCAGAAACACATATGTGCACATAAAGAGAGATATGAAATTCCACATGTGGTAGCAAAGACGTGGATAGACAGGCGGGCAGTCTGACAGAGGGGTGTGCTTTTATGTTGCATCTCGTTCAGACAGGACTTCCGTGATAACGCTGCTAGGTCTTGTGAAGCCATCTGGACACAGCCGGGAAAAGTCCTGGTGTTGGTTTTGGAAATGCAAACCCTGACATCTGTGAAGTAGAGCTGATCTGGGCCTTTAGTGTATCAGCTGGAACATCATTTTTGTTACATGATGCCTTCTAGGGAGAAAGAATATCTCAAGGCAGGCACATTCCCCTGAAAACTCGATTGCTTATTGGACCACCCATTCATATATGGGTCTTTTTCATAGACACCTTTATCCTCTTTTCTTTCAAGCCACAAAAAGAGAACAAAAGACCACTTGAAACAGTTTTCTAGGTTTTTTTTTTTTAATTTGCAGTTAGCTAATACCATAGAGAACCATTTTAGTGCAAACTAATCTCTGAGGTAGGGGTTTAGTTGAGATATATGAAAACACTTTTTAGGAGAAAGAGGTATGATTGTTCTGGTTCTTCTTCCTTCCTAAAACGAACCTGGAACTTCCTAGCATTTTAAGCGAACAAAAAATCATAGGCATTATTTTCTAGCATTATGCATAATGGAGCTGGGAAAGACTCAGCTATATACCAGGGTTGCCTGTGGGGTGAGCTGGGGAGGAGAGGGCTTGGCCTCAACTCTCTGGCTGTGGGGCAATGTAGCTATACTGGAAGAGTTGGAGCATTGTTTCCCATACATCTGAAAAGTCAGTTAGAAGACCTTCTACTTACAGGAAAATCAAGAAAACAGCCACAAGCAAAACCAGAAAACTAAACAGCTTAAACAAACGTTCAACAAGAAGTGGGGATTCTTGTACAACTCGAGTTTTGGTGACCTTCAGTGTTCGGTCCCACTGTGTCAAGATGGCCTTTCTGGCTCCTTCCCATTTTCCTGAGCCAGTCAGTCGGAACTGATATGGTGAGACTGGGCCGAAGAAGATGCTCAGAGCCAGGTGTGGGTCTGTCAGGAGCATGGACCACAGGTTGGGTTTTGCATTGATAGAGGTGAGGAGGTCATCTATGTATGTTACATAATCTGATTGCAAAGCCTTGCAATAGCACAAGCCAAACCTTTACAAAAGGAAGTTTGGGAGGAGAGAAGAATGACAGTTAAAATAATGATCATAGAACCAGTAAAGACAGCCTTTGGATTTCCATCCAAAGCAAACAAACACTGTCACAAAATTGGGAAATGTCTGATGTACCCTTCCCATTAGCCCATGCTTATCTAATGCTCTTCTAATTCCTTTCTTCTTTTTTTAGTTACTTTGAGACAGGGTCTCAAACTCATGGCAATCCTCCTACCCCAGCCTCCTTAGGGTTGAGATTACAGGCATGAGTGAGCACACCTGTCTTCATTCTTTCTTAAATCTCAACTGTTTATTTGTATAATATGATGAGCCAGCAAAACCTGCACAGTGAAATTCTCTGTACTGTTAATATTAGTCCTTGGAATCAGTGGTTCACTTATGTAACAGGAGGAGTTTGCATTCTCATTACTCATACTGGAGTTCTCTAATGAGATAAAACATATTCCAGACTCAGGATAAAGAAACATCTACAATGTTTTTATTGTTTTGGATTTTGACTCTTTGACAATGGTAGAGCAACACTTGAAGTGACAGACTATATATGAATGAGAAAAATAAGTTGCTAAAATGCAATTAAAAAAAAATAATGTCTTACCCTTCATCCCAGACTAGCCAGGAATTTGTGATAATCCTCCTGCTTCAGCCTCTCAAGCATTTGGATTACAGGTGTGAGCTATCACACCTGGCTAATTTCTTTATATGTATGTTCATATGTATGTGGGTGCACATGTATGTACAGGTCCACATGTATGTGTAAGTCCACATGAATGTGTGTACACGTGTGTGTAGAGGTTAGAAGACAACCTTCCTAAGATACCATGCACCCTTTTTTGGAGACGGAGTCTCTCACTGGCCTCAAACTTGCCAAGTAGGCTAGGCTGACTGGATAGGGAGCCCCAGGAATCTGCATCAGCACTGGAATTACAAACAATTTATCCTACATGGCTTTTTTAGATGGGTTCTTGGCATTGAGTTTAGGCTTTCATTTTTGCAAGGCAAGTGTTTAATCCACTGAATTTCCCCCTAGATCATTAAATAAAGAAAACTCAAAACAACTCTTTTAACCTCCTGTAGAACCCTTTAGGTTTTCAAATGGAAATTTCTTGGCAGACAGTAAAGTCAGAGTTTTGTTGCTGTTTGGGAGCAGCAATGGATGGTGGCCGTGACTCCCTGGGGTGCCCGTGTCCCCCTTTTTTTTTTGGCTCTTGAGTGGGGCCACAGAACAGAACACAAGTATCACCTCCTTCTAGAGAAGGCCCACTGGAAATCCTGCCAATTTCCAGGGCCATTACAGGGCTCCTGTGTCTCCCACAGAAGGACTTTGCTATAGTAACATAGAAACAGTCACTGGCAATATACAAGGAATGAGTGGGCCTCTGTTCCTATAAAACTGCTTATAGTCACCCTGGTTTGAATTTTATTTAATTAATGTGAATTACGAAATCTGTATCTTCCACAGCTATTAGAAAATGAAAGCCAAAAACTAGGTCAGTGGGTCTGTCCCATAGCCAAGGTTGAGGAACTCCTGCTTTAGAGTAGCAACCAACTGAAAACAGTAGAGCCCATAAAGACATTCCAGGAAGCACACACTCTGCTTGCTGATTGTGAATAAGGTATGGGGCAATGTTCATGAGGTATATTGAGGGTGCCTCACACTTGATGTAGAATCCAAACTCCATATGATGCTATTGAAATGATGATTCTAGAAAGTGTAAAATGTCTCATTTTCTGTTTTGCCTCCACTCTTCTCACACAGGATTTCTTAATTTTTTCCTATTAGTCTCAGACATGTCTTGGTTTGCAGTGTAAAGCTTACCTCCCTTTACTGTTAGTACTTTCAGTTATGATTCACAAAGGATGCCTAAGTTGTTCACTCACCCGCTGTGCTTGTTTTTCTTCCTTTCATTAACTTCTGCCGTCATGACACTTGATGGTGGTAACGCAGTCGCTCCTGTAAAATAAATACATGATCGTGCAATCCAACCTTAGGCCTAGGCTTTACCTTATGGCTAAAGTTGCTTTCTTACTCTTCATCTTTCATTTCTAGTGCCCAGCTACTCATGTGTTCTGCAAAAGGGTTAGCAGCCCAAGCCGACTGAAAAGTTTAGTATCAGGCTGTCTCACTAGTTACTTAATGTGACAGAATCTCGCAGCTGATTTGAGTGAATGATACCATTTAATTGACTGAACTTTTAATTTTTAGGTAACTCAGTTGGTTCAGCCAAAATAATAGGGACACACATATTTTTTAAACCCCTAAATTGTACTATAACCATAGAAGTCACTATGCCAGATTAATTTCATGAATATTGAAATGGATTCTACTTTGAAAGATTCTATTACTTTATTTATTTTTAAAGATCTCATTTTTAATCGCATATATACACATGTGTCTGTGAGGGGTGTGTGCATGTGTATGTGTGAGTGCAGGTGCCCAGGAGGCCAGAAGAGGGTGTTGGATCTCCTAGAGCTGGAGTTTTAGGCAGTTGTGAGCCTACCAGTGTGGATGCTGGGAGCCCTACAAGAGTAGTATGCACTGAGCTATCTCTCTAGTCCTGATTCTTTTTTTTTTTTTCAAAGAAAGATGGGTAATAGTCTCAAAACATCCAGTATTAAACATCACATGGCAGGAGCTGGAGGATGCTCAGCGGTTAAGAACACTTGATGCTCTTCCGGAGGACCTGGTTTTGATTTCCAGCATGTACATCCATCCTTAAATCCACTTTCAGAGTATCTGATGCCCTCTATTGGTTTCCACAGGTACCAGGCATGCAGCAGAGCACTTACATACCATGCCGGTAAAATACACATAAAATAAAAATAAATTTAAACAAGCAAGAATTGTGTGGCAAATGAGAACACATGCCTCGCTCTTTCTCACCTTTTAGGACTTGAACAACCCATCGAGCTTGTGTCTCTCCCGTGGGTATCATCGAACCCAGAGGTTTGATGAGACCAATCACAGCCAGCGTTGGTTTTGGCAGATGTGTAGGGAAGATGTACTTATACAGTGATGCCTGGCCGTCTTCAACTTTTACTACAGAGTCGTCCAGGAAGGGGAAAGCAAAGGTGTATCCAGTGGCGAAGACAATGATATCAATAGGCTCTTCCTTTGGGGTGTTGTTAAATATGACAGAGTTTTCCTTCACCTCCTTTATGCTTGACTTGATCAGCACTTTCCCCGTGATGATACGGCCTGGGAGCTCATCATTTAGCACAGGCTCTCTGATCTGAATCCTAAACAAAAATAGGAACCGAGAGAGATCTTCTGGTGAGCAGTGGAGCCAGCCCTTCCTCCTTCCTTTCCTCTCTTCAGCTGCTCTTGGCTGTACCAATTTGCCAGTCTTCAAAGGGGATTAGTGATGATCTAAGGATTATAAGACGTATTTACCATTTACTAGAGTTTGGAAGCTGAGGACGAGGCTAGAGCTTTCTTGTTGATTTTCAGCATTCGGCCCTCACCATCACCGTCATTCTAGAGATTGTCCAACACTAAAGGGCTGCAAGGGGAACTGGAAAGTCCATATCTGATGAGGATTTTGGGATCTCTATTTAGTTCCCCTTCTAGAGAGCAGCTGTGTTAGGTAAACGTGTGTGTGTTCCAAATGAACAAGTGTAGGACCTTCATTTTTCTTAAAAGACAGGGCCCTCACTTCAGCCATTAAAACCTCCTTGTCAGCTCACCCCTCCCTAACTAAAAAGTCCCAAAAGTCATAAGGGCTATGTCAGCATCTCCTGTCACAAGAGCCATGTCAACAACTCGTGGTATGTGAGATAATGTCTGGGATAATAACAGAAAAAGCCCCTTTCTTTTAAAAATAGACTTCTGGTTAAAACATTTGTCCAGTCAACATTTTGTAATGTGTCACAATGCTTGTGGCATAAGGTTGGACTATGTAAAAGTTGTGTTTTTGTAACCCTGGTCTGTGCCAATCTATACCCTGTATGTCAATATATGATAATCTTGTGTTTTTTTGTTATAAAAGCTTGGTCTGAGGGGGGGGGAGGGGCTCTGGCTTCCCGAGGCTAAGTCACCCACTTGCGCAAGTGAAATAAACGCCTCATGCTGTTTGCATCTGACGGTCTGGATCCTTGGGACTGACACTCAGACAGCCTGAAGGGGTTCGAGTCCCCTAGGCTGAGAATGGTATTGGGGCGAGGCTCCCCGAGGTTGGGCTCTCAGGCAGCCCTGGGAGGGGTTCGAGTCCCCTGGGCTAAGAATGAGAACCAACACAAGGACAGTGCATCTTTTTCTAGTTAGACCTTTTCTCAATAGAGAAAAAACATTTTGCCGAGTTGCTTTGGTAAAGTTGAGCCATTTTTTGGTTTGCAGTGACTACACAGAAGGATGTAGTGGTAAAACGGAAGTGGCGTGGGAGTGGAGATGGTAAGGATGGTTTCTTTTATACTGCTTATACATTACAGAGTTTAGGCAAGTCTTACCATCTCTAGGGGCTTTCTTTTGTTCACCTACAAAATGAAACTACTAATGCCCACGTAAAATGAACACGCATAGGCAAGAGTGTGTATACGGGGACTTCGGACATGGTAAAGGACTAACAACATCAAAGAGAGGAGATTACATTTCTTGAATCCTGTGAGACATCATCCAGGCTAGATAAAATGTATGGCAGAAGATACAAAGCTCCAGAGAAGCCTAGAGGTAGAAGAGAGAAGGTAAATAAGGAAAGATATGGAGACAGCACAGAAAAAGACCGGGGAAGAGGAAAGAAGTGCATGTAACAGAGAGGGACCTACTTGTCACCAGCATGGGGTCAGCAGTCCACACTGGTTCAGAGTAAAACCCGAAGGAGACGAGAAAGGATCTGCAGGCTTCAGTGCACCTGATGATGGATTTGTGTTATCTGCACTTAATGAATGACGAAGTGACACTTGGTTCTTGCTAATAGGATGCTGTGGTTTGAATGAGAACTGTCTCCCATAGGCTCATGTACTTAAACACTTGGTCTCCAATTGGTGATACTGTTTGTGAAAATTGTGGAACCTTTAGTAGGTGGAGCATTGCTGCAGAAAGTGTGCCTGGAGCACTGGCTTTGAGATTCTCTAGCCTTGCCCCACCTTCTGTCCTCTCTCTCTGTTTCCTGTCTGTGGATGAAAACGTGATCATCCAGCTTCCTGCTCACACCCTCATGCCTTTCCTGACTGTGGCCCTGCCTTCCCTTGCTTTTGATCAAGAATGTTTTTATCACAGCAACAGAAAGACAATTAGAACATAGGCTAAGGCATAGGTTTTGTACAAAGGTTAGACTGATATATAGGTCATCTTGGCAAAGGCAAAAGACACTGCCAGTAGAGAGAGATGGTGAAGGGCAATGTATGCATTTTTTCCCCCTGTGTAATGAAAAAAATGCTCCTTGTGGCTTTTGTCAATAGTCATATATCAATTATCTTCTCCTGTTTGCTGAAACTGTGGCCCTAATGCCTTCTAAATGAGCTAGTACAAGTGACAAGAGTTTTCTAAGTCTCAGTTTTCTCACACTCATAGAAAGATCATAACAATGCTTATGTTGGCAAGATGAAATGTAGAATCCCACTGACTGAGCACTTAATAGCTATTATTAGTGATTAAATTTGTATGACATCTTAAAAACATTCAATCATATTGATGTTATCGCCTGGTTTACATGTGCTACCAAAGATTCAGATTCCATCTTCCTAACACCATTTGTCAGATGTGTTATATTTACCTGTCTTCTGGAATGACCCCGTAATTCTCATGATTGAACCAGCTGTTCATCTTTTTTGCTATCAACCAAGACACAATTGGAGTTGGAAGAAAATTTCGGAACATGTTCTGAAATCTTGTCATGAATACCATGTCCCATGGATATCCTGAATCAAAGACTCGGCTGATCACCCATGCCCCTCCAGTGGTACTGAGGAACACCTGGAGGGTTCAAGAAATGCAGACTGAAAATCATGTCTATCACTGTCAAAGTACATACCTGACAAGATAGTTTTGTTTCTTCTAAATAGTACTTTGAATATATATAGTATTAAAACACCGTAAGACATTATTGAGCACTTACTCTGATCAGTCTTGACATACCAAAACAAGTCTAGAGGACTTTAAGTTTCCCTTGAGAAAATAATGAACATTTGTTTATAATTTTATATACTAATTTTAAGGGTAGGCAATAAAAAAAGGCCATGACAGAAACTGAGAGTTGTCTAGAAAGGTAACATTAAAACAAACCACTAGTTTACCTGACAGTACAATCAATAAAATAGTTTTCGTGTTTGTTTTGTTTTTACCTTCTATCATTTTCTTTCTTCCTTCCTTCCTTCCTTCCTTCCTTCCTTCCCTCCTTCCTTCCTTCCTTCCTTCCTTCCTCTTTCTTTTTTAGCCATAGTGGCTGATTGAGTTTATCAACTGATTGAGTTCACTAAGCTAATAGTTGTTTTGATGTATACACAGGTAAAGAATTTCCTTAACTATTCAAAAAGAAAAACATTTAGCTAATCTCTTACTTTGCTGACACAAACAACTGACGGAACAGATTTGCTTTTTCTCCGAGCAGAGTGAGGCACAAGGCCACAGTCAGTATCAGTATTTCTATGAGAACTTATGCCATCAGGGAGCAGCACACACAGTCCTGGAAATGTAAGAGCTTCAGGCCCATCAGTGGCTCTGATGTGAGCTGTTTGTGATGATTCCACCTTTCTGTCATGATACAGAATCAGATGTGACATTTTGGTAGACATGAATTATGCTCTAAGCCAAGGGGAAATTTCCTTGTTAATACAGAAATAACAAGATAAATGCCAGAGCATGTTTTCTGATGAAAGGAATCCTCAAGTGATTAGAGAGAGAGAAATAGCACATGACCCACATGTGCTGACTGTAGCAGTTGGAGCTTGTGTTGATTTTTGTTTCATTGTTCCTTTCTTTTTCTTCAGGGCAGGCTTCCAAATCTCTGTTTCTACAAACCACTTAACCAGTCTTTCAGTGAATGAACCAATCTGGTTCTTTTTCTGAAGCACCAGAAGGGAACTCTAAGTTACAGATGCCCAATGCTCTTTCTTTACAGTTTTGTTCACTTATTTATTTGACATCTGTTTTCCCTTTACAATCTTATGCTCCATAAGAACATTGTATTTGATCTTGTTGCATTTGTGCCCGTGCAGGGCACAGTGTTTGGCACATCACAACACACAGAAGAGAGAATTAGAAATAGTGAGAATTAAAAAGTGTCAACAGAGGAGTGGTGAAGATTGTGCTAATGCGTCCCTCCTAAACAGGAAAGGATCGGTCTGTACAGAATGTGAATGCAGATTACAAGAGAAGGGAAATGTTACCGCAGAAGGGAGGAGGATGGTGTGGACAAAGAGTAAACCAAGGCAAGGAAGTGGAAAGGCTGAGGCTGGGGATTGCAGGTGCTCAGTAAGGTGGCAAACTTGAACGGGATTATGGCAAGCTCTAGGATGCAGGGCTAGTGGATCTACCTTGGTTGTTTCTTTCAGGGAAGGGAAGTTGCTAATTTTTCAGATCAAGGGTGTCACATGAAAGCAGGCTTTTCAGAGGATATATTTGTTGGTGGTTTGGTGTCAGCACAAACCGTTAAGAATGGGAGATTGGACTGTGGGACAGTGTATCAGGATGAAGGGCAGCGTTAGGAGCACGGTTTTGAGAGTCAATGGTTCTGCTACCAGCTAGTGATATGATTTCATTCTGTGCTGACAGAGCTGTAGTCACGGATACTGACAGCATACTTCACTGAATATATTGTATTGGTGATTAAAGTAATACAGCAAGAAACATCTGGTATAATGCTTGGCAAAGACTAATCCTAGAAAATGATAACTGTTTCTACAGTTATTTTTGGGAAGACATTGCAGCTTCTCACTGTGAGGTTACCACCTTTGATTGGGCAGTAACTAATGAGAAGAGTAAATGACAGACTTTGGCAAGAAAAAATTTCCAAGACTAAATGACCTCTGGGTCTCAGTAAAGAAGAGGTGTGTCCTGTTGGATGATAAAAAAAAGGACAAAAACAAGAAGTCAGATAAGTTGGTTTTGGAGGAAAGAGGACAATTAGAATTCATAGTAAAGTACATGACATTCAGTAAAAGCACTTAAGGGGACGATGATGAATGCCTGTAATTATAGCACTCGGTTACAAGAGGATCATCAAGGCCATCCTCAGCTCTACAGAAAGTTCCAGGCTAGTCTGGGCTATTTGAGACCCTGTCTTAAAACAAAACTAAAAACTTAAAACTAAAATTACTTAAAAAACCTGTTGTTCTCTGGGTCTGGTGGAATATGTCTATAATCCCAGAAATTGGGAGGCAAAAGAATTGTCATCAAAAGTTCAAGGCCAGCCTGGTCTACGTACTGAGTTCTGGTTAGCTAGGGTTGCATACGAAGACTTTGTCTTAAAAAAAATAAAGGAAGTATCATTTGTTTTTATTACTTAACATTTATCATGATGTCAAACTCTGTTTGCTTGAGACACATATCTTGAGATGAAACTTTCATTAAGTAACCTTGAGAGTGATACCTTCTTTGCCAGGTGACTGGCTTCCACTGCTATATCTGTGCCAGAATTTCCCATGCCAACCACAAGGACTCGCTTGTCTTTAAATATGTCTGGGTGTTTGTACTCTCGGCTATGGAAATACTGGCCTTTAAATGTATTTATACCTATAGAAAAAACACAAAAATCAAAATCAAATAAAGAATGTGTAGAATTAGTGAATGAGGCATATTTTTCACTTGGTAACATCCTGAGAGATGATTTAGCTTACTTTCATTAATACATCCTAGTCGTTTGAGGAAATCTGAAATATGAATATCCAACTTTACAAAATGGTAGCAAGCAATTATTTAATCACTTCATGTAGTTATGGGTAAAGAGGGTAATCATCTCACCTCTTATCTTACTTACTAAATAATTAACTGCTGAGTGGAAATATTGTGGCATAAGACATAAAGAGAAGTGTGAGGAGTCATTGCCATCTGAAGGTTGATGGAAGCCAATGAGATGATAATATTATATTTGCTAATATTTTATTTATCCATGCTGTGCAGATTTTCACAAACAAGGACCAAGAGAAAGAAGTTAAAGAGAAATGTGAATCACTGTTACACTGAATAGAGTATTCGGCAAACTTTCCGGGACATTGGCTATGTGCCAGATAGTGTGCTAGATGGTTTGGGGAAGAAGGTCAGTGAACCATGGTGTCCACTCACAAAGGTTCATACAAGTTGGAGAAGTTTGAAGATGTCCATTTTGGGGACTGCAGCTCATTCAGAGTTTGCAGAGTCTGGCAGACTCGGCTCAGAGAAAAAAAAGTTATGTGAGTAACATCTCAGCTCACTAGATATCTCAGGAGATTGATGCCAAATTCTGTTGTGATGTCAAATGCACACAGAAAGCTTCTGAAAATCCTCTCAAGGCCATGTTACACAATCAAAAGTAATGTGTGCTGAACAAAGACTCTGGAGTCTGAAGAAAAAAGTCATTAGACATTTAGACTCTCAGGATACATGTGTGTGCTTGCAGGAAGTGGTCATCCTAAGACCTGGTGGCTCTTTAATTCACACTGAATCATTAGAAATCTAGCATGAATCCTGGTCAAAACCTAAGTATAGTTAAAAGCATTTGGGATTTGGTATTGTTGTAACCAGGTTCAAATATTCACTCAGTTCAGGAAAGCTGTGTAGTTCAGAGAACTGTTGAGGATGGAAAGCTAAGAAAGCCCAAGAAGAATCACAGAATGAGCTCTAGATCCTTAGGTTGCCTTAGAATCTCCCTGGCTCATACAATTTTGGGCTATAAATGGACAAAAAGGAAACTTTGTGGCAGATTTCTATGGACTAATAGTTTCCTTGCTTAGATTACAGGATGGACTAAGAACTTAATGATATTTGAAGTTCTTCTGGTTAACAAATACCAGAAGAATGTAGCTAAATAAATAAAACTAGTCATTTTGGGGAAATTATACGTCTACTCTGTTGGTGATACTCATTTTTATGAAGACTTTTTGGAGCACCTCCTTTGGGATTGCTTTCACTTTCATAACTTGTGACATGTTATTTGAACATCTTCCCTGAATTTATATTTCTGTCATGGTTCACAACCACCCCAAGCAAATCTGCTGTAAGAGAGGTTGAGAGGGCTCCATTTAAAGTCATAATCACAGTCATACAGCTCAGAGTCTCTCTGACAATCATATAGCCAGGGCTTTCAAATTGGTAGTGCCTAACAAGAGTGACATTGAGAAAGACTTCAGGTTTCATATTTTATTTGATTTGTGATTCATGCAGTTGGGTAAAGTGATACAAGTTCCTTGATTTGTTGGACAAAAGATCCCAGATGCTTAGAAAGGTGAAAAAAAAGGCCAAAGGTTATAAGCTAGCTATCCAAGTAGCTTAGAGTTTATCCCTTCCAGATTCCTAACTCATCCTGTTCAAATTGAACATTGGCTTGCATGCATTCATAGTGTGCTTTACTCCAATCTAACATGACTTCTGATGTGACTTCTAAGGCAGGTCCAGTATTGTGAGAGGCCCCTGAGTTTGCTGAACGTGAGTACTGGGATCACTCTGGGTCGTGTGTAGACTGTGATTCCTCAGTGGTCTACGAAACTCTCTATTTATGCCTTTAATACAGACTGCATGCTGTGTCCCTTCTGTGTTATCAGGACCTAATGTAATGTACTGTAAGTACTGAATAAATGCAGTTTCACTTATAGCATGGAGCTTTCTGGATTCTGGGATGATACTATACCAGGAGATTCTTTAGAAAAGATTGGAATGGCTGGTTTCTTGTTGGTTTGATCTGTTGGCAAGAATTCAGTGTTGTGTTGCCTTGTGGGCTGCTGAGAGTCCATCACTAAATGCGTTCAGTCAGGGGCTTGAGATCCTTAAAATTTTTTTTATTGTATTTTATTTTGTGTGTGTGGAGGTACATAGGTGCCACTGTGTGTGTATAGACGGGTCAGTTCCTACAGGTCATTTCTCACTTTCTACCATGTGGGACCTGGGGATCAAACTCAGATCATCAGGAACCTTTACCTCTGAGCCATCTCTCTAGCTCAGGCTTGGAGATCTTAGAGAACAGTTTCCTGTACTGGGAAGAGGTCTGGACTTGTTTTTTTTTTTTCCAGTTCTGTGATTCTGTTGTAGGACAGTTTTCAGGATATACTTTATCCTAATCTGAGCTGACTTGACTGTGCTCTGAGGCAGATCCAGGACCTCTGGATATATATGAGTTCAGTGTAAGATGAATCTGGGAATCACTTCAGGTCATATCTAGATGACTTGTAGAACAATTTCCTTGTCTTAACTTTTTAAATCTTCCTGCAGGTGAAATAAGGTATTTCATTTTCATATTCAAATCACTGAATTTTCTATTTCCTTGAGTTGACATTGAACTGAAATTTGTCATAGATTAACATGAATCCTGTTGACAAAGGTTAAGAAAAGCAACTGAGTTCCAAAGATGTCTCAACTTGTTTGCGAAGATTAACTTCCCTGTTGGCTATTGCTCCAGTGTCAGAAAACTCCTGTTTGATGACTGATAGGCCCATATTAAGTAGACAAAGCAAACAACAAACAAAAATCAAATCTCTCCTCTGCTATTCGTAGATTGACCTTTTTGTCCTCCAGACTTAAATTTGGCAATATGCAGCAGCTGTTGAGGTGAACAGCTTGTCTGAGCAACCCGTGTTTCAGAAGATTTTCTAAGTACTGCCTGTCACCTAAGGTGGGACTGAAACATAAAACTGCTTACATTGTTCTCTTCTGCATTCATAAATAGTTTGGAAGCCAAAAACTGACTAGAAAAAGTTATGGTTAGGAAAACAAACAAACAAACCCCTGTTACCCCACAGACTTAACTATTTAATGGGTCCCTTACAGCAATGTGAGTTATGTGAAGAAAACGGTGTACCTGGAAAAGAATCCAGGGGCAAGTGAGGGTTGGTCAGAAAACCAGTGCAGACCATGACAGCATCAAAGATGGCTGAGTTTTGCTTCCCTTCATGCAGAGTGACCACTTCCCATTGGCCAGAGCTGGCAAAATCTGGGCGTTTTGTTACACTGCAGACTTTGGTCTGAAAGGAAAAATCACAGACATGATTAGCAGTTGTCAAGTTTCATAGCTGATATGCTAATGGACATTTTCAAAAGCTCTAGAACAGAGACTAAACATACTTAATGAATAATCCTAGATCCTAACCAGGCTATTAAGTCAAACATGGTTTATTGGATGGAAGTCTTTTAAGTTTGGATAAGTAGTGGAACCCAAAGATTTTCAGTGAGTTCCTCAAATTCTCACTGAAAATGAGAGAACCAAGCTTATAACCTAGGTTTCTAATGAGTTTTAAAGATTTTTCTTTCTGTTATGCAACCTTATTTTTCATAGAGTTCTCTAATAATAGTTAAAGAGATCTAGAGACCCTTTGCCAGCCTTATGCCCTGAATTATTTAGGAATAGGCCAAAGCTCAAATGGTCTAAATTTTTTGCTTTCATTAAATACATGTGTGCCCAAGAATATTAGGTTCTGACTTAGAAAATGTAATTAATTAATTATTAATTATTTATTTCTGGGGTGCTGGGGACCTAACTCAAGTTTTTATGCATGCGATGTATACTCCACCTCCAGTTCAAAGATTACTTATTATAAATTTAATACAGGTCAAACTTAAAAGCAAAAACTGCTCGCTAATAAAGGTTGTTCTGCTTTTCTTTCCTTTTTAAAATGTTCAAAGATGGATTTCTTAAGTCCTTCCACTGGTTTCACTGTTTGGTCTATAATACTCAAAAAATCTGTTGGGTTTCTAAATTTGTATCATCAATGTTATCTTGTGAAAAAGTCCTCATCAATGCTTACCCGTTCAATATCTCACCCAATGAGCACAGGATTGTGTTACAGAGAGGTAATAGAAGATAAGAAAAGAAATATTTCCTGACTGCTAATTGATGTTCACATCTTACCTTGAACTGAATGCACTTCAGAAGGTTGAATTGTTTTGCATACAGTTTGAGATATTCCAGGAATAGAGAATGTGGCACAAAGTTTGGATAGTCTTCTGGGAATGGAAAATCTGAGTAACAAGACATCTCCTTACTGCTGTTAGAAACCACAGACTTGTAGAGACTGGCTCTACCTTCTTCCACGTGTTCCTGTACAAACAGTGCATACCTATGAACATATGCGCATACACAGAACACATATGAACACTGGACATTAATGTTTTCAAAATCTGAAACATTGGATGAGTGTGAGGTGATCCACATAACATATACTATCTGCCACTTTTTATTCTGCATTTTGTAAATGATGAATATCAGACCCCAGTATAAACTGCTTGACCAGAATCACTATTTCAGTCATTACATGGCAGCAAATAAACCTTGACTGGGTTCACTTGTCTACCATCGCACATCATCACTTCGAAGCCTATGACAAGATAAATACAGATATCACTGAACGCATGCTTTAGAAACATCTGCAGCTGTAATTTGACACTGCTTAATATTCAAGCATATGGACTCCTTTTGTTGCACAGGGCATAGACCAATCTTGGTTTGGATTTTGTCTAACTTAAGTTGTGATTCACACAGAATTTGAGCAGAGCACTAATATGCAATAGAACTGTATTACAATGTGTGATGTTTTCAGTTTAGTTAGAAAGCTGTTATCCACAAATGCATAAAGTCTAGAATCATTTTATTTCATTGAAAGATAATTTGTATTTAAGTGTAACCTTATAGGATAAACTATTTGAACTGGCTACTGATAAAAAATTGAAGATAAAAATTTAAAATATAGCAGCCTTTGCTTCACTTTGGATAGCAGCTTTTTTTTTTTTTTTTAAGAAGCAGAATACCTTGAACCTGTTGATATTGCTTTAAAATCTTCCATTCCAATCAGCACATTTTTGTAAATTTTGTTTCTTTACTTTGAGTACTACTAAGCAATACTTAGGAATAATTTCACTTACTTTGTACCCTACAAAGAGCATTGTCATTATGGAATATACATTAGACACATTGGTAGGCAAGAAGCAAGCACAATTGGCACAACAGAAATTCAGATATTGGGTTGAGTGTGTATCAGTGGTACAGCATTTGTCTATCATGCTTAAGGCCCTGGATTCTGTCCTTAGGACCACAAACAAATCAAAAGAACACCTTTAGACATTAGTATAAACAATGTACACTCAAAGTATGCCTATAGATGTTTAAGATGGGGAACTGCCATTTCAAACGTTTTCTTTGGCCCAAAGTTAAAAGTATAGTAGAGAGTTTTTATTGTTTATGTGTACACTGTCAAAGACCAATGTGTCTATTTTTACAATTATTATATATTAATGGCATTTATTGAAATTAATTTTGTCTTCTGACCCAATAAAAATTAGAATTTATTATATTTTTATTTTACTTTTTTCTAAAAGTTAATTTTTTTATTATACTTGAAAAGCAATAATATACAATTAACTATAAAATAAGAAAAATCCATGGGGCTGGAGAGATGGTTTAGTGGTTAAGAGCAGTGGCTGCTCCAGCAGAGAAATGGCTCAATTCCCAGCACCCACACGGCAGCTAATAACTGTCACTCTAGTTCTAGGGGAAAATCCAATGCCCTTCTCTGACCTCTACATTGTAGACATGGGTGTACTTACTTACAGGTAATACAGTCATACACACAAAAATAAAAATAGTAAAGCTTTAAAAAAAGTATCAGTTATTCTGGTATAGCCATTATGAAAATCAGTATGGAGAATTCTAAAAAAACTAAAAAGAGAACCACCATATGACCCAGCTATATGACTCATTGGCATATGCCCCAAAAGCTTGATATCCTGCCTAGAGATATGTGCTCAGCAATGTTCATGTTTGCTCTTTCCACAACAGTTAGGATAATGAAAATGTGGTACATGTAATATACACAATGGAGTTCTGTTCAGCCGTAAAGACAAATGAAATCATGAAACTTGCAGGTAAATGGATGGAAGTGGAAAATATTATACTCCTGACCCCAAGAAACATATGCCCTATATCCTCTTTCATTTGTGGATTCTACTTCTTTACATATGATGACTATATAATCTGAAGTGACTGCAGAAGCCAGCAAAGTAGAAAGGGACAGTAGGGAAAGGAAGGGAGGAGCTTGAGAGCGGCGAATAGTAGGACGTCAGGTCCTGTGGAGGAGGAAGTGGAAGAAATGGTGGAGACTTTAACTGAGGCTAAGGGAGGCTAACACAGGAAGAGAGGGAAGAAGGACAGACAAATCAGACTAAAGCTGTCGGAAAAACCATAAGGAAATGTGTTATTCCATAAGTTCACTTAACAATACCCATATAATACATACATAAGTGCTGTCTATAACTGAAAGCTATCTAACAAAAACACCAGTGCCAGGCAAGGGAAACGTCTCTTCAAGTTCTTGGTTAGGGTGGTCCAAGAGACTTCAAAAATATAGACCATTACCATAGCCCTTGGTTGCTGAAGACATTACATATACTTCTGACACAGGACTTTGAGAAACTGAGCTAAAATTGACTGGAAGCCTCCTCTCTGAGGATTAGCTCTCTCGTATTGGAAAGTGCTATGTAAATTGCCAAGGGAGGAAAGCAATCAATAGTCCCACCCAGGTGTAAAGCCTATAAACTGCTCAGCAAAAATTCTCTATTGGTGCTCTAGTGACACTTTCACGCTGAGGGTGATCAACAGCTGTTTAATTGAACTTAAGGCCTGCTCAATAGAGGGAATTCGTGCTTTGTACTGTAAACATAGCCAAGCACCCATGGTTGAGGAGATCATAGACCCTAGAGGAGACCCTACTATTTTTACTTTCCTAAAACAATATAATTTCTTATTATATTCTCAATACTTATCCTTATGTCCACAGATAAGTGTAGCTCTCACCACTCATGAAAGAAGCTTCATTTTGCAACAGATGGAGACTATTACAAAGTTCCACATCTGATCAAAATGTAGATAATAAGTGACTGTGTATTATCTAGCCCCAAATGATACATTTACAGTGCAGCCACGACACCTAAGGTTCAGGGAACATTGAAGAAGAGGAGGTGCAGACAGATGGTAAGAGCCATGACTGCTGCTAGAAAATGTCTTGTTAGACACTCAAAGACGCTGCACCCATGAAATCCCAGTATGGTTGCCTAAGCAAGACCTGTGTAATGACAAAATCGGTCATTTCAGTTGCCACGCCAATGTGAATGGGGGAAATTTCCCAAGGTCCCACCTCTAGATGAAGAACTATAGGCAATCAGTTGATGCTGAGGGAGTGGGAATCACTTTTCTTCAGGGATGAATTCCCCGACAGGTAATCTAGTCCAAGTGGTCATCCCTTAATATGTAGACACAAGCAGAAAAGGACAAGAAATTGAGAGGGACTGTGGCAATGTGGGAGGCATTGGAGGGGGGAGAGAGAGAGGTAGAAAAGATATAAACACAATACTCACGAATGAAATTCTCAAAAGCTTTAAGAAAGGAAAATCCAGTTATTCTAAGTAGTTGGAGAAGCACAGCCCTCTACAGTGCCTCTGTGAAGTTTGCCTGGGAGATCTGATTGGCATGCGGATGCTGTTTATATAGGTCTGGGAAAGCCTGAAATTCCAAATTTCCAGCTTCTAGGATATTCGTATTATTTATGTGTTGCTGGTCCAGGAGCATACTTTGAGTAACAAGGCTTTATAAACAGCATTCACCCATTTAGGAATATGATAGAAGCCAAATTTATACTTTTTTTTCTAGTAGCCATATTAAAAAATCAAGGAAAGATGATTAAAGCATATTTTAGTAAATTTAATATATAAAAATATTAATCCAAAGTGTAATCAATCTACATTTATTAAAGAAGTGGTTTGCATTTTTTCATATTAAGTTTTAAAAGGTTATCTCTCTCTCACTATCTCTGTAAATGTGTGTGTTAAATTTTCTTGGCAATGTCCTACCAATTGCCCTGAGAGTCTGAGTGTGGGAGTCTACACTTCCTCAGAGTTGATAGGACCATTTAGGGGAAAAATGTTGTTCTCATAAATGAGAAAGGGAGAAGAGAGCGATGGCCTCTGGAGAAAGGAAGGTTGGATTCACATATCCAAGTTGATCTAAATATGTTGAGAAGTTCTATGATAATTGAATCTAGTTTAGAATTTAAATGAAGTGAAATTAGAATTCAGTTCTTAAGTCATTCCAACTGCATTTCAAGTGCTTTATAGTTGTGTAGAGAGTGACTACCATGTCAGATAGCGCAGTCTAGGAACATCCTTGAATCCGATAGTGAGCATCAGACCAGTTCAATAACCTCAGAACAGCAAGGAGCTTCCCTCTGAGTTACAGGAATAAGAAGAGCAGCTCTGAAGAGCCATTGTACTGACAAGTGAGAAAAAAATAGCCAGGGATGAATCTACACTAGAGCAGAAAAACAACTATAAAGCTGTGGGGATCAGTTGGTATCATGCAAAGCTCTCTCAGGTGTCTGTGACTTCCAAGAACACCACAGAGCAAAAGTTTTATTGTGAACACAGTTTTCAGTAAAGATAAATTTCACACACACACACACGCACCACACACACACACACACACACACACACACACACACACACACTCATCTATGCTGTTTAAGGAAGGGAGAGGTATATATAACTAGCTTTGTAAGAATGTCCACAAGACTAGCTCCCAAAGTCAAAGCATTAAAGCATTATAGTGGCATGTTATGCATCAGGGGGTAATGGGCACTCAATGGAATGAAATAAGTTAGCAACCATGTATTTTAGAAATTCTTGCAGCAAACGAACAAACAAAAACAGAGGAGGAGAAAGACCTCTATTTTACAAAACTTAGGAAAATGATTGTAAAGGCAGAAAGAAGAAAAAGCTTCCAGGAACTCTGTGAAGTCTGTTGTGAAATAATGGATCGCAGATGTTAGCAGAAGAGAAATTGCAGCTTAGAAAGAAATCTTAACCCATAGGGTAGAATCCAAGATGCACTGTGCTGTCTTTGCTCTTCCTACTGACTGCTTCTGGGTAAATACTAGGTCTGCAGCGTCGAGCGGTGAGCATGGGTCCACATTACCTCTCAATGGTATTTGTGGGTCCAGGGCCATCCTCTCTAGTGTTTGTCCCACTGAGCAATCTGCCCCAGTGATTCCCAGCCCCTCTAGCCCTGCCTCCAGACCCCCTTCAGCTGTAGACACTCCTGGCTTTTTCCTTGTGTGTGTGTGTCTGCGTGTTGCCATGGCACTCAGAGTGGGAGCACTTGGCTCCTGAGAATTGATGGGGCCGTTTAAGGGAACAGTTTTGTTCTCATGAAGTGAAAACAAATGAGAGGGACGAAGGGGGAGAGATAGCCTGTGGAGAAAGGGAAGAGAGTGGGAGTATAAATGGAGGGGTTGGGGGCTTCTGGTCCACTTTGGTTCTGCAGCATGATGAGACTGTCACCATCACCCACTGAGATGCTTGGTGGGACTCTTGTACCACTCAGGACTGGAACTGCATGGCATGTCTCCATTGCGCTGTCAGACTGTCTGGGTCCACATTTGAGCTCTCTATTTTTACTGGCTGATGGTTTTAATTTTCTTAACTTGTCTCTGTCTCATTTTTCTCCATCTGTATATAGGAATAACTATGGTATATACCCCCTGGGCTAAATGAAAATGATAGCTCTAATGTACTTGGAACAGCGTCTGGTAAGCTTTCAATAAAAGCTAACTGTTGGCTGTGTAAGCTTCAGGGAGACAGTTCAGGGAATAGTGTTGAGCAATGAGAAGAAAGTGCTGTAGGTCAAAGGGTTTTCCTTTCTCATTTTGGGATTAGATGGAAGAGTGATAATGAAGTTCCCAGCTAGAGGGATTGGAGATGTAGATCTGCTGGTAGAATGCTTACCCAGCAGGCTTGAAGCCCTGAGTTTGATCCCCAAACTACATAAAACTGGATGTATGGCACATACCTATAATTCTTGCACTCAGGAGTTGGAGGCAAGGGGATCAGGAGCTGAAGGTCATCCTTGGCTTTGTAGTGAGTTCAAGGCCAGCCTGGGCTACTGGAGACCTGTGTGAAAAGCAACAACAAAGCAAAGGAAACAAATAAAGAAACCAAAATTTAGGAAAAGGGCCTGGTTTAATGGAGGCACATGCCTTTAATCCCAGCACTCAGGAGGCAGAGGCAGGTGGATCTCTGTGAGGTGGAGGCCAGCTCGGTCTACATAGTGAGTTCCAGCTCCTCCTGCAAATATTACTAACTAGAGAACTTTAGTCATACCTTTGACATTCATGCTTCTTGTTCTTTGAGAAAATTATTCCTTTGGTTTTCTTTCCTTTGAATGACCAGAGGGCTTGGAATATAACTCAGAGGAAAAATGCTTGACAGGCATGTGCAAAGCCCTGGGTTCCATTTGAGAGGGAGGGAAGGAGAGAGGAAGGAAGGGGGGTGACAGACAGACCACTTGGTAAAGGCCTACTTCCGACTGACTGCTATTGAAGTGGACATAGAATCTGTGTGTAGAACACCTTTGCCATAACTGGCTTTCTCAGCCACCTGTAAACTTACTTTAAAAATATTATGAGGTGGATTTTCACAATGTTATGGTCCCTTCTGCTTATCCAGAGCCATAGGATCCCACTTTGTATAATATACAGCTTTAGCAAGCCACAGCAGGCTCTTAAATCCTGCAGGCTTTGAATGGCATATCTCACCTACTTTGAATCCCAAGATATTTTGTGGTATGGTGTGGTGGTGGTGGTGGTTGGTGGTTGCTTCTGTGTGTGTGTGTGTGTGTGTGTGTGTGTGTGCGTGTGTGTGTGTGTGGTATATATGTGTGGAGGCTAGAGCTTGATATCCTATATGTTCTTCTATATTACTTTTTGAGACAGGGTTTTTAACTGAACCTGGAGCTCAGATTGGTTAGGTTTGTTGATCAGTGAGCTGCCAGGATCCTCCCATCTCTGCATCCCAGTGCTGGGATCACAGGCTCGTGCCTCCACACCCAGCTTTTTCCATGGGTGCTGGGATCTGAATTCAGGTGCAGCAAGCACTTCACCAAATGAGTCATCTTTCCAGCCTTCTCCCCGAAATTCTTTTTGATCATCTTCATTTTTCCAATTTTCCAATTCCATTTAGCAGCCTACTATACTCTCTTTTCATCCTACACAACTGCCATATCTTTCCAGCCAGAACTGAGGCCTCAGATGTAACTGAGGCCTCTGATGTGGATACTCTTGCATCTTGTCACCTCTCTGCTTCACTGTATCTCCTCTGTGTTGCTGCTCTCTTCCCTGTAGTCTTTGGGAAGAAGTAAGTCTTGTCTCTTTGCCTGTCTAGGACTAACTCTTCCTCTTCTTGTGCCTACAGTGCCACTCCTTCCTTTTTCTGTCATGATCTTGTCCATTTGGATTTGCAAATCAGTCACTTCCTACCCTCTAGGGACTTTCCGGTCTTTATTTCAACCATCTTTGGGCCTTCTTGCCATGCACAAATTAAAACACAAAACAGCAGCAGCAGCAGCAACAACAAACAGTTTCCCAAGTTTTGCTCAATCTACATTGCTTTTCAAATTGCCCAGACACTCATCCACCCTCTTCCCTCCCAGGACTCTTCTCATCTGTCCTACATAAACTGTTCTTATTTTCTGAACATGCTTGGTACTTTTTCTTTGCTGGTTCCCTCACTGGTTGAGCTCTTCTCTTTGGAGGAATCCTCCAGACCTATCAGGGCCTGTCTCTTCTACACAGCCTTTCTGACTTCCCACAGTGGCTGTAATCCTGCCTTCATTTCAACACTGTTTCTGACTTGCAAGATCTTAGCCTTCTTTTATCTGCTGACAGTTCCCCAGAGCAGGGTGAATACTTCTAATGTTTGTGTCCTCTACAGTGCTTTCTGAGTGGGCACAACTGGATGTAGACTCACGTCTCTTGAGTCTTGGATTTATGAATTTTAAAGTTAATAATTAGGTGTCTGTGATCTCAGTGAACATGTTTGTCTCATCTCTCAAGAGGCTAAGTACAACTTTTGGTCTTTAGACTCCCTTTTTGCTTTGACTAGGATTATCTTAACTAAATAACTCTGCAAATGTAATTGGGCAGTTTCATTTTTCAAGCCCATTCTCAACTTCTATCGAATAGATGTGCTCATCTGGAAAACTATGTTAAGAAGAAGTCTGAGGCTCATTATGGAACAGGTCAGTTGCTTGACTAGTAATGTCTACAATGAACATGGAAGAGGATTTTGGCACACGTTACAGGGTTCTACCATCCCATGAGAACATATGCAGTTTGAATCAGGGAATGAGTGTGATCCTTTGCTTAGGCCACTTTGCAAGATTTCTATACAGTGATGATCATATCTGGTGACTAGGCGTATTTTAAGGCATGCATTTCTTTACGTGAGTCATGACCGCCTGTGCTGGAGGTCTGTGTCTAAACAAGCAACGTTTGGTTTCTCTGAAGCTTTGCTCTCTGAATTAGAAAATAATTCCTTTATTTCAGTTCCAAGTTCCCTCTTCTGTGATGGAAGAATGTTTCCCAGAGGATCTGAGGCCAGGCTATCTGACACTCACTCCTTTTCACTGGTCCTGACAGCTTGCTCTTTAACACATTTAAGGTTCATGGGAAGTGTTTCTGCCTTGAAACTGTGGAGAGTTTTAATGCAAACACTTCCCTGGTTGAATGCTGGAACTCACAGAATGCTTTCTCTGCCTGACCTGAAGCAGGGCTCTTGTGATTCTTCCCAGCCTCCAGTCAAGGGTGGGTGGGCTTTCCAGACCCTTGATCAGCCCAGACTGTAACCCTGTTGAAATTTGAGAATCTTATTTTTCTTTTGCTCAGACTCACATAGTTTACCGAGTGTTCACAGCATGGGCGGCCATCGTCCAGGCAGAGGGATCTTGGTTATGGGACTCTACTTGGAGCTCTGTGTCACTGTGACAAAGATGAAACAGGCCTGGCAAAGGATGTGACCAAAAGCTGTTTTGCAGGTAGAGATCGCCATTCTTTGCCGTTCTCCCAGAAGCTGCTGTTTCTGGGTCCCATTTCCGACGTCTGCCTCTGTCCCGCTCTCCTGCCCTGTGCTTTCTTGGCATTGCGCCCCACCCCACACACTGTATGGACTTCTCTGGAGTATTTCCCCTTTTCACCCCACATAAAACTATAAAGCTGCTGTTGCCTTCCACTAGAGCTCTGTGCCCTGTGCCCTGCTTTTCTCTTTCACAGTTTTAGGGGTCCCTCCTGGCTCCCCATTCTGCAGACATTTCCAGTCTTTTCAAGCCACTCTCCTATAGACAGATCAAAGCAGTTGAATTCACACTTACGGTGAATCTCCACACCCCTCCCAGGTCATCGCTCCTCTCAAAGCAGGTGGGCTCGAGTCCTTCCTCCAAGCAGCACTTGATGGAGGCCAGTCCGCTGACCCCAGCTCCCACGATTGCAACCCGCTTGGCCATGTTCCTCTGTGTAGAGAAAATGAAGGAGAGCAGTTTTATTCACAAAAGCCCCACCCAAACCTTGGCTACTCAACAAACCGGGAGAAAGAATTTGGAAGATTAAGAGATTTTCTCAGTTTCAGTCCTCTGTCGCCTGTCTCTGGTGTGTGAACGTGAGAAGGAAAATGTACTGGCTAACCCCACTCCTGGCTTATACTCCCACCCCTTGGCCAGAGTTGGCGCCCAGCACTCCTCAGTTGTGGTCGTTAGTGCAATTGTAGCTTCTGGCAGAGTGGCTGAAACCGGACCCTTGGTGGGCAGAGTCTCCTGTTCTGGACTGGCCCATCTCCATCTTCTCTGCTCCAACCCCGAGGGCAGGCTGGAGCAACAGACAAGAGAGGGTCGCCTTGTCGAAGACATTCTTTTTATCACACTGACACTGACACTCATCACAGAAAGCTACACAGCAGCTGATCGGGTGGGGTCGGGACAAGCAGCCAAGACAGTTGTGTCCGTCACAGGTGCCACAGCACTACTGTGTGGGCTGTGTGCCATTGGCCTATAATTGTTTATCTCAGTCACCAAAGGAGGTGTGAGTGTGGCAGCCTGTGGAGACATGGAGTGGAAGGGCAGGCATGGAAAACATCCCTCTTTGTTCAGTCTGGTACCTATTCAGCTCCGAGGAGCACAGCACAGTCACCATTGGTATGGGTTTGTATGCTGACAGCATGGGCTTGTAAGAATGTTGGGAGTTAAAATAGCATGCTGGTGAAGCAACTAGCTCTGTCAATGACAACACTGCGATCTTTGACAAATCATTTAGTCTTTCTGGCCATTGTGTAGATGGAAGAAGTACTAACAGCTTCTTTGGAGTGTTTTCTGAGAATCAAGTGTATTAACACATTTAAAGTGTCTCAGGAGAAGTCCTGGCACAGAAGTATTCAATAATGTAAGTGCTTTCCCTAGCTGTTTTCTTTTTCTGCCTTTTGTATAATTTCTTTTCCCATTATGATCAATAGCACACACATTCAGCACTAAATCAAATGACATCAGCTCTTACTTCTTAATATGCCTTTGAGATAATCTTATGTCCTTGTCTCAAGTATGTAAGTCATTTTTTTTTGAGACAAGCTCTCACATAGCCAGGCTACAGGCTGTCCTCAAACTTCTTATGCAGTCAAAGATGACCTTGAACTTCTAATCCTGCCTCCATCTCCTGAATGCTGGGATTGCAGGTCTGTCTGTGCTGCCATGTCGCATTTTGTGTGGTGTTGGGGATGGAACCCAGGACCTCGTGCGTGTGTGCATGCATTCTACCGACTGAGCTACAACCCTACAACTCCTCAAGTTTGTACATTTTGAAGGCATAAAGAAATGCCCCCAGTGGCGCAGTTTTCCTACACTCTCTATTTTCTTGTTTCACAGACACATTGTTTGTGATTTTTTAGGACTGGAAGCAGTTCAGCCACAGAGGTACGATCTCTTTCTCTTCGCTGTATTCTCTTCCTAAAGGAAGCTCTTAGAATGTGGTATAGTAGATGCTTAATTGCTTCTTGAATGAAAAGTCCCCCCATCTTCTGGTGTCTGTAAAAGTGTAAGGCTGCTGCTTTCCATAGAAACCCGGTATATTTACTAGGGAAGACTAGAAGATTCCTTTCAGAAGAGGCAAACCTTACACTGTAATAGATATTTCGGACTCAAGGCATTGCATGACACGGATGCACTTATATACAAGCAGGCAATAAAACACTCTTACACATAAAATAAAAATAATAAATAAAATACATGTTAAAAAAAGAACAATTGCTAGGAGAAAAAGGAGAATTACAAATAAGAGCTCACACGAACACCTGTGCACAGAAGCCTGCTGGCTTTAGGAAGGCAGCACATGTGACTAGAACAAGACATGTGTGTCGTTGTCTGGCAGTAGGGAACAACACATTTTGCTTTCTGGGAAAGTGAGGAGTCCTTTCCAAGAGCTGGGTTAAGAAAGGGGAGGTAAATTCCCAAGTGGCTTCACTGAAACTGTAGGGGTGAGGAGGGGAGAGGCTAGCAGTGCTCACCCTCCCACAGTCCCCAGGGAAGGTGTCCTGGCAGGAGGAATGGGCATCATACAGCAACACCAGCTGGTCTGTTCCCTTGTCTAGTGTGTTGTTTCAGGCATATGCTTGCTGGTTGAAAGCTGTGAGAAGGAATGCACCCTTTCCCTTGTTAATACAGGGACAGGGAAGAAGTCTGCTTAGGCACCTGTCTCTGCTGTAAGCTAACTGTGGAGTCCTTGGGCAAGGAACTGAACTGTCCGAGGTTCACTGTGCAAAAGAGTACATGCAGAGTAACTCTTAGCTCAAGGACTTGGCACAGTAAACACTGGCTCTTACATCACCGAGGAGAAAAGGATTAGACTCATGACCAGTGGCTCAGCTGAGGAGGAGGTGAGTTCAGTACAAGGACTGCCCAGCCTTTCAAGCCCTGAGACGGGTTTCATCCAAGCAGTGTCTAGATAACAAAGTTTTGAAGACAGTCTAAGTAAGAGATGAATAGCTAATGTAAAGGGTGAAATCAAATACCCTCAAGCATCCTAGACTTAGTATCTGGGGTTCATTCTCTGATTAATTCAGTCATCAAATACTCAGTGAGTGGCTTCTGTGTTATTAAGCTACAAGGCTGATATTTTGGGTGTTAAAGATGACATAGGAATGAAACCTTCTCTAGTGTAGAGATAAGTCTGGTGGGGAAGTCAAACTTGAAAATAAAGACTTTCAGTATTCTGTGTAAAACCTTAAATGTCTCATGAACAGATTGTAGTAAAGGCACGAAAGAGGAAGCGCTAATTCTGACAATGGCAGGAAAGCAACAGCCTCAGTGCTCTTTGCTTTCGGTTTTGAGAGGACTTTGGTAGTCAGAGTAGGGAAGGCAGTGGTCTCCAGAGTCAAGGTGAATCAGGGTGCAGCAAGGGTCAAGGATGATGGTGGTCCCATGAAACATGTGTGGCTGCCTGACCGGTCACACAGTAAACTCACTTCTCTCCTGATTCCAGGGGGAACCACAGTCTCTCTCTCTCTCTCTCTCTCTCTCTCTCTCTCTATATATATATATATATATATATATGTGATATATTATAGTTCCTAGCATCATGCTTGGAACTCATAGTTGTTAATTAACAACTAATTATAGTTAATATATTATTAACAATTAATAGTAGTTGTTGCATAAATATTTGGCAATGGGTTGATTTCTTATTGGGTAAGATGAATGAATTTATCAGCCTGTGTGCTTTTCAATTTAAAAAATTAGCAGAGCCAATATTTACTGGAGGCTAATATCCTGAGTCAAAGATTGCTGCCTCAGAATGACCTTTTATCAAATATGCAATACATAAAAATCTCTCACCAGGCTGCCTCTGTAACTCAGAGTGAACTGTTTCAGTCAGCCTCTTCTGAGCTTAGTGTAGCACTTTGGATGTGCCAGGCCCTTAGAGAGTAAGTAACTGGTGTCAAGCATGCATGCTGTCACACACCTATAAATCTAGCATTGGAAGGGTGACTGAGAGAGAACACAGTAAGAAATGTTATTAATGTAAAAACCCCACAGTAATGCTACCAGTTATTGGGGAGCTATTTTACATTCAGATGCAAAATAACATTTAAAATGTTATTGCTCTGTAATGTATTCTGTAAAAGCCCAGTTGGAAATTTTAAAAGAAATATACTACTATTGTCATGAAGAAAGCCTTGTCAACGCTAACTGAATATGGAAGAAATAAGTCACACAAATTAAAAGAGTATAGCTAACTGGTAATGTTGGTATCACTGAGGGAAAAGTAATTTATTCAAAATAATGAATAATTAAACCACATCAAATTTCCAAATGAGTTGGGAAGTCACTGTTGGTTGCATGAGTTTCTAAATTAAAAAAAATTTATTTAGTATTTTTATTTTACGTGTATGAGTGCATTGCCGGCATGTATGTGAGTGTGCCCATGTTGTGTAATGCCTTCAGAGGTCAGAAGAGGGTATCCAATCCTCTGGAATTGGAGTTATGGACAACTGTTAGCCGCTATGTAGGTGCTGAGAATTGAACCAGGTCCTCTGCAAGAGTAGTTAGTGCTCTTAACCACTGAATCATATCTTCAGCCCCTAACCTTTCTAATTTTTAGCACAAGGTTAGAAACCATGTTTTTTTGTGGGGTTTACACTGTGTTCTCTAGCAAAATAAAAATATATAATTTACTCAGTTCAGCTTGAGTGCCCCAGTTTACTGAGATAATATGAGAGTGTGTGACAGCATGAGATAGGGGTGTCTTTCCTGAAGTATAGGGGGGCTCTGAGTGACCTAGAATGTCAAGGAGAGTGCAATGATACTTTGTTTGCCGAACACCATCAGTTAAGGTATCTCAGATAATTATTATTATTTTTTTGAGACAAGGTCTCACACCATAGCTCAGGTTAGCCTGGAACGCACTATGTGTCCCAGACTGGCCTCAAACTCCTGACAATCTTCTGCCTCAACCTCCACAGTACTGGGATTACAGGTGTGGCACACGACAGGGCCTGTGTTCCATGGGATAACATCACATTTTTGCAAAGCAGCTGTTCATAAACTTGTGGAACAAGAAGGGGGTAGATCACAGTGAACAGAGAGAGACACGAGGAGGTTGTGTCTCATCAGATTCTAAGGTTTGAGTTTGTACAGTATTCAGTAGCCACATGAATTCATTATTGAATATCTCTGATCAAGAGTGAAATAAAAAGACCATTTTTTCAATTTCTTATTTGTTCAACTACAAAGTTGTAATATAAATACTAAGTTGTCTGGACAAGACCATTTAGTAAGAGGAACTATAGCCTGGGGGAACTGTGAAAGAATGACTGATATACTAAGGAGTCCTTACACCTAAAAGCTTGGGTACCTCCGGGCAAAAGTCTTAGTTTTTAAGTATGTTTTAAATTGACTTGGAGACCCTGTCTATTAGCTTCAGAATATTATTCCGTAACTGGTCAATTAACCTGACTTAACTTTTTCCAGTGTGAATCACCTATGCACTTACTAAGTCATTTTCCTTGGTGCTGGCAGACTTATTTACATATTCCCATCCCCCTTTCTTTCCTTCCCTTGGTGCTGGCAGACTTATACACTCTCTCTCTCTCTCTCTCTTTTTCTTGCTCCCACTCTTGCTCTCAACAGACACACACACACACACACACACACACACACACATAGCACCTGCCTTACCATGTGCAGATGCGTCTCAATACTGGTGACCAGAGCATGTACAATCAGAGCCTATCCTAATGAGCTGTGTCATTTTGAGGATTATCGGGTATAGTGGCTTCAACTGGATAATTTAGGTGGATGAAGGTGGTCACTTAGCCCTTAAACACAGGAACAGAAGCTGGTAAGACCTAGGTTGAAACAAGACCGTGCGTGTTCTGGGTTTTATAACCCTTAGCAGCAGCTTCCTACTTCCTCAAACCTAAACACAACACAAACTCTGCCTCTACAAGGTTCTAGGTAGCAGGTTACTAGACTAGAGCAGAAATGCTAAAAAATAATCAGGGAATGAAATTCAGTTTTACCAGAAAAGATTTGGCAATAGTATAAACATCAAAAACTTTTAGCCTAATCATAAAAAGAGCAGGAAACATGGTTAGTAAAAGAATGTTGGTGACATCAAACATAGGTTAGAGTTCAAGAATGGCTGCTTCTTGTTTTCTTTTGTGAAAAACACCAATATTTGGTAGATCAACCTTCCAGACCATTGACTCACACTGTGCTAGAAACTGCTGAAGCAAGCACTTAATAATTTATCCAGCAGAGGACTTACCAGTGAACACAGTAGATTCCGTGATATCTGACTTTATCTTCCTGTGACAAGTACTTAAGTACTCCTTACTTTGAAACAAGGCGTTGCTGAATAGTTCCTCTGGGGTCACTGGCAGAGGGAGCTGTGTTTTGTTGAGATGCTTCTTCTAACAGCACAATAACAAAACAGGAAAATCTCAGCCCCACCTTCTTCTTCCAGAGGAATCAGAGATTTTTATCTGGTTACTTACTTTACATAGCTGTAATAATTTCTTGTGCTAATGGCCCTGTTACAATTAAGACTCTGGAGCTAGTAAAAATCAAAATAGTCTGTGTGAGCAAGCCAGCGTTGTCTGAGAGTTCCAGGCACACAGGATGAAGCTGGCCTAAGAGATAAGGAATGTTATGCAAAAATTGGATCCCAAGGTTAGCTGTTGTTTATATTTTACCCTGGTTAAACAGTAACAGGCGGTGAAGAGAAAGGCCATCTGATGAAATGTACTTTGCACTCATCCTTCTGTTTGCAAACTCTAATTTAGGAATTTAGAATGGCATCATGAATTTCACTCTTCAAAGGACTAAGAATAAAATTAACAGCTGTGACATCAAAATCAATCATATTGACAGTTGCAACATCAAAGCTTCATTTTGACTTTTGGTCCTTTTCAAATTTAGAGAAATCATTATTTCTTTAAAAATATATATCTGTGCTGGAGAGATGGCTCAGTGGATAAGAGTACTGGCTGCTCTTGCAGAGGGCCAGGGTTCCAATCCCAGCACTCACATGGCAGCTAACAACCATCCATAACTCCAATTCCAGGGGATCTTCTGTTCTTCGAGGGCACTGTGCGACATGGATGCACATACATACATGCAGTCAAAACACTTGTATTCATAAAAAATAAAAATAATAAATAAAATATTTAAAAATCCGTATATCATATACATTATCAAAAATAAATTTTGAATCTCCTTTAGGTGTAGATGCTTGCCCGGGCTCTTGGGATATATAAGACAGTTGTATGGAAAGAATTTGGCCTTTGAAGTCACAAGTCCTATATTCAAATATATTCACCAGTTGTTATCAGAACAATCTTTGAAAAATTATATGGTTTTATCAGTTTTAACTTCTGTAATTTAAAATAGTCACCATGGTCTGCTTTAAATAGTTGTGGACTTTGATGAGGTAATTTATTTCAAAGAAAACTATGTATGATGGTGATGATGATGCTATTGCCAAATCAGATAACTGATGATTGATTTGTAATATTAAAGTGAATCCTACAGGTACTGAGAGAAAACTCAAGAGATATTGATAGACTGAGGCAGTGAGAAGGTCCTGGAAGGCTGACTCTTTTCTCTTGGTTTTTAATACCATTTCAGCATAGCTCTTGATTTTGCATCTGGAGGGCCTTATAAATTACCAAATATGCTGCTTGCTCATTGGGCTCACCTCTGGCCTTCTTTGGCTAATTAAAGACTTGGCAAAGAGACAGCATTGTTAGCTTTTTGAGTTCAGCTGTTCTGCAGTTCAGAAGAAGACAGTGATTGAATGATTTCAAACTTAATTTTTAACATAAAGTCAGCCTTCAAGACTACTATCAGTTCAAGTGTGTCTTTAAAACAGTTCTGAATACATGTGACTTTAAAGCAGGGGCATCTTGAGAGGACTACATTAGGGTCCCAAAGTTTAGATTCAAGCAAGTTACCTTGATGTGTACATGGAGCAAACCAAAGGAGTCTCTGTGCCCCCACAAAGATATATTGTTCACATAAGCGGTGTCAGGGAGATTGAATTTACCTGTTGAGCATAGGCATGATCATTTTACTATAGTTTCTCATTTTCCATAATTGGTCAGAGACTTGGAGTGATTACAAATGAGGAGTCTGGCCTTTACTGGCAGTTTCACTTTGGGCTGTTTAATTGTTAATTAGCTGTACTTTCAGACACAGGAAGAGGAAAGCTCTGTAGCCCATTATTCAAGAGAACTTGGACGTTAAGAAACCAGATTGGTAGCCATTAACGCTTTTTAGGAAATGTTATGGATTTGTACTTTATTGTCTCCTAGTGGCCAGTTGGAAACACGATCATATGTATGCTTAAAGAATTGTGAACCAAAGTAACTAACATATATCCTTTCTGGGCCAGAGCATTAAATGGAAAGAATTAGTTCCTAAACAACTTTATCTTCAGTGTGGAAACCATCAACTTTCAAGAAAGTCCTTCTCCTGTCTTGGATACTTGAGTGACTATGAAGAATGGAGGCATCCCAAAGAACCCATGCACCCAAGAGGAATATTCTGTTTCATTTCAATGTATTGCAGTTTGGTGATTACATATTAATGTGTTATACCTAGTCACTGCCAGCTGAAGCACTAGACTGATGTTTGCTGACCCCTTCATTGTATCTCTAAACCACCATCTTCTTTTACAATATATATATTTTTATTTTTAATTATTTGTATGTATGTGTGTCTGTGTGTAGGTATGTATACATGAGTGCAGGTGTCCTCAGAGTCCAGAAGAGGGCATCTGATACTCTGGAGTTGGAGTTATAGGCAGTTGTGAGCCACCAGGCATGACTGTTGAGAACTGAACAGTTCCTCTGCAAAGGCAGTATGTGATCATAACTGCTGAGCCATCTTTCCAGTCTCTAAACCCTGTTCTTAAATTCTCCTTTTTTCTACTTTGGTTCATCCTTAGAACCATAGACTTTTAGAGTTAAAAGACTTTGTAGACTTGGTTTTAGCCCTGATTATAAATTAGACCTGCCCAATACAATTTTTTCCCTGAAAAAAATTACAGAAAGTCACAACCCCTCAAGCCTTGTACACAAAGCAACTTCTTAATAATATATTATTCAGAAAGTATACATTTCTAATTGGAGGTAGTATCTCTTACATGTTGAGGTTGTTCTTTTTCTGTGTGTGTGAGAACACACCTGAAGAATGGGAATAGTAAAGGAAGGTGGGGGGATCCCAAGGCTAGCCCATGCCAGTTACAGAACTTACAATGTATCTTGTCTGTGCCAGAACTGGTGAGTAGGTGACATACATCTTTATCTATGAACACTGGAACATATAACAACAGCTATCAAAAAGTCTTTATAGCTTGATGATAATTTTCTAGGGAAGCATATAGTTGTGACTTAGAAACTGTCATATCACAAGGTCTGTCTATCCTGTGTGTGCTGAGGAGTTGTGATTAATTGAATTTGCTAACATGGTATATTTAAATAGTATATCATACCAGATGTGGCAGAGAGGACGCAGGTGTTTTACCAGAGCTCCTCTATATTATTATTTTAATTTGTGTGTGTGCACATGTGTGTAGGTACCATGAATGCCAGAAGCGGGCACCAGATCCTTTGTGCTGGGATCTGAATTCTTGTTCTCTGATAGAGCAATAAACACTCTTATCTGTTGAGTCATCATTCCAAGCCCTAGTCTTCCCACTTCTTTCTTGCTCCCTCTCTTCCTCGCTTTTTACCCCCTCTCCTCTATTTGTCTTCCTTCCCACCTTGCTGTTCTTTCTTCTCTCTTCCTTCCTTTCTTTCTTTTTTTCTTTCTTTCTTTCTTTCTTTCTTTCTTTCTTTCTTTCTTTCTTTCTTTCTTTCTTTCTTCTTTTTTCTTTCTTTCTGGAATGTTTATTTATTCTTTGACATATCATACATATCTAAAATGTGTCATGAACACATCCTACCAAATCGCCTCCACTTCTTCCTTTGTTCTTGATTTTCATTCCCCTATCCCCTGCCTCTTTCTTGGCTCTTTTCTCTCCCTCCTCCCTCTTCCTCCTCCCTTCTATTTTTTCTTTCTCCTATCCTCACTACTTCTGCCTTCATTTTTTCTAAAATAAATTTATTCATTTTTGACAAGTTCATACATGTATACAGTCTATCTTGATCACATCTAACAATTTCCTCCTTCTTTCCCTCTCTCCCTCCCTCCCTTCCTCCCTCTCTCCCTCCCTCCTTCCCTTCCTCCCTTCCTCCCTCTCCTCTGTTTTTCTTCCTCATTGTTCTTGCTGCTCCTCATTCTGTCTCTTTCCTGGTAACTGGATTGTGATCCTGTTTCCTTATACTCTGATGGGGGTCGGTGGGGGCTAAGTGTTTTCTTCCTGTGATGGAGAGAATGATGGCTGTGTTTGTAGGACTTCCTGCTGGCTCCAACTTTCACCATGAGTTCTGGGGGTGTGATGGACATAGGAATGGATTGTTGAGCTCCAGCCTTTATTCTTTTTGCTTGTTTGCTTTTTAAAGAAAGGGTCACCCTGTACCCCAGCTGGCCTAGAACTTGATCTGTAGATGAGTCTGGTCTTGATTTCACAAGAGATCTGCCTACTTCTGCATACAGAGTGCTGGGATTAAAGGCATATGCCACCACGCCTGGCTTTCCAGCCCTTATTGTTGAGTCTACAGGGTGGAGATGTCATCCTTGCTTTATCTAACAGAAGGCTGTAGTAAGAATTAGGGGGAGATAACCTAGCCTGACGGTGCAAACCTGTAATCCCAGCTACTAAGGAGGCTAAATTAAGAAATAATAATTTCAAGGCCTGCTTGAGATATATAATTTGTTCAAGGTAGCCAGGACAAATTAGTGAGACTCTGTCTCAGGAAGAAAAGTAAAAAGAGGCCTGGGGAGATGGCTCAGTGGGTAAAGCCACTTATCTCACAAGCCTGGGGACCTGAATTCAATCTCTGGAACCCATGTAAAAGTGGGGAGAAAGGATGGACCCCATAGGGTTGTCCTCTGACTGCCACACTCATTTACATGTGTGTGTGTGTGTGTGTTGTATGCTACATATGTGCGTGTGTTGTATGCTACATATGTGCAGGTACCTTAGGAGGCCAGTAGAGGGTGCCAACCTCTCTGGAGTTGGAGCTGCAGACAGTTGTGAGTTGATCAACATGGGTATTGGGTACCAAATTCAGGTCTTCTGAAAAAGCAGGAAGTGCTCATAACTGCTGGGCCTCCTCTTCAGCCCCAATAAATACAGTTTAAATGAAAGTAAGAGGAAGACACGGCACAGTAGTAGAGTGCTCGCCTTATAATTTGCTAAGCTTTAAAACCTGGCGTTTGTTTATTTCTTGTTCATGTTGGTATCACCAGGTATCATAGTGTCTTACAGTGGTGCTTACTAACTGTTAAATTAATAAATGAATTCTGCCCAGATACGGGTTTCTTAAAGTCTTGCTTTTATTTCCTCAGGTGCTTGTAAAGATGTTTCTTCCAAATAATCCAGTTCCCATTCTTATTTGAGAACCTTAATATCTAAAGAAACACCATATTTATTAACATAGACATTAATGCAATTTTTTCTATGATATTAGACATAAACATATTAAAGGCACTTTTGAATTCAAAAATTTATATGAATGAGTGTTTCGCCTTATGTATGTATGTGTACCACATATGTGCAATGTCCACAGAAGCCAGAATAGGGTGTCAGATCTCCTGGATTCATAGCTGGAATTAGGGACAGTTGTTAGCTACCATGTGGGTTCTGGGAACTCAGCCTCAGTCCTCTGCTAGAGCAGCTTGTGCTCTTAACTGCTTACTCATCTCTCCAGCCCTGATATTTGAGTTGTTTCCAACCAGCCTTTCTTCTGTCTCTCCTTCACGGAGGATCTTGCTTGTACTGTGGGCTGATGACTCTTGAAAGCCTTTTCTTCTTCTCTTCTTCATCCTCACCCGGACAGGTTCCTTGATAAAACCTTGCATGCTTCGCTTCATTTTGGCATCTGATCTGGATCAAGAAGAGTATAATCCCAGAAACAGTTTTATTAGCTGCTTTGATCTGTTTCCAGGTTAGAGGGCAGAATGGATCAGAGACTGAGTTCTGTTTGGTGTCAGCAAATTGCACCTCTTGGAAACAGCCCAAATGTTAAAGGTCAGGGGCAGCACCCTCCAGGGTGGAAGACTGTCTTCAAAGAACAGCCTCCCTCTGGGTTAAGCTTTCAAAATCTTTATTTTTTGGAATTTTTTTTGAAATTCCATGAAATATGTCATGGCTTGAGCATATCTCTTTAACACTAGCGTTTCTTTTCTGTACAGAACAAATGGGACACAGTTGGCTCTTAATAGAGGAGGTGAAGGAGTTCTCATGCAGAGGAGAGTTAAAATGAAAGCTTAGTAAGGATGACACAAAGAGGGATGATGGAAACTCACTGACATCTTTCACAGAGGACCAAACATTGCAAACCACAGCAGGGAAGAGCAAAGCTGAAGTGGAGGAGGAATTGGCCCCAAAGAAAGACGATGTTGTGGGCTAATTTCTGAAAGCAGCTTTGTTTGTTTATTTATCTTTATTATTTATTATTTGAGACAGGGTCTTGTATATAACCTAGGCTCATCATCTCCTGTCTTCCCTCCTGGAGTCCCTGGGATTATAGGTGTGTGCCACCACATTAAGCTGAAAGTTTTTATTGTTGTTTTGTTTTGTTTTCCAACAGTGATGGTCCTTAAATTGAATGTGCGCAGTGAGTTTATGATCTGCAGCAGATTCTGATTGATCAGGTTATTGCTCTGTTTATGTTCAAAAGCTTAAACCCATGGGCTCAGTGAGAGACTCTGATGTAGGTAGTCTGTGGACCATAGTTTGGAGCAAATAATCCTAGGAAGTTGGTCTGGGAGAGTTTCATGTTCAAGATTCATGGAGGCAGAAAGGTGAACTTAGTGACTCTTTCCCAAAGGCACTGTTCTTTATAAATGAACTGCTGATTCAAAAAAAAAAAAAAAGATGTCAGAAGATTTGGGAAGATTTCAACAGGTTTGTAAAACTTTCAATTCTGTAAATTTGTGAATAATTTTGTCTTAGTGCAGCTAGCCTTTCCTGATGACTTACTATCAAACTAGCAAGTGCTCTTCGGGTTCTTCTGCCATGGAGGCAGGATGATCCCAGAGCTGCTCCAGTGGGCAGCGGCCATGGCAAGGTAAAGCACCTCTGTGAAACAGCTAGGGTAATGCCTTGTACGTGCTAAGCAGGGGTTGGCAAATGTGCTGCAGAGTCAGACAGTAAGGATTTTAGCGTTTGTAGGGCGCACGCTCAAGTTTTAAATGCTGATTTTGTGCCACTGGAGCGCAAAATCAAAGGCCATGAATGAGTGGGCGTTTCTGTGTTCTGATGAAACCATTCACAAAAACTGATGATAGGTTGTGTTTAGACCACAGACAGTAGTTTGCTAATTTTGGCTACTCAGGCTTGACAGTTTTTAAAATGATTAATATAATAATTTAAAAATAATTTTTAAAGATTTTTATTTTTAATGTGTGTGTGTACGTAAGTGCAGATGTCTGCAGAGGCCAGAGGCATTGGATCCTTCGGAGCTGGAGTTCCAGGTAGTTGTGAACACCCCAACATGTGGGCTGGTAGCTGAACTCAAGGCTGCAAAAGTATTACATGCTCTTAATCACTGAGCCATCTTTTAAGCGCCCCCCAATAATAAAAAAGACAGGGTCCCACTATGTATCCCTGGGTGACCTGGAACTTGCTATGTAGAACTGATTGACTTTCAGTTTACAGAGATCCACCTGTCTCTGTCTACCAAGTATTGGAATTAAAAGTATGAGCCACCATGCCTGGCATTTAAAAATTATATTTCACACACACACACACACACACACACTCCCCATTTTGTGAATGTGGAGGTCAGAGTTCAACCCTCAGGAGTTGATCCTCTCCTACCATTTGAGTCCCAGGGATCAAACTCAGGATGTCAGACTTGGCTGACAGTGAGAGCCTTTAAGCCAAACCATCTCTCCAGCCCCAAAGATAATTTTAAATAATTGAACAATCTGCTTTTATTTTTATTACATTTTATTTATTTGTTTTGCATAGGGGGAGGACACACATATGCCATAGTCTATGTATGGAGATCAGAGGACAACTTGCAGCAGCAGTTTTCTCCTTCCTGGGAATTAAACTTAGATGTCAGGTCTGGTGGCAAGCACCACTATCCACTGAGGCAGCATGCCAGTCCAAATAACTGCTTTTAATTAAGAACTAAGTATATAAATTTTGTTTATAACTAGTTTTTAAAAGATATTTTGAGACAGGGTTTCCCCGTAGCCCCAGCTAGCTCAGAACTCATCACGTAGACCAGGATGGTCTTGATCTTACAGAGATCTGTCTGCCTCAGCCTCCAGAGTGCTAGGAGATGCACACCACCACTCCCTACTTGTTTGTAATTTTTAAAGAGAATTTTCTTATAAGAGCAATAAAAAGTCTTAAGTATAAATACAATGGATTAGAGTAATTTCCATGATCTTTTTGTATATGTATATATGCTCATGTGTGTGCAGGTACACACGTGTGTGCAAGTTTGTGTTATGTGTGTGTAGGCCAGAAGTCAGTCTCTGATGCTGTTCCCTAGGCACAGTCCACTGACTGGCCAATGATCCCTGGGAGTCAGCGTCTCTCCAGTGCTGGGATTACATGTGTGTGCCACGACAACTGGCTTTGTCGTCCCCCTGCTCCCCGCTAGACAAGGTCTCACTGTACAGCTCTGTCTGGCTTGGCACTTGCTATGTGTATTGGACTGGTTTGGAACTCACAGAGATCCATCTGCCTCTGCTTCCTAAGTGCTGGGATTAAAGGTGAGTGTCACCAAGGCCCAACTGTAAACCTGGCTTTTAAAATGTGGATTCTGGGGATCAAACTCAAATCATTATGCTTACAAGGAAAGTACCTTACTGATCGAACTGTTTCCCCAGCCCAGTTTCTTCAGTGAGCTTTAAAGAACGTTGTTTCTAGTGACAGAGATTGCCATCAGACTGTGCCAGGCTGGGTTGAGGGAGAGAAAGAATCTAGGTCACAATTAAGAATAGAGTTCATAACAGCTATGGAGGAAGAAAGAAGAGCGATTTACCTAAATTTACTATCCCTGCTGTCTGTTCTCTGGTCCAGGGCCCTGGTCTGGTCTCAGGACATAGCTTATCTCCCATGGTGCAGCTCACGGGAAGAGCAGATGTTGTGAGTGTTCACTGTCTGATGTCTGCCTGTGATGTTGACATCGAATTGCTTCTGTCTCCCTTAGTCTTCAGTGCCAAGAAAATGTCTCTCATAACTGCTCTGCTTCCTTATATCCGATGACAGAGATAACAAAGCGCTGAGCATTCTGCCTTGCTCACCTATGAAATCGCTGAATGTTTTCATCTGCTTGAGACATATGCTTTCCTTTAATTCTTAGTTTTTCAAAAATGTTGATTATTTTAAACATGATTGTACAGATACCTTTCATTCTTGGAGTACTTTTTAATTTTTCTTTTATGAGACAGGTTCTTATGTAGTCCTGGCTGGTTTGGAACTCTCTATGTAGACTAGGGTAGCCTTGAACTCACAGAGATCCACCAGCCTCTGTTTTCTGAGTGCCAGGATTAAAGGCGGGCACCACGACACCCAGCTCAAGTGCTTTTTAAAATCTAGCTGACAGGTAGACCAAATATTGTAAATGAGATCAATCAGGTTGTATTTGCAAGGAAGGTGCAATTTTCTGTGTTAATTTTGAAAAACTGTGCTAGTGATTAAAACTATACTCTAATTTTATAATGAATAAAATGAACTATTAGTAAGTACTTTATTAAGAATGGAGGCTTTTACAAATAAATATATTGTGTGGTGAGGTTATGACCTTCAGTTTTAGAGTTCAGTAAAACTGAGTTCCAATTCACACTCCATCTAAACACCAGCAGTGTGGCCTGGGGCATGTTACCCGACTGCTCTGTATTATAGCATCATCATCTACAGAGTGGGTATCATAGCTGTGCCCACCTCACAAGTCGTGTGAGAATAAAATAAAATGATACATATGATGTGCACATAGCATAGTGTCTGATAACGATAAACAATGCACATACATTGTAGCTAGCTATAAAGGTATACTTATTTTTATTTTTCCATCAATGCCTCTGTCAATATTCAGGGAAACGTGTCTATTTGCTTAGCTCACAATAGGAGATGCCTAAAGTCTGAGCATTGCTGTTGCTGCCTATCTATTTCATTTTCTTCCCTCTAGTGTTTTTGATGGATCTCTCATGAGGCCAAAAGAGCATAACCCCAAATTGGGGAACACCGTAACCACAGCATGTACAAGAACACCATCAAGTACATAGCACAGGAGTTTTAAGCATCTACCACGACTTAGGTTGTTCAGTAATCTAAAACTATGTTTTATATTCTGTGTAATTTTACTGTTTTCCCACATAACTCAAAACCTTCCAGGCTGGCAGCATGGTCTTCCTGGGCTGGTTTTATTTTATAATGCTGTCTGGAGTCTGGTGAATTTGAGGAAAAGGTAGAATGGCATAGAAAGTTTGTTTTATATGTAGACCTAATTCTTTTAATTTACCGGTAATTAGCCCTTATACTTGCCCTTGCTATCTCTAAACATTGTAGCGTAGATGTAAAATCTTTCTTTGTAGTCTCTTTTAAAGAGACACTGACAGACAGAAAAAAGACAAAAGTGTCATGTTGACCATTCGAACCACTAAAGTTGGAAAAAGAGGGCCAGAACAATAGCAAGAAGGCCCAGGATTTTGAGCAGGAAAGAAGCTGGGGCAGTGGATGATGTCTTCAGTGTGCGTGTCTTTAAGGGCTTCAGGATCCTTTGCTTCTGGGTGAGGATGGCATTCCTGGCTCCTTCCCATTGCCCAGGCCCAACCAGGCGGTACTGGTAGGAGTTGCAGGGCCCAAAGTAGAGTTTGGCAGCCAGTTTAGGATCTTTCAAAAAGAGAGAGACGATGTCTGGCTTCGCACCTATCTCTAAGGCAAGTTCGTCCAGGTAGTCAATGTAATTGGTCTGCAGTAACTGGCTCTGGCTTTCTCCAAACCTTAATGAAGAAAATGAAAAGGGCAGATTCATAAAATGGTCTATCAGAAGATGAAGCACTCAATAAATGCTGAGAGTAGAGGAGTGAGTGGATGAATGAATGAATGAATGAGTTTTGAATGAATCTCTGGGATGTTTTCCCATTAGGAAGCTCATATCTCTTATTGAAGAGGTCACAAATAAACAGACAAATTCATGGGGACTAGAAAAAAGTAACAATATTGTTAGTTGTGATTATTATTTAGTATTAACTAAGTTACTATAAGTCTCCAAGTAAGAATGTGTACTTAGGATGGCCCAAGTAATACATTCATGCCATTCATGGAGTGGCAGAGAGCTGGTGTTTTCTACAGAAGAGTGCTTAGTATTCACTTATTAAATTGCTAAAGTGCCGGGCAGTCTGACTTCGTGTAGCAAATGCTCAATAAATGTCAGATGAATAAAAATTTAAACATGAGATAATTCCTTCTGACATAAGGCCCCAAGTCACCTTTCCAAGGGTACTTGATTACTGTTGAGCTCTGTTCCAGCTCAACAAAAAATGACAAATCCTGTTCACACCTGAGCCCTTTCCTGGTTTATTGTGATGGGAATACCCAACTAACTTTTGAGAGTTTTAGGCTACTGTCACCATCACCATTTCATCCTATTTCCTGAGTGTGGGTGGCCTGAGAGGATGTGAAACAGAATATGGTCAGTGTAGAGCACTGAAATGAAGGTAACCCAAGGAAAAAATGTTTTGACTTGATATAATATCTATCTTTGAGTAATGGGTATGTAAGCCAGAATGTGTAAGGATCACCAGGGAAAAGCATTGAAATGTGAATTCCCAGTCTTGCCCACAGAACTTTTAGTTCATTCAACCTGGGTTATAATCTAAGACTTCATCTTCAACAGCTGTTTCTTGGGAATGGTTAGATCACTGTATGTTGTGAAACAGTGCTCTATGTAAACAATTTGTTATAAGGAAAACTACTTACAGGTCAATTCTTTTTTCATTCCTTTTGATTATGTCCATCATCATAGTTGTTTCTGAGGGCAAGCTACACAAGCCTAGAAAATAAAAGGTTGGTTCGAATGGTGAATTTGATTCAGAATCATTGCTTTGTCCAGTAGTCATTTTCTAAAATGAAGTTCTGACCATTTAATCATGCCATATTAGACAGAGATGATGATGTTCAGAAGATGAACCTTTGTGCTGTTGAACTCCAGGGGTCAGTCAGCCTTTGTAGTGAGCACAGACAGTGGCAGGAGCTGTGAAGTGGAGGAGCCTGAGAATGGGATGAGAAGGTAAGCATGCCTGAGGAGCCTGGAAAAATACCAGGGTGGCTGGGTTCTATCCTGAAAGTGACAGCACCTATGGAAGAGTCTCCTGCCTTTCTGGAAAAATGCATCTGGCTGCTGAATGCAGTGCTCTCAAGAGAGATGAGGTTATAATTAGGGAGATCAGAATAAAGGCTATTGAAGAAAACCTGGTGAGAGACACAAATGGCCTCAACTGATGCGAGCAGTGTGGATGGATAAATGAAACGAGTGACGTGTTACTGTGTGCTTGAGTCCATCTCCTGAGTTTGAGAGTCTGGTGAGCTTCAGACATGAAAAATGGCCAAGTTCCTGCACATGGCCAGCTATCCTGCATCTCAGACATAGGTTGTCCAAAGCTGAGTTTGTCACTGAGACCCTCTCATCTTGATTCTCAGCCACAGCCATCTATCCAGTCTCCAAAACTAGTTCCTGCACACCATCCTTGAACCCTCTCCTTTCCTATGTTGACTCAATGACATTTCATTTACTTATTTTTACTATTTTTTATGTGTATGAGTGTATTGCCTGCATGCATGTAAGTGCATCTGTGTCATGCAGTGCCCTTGAAGGTCAGAAGAAGGTGTCGAATTCCCTGAAACTGGAGTTACAGATGGTTGTTAGTCACCCTGTGGGTGCTGGGATTTGAACCTGGATCCTTTGCCAGAGCAGCCAGTGCTCTTAGTCCCTGAGCCATCTCTCCAGACCCTGTTGGTTTTATTCTTAGCTACTTCTCCCATGTATGCCCTCATTGACACTTTGTCTCTTAGCTCTGGCCAAGGCTGCATCATATTTTGGCACAGATGAGTCTTTTAAGGGGTGTTCAAGTTGCCATTCTCCACCTTTAAATTGATATTCCAAAGTACTGGAATAATCTACCTTAAATATAAAGTGGACAATTGCTATTTCTTCAGTACACCCTCTCCTTGGGCCTATGGCCTAAGAGCTTTCTGAAGTGAAGATTCTAGGTTTCAGGCAAGACTGAAAAAGGCTCGTTAAGGGTCTGCTACACAATTCTTGTGTGCAGCCAGACTTGGGAAGAACCCACGTTTTACCTTTATTTTTTCTTTCTCTTGTCTTTCATCCTCTTTTCCTTTCTTCCTTTCTTTCTTTATTCCTTCCTTCATTCCCTCTTTCTTTTTATTTTAATAAAACCTTTCTAGATAGCTCTGGCTGGCCTGGAATTTGCTGTGTAGGCAAGGCTTCCCTTGAACTTTGCTCAGTCTCCTGTCTCCTGAGTGCTGGGATTACATACCTGAAGCTTCTTGCAAGGTGGAGGTAGGAGATCTGGAGTTCAAGACCAGCCTCAGCTACATAGCAAGTTTGAGGACAGCTTAGGTTACATGATATTCTGTCTCACTCTCACCCCTCCAAAAAAAAAAAACCCTTACATTTTATAACCCAGGGTCCTTAACACAGTATAGAAAGCTTCTGTGTCCTCTTTCCATCTTCTTCCCCAAGATGAATTCCTCATATTGCTCTGTCCCACACATCAACACTAGCAATGTCAAGTTCTCACATGCAGCCTGCCTCTGAGCCTTTGCTCAAGGGATTCCTTTTCTGTCCTTGAACAACTCAGACATGAGGAAGTTTTCTTTCCTCTGTGCCCTTCTGTCGTCCACTCTGAAGAGTTCCTTTTCTTTTATAAGACTCATGCATTTCTCCATGAGAGCATTTGCCATGTAATGTTAAAATGACATTGAAATTCCTTTCTCATTGACTAGGTCTCAGAACAGGCTACGTGGCCAACGAGGGTTTTGTTGAACAGGACTGAACCACAGAAACAGGGAAATGACAGTTTTTTGAGGAGAGCCATTGTGTTGCACTCATGAGAAGAGACAAATTTTCAAAACCTTTAAAACTTTAGGCTGGCTCAGGAGGTAGAACCATGCTAGTGCATAGACCTGCCAACCTGAATTTGATCCCTGGATCCCACAAGGTAGCAGAAGAGAGCCCATTTCTGAGAGTGGTCCTCTGACCTCCACAATTGAGGGGTTTGCACATCCTCCCACCCACACTCACACTAAAATAAATAAATGAATAAATTTATCTAAAAACAAAAAATACCTGATGAGGTTGAGCCATGTACCCACCTTTGAAAACTCTTGTCACCCAACGTGCTTGCAATTCTGCAGTTGGGAAAATGGAACCTAGAGGCTGGATAAGACCAATGCATGCGAAGGTTGACTTCTGCAGGTGAGGGGGGAACATGAATTTGTATAGTGAGACCATATTATTTTCCACCTTAACAAGTGAATCTTCAAGAAAAGGAAAAGATAAGGTATATCCTGTGGCAAAGACAATGACATCAATGTCCTCCTCCACTGTGCCATCCTCAAAAATAGCAGCAGTTTCTGTGAGTTCTTTGACTCTGGTTTTCACTTTGATGGCTCCATATAACAGGCGGCTGGGAAGATCATCATTTAATACGGGTTCTTTCATAAGGTATCTGATACACACAGGAAAGAAGACACTCAGAAGTCTGACTGATGAACCTGAAACTCTCCTGACAGTTTTAGGGGTGAGTCTTAAAATAAAGGAGTTCCTCAAATATCCACCAGACTCCAACTCAACTTGTTCGCCTGCTCCCAATCTTGGACTTACTCTAATATCACTAATCTTGTCCTTCAATAAAGAAGATTATGTAGGTGATATATTTAAAAGTATTTAAAAGAAGAGACTGTCCCTGAGGTCATAGATAAAATGTCAGCACCTATGGTTAATCTCTGAGTTTCTGGTAAAAACCGTTTATGATGACATGGATGGTCTACGTCTGTTTCTGGAGTTCTTGCTTTGTGAATCATTTTTTTTTCCTTTTTAAAAAATAGGGCAATGCATGATATATACATTGGATCTCATAATAAAAAGCAACAGGGGCATCTGTTTTAAGACTCTAAATATCTTTTTAACTTGGGAGAGGGAGACAGTTATCAACTAAAAACTAAACATCCACAATGTTTGCTTGTGCTGTCGACAAATATTTGTCTTTTGGCAATAGGAAAGGGATACGCTCTCCAAGTCTGCCCATGGGAACAAACCTCAGGATATATAATCAGCAAAACACAGCTTGTCAGATGGAAAGCTGTGCATTTCCCATCACAGTGTTCTGAGATGGTCAGTTTCTTGAGGAGTCTTCTCCAAAACTGAACCATCTGGGTATTTAGAAAATTCTTTCCATCAATTCTAATTCTGCTTTGTAGAGCAGCTTATAAGACCTCTGTATCATCTTCTAAAGTATTTTTTAAAGACATGTAGCACAAATTTGAGATTCAGCAAACTCCAGGACCTATAGGATATACATGCTATTAGGTTATAGCTTGAAGTTCCATGTTAGAAAATTGGGTCTTTGAAAAGAGAGGAACTTGCAGCCAACCTTTCTTATACTGAATATACCACCCCCAAAGAAAAGTAACTGTACTTGTTTTGAGGCTCAAGACCATAATTTTCATGGTTGAACCATCGATTCATCTGTTGTTCCATCATCCATTTGACAATGGTGCGTGGCAGGACGTTTCGGAGCATGGAGCTAAATCTAGTATGGAAGACCATGTCCCAAGGGTAGCCATCTTCAGAGATTCGGCTCATGACCCAGGTGCCTTGTCTGGTGCTGATAAACACCTGGTAACAAAAAAGGAGTGCAGTTTCTATTAGGCTTTGTCTCCTTTACAAGAAATTTCTTATATAGGTGATGTGTCATATGCTTGTCGGTAGAGTTTACTTAGTTCCATTTTATTTTATATTTTATTTGTGTATGCACATACTCATGTATGAAGGTGTATATGAGTGCATGTGCACATGCACACATGGAGGCTAGCGGTTAACCTTGGCTGTTGTTTCTGTCCCTGTCCACTTTGTTTTTTGAGGCAGGGTCTCTCATTGGTCTGGAATTTAGCAAGTAGGCTAGGCTGGTTGCCCAGCAAATTCCAGGAATCTGCCTCTGCCCCCCTGGCACTGGGATTACAACTATGCACAACCATACTCCGCACTTTTCACACACACACACACACACATATATATATATATATATATATATATTGCTTTTTTCTTCTTTTATTGTTTAACAGTTTCATATGCCTTTATAACGAATTTTAGACATTTTAACTCACTTCTCCCCTCTCTGGTTCTGTGGCTCAAGCTCAGGTCCTCATGTTTGCAAGGCAAGCAGTTTTCTCAGTGAACTATCTCCACAATCCTGAGGTTCCACTTAAAAATGTTTAACCTCAAAGTCAATACTTCTGGTACTCACTGCTCTTTAGCCCATAGAGGAGTGAACCCAAGTCCTGAGAGTGTCGTGGAAACATGAGAAAATCTCTGAACTAATTCCTGTGGTCAGTTCGCCAGTCCTTACTGTTCTTGCAGTTGTGGTTTGCTGCCCCTTAAGGGACAATTCCTTCTCACTTTGCCCACTGAAGATTGGCCAGTAAATAATCACAACCCCTGAAAACATGTGTCTACTGTGTAAAGGCTGTGCAGACCTACATGTATGGATTTCAATATGTTTGGACAGAGAATAATAACCATCACCTTCCTTCCAAACAAAAAACATATGTGTTTTAGAAGTTAAAACCTCTCCACGTATGCTGTGGCTCTATTTCTTTTCAAGTACGCATGTCTCTTTAAAAAAGTTGTTTGATTTATTTTTATTTTATGTGTGGGAGTGGTTTGCCTGTGTGTGTCTAACTGCGCCCATGTCATGCAATGCCTGTAAAAGCCAGAAGTGAGAATCAGATTCCCTGGAACTTGAGTTGCAGATGGTTGTTGTTAGCCACCATGTGGGTGCTGTGAACTGAACTCAGGTTCTCTAAAAGAGCAGCCAGTGTTCTTAACTGCTGAGCCCATCTCTCCAGCCCTTGAGCACACACCCTAATTCCCTTTTAGATGTATTCTTTACTTTGGATCCTAAGATTTCTGTTGTTTTCAAAATATACATTTAAAAATCTTGTCATACATGTATCTAGTTTCTTGTTTACTATTATTCCCCATTGTCTCTGTAAATTTCAACTTCTCAAATTTTATATTACTTTATTAATTCTATTGTTTAAGGCTGTCCTTGATAAATAAATAAGATTCATTTGCAAGGGATCCAATTCACTGAAGATCATGGATTCAAAGTCCAGACTTCCTAGATTTCAATTTCCATTTCATTATTTACTGCATTGCTTTGATGAATTATTTCATTCACTCTGTGCGTCAGTTTCTGTTTGTTTAAAATGGGACAGTAGAGTATCTATCTTATGACATTACTGTGAAGATTAAATGAGGTTGTAGATATACTGAGAAGTGATAAGCACAGGTGAGCCATCATTGTTTTGTAGATTGATAGAAGAGGGGTTACAGAGTTTTTTTGGGAAAGGACCTCAGTCCTTAGCTTGTAACATAACCCACATAAAGTATTTTGCGTTGTTGGTCTCTGTTTATGTTTCAGTTTGTTCCCATTATTGCTTTTATGCTGACTTGGCAGTTCTCTAACTAGGTATTAGATATTTTATTTAAATATTTCCATGAGAATCTCTTCCCATTTCTTTCTGCCTCTCCTGCTGTAGGATCATTATTGATGGCTTCTTTTATTTGTTCTCTTCCTGTTATGGACCCACCCAGAACGGAGTCTCTGTAGCTCAGGCTGGAGTTACAGGGATGCACCATCACACAAGGCATAACAGGAAAGTTTTTCTGCCTGTGGTCATGGCCATGGGTCATGATACCTGGGGCTTGTTGGCCAGGAACCTAGCCTACTTGGCAAGCTCCAGTTCAGTAAGAAACCCTGTCTCAAAAAAGTGGGTACTGTCTGAGGAATAATAGCCAAGATTGACCTTTGGCCTCTTTATGCACATGTAGTCCTCTTGGCTAAGGAGGCTGTGGCACTGATGGGCTCCTGGCTTACGCTTTGTTGAGGGAGAATGCTATGAGAAAGAACTCTTAGCTCTTCTTTCACCATTGCCAGGTCTGTCCTTCTAGAAGGGATTATTTTCTGTGATTGCTGATTTTCTTGATCAACATTATCCATGCCTTATGATAATTGATTCTTTGTTAGTTCAGCTAACTCCTGAGCAGGTGCAAAGATGACAACGTTGGGAAGGCCATAAATATATGGTCTTGGTTTGAGTCTTACTGTTTAATCTTTCTTCTCTGATACTTGGGTAATTGAGGATTATCCTTATTTCTAATATAATTCACATATACACTAGATTTATTTATTTATTGTGTGTGTGTAAATCTGTGTGTATGCTAGCTAGGCTAGGTTCCTGGCCAACAAGCCCCAGATATCTGCCTGTCTCTGTTTTCTCACTGCTGGATTATAAGCACATGCCATCACACCTGGCCTTTTTTGACATGGATTCTGGGGATTAGCATATAAAGCTTCTCATGCTTGTGTGGTAAACCATTTAACACCTTAGATATTTTCTATCCCTTGTATTAAATTTCTAAAAGGTAGCCTTCAATTTATGAATGGCTCAGCTTCTCAGTAGGGCCCATGGGTAGAACTTAGGCCTTTTGTATCAAATATCTAATTGAAACTTCTTATTTAAAATATGAAGCAGCCACAGCCCAGAGAACTGACTCATTTGTAGGATGTGTGGCTGGTTAGTGGCAGAGTTTCTTGACTTCCAGATTTTCTATGATACTAAAATGCACAAGCACCTAATGAATGACAGGTGGTCCAGTTGTCTCTCCTCTCCCCATAGCCCCAGGTAAGCAGAAAGTATCGCACCTGCACAGCCTTCTTACTCAATTCACAGGCTATATCTGAGGCTGAGTTTCCTATTCCGATCACCAGGATGCGTTTCCCCTCAAATCCAGCTGGGTCCTTGTACTGGCGGCTGTGAAAATACTGGCCTTTGAACTTCTCAATGCCTTCAGGGGAAAGAAGATAGAAAATTCATATCAAGCTAATTTCAACAAAACTGCATTGTCAGCCTTTCGATTTTGGGATCAGTCATGTGTTTACCTCCTTCCTCTCTTGCAGGAGTCACAATGGTCAATTATCAAACTCCAAGTAAAAGTCCTGTAAGAAATATTAGCAATGTTTGATGCTGATTTTTGACTACCTCTCATTTTGACTGTCTAATGATACTCTGGTTTCACATAGTAGATATATAAAATTTTTTTTAAATGCTATTGTTGCAACTCTATCATAATTAGAATAGTATTTATCATTTTGCAAAAACTAGAATATGCTAAAAGCATATTGTTGTATGAAATTTTTCCTCTGACTGGCAGAATGGATCATGCACACTCTGAGCACAGTATTAAAAAAAAAAACAAATTTGACTGACAAAGGAAGAAGCCAATAGAGTCAGTGACTCTTCCCAACCAACCAGTGACTTAAGTTGTTTGTGGGGGTAGGAGCTACAGTGAGCACAGGAAGCTGGGAAAGAGATGGACACAGGGGTGCTCCGTTCACCATCTTGGGGTTGGTCAGTGGATCAGTGGTTCTGTCAAAAATGTGAAATTTGCTGTCTTGCCTCTGTAGGAGGATTCTGCCTCTCTCCCCAATAATTTCTCTGTAAGTAAGCTCATATAAACTCTAGTTTCTCAAACTGTAATTTGGTGAAATCATACATTGTTCATTTTGTTGTTCCAGACCTAGAGAGGTGGGTGGAGCCAAACATCACTCCTGCCTCACAGAAAGAAATCTTAAGACACAGATACACAGAAATTACACATTGAGTCAGTAGGTAACCATTTGATGGTTAATCCTGCATCTGCCTCTGTGTTCCCTGTCTAGTTAACTACTTTTCACTGTCAGGAATACATGACCTTATTAATGTATTTCTTTGCTTTTCTTGTGGGGTTATTGGAATGAATTTTTAGGTCATTTGTACTTAAAAAGGGCCAGCAACATCAGGCTCTTCTCGTAACTTGGAAGAAATAAAAAACTTTAACCTTATGCCAGACTTACTGAACCAGAAATTCTGGAGTGAGTGCCAGAAATTTGTATTTTTTAAATGATCTAGATTATTTTGTTTTGGAACCATTGCTTTAGACTGGTATGGCTCAGTCCTGATTGCATATTGACATTCCCCAAGCCCCCTAAGTCCCCGCTGCCCCAGTGAGATTTACTTGCTTTCTGTCTCAGTATTTGATTCTTTGGGGGAAGCACTCTAGGCATTAAGAGTTCAGAAGCTTCTCATATGAAGCTTGAACTCTGACTGCTGTGGGACATGTTTTCCTGAGGAGCTTGGGAAGAAGTACTTTCCGAGGTAGTTCCCTGTGTACAGGGTTTGATTCTCACTTGGGAGAGGGCCTCTGAGGGAGGCTGGACCATCAGGACAGGTGACTTCAGGGATCCATATTTGCATTCCTTTTCCCCACCACTTCCAGTCTCAGCCTGTAGTTCTAGGAATTCTCTCCAGTAACTTCTGGGAGGGTAGAAAGGGCTTCAAGGATGTAGCCAGTTTCCATGCGTTTGGTAGGACATAAAGACCAATATAGGCATGTTGCATAGAAAAGCAGTTTTCTCTCTCTGTCTGCTGTGAGGGATAGGCTTCCAAATGTGATTGAGATCCAACTAACCAATGACTTAAGGGGGGAGGTCTAGCAGAAATGCAGGGAAGGCTGGGAAAGAGAGAGGCGGGCTCCAGGCCAGGGTGCTATTCTCACTCACACGTTCCATAGGTCTGGGGGGGACTTATGATCAAAATGCGGTCTCTGCCATACAACACCTCTGTCTCTCTCTCCCCAGGGATGAATCCTTCATAGGTAACCTGGAATAAATTAATTTCTCTGTCTGCTCAATCAGTTCAAACCTTGGGGTGGGGTGGGGCTGAATGCTGAGGCTCACCATGAGAAATTCATGGTAGAGTTGGTGTAGCTGAGAAGGACCAACTGACAAAAGGAGAATGCTCCCGGGAAGAGGATTTATGGAGCCGTTGCTAATATGGGGACCAGCCAAGGGAAAAGTATGAGCAGAAGAAATTTTGACATGGTGGACTATCCCCTTAGGACTGGAGTGTGTGGTGGCCATTGCAGGAGTAGTGTGGTTTATACTGAAATATGTAACTAAGGTGAACTTGTCTAAGCAGATGAGATTGGTGGAGAAAATACTGGGATGGTAGTCTCAGGCTGAGGTGGTAGCCCAGAGAGAGATTCAAAATGTGAGAGACGAATTAGATCGAGAAAAAGATATGAAGCTTGCTTCTTCAATACTAGCCTCTGACTTGCTAGCAAATTGGATAAAAGAGAAAAGGACATAGAAGTTTTAGCCTGCCGCTTCCTACAGCTAGGAGGTGGAAAAGGGACGAAAACCAAGGTCAGGTTGATAATATAAGACCCATCCTGGAATCACAGGACCTGGAACCCCTGGGAAGAATTAAGCAGCAATGAGGGAGGGAGCAGCCTAAAGAAACTAAAAGTGCCCCCAGGTTTGACTTGTAATACAAAAGGAAAAATCCACATGTCTGCACGCTGATAAAAGCCTTAACAAGCATAAGAATTTAGTGAATAAAGGACTCTTGGCCCTAGAGATTCTGGAGCTAGGAAAGACGTTCAAACAAACAAGGAGGGAACCCTTAACTACCTGGCTTGTAAGGCTGTGGGACATGGGAGCAGATGAGATTATTTTCAATGCTCAGAAGCAGGACAGCTGAGCAACATAACAGCTCACCCCTTCTTGAGATTTAGGCTGCGTAGCCTAACACAGTACAAAGGGAAATGGTCTCTGATGGACTGGCTTGTACAAGCCATGAGAGAAACCTGGTTATCACCAGTGGAGGTTCCCATGGATTTCAGGAGCTGGAGCATGACATTAGAAGGACAGGTGCTGTTAAGAGAACTGGGTATGAGGAAAGCAATGTACGGTACCCCTTTCACAGGACCAGATAGGCCTGTGTTCACTAGAGATCTAATGAAGGACTTCATTGAACAAGGACCTTGACATTGGTATGGGAGGTTTAGTGTCCCTACTGGATCCCCTAGTGGGACAAGAGCTTTACAAGGCAGGAGAGGCTTTGACAGATTTAAACAACCTAGACCAGCGTGTGAAGCATGTCTGTAGAAGAAGAGAACCTAAAATATGTGTAAGGGAGGCAAAACAGAAAAGGAGGTCTGCTTGGGTTACTCATAGACAAATGTGGTGAGACTTGTGTTTAGCCCAAGTTCCTAAAGAAAGGATGGATAAAAAGCCAAATTTTGTGCTAATGCACCTTTGGGAGGCCTTAAGCCCTGAGAAACAGTTCACAAAAGGTACACAGAAAATGAAGACTATGCCAGGGGTGGATACTAACCATGCCCCCCAGAGTAAACAGGGTACATTTCTCCCCTATGACTGGCTATTCGAGGGGTGGAGACAGTTTGCCGGGCCAGGGCCTCTCCCAACAGCCAGGTGTAGTCAAGGGAGAGGCCACAGGTGTGGCTAGGGTCAGGAATCAGATCCACAGTCTCCCTGGCCCTAGGAAACAACAGGTGTGACAGGGCAAGAGAAGACTTATTCCTCCTTGGCCCTATGTAGGACCAAACAGTTTGGGCCAGCACCAGCAAGGTTATCAAGGATAAAGGTATGCATGGAGGCTCCATGTGAGAAATCCAGGACACTAAATGGATTACATGCCATTGTACCCAACATGGATCTGTTGAAAAAACAGCTGATGCAAATGAAAAGGAATTTTCCTTGCTATGTTAGACCTTGTATGTGTACATAATGTTAACTTCTGAATGTTTTATAGCTATGAAACACATTTGAGAGATGTCAAGTACACCTGAAGGAACAAGAATGGAATGTAACTCATACAGGTACAAGGGTGAAGTATAGCTGTGAAATTCTGGGAGCTCTATGGGCCTAGGCCTTTAGATGCCAAAGAGTAAAAGGATACTTTATATGATTGTTAACTAGCAATTCCAGTACCAGGTGTGGGTTGCTCCCCACTGTGAGCTGTTGGCCAAGGGAGCCTTGGAAGTCCCCTTCTACCAAAGCATAAGGCATTATAATGCTGGTTGCACACTGGAAGTGGACGGTAAGGTCCTATTACAGAAGATGTGACATAGTTCTAGCATGGAAAGAGAGATCTAACTGGGACCGAGCTGAAAACTCCCCACAAATGGCTGGCTGGCTTTCAGAGTACTAGAGGGTGCTATGTAGACCGCCATGGAAGAATGGTCCTGAAAAGCTCTGCTTAAGGACAGATCTTGCGTGTTTCACTGTCAAATGTCTAAACAGGTGTAATTGAGGCTGGTCTGGTATGTGCACCCCTAGCATATTTAAAATTGGATTCAGGGCCCACTCTTCAGGGAGGGCACAATGCACACCTGATATTAGGGAAAGAATATCGACCTCCAATGGTGAGGGGGAGAGTTATAAGCCCCATAAAGAAGCCATGGTAACTGTTTGCAAGATAAATATGATGTGCCTACTTAGGTATTGCCTAAGCACTTGTGTTTACACCCATAGGTTAGGTCATTCAATATTTGTGTGGATGTTACTTTTGCTGTTGTTGTTTTACAATTATTGTGTTTTTACAGTAGATGGAGCATCACTGAAGCAAGATGATAATCCATGCCACAGTGGAAAGAATATCATCCTATACCTGTTATTCTCCCTCCCCAAACCCTTGCTCTGTGGCTCAGGGCCTATCATGGAAGAGGTGGCAGAAAGTGTGTAAGAGCCAGAGAGAAAAAGGGGTGGGAGGGTTGTATAGAAAAGTGGTTCTCTCTCTCTCTGCCTCGAGGGCTAGGCTTCCAAATGTGATTGACATCCAACTAACCAATGACTTAAGGGGAGAGGTCTAGCAGAAAGCAGAAATGCAGGGAAGGCTAGGAAAGAGAGAGGCGGGCACGGGGCCAGGGCGCCATTCTCACACGCATGTTCCAGAGGTCTGGGGGAGACTTATGATCAAAATGCAGTCTCTGCCATACAACACCTCTGTCTCTCTCTCTCTCTTCCTGGGGATGAATCCTTTGTAAGTAACCTGGAATAAATTAATTTCTCTAAAGGAGCATTCTCTGTCCGCTCAACTGGTTCAAACCTTGGGGTGGGGGTGGGGCTGAATGCTGAGCCTCATCATGAGAAATTTATGGTACAAGGCATATGATAAAAGTCTCTAATAGAGCACTAATTTTTTTGTGAGAATTCTCTGAATTTCTAGGAAAAACTTAGTGATATTGGAAGAAGTTAGCTATGTATGAAGATTTAAAGAGACTGACAGAAACAAAGATGGTGTTCAGTGGTTTTCATCTTTGCAGTTTTGTCTCAATCTTGTTATCCCCAGTCATAACAGGAAATCCTGCCTATCCATCCACACTGCATATGAGATTCCCCGAGACCTACTCCCATGGTCTGAGAATCACAGCAGCCTTCACTCACCTGGAAATGATTTCAGTGGGATGTGAGGTTGGATGTGATGGCCACTGCAAACCATGACTGCATCAAAGACAACATGTTGCTCCTTGCCGTTGCTCTGAATATATACCTCCCATTGGCCAGAGGATGCAAAATCTGGATGTTTTTTCACACTGAGGACGGTTGTCTTGAAGGAACATAGAGAAGGCATTATTAATAACTCTGGCAGAGCTCTGGAAGTAGGGATGGGAAAAATATAATGTCTAAACCACCTAATTTTCTTTTGACTCCACTGCGGGTCTCTGAAGGCAAATTTTGCCAAATATTACCTTTTATTCTTTGGCAGGCAGCACTAATGATAAACTTTGTGCAAATGGAACTTGTGCAAAGGACTAACTCAGCAGTGTGTTAAGGGTGCTGAATACTGAATAAGGGCTCGAGTGAAAAGAGAAGGAAGGCAAGGTCTGGACAAGGATATAAAACATATGCCACGCATTTTACATAATGAACATTTTTCAAGTTCCTTTTCTATGCCTGCTTCCCTGTAGACACTATTACAGAAGATTTTTCATGTGAACTGCTTGGCAGAGTGCCTGGTATATTATCATCCTTTCACCGAATGGTGCTTGTTAACATTCCTGATTTTTCAGACTACATCAGATTAGCAATATGACTCAAGATCTCATCTGAATGAAATAAGATATTGCCTAACTGATTTTTTTAAACATATCTCACTGTTTGGAGGTGTATTAAATTTTTTGTTCATAATGTTCATAAATGTTTAATGTTTGTTGTATTTAAGAAACAGTGTCAAAAGGAAATAATGCTTGATATACCTCTAGAAGGTTGAGATGCTGGTATTCTTATTTGAAAGTATGTTGGATTTTATACAGGTACTATGGTTTGGATAAGTGTCCTCCAGAAGTCCATGTATTAAAGGATTAGTCCTCAGTCAGTGGCAAAATTGGGAGGTGGTTGGTCCTTGAAGATATGGCACTTAGTGGTAGGAAGTTAGATCATGGGGAGCAAGGCATATCTTTGAAGGGGATATTCAGGTTTAAGTCCTTTTTCCTCTCTCCCTCCCTCTCTCCCAGCTTTCATGAGGTAAGCAGCGTTGTTTTTCTATGCATTCTCTGTTATGATATACTGTCTTTTCATGAGCCCAAAGACAATGGGTCAAGTGATCATGGACTGAAACTTCTGAACCTGTGAACTAAAATGAACCTTTCCTTATAAAAAAAGTTTATTTTCTTGCACATTCGGTCACAGAACCTGAAATATGATGAACACAATATGCTTTTGAATTTTTCAGGTAGTTCTCAATATATTAGGTTGTTGATTTTTTAAAACCATCTCAGTTTAAAAATGTATATGGCTAGAGATGAAAAATATTGGAAAAGGGCTATAAAGAACGGATGTAGTTTTCAGTGGAAAGATTTTAGATGAGAGTAGTATATTAGCTAAAGTTTGTTGCTAATTCTTGCTGTTTAAAAATATGGTTTGACAACTAGTACCTTCAACATCATTCAGGAGATTGGTAGACATTGGTTATCTTATGCCTATTTAATCACAACCCACATTTTACCCACACTAGAGTCTGGGAAGCACTGATGTAGGGTACACTGTCACTAGCAAGCAACAGGGCCTTTTACAGTTGAATTGAGCCCAAACATCTATCACTTTATTGGGTCAGAGACTAATAAGTGAAAATAAGCATTCCTTGTCATCATCCAGAAAACAGTAGCAGAAGTAATCCAACAAAAGAGAACTCCCTTGAAACTTTAACATGACTTTTACAAGATCAGATGATATAAATTATATTTCATAAGAAGGCAATATATTTGTTAAGAAGATTGATAACTAAGTTAACAAAGACTCACCAAAGCCTCTGAAATAAAGAATTTGTCATTCATAAGATGGATCTACCAGGACTTGGGGAGAAACCGTAAGAGGAAAAACTGAACATTTTAATGGTATTTATAAATACAGACTTCCACCAAAATCAATGGTTATAAGTTAATATAATACAAGCTTGGTACTTATAAAACTAGAATTACTAGGAAAATGAAATGTGATACAAAGAAGCCTCCCTAAGGGTTATTTATCTAGGAATGCAATTCCAGCTTTAACAATGAAGTATATTTAATGAGAGTATGTATTTCTTTCTTGCTATTATTTAATTTCATAGAAAGCACAGGAAAAGAATATAACTCAAAATGATCTGATCATCTTTATGTTGCTTGAGATTATATACAGAAAAAAAAGAAAGTAGCAAAAATAATTATCACACTTCTTAGATAATTGGAAAGAAGGGAGTTTTGTTTAATACATATCTAAGAAATTTCATTTCTATAGAGAAGTTAAACCAGCTTGATTCTGTTACGTATAGCCTTCAAGGAATGTGAGGCTAAGGGAATCCAATGGCAGAGTTTCAATGTAATTTTACCATCTATGTTATTATAATCCAGACTTTCAATTTTAATAGATGATTTCCTTTTCCGTTAATGTATACAATCTGTAATAAGAGGAATAATGAGATGGATGTCCAATGTTTTGCCCATTCAACAAATTCATCAAAGTCAGATAGTGTATTCTCATTTCTTTCATCATCAAAGTAGCTTTTCTACTTAACTGTGAATTGACCTAGTGTAGAGAAATCCATTTTCTCCCAAATACAATACCTGAAACTGAATATATTTGAGAAGATCAAACTTTTTGGCAAAAATCCTGAAATATTCCAGTAGTTTAGAATTGTGTAGGAAGTTGGGGAAATCGTCAGGCATTGGAAAGTCGCTAAAACAGGACATTTCTTTGCTCGTGTTGGTGATGACAGATTGGTAGATACTTGCGCGGCCATCTTCCACATTTTCCTAGAGGATGAAGTAAAATAATAATTGGTAATCATGTATTTAAAGTCTCTGGGTTCCTATTCTTCATGTGTCTTCTAGCCCTTGAGTGATGTGATGATTCTCTTTCCATGCTGTAGCAGGACTGAAATACCTGACTGGCGACAGGCAGCATACGTGGTCCACCATTCTGTGTGATGGGCCTGCTTGTGCCTCAGTGGAGATGATCTTGGCACTGGCAGCATTTAGGGTGGAGGCAATTGTTTTGGCACACTGTAGAATATTTAGCATCCCAAATTTCTACCTATTTAATGCCAGTCTTTGTGAACCAGTTGCCTTCTTAAATTTCCCCCAGGGAGTTTTATTTTACTCTCTACCTCTTAAAGACTAAATAATTCCTGGAACACTGGCTAGAGAATATAATAGATAATTTAAAATAAAATGGTTTCTTTTGGGAATGATTCAAATCAAATTTTCACATCTTGGTTTGAATCTGTCAGTCTAAGTTTTGTGCTTTGCTCAAATAAATCTTCCTTGTGTGATAAAGGTGATCAGCACCAAAACCACCCAAAGTCTAAGCCTGGTTTTTAATGTTAGCAGTTTGTATTGCCAAAACCCCATATAACATGTGCTATGGCTGAGTCTATATTCTATTCTAAAGTAGCACTCTGCACTCTGCACAGTATCCTTTATATCAACTCATGGAATTGGCCAAGAATATTCAGATCAATCTATGATTAAAGAGGCTTTTATAAGAAAATTTAGAGAATGGTACTTAAGAATTCCTCAGTAGATGCTTCCATGTATATGAGGATCAAGGCATAATCCAGAGGAAAAGAAATTACTGTTTTGATTATTCATTAGTGTAGTTGTAAAAATTGAAAAGTTTGTAGAAATTCATTTACTGAAAGTAATCCATCAAGTATAAATATTTCTTTCTCATCATTGCTTATAGAAACTAATTCCTTTCCTGTCAAATTTTTATGTTTTAAGAATATTTTTGGCATGATTTAAAGAAGAGGTCATCTTGGAAATCAGAGGCAGGAGGATTGCTGCCTGTCTCAAAAAATGCATATGTACGTAAATAAGAAAACAAAATAAACAAAAAAGGAAAGAGGTAATGTGTACTAGAAAACAAATTCAGTGTTTAGAATTAGATGAGTTCTAACTCATCTCTCTTGAGAGAGAGAGAGAAAAAGAGAGAGAGAGAGGACTAGTCTGTGCCTCTGAGCTTCAGTCCTGTTATCTATGAGACAGGGACATGTGAAGTATTCAATAGTAGGGTCTATTGTTTTAAAGGACACCATTAAGCCTCAGCACAGCTATTACCAGAGTTCACTGCAGTATACAAGTTAGCTCTGGTGGACAGAAAGACTGACACAGCACACTTACTGTTATTATACATGAATCTTCTGACATTTTTATTTGTAAGAGGTTGTGCTTGATCTCAGTGAACTAAAAAAAGCAAATATGATTTTACTAAGTAAAAAGCTCTTTCTCTATATTGGGCCCTAATTTCAGGATCCTCGACATCAAAATGATGTTCTTTCTCAAAGTATGTTGCTTAAGATCAACATATAGATTCCTTGCTAAACATAAATTTGTTTGCAAATATCCTTCTGCTTTATGCCCTCTTTCTCTTTCTTCTTTATTCATCTAATATTCATTCATTAATTCATCATTCATTTTTCTGCCCACTGATGTCTATGATAGAACTTTTTCCATTAGTGGAGTGTTTGATTTTTCTGGACCAGAATAAAAACTTGGATGATAAATTTCTTACAGTTTCAGGTAACTTGGGAAAAGGCAGTCAGATTGGAGTATGCTGGCTTTCTAGGCGGTGAGGATTTACTCTATGGCTTTTATGAACTATATATAAATATAGCTTCCAAAGGGAGTTTAGGATAGAATGAAGGGCTTCTGGCTTACATACAGGGACATGATCTGAACTTTGGATGGATAGGTAATCATATTTTTATTTTCAAACACTAGATTCAAATTATACTAAAACTGTAGTGATGTGTAAACATTTACTTCTGATTGTTTGGCCATGATTGAACACAATGTCCTTGGCAAGGCTGAACACTTAGAACTCTTATTCAATCATATTCTCAAAATTGCAAATATTTCATTAAGTAAAGAAATACTATTTTTTTCTCAAGACCACATAATTTCCTTAGTGGTACTGAGTAAACATAAAAATTTTATGGTTACTCTGATTCAGCTGATACCCAGTCCACAACCCTTAATGGTTCTGCAAACATAGACAAGTTACATAAAATCAGTTTCATCATGTTCCTCTTGGACTTGTTAATAACTCCAACATCAAACAATTATTATAAGGTTTACTTGATTACATAAAGTACTTAGCACAATGCTGGCTCAAAATATGTGATAAGTACCTGTTCGCCTTTCTCAGTATTAATTCCAGAGTGAAACTTCGTAAACCAGCATTCATTACAAAACATGACTGTAAAACTATAGTTGGAATGTTAACATTTTTTCCAAGATAAATCGACTTAAATCAAATTGGTTTAAAATGTAGTTGGATTCTCTGAAGTCCAACTTTAAGGGGTAGTTTGAGGATGAGAACTGATCCCAATACCAATTTTAGGGCCAAGGTTAAACCTTCTTTTGTAAATTTTACTTGTATAGATTATTAGCAGACAGCAATGATATCATATCTTCTTAAGAGGAAGTGATAATCTTTATTGTTAGTTTGATTGGTAGATAGCAGTTGCTTAAAAAAAAAAAACCCACCTATGCCGGTTCAGGGAGGTAGAATGCTTACCTAGTATGTCCATGGCCCTGTGTTCCAGCCTCTGCCACTAAAAAGCCCTTTATAAGTGTTTCTTTATATATTTAGTTGGCTAAAGTAGATGTCTATGTGTTTGGATAAGTTTAGGAAAACTTAATATAGTTTTCCCAGGCTTATGAGGGACAATGATTGATGTTGACTCAATAAACAAATACTTATCCAATGCTTATCTTGACTTGGCTTGAGGTAGGAGTTTAGAATAGAAAGTCAACAGTACAAATGCAGTTTCTGTCCTCATGGAGCTTATCACTATATTGAATTAAAATGCATCTGTGCCCTGGAGCTGTGAAAGTAAAGACAGAAGGAGAAGTTTTTCTGTCTAGATAAAGGCAGGGTATACACGTTTCAAACCAGGCAAATCCTACCCCTGTGTTTACTTAAAAGACAAGTACGGTCTAAAATAGTATTTAGTAAAAATAAAAATAATTTGATTTCTTTACCAGTAGAATTTTCTATAATTTACATGTTTATAATAGTTGGTTTGTATTAAATAAAACTCTTAGTTCAGAGGCCTGATTTCAAGTTTATGACGTTTTGACCATGGGCTGGGCTGAAGTTTATCTCTGACTCTATGAAAATAAAAAGGTGATAAAATCTAAAGTAAGTTTAAGGACGATTCCAAAGGTAATATTTAATGTACTTCAGGGAGTAAACCCATAAAAGCAAAAGTAGACTCACCACAAATGTAAATGATAAAAATTAAAAATTGGCCTTTTTCTTTATGAAGCATCATACTGACCTTGCCAATCACTGTAAATAACAAAATATTATATCCTTCAAAATACATTATCATTCTATCTTACTATACTTGGAGTGGACACAATAGAAACTCCTTTTACTTCCTTGTTGTACAGGTAGAGGCAAAATTACAGCACTTAAGTGTCAGCAGAGTGGATGCATTAGAAGAATTTGGAAAATATAAAATCTGAATTTGTTTGGATAGCACACAGGTATCTGTATTTTGTTTCTATTTTCCCCTTTTCTTTTATAGGGTCTCACTTATATGGGTCTCACTGTGCAGCCCAGCCTGATCTTGAATTCATTATGTATATAGCCCATGCTGGCCTCAAATTCATGACCATTCTCCTGTCTCAGCCTCCCAAGTACTGGGATTACAAGTGTGTAATCCCACACCCAATTACATTTTATTTTTTTGTGGTGCTGGGGGTTTGACCTAGGAAAGGCCTTGTGCATGCTAGGCAAGCTTTAGACCATTGACTACATCCACAGCTCACTGTATTTTAGAAGTGCTCTCTAGCTGACTCTGATGTATAATGAACTTTGGGCACCATTATCTCTATCACTTTCCACCACATCATTGGCCTCGACTACTGATAGTCTTCCCTCTGGTTTTGTCCTCTTTCTACAATACATTTATACTGACGGGTAGTCATCGACTTGGGGCACAATCTCCTTTTGATGGGTCCCTGGCTGTTCTCCATGGTTCTACTGGGTGTTTCTCTTCTACCCACATTCTTCATTCAGCCTATGGACTGTGATATTCTTTTCTCAGTGCATCAGATTTCTTAAGCTGTATACCTTTTCATATGCCATTGGCTCTGCTTGTAACATCCCTTCCAATTGTCAAGACAAATAACAGCCGTGCAGTCACGGAAGCTTGCCCTAGTCTCTACTGAGTGAGACTCTGTTCCACAAGAGTTCACATGTCAGCCCTTGTAAAATAGTACCCTCCTAAGGATTCTCTTTTGTATTTCTCCGTGAAGTACACCAGTTTGTCAGCAAAGATTGTGCATTTCTGTATTTTCAGCCTTTAGTACAGGACAGGTCTGGAGCACAGCAAGTATTTGGTCAATACATTTGTTGAATGAATGAGTAATATTTACCAGAAGCCATCATCCATCTGTGAAAAAAGGCTTGATGATATTAAAATAGGCATTGAGTAACATAATGGAATAATAATAAAAAAAAAACCAGACTCTCTGGTCATATGCTATAAACACTGCTCTATTTTAAAACCATGTCTCTTCCTTGTCTCTGAGGAAATTAGGATTGAATTTACACATCTAGGCGAGTTCTCAACCACTGAACTGTACCTCTAGCCCATTTAAAAAATTGTATTTTGAGACAGGGTCTCACTAAGTAGTCCTGGTGGCCCTTGAATTTATTGTCTTATACCAGATCTCCTGAGTAGCTGAGATTGCAGGTTTACACTACTGGATGTGACCTTAAAGCATATTTTTTCCTTCTGATTCTAAACTATAAAGTCTGTCTTAATCCATGCATACAAAGGTTACTTCTTCAAAAATATTATGAAGAATTAAAGCATGTCTTAGATGGTTGATGATAAGACCTCAGGATCATAGTATTTGATTGCCTGGAGTGGTACATACATATTATGCTAAACTCGGTTCCGTTACATGGTCATTAGGGTATAAAAATCTGTTATACTGAATTGTGCCATGATAAATTTATCTAAGGCAACTTCTATGAGTAAAACTCAGGGAAGGCTATTGTCTGTTCTAGAAGGGAAATGACAAAAAGCCTGTATAACTTTAGGTCTTAAGGGAACAGAATGGGCTGTGAACAAGTAGATGCCAAACCAGAGAAAGGCTGTGATGGAAAAAGAGAACAAATGGGGTAAGATGTTTAGGTCAGGCTCATCGTGCTTGGTCTTATGATCAATATTTTAGTCAGTAACTTTGACAGAGACAATTACAGGTGGTGAAATTTGTGTAGCTCAAAAGCAGAGAAAGGGTAGAGCAAAGATAATGAAAGGTAGAAATTTAAAATACAGTTTTCCTGACCAAGGATCAAGTAGACAGAGTAATGTTTAATATTCATAAACCTGAATTTTTCTCAACAGGGTTAGAAACTCAGCATATAAGGATAGAAAAACAATTGCTCAAATGGAAAAGATCCAAGGGTTTTATTTAATGCCAAAGTCAATATGAGCCATTAGTATATGAAAAATTATCAAGGTGAGAATCTGCATGGTATTTATTTTCACTATTGTCATTGACGCTAAGATTTATCTGCTACTAATTAGTCATGAAGGGCAAAATCCTTACCTTTGGTTTAATGGTTAAATTTGGCTCAATAATAAATAATGTGGGAGGTTTAATGAATATAAAATGAGATAATATACATGGAAACAACTGTCTAAATGTTAGTTTTATTTTGTGAATAATGTAAATGCAACAATGGTTTGTTCTAGTGGCGGTGTGGTGTCCAGGTGAAGTGCACTGGAAATCATAATGAGAAGCTCAGACCAGGTGACAGCAGATTTCCTGAGGGAAGTGATTGTGTCTGACTCATTCTCCGCTGCCTAATGTGGTGCCTAGCACCTATTCGATCTTGAAAGATACATTTTTAGAAAAATGTATTAATTTGATGTATCAGATCTTGGAGAGTCACATTTTAAGAGACAAAGTGATATTTCAGACTGGTACTAGAGGAAAGACCAGGATGGAAAGACATCTATAGACTACTGTGTGAAGTTAATTAAAGTAACCATATACATAGTTGGGAGCAAGGAATCTATGGATGAAAACCCCGAGTTAGAGAAGCAATGAATCTGAGTAATCACCTATGAAGACAAGGTGTCAGGAGCGTGAGGGAAGGAGAAGAAGTGAATGACTGCAGGAGAATCAGATCTTTGTCTCTCAGTACTTCAGGTTACTAAGTGTATGTGCTCAGGAATCACACAGACCTTCATTTTTGTTCTTTTACTATCAAGTGTGTTTTCCTGGTTAAACTTTTTATCTCAAACCTTAGTTTCCCATTCAGGCATCAGTGAGGGAAATCATAACATCTACTTCCTAAAGGCATCGTGAGAAAAAATAATGCACTTCAAATGCTTCTCTGCTCAAAGAACTGCTAAAAATATTCAATTAACATGCTGCTTCTATTCCAAAGATGACACTAGAGGGTGCTAGAGAACTTTCTGAGAGAAAGCATCCTCTAAGCGGGCACAGCACACAGATTAAAACATTTTGTTTTTAAAGTTGTCAGCACTAGATGTGTCAAGTGACCTCAGAGGAATGTGTGTAAATAAGAGAATCAGTTAGTAATCTGTTTTGGAACTCGTTTCGGATAGAAGAGCTGCAAAGAGCAGTTCCCCCAGGGATGAGCATCCTTTCCCTCAGCGCCCTTTCTAGGGCCTCTTTGCCCTGACAGTCCAGTCTCCTGCTTTCCAAAGCCTTCACTGGGCACCAGTGGAAATCTGTGCAATCTTGTTTATAATATGTTTCACTCTGCAGGAAGGTGGTCTTTGCTGAGAGCATTATTTACATTTCTTTATTGGATGTTGTCTTAGGAGAGACTTGACATTGTTGTTATAGGTGCCAGGCAGTTACCTATATTATTTTATACAATAAAGCTTAGTGAATTTTCATCTTAGTGTACTTTTTAATGAATAAGAAAGTATCTATAATTCTGAAATTTGAGACATTGGGAATGGGATCATGTAAATGTTTGGGGACAGGAAATACCTTACTAGAACACACCAAATTATATTGTTGGCAGGTAATTCAAAGAAACTTTCACCTCTTTTGCTAACAAATTGGTGACAATAAAATATGGAATGCCTGGCTCTTATACATTAAATCTTAAACATTAAATTTGTTATAGGGTCAGCGAGATGACTCAGTGGGTAAAGCATTTGCCATCCAAGGCTGAAGACCCACATAAAAATGGAAGAAGAGAACCCACAAATCTGTTTTCTGATCTCCACATGTGGGATGTGCCATGTGTGTACACACTCACACATCATACAAACACACATGCACACACTAATACAGAAAATATTTACATTTAGTTTAATTTCTGCATTTTCCCTTGTGTTAAAAAAATCTACATAGGGACAAAAGAAACTTCCTCTATGTGAACCTGGAGTGGACAAAATAACATGTCATTTAAAGTCAGGAATGACTAGTATACTGTTTTTTCAGGAAAAGTTACTAAGATTATGAATGTAACTCCTTTCTGCAAGGTTACCCATGTCATATAAAGGTCAATTTATCCATCATTAACTCCATATTTAACAAGTGAATGAATGAATATTTCATTCAGTATTTGTCCAGTGTTTGCTAAACTGTATCATTATTGTAGGATTCATATGAGACAGGCATTAAAAATCAAGAGATTTTGATTCTACACGCCTGGTAATTAGTATTTTTCCCCCTCCCTCCCTCCCTTCTCCCTCCCCTCCCTTCTCCCTCCCCTCCCTCTTTTCTTTCTGAGACACAGTTTTGTTACATAGCCCAGTTTGGGTTTCACACTTCCAATCCTCTTGCTTTATCCTTCCTAGTGGTGGGATTCTGGGTAAGTTCCTCCGCCACTCCCAGCTTGTTAATCACAGGCTTTAAATTGTGCCCAGGTGTTTCCTTTGCTCATCTGCATTTGAGAGCCCTACTGTTAAATATATCACTACTAGCATGAGATTAAGTTTCAATAGAGAAAAACAAATATACTGATGACCTTGTCATCCCTGTTTGGTCAGTCATCCAGAAGAACTTTTGATTGAGAGCCTGCTGTTTGTGGATTCAAACCTTTTGTTTCTGTCTGGAATGTTCCCACACACATTAGTACCTTTCTTAGATATTCCTGCTACATAATGCTGTAGTTACTGCTCCTGAGTTCTGACTCAAGTCTTCATTTTCTATAAAATATATAGATCTTATTAGTTACTAATACACAATGCACTCTGTCAAAAGTCAAAAGCTATTCTAAAATCTTTACATGAATTGTTTCCCTTAATCTTCAAAACAACACCAAGTCATACCTGTACACCCTTGTTATAGTCACTAATGTAACTGAGTAAACAGACACAGGGGTGAAGATAACTTGCCCAAGATGTCAAAGCAAAGGGCGGGGTCGTGCCAGAGCCTAGTCAAAAAGTTATGGAAAAGCACTTGAAGTATTTACAGTCATCATAAACCATAGATCTTTCCAGTTGTCTGTGCATTTTTCTAATATTAAGGAAATTCTGAAGGACAGCTAGCACTACAAAAAATTGGGTTGGATGAATAGAATGAATTTAATTAATAGAAAACACTACACAAAGAGTCTCACAGCAGTTATATTAGAACGTAATAAGTAAAGTGCAGTAAACAAACATGGTTTATTTGTAGAAGAAAAATAAAGTCAGAAGTGATAAGGGCCCATTTTCCCAAAAGCATTTGGCTCAGTGATTAGAATAGAAAGGATGCCTTAAAACAATTCTCATTACTTCTATTTTATAAACTGTTTATACTATTAGTATATTCTCTAGTTAATATATCAGAGAATGACAAAAATATGGGCTAGGCAGTGGTTAGACACAAAGGAGAAGATATTTTGCATCCTTGAGCTGACCACATAGGTTGGCATGTTATTGACCTGGGAAAGATGCCAGCTAGTGAGTTCAGTTCCTGTATAGTTGCATAAATAAATAAAAATAAAATTGGATCAAAGTTGCTTAAGAAATCTTTCAATAAGGCCCAATCAAAAGCTATGAATCACCTTGAAATTTCAGTGGAACCTATTCAAAAGCAAGAAGAGTCTTACTTACTTTGAACCTCCACAGCCCTCCGATATCTTCAGTTCTTTCAAAGCAGGTGGGCTCAAGACCCTCATCTAGGCAGCATTTCAGAGATATCAGGCCACTAACCCCTGCTCCAATCACTGCCACCTTCTTTGCCATTGTCACCTGCGAAGGAGTCGACCAGTCATTACTACTTACTAGTACAAAGGTAAGAGAATTCTACAGTGTGGTAAGGTAACTGGCTTTAAGCACTGTTATTAATGGTAATTTAATAAGCAGCACTAATTGCATAAAATGCTTCACTAATCAAATACTAGTCTCTTCTTCCCCTTAAGTTTGTCATCTTAGTCTTATGGCCTTCACCTCAAACTTGTTTACAATGTCTTCGCTTAACATTAAAAAGGAACCCATTTAACCAAGCCAAGTTACTCAGTAAAGCAGACCCGGTGCTGTGAGCCAAAAGTGGCTCTGTTCCCTAGAGTTCTGAACGTTTCCTTCTCAACTTCTTAGCCCAGCTGTTATCCCTACCTTTGTTTTTTGCCTTTCAGCACAGTTCCTTTGGCAGAATAGTTTCTTCTGAGGATTGTGTGTTGAGAGATGGGTTTTTTTGAGATGGAAGAGGCTGTGAGAAATGGGAGGAGCTTTTAAGAGATGGAAAAGGCTGTGAGAAATGGGAGGAACTTTTCCTCCTCCTTGAGCGTTCTGCCAGCTGAACCTCCATGGACTTTATTAGGCATACTGAAATTAAGCAAGAGGTTCACTTCCAGAGGCCAAGAGTAATTACAGAATGCCTTTACAATAACACTGAATACATAGCATGCTGAACACTGAGCATAATATAGGTTGTTTAAAAGTTCTTTTTGTAATGGATATAACAAATTGAAAAGATTAGGTAAATAAAAACAAGTAAAGGAGAGAAGGAAACTGTAGAGTGTAGGTGTGAAGGGAACTTTATAACCTTAAAGTATTCACAGAACGTAATTTCCCCTAAATTTTGCCAACCTGAATTTGATCTTTATGAAAGTCTTCTCTGTCCAATAAATAGAGCCATTCTACTACAGAAGTAATAGACCTACCATGCTGGTGGCATTCAGTGATGAAGCTCAAAGGGCCGGAATTCATTTCTCAGCTGCAAGGCACAGTGGTGAACAGCCCATTAGGAATAACAATGATGGCGATTCTTCAATTGTGCATTCACCACCCCCTCTTTAGTTGATTATGGTACTGTAGAAATTCTGTAAGTAATAGTTGTACCTGACTATCATATACAGAAGTACAAACACATAGATATACTGGAAAATTTTGACTGAATCCTTGGGAAACTACAGCAGCCGATGATCTGGTTCTGCCTGAGGCATGATGTAGTGGACACATTAAGGCAATTTTATGCTGAGCCAAACTGACACCTATGTGTACAGCTGAGACACAGGCATCTTTTGGACACCACACTAGCTGGAAAGCTTACTGTATGGAGTGAGCACTGGCTGGTAAATGGTACTTGGATGCATTTTGTTACCAACAGGCTTCCTGGAAAAGTACGGGTATACTGACAAGTGCGACAGTGAGCACCTGGTCAATTTTCTATTAGTAGATCTTTAATTGTTTCAAGTTTTTGCTGTTACAAAAGTGCTTTGTGCTTTTTTAATATATCTCCTCCATTCTTCCTAATCATTTTCTCCAAATAAATGTGCAAAACAAGAATTGCCCAGAGAAAGTACTTGCAAATTTACGAGTCTACAGCATTCTTCCACGTTTAATGTGCACAGGAAACACGTGGAGATCTTGTTAACATGCAGGTAGATTTTTAACAAATACGGGTTGGGACTGAGATTATTTCTAACAAGGTTCCTGGTGATTCAAGGTGTGTCCTTAGATCACATTTTGAGATGTGAGTTTCTAATATGTTTTGCCAAGCTGCCTCCCATTGCTTTTATATTTACAAGTGTTTGAAATTGCAACAACACTCTCACATACATTAACTCAATTTAGGAGTTCAGGAACATAAACATTACCACCCACCCCTACTTTATTGAAGAGAAAACCCAATTCTTATTACTAGAGAATTTGAGAATAGTCAGGATAGCACTGGGCTTCTTAAAACATTACATCAGGAGCCACTGAGAAGTGCTTGTATCTAGCTTAGAAGATACATATTGATATTCATTAGTGATTCTTTTCAAGAACGCTGATCTTTGAAAGGGTCATGCAAGACTGTTCTAAGTAAAAGCAAAAGTCTGACTAGGACCACATAATGAATGTTGCACAAAGCAAAGCAAAACCAAAACAAAACAAATTTGCTTCAGTTGTTGAATATTTTCTTATTTTTCAGTTTTTTTTTTTTTTTTTTACTGCCACAGATTGAACCTAGGACATTATGCATAGTGGTCAAGACCTCCACCATTTAGCTATCTTCCCGTGGTTGCTTTGGCCTAAGAAGGACTATCTGGTTAACAATGCTGTACAAATATAGGAGGAGTTTTATAAGAGGACGAATTTGTATTACTGCCTTTCAAGCAGATTAGATGGTCAGTTGTTCATGGATCACAGAGGAGTTCAGGCAGCATGTAAGAGCCGAACGAAGGTGTGGGGAGCTGTACTTCTAGGGTCTCAGATCAGAGATCTTATTGAGAACAGGGGCTAAGGGAGATGACACAAAGATGCTTAGGAGACGTTGGATTTGAAAGTGCCCTGGTTATTGTGGGGAATGGGAGGCCCTATTCACATATCCAAATAGTCAGGGATCCATGAGTGACCCCTAAACAGTTCCTGAAAGAGTCTAAATTCCCTTCACTGAGATCTCCTGTAAGGTCAATACACTTATCATCCATTATATCTTCTTCCTTTGTTTTTAACCATTTGTTACTTTTTAAACAGAGATATTCAAACCCTGCTTCCTTTCTAAGGAGCAAGGAGCTGGGAAGACAGGCTTTCTCACTTTGGACTTTAGATGAACCACAAACCAAACTAGTTTTTCTGTTTAGATGAACTGTTTCCTGTGTGATGCATGTAGACCCATCATTTCGTGTGTGCCCTTTATTTTCTGGGGTGGTAATTCCAAAGAATAATCCCTCTGGTGCTTCAGGATTAGCAGAATGTATTGAGTAAGCACATTTGGTTCCCCTCCTAACACCTCAGCAGGGGTAAGGGTTATGCAAAAGCAGTGTTGTTTGTATGACAGCACCAAGACAGAGGGATATCTGAGCCCAGATTCAAAAGACCCCAAAACCCCCAAACCCAATATCATTGAGATATAATTCAAGCACCATATAATTCATTCATTTAAAGTACAAAACTCAATGATTTTACTACTGTCACAGTGGCAGAATTATTGCCACAATAAATTTTAGAACATTTTTACCATACTCTACCACCAAAGAATTGTATATGTTAGTAGTCACTCTCCATTTATCTCCAACCATCAGTAGGCACTATTAATTAACTTTCTAACTCTATAGATTTGCCTATTTAAATTATTTCATATTGTCGATTCTCTAATTCATGTGCTTTTGGTAACTGGATTTTTTCACTTAAGAGTTTTCAAGGCTCACTCACATTGTAACATGTATCAGACTATCACTCATTTTCTTGTTGAAATAGCATAGCATTGCATAAATATTGTATTTTATGTGTTCATTCATCAATTGATAGACATTTGAATAGTTTCCACTTTTTGCCTATAATGAATAATGCTGTGATATGCATTTATGTGAAAAAATTTATGAATGCATGTTTTCACTTTTCTTGGATATATATCTTGCAGCAAAATGGCTGGCTCACATAGTAATTCTATGGTTAGCACTTGAGGAACTTCCAGGCTGTTTCCAGAGTATCTGTACCACTTTGCACTCCCATCCACAGTGTGAGGGTTTCAGTTTTTCCATACCCTCTCCAGCACTTGTTATTGTGCATCTTTTTGGTTATAGCCATCTTAGGGATATCAAATGGAATCTCACAGTGGTTTTAGTTTGCATTTTCTAGTGGCTAATAATGTGGACAATATTTGAATGAAACTGGTCACTTGTATATCTGTTTTGGAGAAATGTCTGCTCAAATACTTGCCAATTTTGTTTTCTTAATATTGACTCTGGAGCCTTTTGTATTCTAGATATAAATCTCTTATCAGATGCATGCTATTCATCTATCTTCCTTTCCAGAGGTCATGTCTTAGCTCCACTGATTTTTTTAAAGCATCAAAGTTTTACTTTTGATAAAGTACAATTTATGTATTTTTCCCTTTTATTTTGTTTGGGTAGTTGGTATAATATCTAAGAAGACTTTTATTTTGATGAAATTTCTGAAAAGTGGAATTTCTGTGGGGTTGTCTTGACAAACCAGCATAGAAGCTTTGGCCCAGAACAGGTGGTAGGAACCAGGAACAGAGTAGGCAGGTAGCTAGCTATCAGTAGCAGCAGTAACATTCCACAATATCTACCCTTTACAAAGTACTTCTAAATTTCCAGAGATGTCTAACTTTTGCCTATATAGACTTGGTTGATTGTTATCAAAATCTGTTGAAAAACAAATCTTCTTAACTGCAGGTTTTAGCTGATAAAAATCCACATATAGAAGAATTAATTAAGATGCCAAAAATCACACAATAGGGCTCTGAATCCCCACCATCTCCTCACATAAAATGTTAACCACTACCTGTAACTTGGAAGCAGCAGGTTTGGGGTTAAGTGTGTGTTGTAGACATTCATTAAGATAATTAGGCAAGAATCTGTGGAACAGCCGGGCTGGTTCTTCTTAGTTCAGTCTAAGCCCTAGCTCTTCTTAGTAGACACACAGGGAACAACAGCCTTGTCTCCAGGATTACTGCTAATTAACAGGAAAAGAACCTGCTGATTGAGTCTACCACATCCTGACATGCTTCCCAGACTTCATTTCCAAATAAAAATTTGATATTTCTTCTACTGTCTCCACTTATAATGAGTTCCACAGTTAACACTTTGGAAAAATTCAACCTGATAATTTTTTCTTTAACTGAAATATTTAGATATTTGCATCCAATCTTTAAGTATTACCATTTATATTCTGCTCATAATCACCTTCCTATTTTATATTTTTGTATCTATTTTTGGATTATTAAAATATGTTTATTCCTTCTCTATCATATAATTAGCTTGTCTCTGACTATTATTTTAAGGATGTCTTTAGGGGCTAAAGTACACATCCTTCTTTTAATGTATAACATGTGTTTGTTTCTTATGAGACAATGAAAGGCATATCTAACACAGTGTATTTGTTACCCCCTATCTTTCATAGCGCTGTTGCATATTTACTTGATTATTCTTGTCTTCAACACTGTAAGATGTTTGGATCCCACATAATAAATATTCATGTAAGTTTATAAAAATATTTTTCTCTTTAATTCATAGCATTTTTATATTTTCCTCCAAGACAATCTTCATTTGCCCAAAGAACTCTACCTATTTTCTTTAGCATGTGGCTCTTGGTACCTATCTTAGTTTTTAAAATATTAATTATTTTTCCTTTAGTTTTGAAGGGTGTTTCCAAAAAGTATAGAACTCTAAATAAGAGATACGTTTTACAAGCCCTTAAGAAGATATTGTTTAATTACACCTTGCCCTCCATAATTTCAGTTGGAAAGTCATATGTTAGCCTTTGTTTTTCTGTTGAAGGTAAAAAAAAAAACCCTCCTTTTTGTGAACCTATGGCTCACATCTTAATGTAATCTTCTTATATTTGGTTTTAGTTTGTTTTACCACAAGTGGCCTAAGTTATCTTTCTAGGGGGTGCCAGAGGTACTTTATTGGCCATAATCAAGGGCCTGACGTCTTTTTCAATTCTACCATCTTGTGATCCCCTCCCCTCCCCTCCCCTCTCCTCTCCTCCCCTCCCCTCCCCTCCCCTTCTTTCTGTTACCTTCTTCCCTTCCCTTCCCTTCCCTTCCCCCCTCCCTCCCTCCCTCCCTCCCTCCCTCTCTCCCTCCCTCACAGCCCCTAGGGATTTACAAAAGTCCAACCTCTCTCACCTGTTGCTGATTTCTGAAAGGTACTTGTCTCAAACAGAAAGTGAAACTGAACATCTGCCTTCTGCTAAGCGAGCCTTCCTCAGAGAGCCTTCCTCAGAATCTCCTCCTTGCTGCCTTTGTAGTTCTCAGATACTCAAAGCAAATGCATTTAAAAAATCTTTTATATAGTACTCATAGCTGCTTTCAGTGGAAAGGCAGGTTTAATATATGCTAGCTAGTCAAAGATAGAAGATGTCAATAATTTTCAGCTATTTTTAGTAGTTTTGGAACTTTCTATTCATGTATTTCCTGTAAAAATTACTTTCTCTGTTTTTATCGCTCCATCAGCCAACACTGCATGCTGGCAATCCTTTCAAGATGCCTTTTTTTCACCATGGCCTTTTTCCTTATTGCCAAAGTCTGTTGCTTACTGTCACTCTGAGACCACGTCCTATTGCTTTGCAAAGGTGAAGATTCGACTTTATTTTTAGTATCTATAATACATTACATAATAGCTTTGATATGCAGAAGATCTGACATCTTTCACATTTATGTACTTAGAACCCAATTGTAAGTGGTACAGTCTTTGTACCGCTCCCTGGTTTTTATCACTTCTCTTGCTCGTTATCATAAGCAGTCCCTTCATATTGAAGAATTATCTCTGCTTCACATATCCTTCTATTTTTCCAACATTGTACAGATCAAAACATGTAGCAACATAAAAGTAGATCACAATATTTGTGTATCTTTGTTCAATTTGATTTTTTTCTCAGTGCTCTGTAAGATCTAAGTTTTCTTCCTTTCCTCCTTTCCTCTCCTTCTTAAAACTCAGTGTATAGTCGAGGGCTAACCTTGAACTCTGTATCCTCCTGTTTTGGTATCTCTAGTGAACCACTACATCCAGGTTCATGTTTCTAAGTGTTGTACCCCCCAAGTTAGACAGGAGACTCTCTCAGAAGGATACTTTTTGTTTAGATTTGTCAAGAGAAAAAAAAATGAAGTAACATTGGCTTAGGGCATGGAATGCTGAGTCAAGAGGTCACTGTAAGCAGATCTCAATTCCCCTTCCAACTGAATCTTTAGCCTGGGTTGTAGACACTGCCTCACCATGCAAGCCGACATTTGAAATATCATTATCTTCTGCTGACAAGGAATCCCCATCTCCAAACTATGCACAGAGTGAGGCTGCTCCTAATTGCTTTTCCACAACACAGTTTAACTTCTGCCAACAGCAGTCACAATTCCTAATGAGATATAATTTATAATTTCCTTGAACTGAACATGTCTTGTTGCCACTTTCTAAAATGTTAGCATGCTTTCCAAGACTGTTCAGATCTGTGCTTTTCCAGATTTCAATCTTAAGCCCAAATAAATGTAATTTTCTTTGTTATTAACTAGTCGTCAAGTTTTTAGCAGGTGCTAACATTTAATCATTTGACATTTAACCTTGCTAAGAGCTCCTTATGAATGATTTGAGATGACTAGAATGAAAACGTGACTGTTAGAGTGGCAAAAAGCTCCATAAGATTAACTTGTCAAAAAATAAGAATCTCTGGGTTAGTTAGAACCTTAAATTTGCAGTTTTTCCAGCATGTGACAACCCCTAACAGGGTGGTTTGACCATAAGTCCTGCTAAAGAGATGGGTGGGATGTGCAGAGCATTAATGAGACTGTGAACTCTTCCTGCCCAGAATCCCTGCCTCATAGTCAGTGCTTATGGACCCCATTATAGACATGAGAAGTCTATGTATGTTTTGCCCGCTTAAAAGCATAATCTTTCCTTTTCTTCTTTATATCTCTTTTCTAACCAAGCTTTCCCTCATGTTTTGCACTGCCCAACACCTTGTATTTTTTTGCTTTCTCTCTGAAGCTCCCTTCTCCCTGCCATGTGACTGCCAGTCAGCCAAGGGTCTTGTCTATCTCCATGGCAGCTATAAAGCAGCATGGTTTCATGGCTTTCTTCCTCCTCCTCTCCATTCCTCTCTCCAAGGTGGCTGCTGAGATCTTCAGCTTGCCTACACTGAGGATTTTTCCTTAAATTCTAATAAAGTTCTCCTAAAGCTTCTGTTTGAGTCCATTCTTAAATTATTTTATGAATGAGACTAAGGACCTTGCGGGGGACCTGTTTCTTCCATGTATCATCTTGGCAACTCTGGTTGGACTCCAAAAATTCGAAGAACTTGTTTGTTTAGGAGCATGGGTTTTTTTTTTTTTACCAGTACATGGGCATTTGGAAGACAGACATGCAAGCTCCTTTGTCTGTCTTACCTCAAAGCCTTTGAAATCATAAAAAGCTATGCCTCTCAGAGAGAGAAAAACGTTTTAAAAGCTCCATTTCGTCTGTCTTGATGTACAGTGATTCCCTCCAAGAATCTGGGAGTCTTTGGATTAGGTCTGGGGGAGAGGAGAAAAATTAGAGGGACTTGGGCCCTGGGCCATAATGTTGAGCACCAAGCATTGCTTGGGCCATATGATCAAAAGGCAGCTGCTTTTCTAGGTGGAGCTAAGGAACTTAAATTCCAGTAAACACGAAGAGTCACATACTATTCTCAGGTTGCACATGTGTTCTCAGAGCAACTGTCCAACTATGTGAGCTGGGCACAGCTCCCCCTTTCTTCTGTTCCCTTCATGAGTTTCTTTCCCAGCAACAGTTTGTATCTAGGAAGAGTGAGATCCAGAGGGCATAATTTTACAGTTGGTGGTAAGAAACATGGACTCCTTTCCTTGGTTTGAGACCTTGAAACTCTGTCCTTTGCTTTTCTATTTGGAGTCCTACCTACCTAAGGGTAATTTCTCCTGCTATATAAGTCTGATTTAATTGAGTGCTTTCTAAAAGAAAAAGGAGTGGCTGTCCACCTTTCGCCTGTGAAATGTATGGATCCCACAGGGCTCAAGCTATGGTTGGGGATGGGTACATTTTATCTTGGAGCCAAGCTCACCACAGGCAAAAAGGAGCTATATGGCTTTGTTGCCACCAGGAGTGGTGACATCATCAAAATGCAAGAAACTACTTGATTTGGTCACCATCGTGGTTGATGATATCATCAATATGGGGACAGCCACATGACTTGATCATCATCTCTTGGTTAGTGATAGCTTCTAAATGGTAGTGACCCATGTGACCTTGCCACCATCTTGACTAATCCAACCACGATGTAGCACAATTCAAAATGGTGACACCCAGAAATTTACTGATACTACTGAGCCCTAATGGATCCTACTACTCTGAAAATTCCCATACTACAGTATTTAATCGTATGTCCCAAACTTCTTGCAAGATTTTTCTGTTTTGGTTTTCACTTTTTTGGACTTTTGATGGGATCATAGAAATAAAAAGTTCTGCAACTCCAACACAGACTCTATTTCCATATGCTAATGACAATGTATACTTTTGTCAGATTAAGGAAGTAATATCAGACCTTTATGGTGGGATTTTGGATTTTAACATTATTTACATGATTTATTCAATGGTTTCTATTTTGGATTTTAACACTTTTGTATGACGTTCATCTGTTTCTAAAGAGGATTATTTTGTATTTTGACATCTTTTTGTATGACATATTTACTGATTTCTAGGTGACTTTTGGATTTTTAAACTGTTTTTCATAATATATTTATTAGTTTCTTAAGGAGGCTTAGAGTTTTTCTACCGATATGCTTCCAACTTTAGGCAGCTACCAAGGGAAACTCATGTGAACTTAATGTATCCCAGGACTAAACGTTGCAAAAGATAAGCTGATACCAGCAGGTAGCTGCAGATAAGGGAGGCAATAAAGGAGGCTTAGGAGGGAGGCTTACAATGAGGGTTCTGGTGGTCTTATTTCCTACCCTTTCTACACTGTGATTCCAAGCCCATTTTTTCTCTAGGATAGATTATTTCCTTCTCTGATACTTGGTTGTTCCATGTTTGCTTTTGTTCCTGCCTCATTATCCCCTGGGCACCTCTGCTTTTCACTTTCTAGTTTCAATGTCGTGGACAGACTAAAGAGAAAGAGCATTCTGATATCTTATCTTTCCAAGTTCTTTTAGGAACTGTTGTTATCTGTGTTCCTTATTCTCCAGATTATGGCTACTTAATCCAAGATTATGCATAGCAAATTATAATATATATATATACATATATATATATATATATATATATATATATATATATATATATATTCTAATCCAGGAAGACTGAATCACCACAGCTATCAAGTTTGCCTTTTATCTAGTTTGAAAAATGAAATATGGGCTAGCAAATTATAAATTTTAAAAAAGGGGGTTAGGAGAACATTTAAGGGAATATTAAGATTCAATTCGCTAGAAAGCCAAATTTGGAAGCTTTCCCTGATTTATATAATCACTAGAAGGTGGCTAACTTCCTTGATACATGTGTTGTATAGGTTTTATGGATGGTGGATAGGCAGAATAAGATTAACCAGGCAAAATGCAGAAAGAACCCATTAAGATCACAGGGTATTTGAGAATCACTTCAGTAAGAGTGCACAATCCAAAAAGAACCTTCCCCCATTCTTTAGGGCCACTAATAACTAGTGGGAGGACACAGGTACTGAAGCCCACATTGATAAAGATATGGAAGACAGTGACTAATTTGACAGGTGCTGTCTTTTCTTATCATCACTCATGGGAAAGAGATAAGAGGCTTTCTGGAGGACACTCTAGAAAGGGAGACAAGAAAAACTTGTGAGATGATCCAAAATATCTTTTGTTTCAGAGATGGATAACCATTTGTCATACAGATCATATAGGCAAAATAACTCAGGCCTGACTTGGAAAGACTCCCCAGGCTGTATTCTTACCCTTTGAAATCTCCTTGATCCACAGACCGTAAGAAAGAAACACATTTTTTCTGCAACCAGAAATGGCCTGAAAACAAATTGGAGGAAAATAAACTGGCCTCTGATGGGAACTATCAGGAGGGGAGGTTCTTAATCAGTCTTTCAGATTGTCTGCCTGCATTTACAGACACAAGCTAACTGACTATGGATATAACCTCTCATGCATCTGGTCACCTCAAGTATAGTCAGGAATGATCTCAGTTTTGGTAAACGCAGATACTTCTGTCAGTCTGATCCTGCTTGATTATAGGTACTCACCGCCATAACTTTATAAAGTTTATAAATATCAGGGGACCTCTAAAAATCATATATTCTTTCTCTTGTAAATCCCCATTCCCAAAGCAAGACCCAACTAATAAAAACTCACCGAGACAAATGTATGCAGGTTATAAGAAGGACTTTCAGTCCAGGGGCTTTCAGTCCAATCAGTAGTTACAGGACTCAGCAACTCTCCTGTTCAATATAAAGCACTGAATTAAGTTCTGCAGAAAAACAAATGCCTTTTTTTTTTGTATGAATTGTATTGGCAAATTGTCATGCACTGTTTGAGCTCACTGAGAAGCTGGTTCTGGAGATGAGCCTGGCCTTTCACTTCAGACTCAAGAATGTTCATTCACCTCAAAATGTTGTCTTGGGTCATGCTGGCTCCCCAAGTCTGTAACAAGGGAAAAGAGCACAAAATAGCCTAAAAGTAAAGGCATTGTGCCCTTGAAAACAGCCAAGGGATAAACTAATTCCAACAGAGGTTATTCTTTATCTCATGATATTAAAAAATATATAGTAAAAGCAGCTAGTAAGATCCTCCATTTTTCCACAGCAAAGAGGAATGTAGCTAACACAGATTAATGTAAATGATATATAGTAAGCACAAAGATTTATTTAACTACTTAGTGAATGAACCAATGGGATATATAATTAAATAAACAAATAAAGACTGTTTGTAGTCCATGGAGAGGATAAAGAGGACACTCTGCCTAAAAGTCCTTAGTCAGTAACTCCAGAATTACAGTTTTCCTTAGTTGATCTCTGATGGATGTTATGAGCATCAATTTGGAAACATTTTGCTATATACCTGCTGCTTTTCTACTGCTCACAGTCATTCAAAACCTAAAGCACGGTTTTGGTAGACCACTCTCTGAATTACATAAAGTAAAAAAGATTTTTGACTGTCTTGTGTTTTCGATAATGTTTATCTTGGAAATTATAAAGTCCCAATGTGTATGCAGGTAATTTATTATATTATCATACATGTGTAATTTGGATTCATTTTTTACTAAAAAGGGCACAACACTCTCTTCTGAGTCAAACAACAGTTGCCTTCGTGACTTCAGCTGTGCCTGCTTGCAGAAGATCATTACAACCATGTCTGTTGACTATCATTTTCCTACATAAAAGGATGAGTAAGCAAGGTTGTTGGAGCCTCACCTAAGTATCTACCCACTCTTCCTAGCCAGTTGTATGACGTAATCCTGACCTAACCACACACGGCCTCCTGGCTCTTGGGGAAGACTAAAGTATACAACTTGGGAAGGTTAGAGAGTGGGAGTTTGACCCATGAGGCTATGGGAAGTCAACGTCCCTGCTGAATAAAGACTTTCCAGTGCAACTGCTCTCAGATCACCCATGTACCTGCCAGTAACCCTTTACTCATGCTCTGTTAGTAGGACAGATATACTCATTGGTTACCCAGGGTGAACTTTAATATAATCAAACATTGATTTGACACTAAAGCCTTAGAAAGGGGGTAAACTTTGCTTAGTACTCCCTGGAAGAAAATTCTCACAACAGATTGAAAATTTATTTGCTGATATTATGTTTCATGGTATTAAGAAAGAAAATGAAAAAGGTGAAAGATGTTAGAAAGAAATGAAAATGGCAATATTTTATTAAGGACTTATGTATACAGATTAAGATAACTGGGTGCTTCCAGAATCAAAAAGAAAAGGAGAAAGTTTATACAAGTGATGAAGGTCTGAGTAGATTTAAGGTTTATGAAAAATGGTAATTAGCAATAATATACAGATAATCTCAAAATATCTGAGGTCAAAGTTCAGTCAACCTCTGCTTAAACTAATGGAGCTATTGATCTATTCTTGCTAATAATTATAAGGGCTGGCTTAAGGAACAAAATATATGTTCAGTCAAAGTTTATTTAAGAGTGTTTGGTTTTTACTCAAGCTTTATCTACTTATTACACAGTAATAAAAAGGATTAGATTGATATAACTAACCTTCTTGGGTATTTAATAACCATACTTGGAAGTCTATATTACTCTGATCAGAGGGTCTTAAAGGGAACATTTTTTGCCCTTGCTTTCCAAGATCTAAGTCCCAGGGAACTATGAGGCATCTCTCAAAATGTCCTGTAACTGTGGTGAACCACCTGTCCTCTTGTTCAGGGAGATCATGGAGACCCTACCAAATGAACTCAGACCAGTGTCTACCCTACAAATAGGAGGATCAACACAGAGGAATAGTTTCCTCAGTGCTAGCAAATGAAGCCATGGTCAAACAAGCCCTTGAACTTAGCCTCATAAAGATGGAACAACTGGTAAAAGGAAGGAAAATGTAATCCTGTCACCCCTGATGACCAGATCCTCAGCTGAACTTAAGCGTAAAAACAAATTTGTTAATTTGGGCCAACTAATGGTCTTAGACACCTAACAGAAAAGTATAATCAAAGATTAAAATTATTGGTATATTTTTAAGAAACCAAGAAATTAAACTTTCCAAATATTAGGCTTAAATTCATGTAAGATGTTATTTAGACAATTATTTCTCACTAATGATTTTATTCTTAATAAGAAAATGCTGCCCAGATGTAAGGCTTCAGTTCTTGGCCTAGTTCAACACTGAGGTACCTACCTGCAGCCAATAGAGACAGGTCCACTATTGTTTTAACCTTATAATTAAATAATGCTAATAAATAAAATATGCTAATAAGCAGAAATATGCTAACAAGTAATAAAAGTAATGCTAATAAAAAATAGTGTTAATAATAATAAAATAATTAAATAGTGAGATGGATACTCTTGGAAGCTGTTCTAGTCTGCTTTCAACTGCTATGATGAAAATACTGACCAACACCAACTTGGAAAGGAGAGGGTTTATTTGGCTTACAGCACAGTATATCATCAAGGAATTCTAAGGCAGGAACCCAGGGCAGGAACCTGGAGCAAAGGTCACGGAGGTACACTGCTTACTGGCTTGTTCTCCTAGCCTGTGCTCAGCCTGGTTTCTTATACAATAGAGGACCACTTGCCCAAGGGTGGTACCACCCACAGTGATCTAGGTTCTCACACATTACTCAAACAGTGAAGGAAATGCTCCATAGACACGGTCACAGGCAAATCCAATGAAGAAAATTCCTCAGTTGAGGTTCCCTCTAACAAGGTGTGTCAGTTGACAACTCAAGCTGTCCCTTATCAAGAGATTCTAGTGGACTTTGATTTGGATGTTTTATTCTTTTATTTTAAATTGAAATTTTGTGAATTTCCAACAATATATTTCGATCATATATAGATCACCTCCCCTATCTGCACCCCTCTTATAATCCTCCCTGCCAAAATACATGTACTCTGTCATATATATTAAGGCATATAGAGTCAAGCTTGTGTCCACAAATGTCCTCCAGAGTGCTCACATCCACTGGAGCCTGGGTAACCTATCTAGAATGACACCTTTAAAGAAAACTAACTTTCTTCCAATACTTATCAATTGTCAGAAATATCTCAGCTAAGGTTGGAGCTTCTTATCCATTTCCCACTTCTATTTTGGGATTTTGTCTAGCTGGAGCTTGTGTGAGGGACTTCTGTATGCTGTTGCTATTGCTGTGGATTCATATGAGCAACTTCCCAGTTCTCTGAAAAACTAGCTACCTTGTGGTCATCTACTACTTCTGTCTCTTACAATCTTTCCACCCCCTCTCTGACAATGGTTCTGAGCCTAGGGTGGCAGAGGTTTGATATAAGTGTCATACTCAGGGAAAAGCATTCTGAAATCTCTTATTCTCTGCATTTTGGCCAGTGGTAGCTTTTGGGTTAATCACTATTTGTTGCATGAAGAAATTTCTCTGGTGAGAGTTGAGAGATGCATTAATATTCTTTCTTTCCTCTGTTCTGGTATGTTCCCTGTGCCTTAGTTATAAAGGTTGCATTGTAGATGTGTCATTTGGGACAATCTCATGAATGCTAATTCTATGCATTTGACCAGATGTGGAAATATGTAAAGTTCATCATGTGCTGCAAACGGAAGCTTCTTTGATGAATCATAAGAAGTACATTTGTTTGTAAATATATGAATACATATTTAGAATATAGTAAGAAATATTGGTCTAGGGATGTGACAAAAGTAGGTTTTTCTCTAGGATCTCTGACTTCTACAGGAATGTATATTTGGATATGTTTACAGTACCACACATAAATTCTCTCCCATTGAGCAGGCCTTAAATCCAGTTAGGGGGCTGGAGAGATGACTTATTGGTTAAGAGTAAGATTTGGATATTTTAAATTACTCCCCCCCCAACTTTTCCTGGTTCTCTGTCTGGAACTTGTAACAAACCTTTATATGTCCTTAATATTTCCTCCCCAGCAACAGGTAAGAACTTCCCTTCCTCCTTATATATAGCCAAAAGTTATACACTTTTGGTGTATTTTAGATAGGCCGACTGAAGGAATACCCCAATTGCTACACCCAGCACCCCTCTTCATCACGGTAGAAGCCAGAACAGTCATTCTCTCAGTTTCCTTTTGGCAATTAGGGTAACTTTTACAGAGTGGAAACTTTTAAGAACAGGAAGTAAAAATTGGCTAGGCAGTTTCGGATAAAGAGACCCAAAAGAAATTAATCAGTTCTGTCTTGGCTAAAAGCAAAAATGTCCTTGGGCCTCTTGGCAGCCTACTCTGTGCCAACCTACTTGGTTGCTTTGAAGTGGCTTTAGAGATTTTAGGGTATCCTCTTTAGAGATGATAATGCTAGAATAACAAAAAGCCCTATAAGATTAACTGGTCAAAAAATAAAAATATTTGGTGTGGTTAGAACCTTAACTTTGTAGTTTTTCCAGGTTGACCACCTGGTCATGGAACCATCCTTAGATGGGTGGATTCACCTTAAGTCGTGCTTAAGAAAATGTGCAGAATACCTAGTGCAGTAATGAGATGGTAAACATTTCCTACTCCAAATCCCTGCCTTCTAGTGCAGGTCTTACAGAACTGGCCCCAGACATGAGCACTCCATAAGTTATGCCCACTTTTCTGAATTCTTTAGAAAAGCAAACATCCTTTGCTTCTTCAAATCTCTTTTCTAACCATGCTCTCCCTAATGCTTTGGGATGTCCAGCATGTTGCATTTCTTTACTTTTTCTCTGAGGCTTCCTTTCCCTCCCCAACATGCGGCTGCTTGTCTGCCATGTGTCTGACCTCCATGGTGGCACTAAACCTGCATGGCCTCATTTTTTTTTTCTTCTCCCTTCAATTCCCTCCTCAAGGCAGCTGCTAAGATTTATAGCTCTCCTGCTTTGAGGATTTTTCCTGAAATTCTAATAAAATTGTCCTAAAGCTTCCTTTGAGTTCATTTTTAAATTCTTTATGAATGAGACTAAGGACTCAGGGGGACCTGTTTCTCTCTATATTATAAACTTTTCCCCAAGAATATACCTCAGGAGAATTTGAAGACAAGGAATGCCCAAACTGCAGAAAAACCTGTGAGTAAAAATTGAAACCACTAAATTACAGCATACAGTCTCAGCCTGCCGCCTCTCCCCATCTAGTTAGTTGCAAGACTTTGTAGAGATAAACCAAGAAAAAAATACATGAAAGAAGATGGAGGCTAATGAGGTCAGGGGTTAGTTGAACAATCTGTATATGGAACACAGACTATTGAAAAGGGATTTAATTCTAGTGATTTAAAGATCCAGACCTCATTGAGAAGAACTGCAGTGATTTAAAGGAAGAAGTGACTTAACAGGCAATGTTAACAGAGAATATTTGCTTATATAACGCGAGGGGAGAAACAGCAAAGCAATTTGGCAGTGAAAGGAAAAAGAAGAGTCCTATAAAATAAACAGGAACTGTAAGATAGGAAAACTGAAAAGCTTTTCTTCATTCTTAACACAAACAAAAAGGAGACTGTTAAGTACCTAAACTTTTCTATTCTTTCACAAGAGGGCAGCCTTAGATGAGGAACCTCGTAGAATACTCCACTGTTAGGAAAACAAGACGAAGATGAGCTACGTCCAGATAGTTAAATGGAAGTGTGGTCATTTCATTGCTTGCCCTTTTCACTAAACAATATACTTTGGAGTGTTCCATGTCAGTATGTGTAAATTGATCTCATTATTTTACTTTATATTATTTTATAGTATGATGTGTATTTTGAGATGTTTCCAGTCTTTTTAACATTAGGGTTCGAGAGGCTTAGCTTTACCTTTAATCCTCATGCTACCTCAAAGATTCTGTTTCCTCATTGTAAAGTAGGACAGGGTAATGGGGATAGTTGAGGGCATACCTGAAGGATTAATGAAGACATATTCACAAATGATTAAAAAATGACACACTAAGCAAACATAACTAGACACAAGACTCAACACCTAATTTCTATGATCAAAATGTTGTATGCATTATTTCTTTTAATATGTTAATTTATACTAGGATTGAGAATACAAAGTGTAACATCAGAGTTGTAGTTTCTTTGTGTGTATCATCAGATATAACACAGAACTGAATTTTAACCACTAGACTCTGATTCATAATGAACTAGTAGAAAGAATTTGCTTACTGTTAATGACATCAGATTCAATTATAGCTATTTCTCATACCCACATATATACATGAGTACAGTATTCCTAGATGATCAGGCTAATCATCTAATCCTAAGAATGAAGCATACCTCTGGTGACCTGGCCTTTAGGTACTCCTCAGTGACCCTTTGCACTCTTCTTCTTTCCCTGGTTAGTAAAGATGATGGTAAAGGCCTTCTGTCTGCTGTGATCTGGGACCAAGTTCATAGAGAGTAGAAGTGGCTTATTAGAAATCAGAACGGTCCATTTGAATAAAAAAGATATTTACCAAAGATGTTTCCATTTTGCCAAAAATGCTTTAGGTGTGAAGGGCTCAAAACTGTACTTAGGTAGACTTCCACAACAGTCTTCATTGGGGAGGACATCACCAGTACTGGACCTGACCAGGGAGGACAGTCTTATCCCCTAAAACATGTTTGTTCTAGATGCAAACACTTTAACTTAAAATTGTATTTTTTTTGTTCTTCCAAGGTATCTTTCTAAATTTCTAGATCACCGTTCATTTGTGGTCCAAAATTAAACAGAGACACACAGAAATATGTGTAGAGGGCATTTGGAATCATTATGGTTTTGTAGATTCTTGTTCTGTTATATCATATAGAACAAAACGTAGGACTGGGGCGGTGGCTCCGTTAGCAAAGGTGCCTGCTGCCAGATAGGATGATCTGAGTTTGATTCCTGGGACCCACATGGTGGAAGAAGAGAACTGACTCTACAAAGTTGTCCTCTGACCTCCACATGCACTTCATGGCCTGCATGTGCCCCCCCATAAAAATGTAATCAAAAAGCAAGTATGCACATGAACATAAACATACACATGAATACTTTAGAACCACAAAGCATTTTGATTACCAGAATAAGTGTGTCTGTCTTACCATCCAAACTTTTTTTTTCACTGTGTCCTTTATCTCCAGTTGGATAGGATGAGGGCATTCATCTTGATTTTAGTGTAGTATGCACCATCGCTATAAATTTATATGAGCAAATTCTCAGAAGCTTAAAAGACTCTGTCTTCTTGTCATCATTCACCACCTCTGGCTCTTACAATCTTCCCATCCCTCTTCCACAATGGTCCTTAAGCCCTGGGTGGATCAGGTTTAATATAGGAGTCCTGTCCAGGGGCATGTACTCTTCAATTTTTTATGCTCTACTCTTTGGCCACTTGTGGCCTTTTGTGTTCATTGCTCTCTGTTGTATGAGGAAGGCTCACTGGAGAGAGCTGGGAGCTGCATTAGTATTCTCTCTACCCTTTGTTCTACTATATTCCATGAGCCTTAGGTGTAGAGGTTTCAATGTAGGGCTGGGCATCTCACAGACCATTTATTCTCTGTATGTAACCAGTTGTAGAATTGTGTAGTAGTCTGCATCTGTTGCAAAAAGAAGTTTCTTTGGTGAATACTAGTCTGTAAGTATAAGGATTCTTATTTAGCTGACAGTAAGAAATTAAATTTGTTTATGGGTGTGACAGATGTAAGGTTTTCTCTGAGATCTCTGATCTTTCCAGTTTTATGCATTTGGCCACACGAGTTCCCTCCCTTTAAGTGCAGTTAGATAACTATTGATCACCCCCAAGATAAAAGTGCCACAACTGCCACAATATAGTTTGCTCTGTTGGTCATTGTTGTGGTTATTAGAGTTTAACACTGGGGTCGAACCACTGATTTATTTTATCCCTTGGCAGCTTGCACAGTGTTTTATGAGAGCTGGTCTTCAGGGAGGAAGTTTCTAGGTCAGTTACAGCTCCATTGTTCCAAGTCCTGTGTCCCAGGTATGTCTTATATTCAACAATAGGGTTTTATCTTCAAGTTGAGGGAGGTAATCAAGGACTGTATCAAGAGCTTGTATTATTTTGGGAGTCTCTTGGACTACCCTGAAAGGGAGATTTCTCCTGTCTGGCACTGTGTTTCTTGATATATAATGAATACATAATAAATAATGCTTAGGTGGTATGAAAAACCAGAGGAAAATGTATTAGCTCAAAAGCCTATTGAAAAATACACACACAGTATTTGTGCATGAGTGCGTGTGTAAAGCTATGTGTAGTGATGTAACTGGTAGAATTTTTATATAGTTGGTATGAGTGAGGCCGTCTTGGTTTTGAAGTTCATGGTGGGAATGTTTTTTTTTTCCTTTTCATTCAGCCCTGGACATTGAATGCAGGGTGTTGTGCATATCAGGCAAACACTCTACCATTGAACTATACATTCAGTCCTTGTTTAAGCAATTTATTATTTGTTCATTTTATTTAAGATTTCTCTATATTAATTTTTTTTTCAGTTTTGTGGATAACATGCTGGTTGCTATGCTACAGTATATAAGATACCACACCCTTTACAAAGCTTGTTAAACTTTGTTTAGCTTGAAACTTTGTTTATGTCTTTTCAACTTATCATCCTTTTTTTCCCTTTATCTTGAACATTCCTAAACTTTAATTCAACATGTAGAAAGCCTGTTAGAGAATAGATTCTCATCAGAAATAAGACATGCTGAGATTGTTCCATTTTATTTATCCTTTGATTCAAACAATCCAGGATTCATTTTTTACCTCTTCAGGAAGGAAAGGCAGGGCTCTGTGGTGATTATGTGTGTCTACATGTGTTGTTCTCTGATATTCCACTTCTAGTCTGAACTCCGGTAACTCAGATTTTATCATTAGTAAAATGTGAGCAAAACAGCAAGAAGGAACAGTGGGACTGAAAGCATTTTTAGCAAGCTGTAAATGTGATGGGGGTCTCTGAGCTTCATTAACAGCCCTTGTCCTGGTTGGCTTCACAGTTCGGTTCCATTGGGTCAGGATGGCATTTCTAGCTCCATCCCACTTCCCTGGTCCCATCAGTCGAAACTGATATGGACTGCAAGGGCCAAAGTACACCTCTAGAGCCAGCTGGGGATCAGTCAGGAAGAGCCAGGGTATGTTAGGCTTGGCCCCTATGAAGGAGCTCAGCTCATCCATATACGTGATGTAATCTGTCTGCAAAGTATGGCTCTGGCCAAACCTGAGAACAGAAAAACAAAGTTTATATGAATGTCACAGTTGTAAACTGAAGCATTAATTTTTCTTTTTCTGTCTTATAGCACATTCAGTTATGCTTTATCTCTCTTCCCAAGTAAAATTGTTTATTATCTATTCTTTGGGTGGGTTGTATTTTTTCCTTCTTTCCTAATCTCTGAGTTTGCTGTAATTTTGACTTTTAACCCCTGGCTATGTGGCCTAGCGTGAACCAGCTCTCTGGATCAAGGCAACTGAATAACTTGGCAGGCTCTTTCTGTTTTTAATGTGGTGTTGGGGACTAAACCCTGGCCTCCCTTATGCTGAGTAAGTATTTTTGTGTCACCGAACTACATTCTCACCCCATTTAGTGTGCTTTTGAACACATGATTTTTTGTTTGGGACTAGACTTACTTTGTACCCAGACTAGAACTCTTTAATGTGACCGAAGATCACCCCAACTGGCTGCAATCTTCCTGCCTCAGCTTCTAGAATGCTAGTTCCAATGATTATTCTCTATGTGGCATTGCATAGAATTCTCCATGTTGAATTTATGCTAGTTTATTTAAAATTTAGATTTTCCATAGTTTTAACACTGTTAGAATGTATTAAGATACATTGTTTCATCCTTTCAGTTGGAGTGTGGCCTAATGTGATATAAAGAAAACTAAAAAATAGCTTGATGGTGTTGGAATTTGAACCTTTCTTTCCCTTTCTTTTCATTCTTATTGGCCCCTAAAGGAAAGCCTGAGAAGATGTATTGATTATTAACACTAGTAATGTTCATCTCTGAGAGATGTCCTTTGAAATGCATGGGGTTAGATGGCATGTGAAGATTCCATTTCTTCTCTCCTCTAGACCCTTGAGCTGCTGTCTATCCTGGGGTATTCAATAAAACAGTATGTTAGAGGCTTGAAAGAGGAAAGAAACTTCCTATGACCATTTATTTATCCAAGTCACGATCTAGTATTTAATTATAATTTCAGTATAATTTTGATTTTGATATATAATTTAAATAAGATTTTCTTTTATAAAATAATTAACATGAAAATGTGCATTTAAATATCAGCCATCTAGCCACTTAGAGCACTTTCTACAAGCTATACTTGAAAGCATATATTGAATCAAAGGTGAATACTCTCTTTAGCAGAAACAGCCAAGGTAGCTAAAGTCAATTTAAGTTTTCATTTGAATTTCTTATTACAGCAAATTAAGCCTGCTGCTCCAATTTCCAGCCAGCTAACTACTTTCTTCCAGAGAGGTAGATTTGGGGGAAAGATATGGAGTAATTTCTCACCCTCAGCATACTTGACATTTTGAGTCAGACAATTCATTGCTTTTTTGGACTGCTCTTTGTGAGATGGGGTGGTTAGAAGCACCCAGTGTCTTATACATAAGAAACTATTAGCTGTCATCTCTACATGCAAGGACAATAAATATCTCAAGATTTTTCCATCTGTGGAAGGCAAAAATTACTCTCTTCTAAGGTTACAAGAACAAATAATAATGACTATTTTCCTGCCTAATATAGCCCAATTAGACCAATAATTTAAAAAATATGAACTGTGCTTGGTGATAATATTACTGACTTTATTAGTTTTTTTTATATATAAGGCAAATTTTAGGACATAGATGATTGGCAACTGTAATTGCTTACCACTTGAGTTTTTTCCCCATTTTCTCCTCAATGTCATCCATCATTTTACTTGTAGTTGGCAGAGTACATGTGTCTGTCAGAGAGAGAGAGAGAGAGAGAGAGAGAGAGAGAGATATCAACAAAGACAATGAAATAAGACATATAATGACAGAAGATGAAGCCCATTTAGTATTTATGAAACATCCCTCAAAAAATTTTGTAATAAGAGCAGCTCTCTTTGGTATCATTGGCAAAATGACAAGTCATAGACACCAGGAACTGAGCTGTGGATTAGCCTTTGGGGATGGAAAAGCTGGTCTGAAGTGCGATGAATACAGCAGAGATGTTTGTAGCTTTAAGTCACCCAACCTCATATTTCTGCAGCATTATAGAGGCCTAATCCCCAGCATACTTCTGCTAAACATCATTGCACATAATGGTGCAATCATTTCTTCATACTTTTCGTTTATGTCCCTTGTATTATAATATCTCTCAAGTAATGATCTGGAAAAGTAGTTGACTCTAAAGTACGTCTCAGGTGAAGTAGGTAATGGCAGGAAGCATGTGATTTCAATGTCAGCCTACAGCCAAGGAGGATGTTTATTATGGGATGGCAGAAAAGCTTTAGCATGTCACAAATTTCATTCCTTGTGATTGATTACAACTTATTTACCTCTGTAACACTGAAAGGTTGCCATGACATTTGTAGTGTATGAACACTCCTAGTCACGTGAACATCTTACCTCTGCTTGATAGCACCTTGTGGTTATTATTTGCTATGTACTCCACTAGAGAGTAAGGGACCATTTAGTCTTTTAATTTGGTGTTGTGTTCTAAGTAAGTGCTCAGATAGAGCCTGGCATGTAGTAGATACTCAGTGAATGTTTGTTGAATGAATAAATGATACCCTTTGTGTCATGTGAGTTTTCTAGATTTGTGTGCTATAACTTTTTTGGGAACTTCAGGCTCTGGGTAGGCTGTTGGGCTTTTGAAGAATAAAAGACAATAGAAATATTTTATAGGAGAGCAGTCTTATACAATGGAAAAATAAACTCCATTTTATTCTAGCTCACTTTTGCTTTACCCTGTGGTTCTGCCCAGCCACTCCCACTGTGGTCAGCCAGCTAGAACTGGTCCTTATGAAGGTTACACCTGCAGTCTCAAGGGATGCATTGTTTCTACAATACTGGGAAACTTATATCTAGCCAGGTAGTGCATCCTCTCTTAGCTATACAAAATGGAACCCATGGTTTCTGCAATTCTGAGAAACTTGTTTCTAACTGAAACTTAGAAATTCTTTGTTAATGAAAACCTCTTTCTTGACTGCCCTGCCCCTCCCCCGGTATGGTTTAATCGTGGTGATAATAACTGTGGTCACTGGCTTTTCCCTGGCATGATGTAAGGGGCATGATGTTTAAGCTTTACAAACGGTACCCTGCCTTTTCTTAGGGTTGAGAGTTCTGCTGGTGTTATCCCCTTCTTGGCCACTGACTATTATTAAAGGACTCTTGACCATCACTGTGTAGTGTTCCTCTGTGCCTCATGCTTGGTATTACACTTATGCACAATTTTATGACAAAATTCCTTTAAATAATCATTCTTCATACTGTATTTGGAATAGTAGAACAATTTTAATATATTTTCATTACAAGTTTCTGTGGACCGTATGTAAGAAAGTTATATGTACATTGCTCAAGATTTTTGAGCCCTCGAATAAAGACTCTTCATAATCTTCATGGTCAATGGCATTGGAGAAACTGAATCAATCTGTTTGAGTCATTGCCTTTCTCCATGCAATCTACATTTACGCACATAAGAATTCTTGTGCCCCTGAGACCCTGTGTTCTACAGTGGAGTAATGCAGAGGAAGACTTCGAACTGAATGAAAGATATAACGCCTACACAGAGATACACCGAAGTCTCCAGCGTGCCTCATCAGCTTCTCCCTGGTACTCCCTGAGTCTGCATTTAACCCTTCAGTTGCCTCACTGCTGCTTTTATCTTACATCAAGCTTCCCATGAAGTCAAGCTCTGACATAGCTCCAAAAGCCCATCCTGCTTTTGTTCCTTCCTCCATTTCTTGATACTTCCTGCCTTTGCTTTCTGTTGTCTTACACACACGCCCAAATGTTTCTGGGTCTTCATTCATTCTGTGCGAGTCCTTGTACTTATGCCTTTCTTTATGCTCCTGTTTTATATGACGTAAACAGCTCACTGTTATGACCAGTTCACTTCACCAGGACACTCTAAACTTCTCCTATTGTTGTATGACTGTCATGTTCCTTTTGGGTCTCTAGCACAGTAGTTAGCTTATTGTAGTTAATTATTGATCTACTGAATGAAATACAGAATGGTTTACCTACTTGAAAATACTTTTGCAACCCAGCGGGCCTGCAGGTCAGCTGTGGGGATGGCAGCTCCCAGGGACTGGACGAGGCCAATCACTGCCATGGTTGATTTCTCTAGTTGAGGAGGGAAGATGCCTTTAAACAAGGTGACCTCATTGTTTCTACTTTTGATGATGGAGTCATCTAGGAAGGGGTAAGCATAACCATAGCCTGTTGCAAAGATGACATAGTCAATGGCCTCAAAGACAGTCCCATCTTCAAACACAGCAGAGGTCTCTGTGAACTTCCTCACACTGGGCTTAATGGACACAGTGCCACACAGGATACGGGATGGGAGCTCATCATTGAACACGGGTTCTTTCCTCAGGGGACTGTGCAGAAATGAGAGACAAACACCACTGATTAATGATTATTTCCATGAAATACCTGCAACCAGATTTGATGAGTTGAATGTCAGCCACTGACAATTCTTCATGAAAATTCTCTTCCTGTTTGTGACCATTTCTGAGAATTTCTGTGTGAAATTCCCCCATTTCCCTTTGAAACTTAAAATTATATATATTTATATTCTTGGGAGATTCAAAGAATAAGTGATAACAAAACTAATTCTAGACACACTACTTCTGTTAAGAATATAGGCTCTAAAGCCAGGAAGCACAGGCTTATTCCTAGCATATCTTTTACTAGCCTCTGTTTCTCCATATTTGTTTCTCTATGTATATAGAGAGGATAATGGTGGAATTGTCTTCACAGGGTTATTGTGTGAGAATTAAATAGGTAACTAACTATTAAAATGGTATCCAACACAGGCATGAACATTATAAGTAAACGGTATTATAACTTGAAGGTCTTGGATGGGGAAATCAGACTTGTGGTGATGGGATGTTTTATCACTATGTTTGGTCTTCTTCCATTAACAAGTCACAAAGAAAGAAAACAACTTTCATACTGCACTTTGGTTGCCAAAGCTTTGGCAATGAAATTTTTCATGAAACACATTTCACGTTGACTTAAGTTTCCTTCAGAGATTCTGGAATTTTCTCTAAGTGCTTACATAGGTAGAAACACTATAAATATCTATATTCCCACACTGTGTTTCACCTCTGTAACTCTGCACCCTCTTTCTTGCCTTATAAGGTAGCTTAAGAGCAGATCATGGAATACCTGCTTTTCTCTCTTTGTTATCCTTCTTCTAACAAAGGGAGGATTGAAACTAGTAGTTTAGGGTAACTGGAACACTTTCAGAGGGGGAGCTTAGTACTGAGGATGAGTGAATTTCCAAAATATGTTTTGTCTAAATGGCAAAGCCCAAATATAATTTATTGTTACACTTACAAGATAAAACATTTTAACTAGCTCAAGCATTGGGACTTTCATCTTGTTAAACATAATTCTAAATTTATAAAGTCAACATTACTTTTTATTGAGGAGTGTAGCAGTCTTTAAGTCTAGGTAGGACAAATGCTTCAGAGGGAGGCTTTGGCTCTTAAACCTGGTATTTGGTATTCTGATTTACAGTTCACTTTACTTTTCCTTAGCTTGTTTTTATAAACACATGCCACTTTTTTTTTGCTAGCATGAGCCAAAATGTAAAATTTCATACTGAGTCCTTCCTTTTCTTACCCACCAGATGTTCTTTTTTTCCTATGGATATACTAATTCTTCTGTCTAGAATGCTTTTCTAATTAGTATGTATTGAGCTTTGTCTGTAGAAGAATTAACTAAATGAATCTTACAATTTTTATAGGTCACATCAGTTTTTATTTAAAGTTCCATTGCTTTAACGTTCAGTGTGTCCTGATTATCCTTCAGAATGTGCAGAACATGAGAGGGACTGTCCACTCTTGTTTTGAGCCTCATATGCCTCATATTTGTTGATGCATATTGATTAACAGTATTCTGCTAAATGTTCATTAAAAGCATATTAGGCAATTTGAGCCTAAGAGGAATCTGTGTTTATAAAGTTTTATCATTTACAAAGTATATTATAAATATACATTTTATTTTCCTAAATATCACAGTCTTCAGAAACAGACGTTATTATTGATAGCCTATTCATTCATAAACATGGATAAGATATTTTTCAAAAAATCCAATTTGAGTTTGTCCAGCCCTCTAATTTCTATGCAATGGCTTGTAACTACCGTAAGTGAATTCTGCTTATCAGGATGATCTGTTTGCCCGATCCATCCCCACTCTGTATGTCTACCCACTTTTCTAGTAATTTCCCACTTGTACATGATCTTTGGATACATTGTGTCACCTGAGAAATTTTAAATTTAATTCTACTAGCCTTAGTGGGATAACTAAAATAAGATCTAGGCAGAAATAATTCGCTTGAACTAATACTCTCCTATTTTGAATGATATACTATGTATTATTTATCATACCCATTTAAAGGCATTAGGCCATAGTTCTCATGCTTAAACCATGTATTCATCTTCTTGACATATAACCAGTCAGAGACAAATGAAGGAAGGACATTCCGGAGGAAGGATGCAAAGCGGGTAACATATACCATATCCCAGGGATACCCATTGTCCCAAACGCGACTCATGACCCAGGAACCACTTCTGGAGCTGATAATGACCTGGTAGGGAGAGGCAACACAGATTTTAGTATCCTTCTGTGGAAAATAAGTAAATATGACACAATTCTCCGGATGCATTTCTATGTTTCCTTCAATATCTGGTTAGGAACACTTCTAAAATGTGGATCTATATGAATAGGCTGTATTAGCAGTTAGGCAGAGGAAAGAGTCCTCTCATTATCTAGAGGACTGGTGTGTAACCGTTGAAAGAACTGTAACACCTCTTGGAAGAAGGGGGCACTAACTGTGTCCAGTTTGAATTTTACATACTTAATCTCAGAGGCTAAGATGGTAGGTCTAGTAGAGACTATCAACCCAGTGAGGCCTGGCAGACGCGGGTGGTAGAGGGGTTGGGATGAGTGGAGAAAAAGTAGCTAAATGGCTAGCTGAAATTAGGTTGAGGTGATGCCACAGATTTAATTCTGTTCTCTGTCACCTCTTCTAGGCTTCCCTACACAGGTTCCCAGGACACCTGCTCATCCCAAGCCATGGAAGCTGAGCAAGCCTTTTGTTGGTCTATTTACTCCCTTTGTGATAACTCAAGGGAACTCTTAAAGAAACAAAAGTTTTTTTTTTACATTCATTTAGGAGTTAATTTATTAAGTACCTGCTTCTTGAAAATACATGGTGTTTCTTAGGGTCTAGTACTCATGAAAGCTTGTCCTCAGGAGGTATTCCTTGACTTTATTCAGGTTAAGCTGGGCTCTCAGTTCTTGGTATTACTATTGTCACATCTGGATTCACAGGTAGACTCATCACTTCCTTTAATGGTCTGTATACCTGTCACCCCAATCTCCACCGACTGATCATTCCTTAAAGTTAACAAGTCTGACCCATGTCTGTAATTTTAGCTTAACATAGTTTTGACACACGATAGTGACCAATGTTTGTAGAACACGTGCTTTTGTATGAATGAATGATAGTAAAATCCGAATTGCATGATGCTCAAGAGCTTCAGACTGGTAAACACGATATTGCTTGCCTAGTAAGTAGTAACAAATGGTCTGAAATAAATAGAGTCTGACTAGGAACCAACTGATATAAAAGATATTAGAACATAAAATTAAAACAGAAAATAAATGTTTACAGACTACCGTAATTCACCACTCAGACACTGGCCTGCGTTTCGTCAGAACTTAGCTCTTCACAGCAGGGACACACTGTCTCCCTTCTCCAGGAGAACGCCTCACTCAGGTCCTCTGGGATTTGGAGGTCTCCTATAGCAAGTGCAATGACAAGGACTTCCCACAGTGCCTCAGCTGTTGACTTAACTTCGTATTTCTACACCTGCTTTATCTCTTCAAACTTGATATCACATACCTGTGTAGCCAGACGGCTGAGTTCAACAGCAATGTCCGATGCTGAGTTCCCCAAGCCAATCACGAGGACTCTCTTCCTCTTGAAGGCTTCCGGCCCTTTGTAATCCCGGCTGTGCAAATACTTTCCCTGAAAGTGGTCTAAGCCTAAGATGATTTTCAAGATTAATGAAGACTCAGTTTTTCACTTTAATAAAAGCATACACTGTATCTTAATTACACACACACACACACACACACACACACACACACACACACACACACAATTCCATAGTTGAAATGCTCTTATGCATTTAGTGAGTTTGACCAGTCAACTGCTAAATAATTATTTCAGGGAGCAATAACAGCAATAATCAAATACTACGTATGGACTAGCTCATCTGCTGAATGTTTTACATGTTTTAACAATTTAATCATGATAATATCCCTGAGTGGTACATACTATTGCCTATTTTAAAAGGTGAAGGAATTAGTACAAGGGGGATGAAAAGATCGCATAGTCAGTAAAGTGTTTGCCTTGCAAGTGTGAGGACCTGAGTTTAATCCCAAGAACCCATGCTTAAAACAAAGAAGAGAAATCTCAGCCCTTGAGAGCCAGAGGTAGGCAGATCTTTGTGAGATTGAGGTTGGCCTGGTCTATAGAGAGTTCCAGGTCAGTTGGGACTACAGGAAGATCTTGTCTCAAAAAAGGAAAAAGAAAAGAAAAGAAATTGAGACAAAAAAATTGAGATGTAGCAAGGAGTTTAGACTAGGCATTCTGATTCTGACTCTGCACACATAACCATGAAATATACTATTAACAGTAACAGTTTAATGAATTCTTCCTGAATCAACATTTTCTTCGAAAAAAGAAGGAAGAATGGATGGGTGCAGGAATACATTGTGTGTATTTTATTTCTTTAATGGTTGTCACTTTTGGATGATAATGGAGTGTGTTGCTGCACAGACACAGACATGGACACAGACACACAGACACATTCACACACATCACTGAGGTTACTGAAATTCACTTGTAAATTATAGATGAAGATGAAACAAGAATCTTACTTTATTTGCTGAAAGGACTCCACTTTTTTGAATATAAATGCTCATGGATCCCATTTGCTGTCAGGACTTAAATCTGCATTACCATCTATGAAATAAGAACTAGCGTCTCCAATCCTCGACTTTGAGTCTTTAAGTATAGGAGTTTAGGAGGCAATTTATTACTATATTCAAGACATCATGAGACATAATTCTCTTTCTTTTGAAATTTCTGGTAACTTAAATACAATTATTATACACAATCTGTGGAAAGATACTTTCCAACACTAGATATTTCCTTGTTAAGTAGCCAGATAAATATGCATTTTCACACTTACCAGGGAAAGAATCAGTTGGCATATTGGGGTACACATGATGTCCTGAACAAATCATTACAGCATCAAAGAGAATAGATTCTTGCTTCCCATCCTTTTCGGCAACAACAACCCACTGGCCGGTGACTGAGAAGCTAGGGCATTTCTTTACACTGGAGACCAGGGTCTAAAGAAAACCAGAAAAACAATTCCTTTGATTTGTTTAATTATAACTTTATTTTCTTCCTTCTTACAGTGGAGAAGGTGATTGCTATGAGCTGACCTGGTAGTTGGAAAATGAATGGAAAGACATGAATATAGGGAGGGGCCACAGCAAAACTTCAGTCTTCAGATCTCATAGCAGAAGCTATTCTCTGGAGTTTATTCACTTTAGACATCTGGTTAATTGATATCGAGGTAAGTAACTACATAGTTTCATAAGTGGAGCCCTGCAGCAATCTATGTCATTTGCTTATGGCTGCCCTATGCTGACTGGGCTTCCCCCTTCTCTCTCATCTTCATTCACTGAATAAACATTGGTATGTCTCAAGGTTTGATCCTTAATTTCTCTTTGTGCTCTGTACAGACACTCGTCTTTGGAAATATGAGCAACTTCCACACCACAAACATCCACATATTGTGAGCCTTGGTCTCCCTCTGCCATCTGTTCTGGGTTTCCAGTTGGAAAGCCATTCAGTCCTTCTTCCAGTGAAGTGCATTTATGTTTGGCCTACTTCTATTTTCTTCTTACCTTCTTTGACTTTTATAGTTCCTTGAGATATGACAGGAACGTCTCAGGAGCCCACAGCTAGTTTTGTAGATTGTTTATCTACATGATCTGATAGTTCAGAGTCTCTAAGATTTGTTCCATCTCCGTCTCTGTCTCCATCTCTGTCTCTCTTGGTCTTTCTCTTTCTCTTCTCCTGGTGTTTGAACTCAGGGCCTCACACATTTTAGGTAAGCACACTCCCACTGTGGTAGATTCCCAGCATATTTCATCTCTAATGCTTAAATTGAAAGTCTACATAATTTTGTTCTAATTTCCCTTTATGCTTTTACTTTTTGATGTTTCCACAAACTATTTTGCCAATTTCTTCCCCAGTATCCATCTCTTTTCTTCCTTGCTAACAGAATCTGATTTTCTTTGGAGTGATTGTCCATGTGGCAAAGGAATGCATTCTTCAGGTGCCTATGCAGCCCAGAAGTGGCCTGCAAAATTTAAGCAGACAATGTTTCATAGACTTTTCAGGAGAGTTTGTGGAAGGGAGCTGGCACATCAGGAAGAATACCCTTTGGACCTCAGCCTTTCCCAATTTTTTTCTTACGTAGATGTTCTATTAACTGTTCTAGTCTATGAGGTGACCTTGATGATGTAAGAAGGGTAAAGTTGACTTTGATGATTGTGGTGTTGCAATGTCAACTTTGAATATACCCACCTCAGCTGTCACATGATTGCAAAACAACCCTAAATGGGTTTTAAAATTATTTTTATTTTATATGTATGAGTGTTATGCCTACATGTGTATAAGTGCAATGCTCATGGAGGTCAGAAGAAGGTGTTGGATCCTCTGGAACTGGAGTTGCAGACAGTTGTTAGCTGCTGAATGGGTGCTGGGATTCGAACCAGAATCTTCTACAAGAATAACCAGTGCTCTTATTCGCTGACCCATCCCTCCAACTCCTGTTTTTTTCCAATGTGTATGAATATATTGCCTGCATGTATGTAAAAGCAATTGTTCTTAACTGCTGAGTCACTCTCTAGCTCAGAAGCCCCTGCTTTGTAAAGTAGCAGAATATATTGGTTTATGATTCCGTATGGCCTTCCTCACCCCTAAAAGATACACCTCCCTGCCTGCTCGTTTTGACAATTGTACTTGTGTCATTCACTTACTTAAAACATCTTCTAAATACGTTTAAAATTTTATCTTCTCATTTCCCAGAATATTGACTTTCTTTGTGGTTTCCATAGTATTACCTTCTTATAATGTAAAGAAAAAAATTGAAATATGAATAGACAGCTTTAAAAAATTTTCTTTTTAAATTTGATTTCTACTTGAATCTTATGCTGTTCCTTTCTGAATACTAATTTTGATCCCCAGTTACATTACAGGTTTCTTGAAGACCATTAAGTGTCTTCTTCTCTTTTTCAAGGTTTCTTTTGTTTTTAATTACGTGTATGTGTGTGGGTATGTACATGTAAGTGCAGGTACCTTTGGAGGTCAGAGGAATGAATGTTCCCTGCGTTGGAGTTACAGGCATTTGTGAGTCCCCTGGTATGGGTGGGTTGGGAATCAACATCAAGTCTTTTGCAAGAGTAATAATAGTGCTCGACCTCTGAACATCCCTCCTCTTCATCCTCCCTTCTCCTCCTCCTCTTCCTCCTCTTCCTGTTCCTCTTCTTCCTCCTCTTCTTCTTGTTCTTGTTCCTGTTCATCCTCCTCCTCTTCCTCCTCCTCCTCCTGTTCCTGCTCTTCCTCCTCTTCCTCCTCCTTTCATTTTGACATACAGGACATAGCACAATGCAAGTACATATGGATATTTTTGGATATTTCTACCATAAATTGACTTATGATATCTGGAATGCCATAGATGAATGAGTAAATGTATGGAATAAAAAGACAGCTTGGGGAGACTCATTTCTGAGTGCCTCTTGACCTCAGAGAACTGTTTCTTTATTTCTCAATAAACTATATTTTCTTACTCTCCAAAAATATTAATAAAAGTAATGACAACTGGAAAATTTTAATTTGATTATACATTTGGAACTCTCCCAGGTAAAATAATTAGGTAAATATAGCTTTAACTCAATCTTTTGTTGATTGTTCCTTCTCTATATATATTTGCACCTTGCATTTAATAGTAATTAATTAAGACAAGGCTTTCAAACAAATGTAAAACGTTACTGCTACTTACACAAACAATGTCTCTATTTCACAATCTTCTCAAGACTGAGGAGAAGTCTAATGAGCTAAGTAGATGAAGGACAGGGGTAATGAGTATATTAGTCATTCATTTAAGCAGTAATTCTTTTCATAATGTCAGAATTCCTAACAAATGCCACATTTAGTTGAACCATACATAACTCATTGACATTGAGTCCACAGAAATCTAAATATGGACTAGAGAATTTTGGATTATTTCCCAAGAATTAGAGTGTGATGGCAGAAAGTTTCCTGTGGTAGAAAATGCCTATAGCATTTTCCAAGGCATTATAAAACTTCAGAGACAAGAGAAGCTTGAATCTAGGGGAAAAACAGTGCATACATGTTTATAATCTAGCCCAAGAATTTGTAGGTGAGGAGTCAAAACACTTCATACTGGCTTCTGTTTCCTGCCTCTTCTCTAACTCATTCACATAACTGCCAGGACCTGGTACAAGGCCTTACCTCAAACCGTATATATCTCAAAAGATCCTTCTTCTGAGCAAATGTCTTTATGTATTCCTGGAGCTTGCTGTGGTGCATGTAGTTTGGGTAATCATCAGGATAGGGGAAGTCTGGAAAACACATCATTTCTTTGGAAGAATTAGTGAATACCGACTGGTAAATGCTGGCTCTTCCTTCCTCCGCGTGGTCCTAGGAAGGATAACGAAGCTGTAAAAGAAAGTCAAGAATGGTGCTCCCTTCTGAGAATATTCAACTCCTGATTGACTAAAACCCTTTTCATCTCAAAAAATTAAAAGTTCTTTTTCAAATATGAAATAGAAAGCCCTTTACATGCTCCTCAGCGCAGAACTGGATCTCTTTCCACATTAATCCTCTGACTTCAATAAACGTCACATTGGCTCTGCTTTTCTAGTCCCTTAGAGCCTTTGTCCCCCTGTATTATTACTGATCCTGATACATTCATGTCAAAACAAAACATAAAAGGCTATGACTCTCCACTTTTGTTTGCTACATGGACTTCAGCAATTTTTACAACTGCAACAGAACATCCTGTGGAAGTGGTTTCTCCACTTGGGTGTTATTAGAGATACCTAAAGAACTCTAGAGAACTGGGCCTCATCTCCACAACTGGATTCCTTGTTTCTGGGGTATGACCCGAGAATTTGCACTTCTAAGAAGTTCCAGAGGATGTTGATGTGGCTGGTCCTGTTGTAAATGAACTCTGTGCTTAAGGAGTCTTTAACTCACCAGATATTGAATTCATTCTTCACACACAAAAAACCCAAAACAACAACAATAAAAAACCAAAGTGCGCGCACGCGCGCACACACACACACGCACACACACACACACACACACACACACACACACACACACACAGAGGAAGCTACAGGCCTTAGAACATGTGTTACCTCTTGACATTTCATTTTAAACCCGCTGTGTGATTGAAAAGTGGCTTCTTGTTGGGAAGCAATCAAAAGCTAAATTGAAAATAAACATTTCCTTTCTTTGTGAGGACAGGATAAAAGTGTACACAATGTGCTGTCTTGAAAACATATCTCAAAGCTGGCTACTTCCACTTTCTCAAAGCCTGAGGAATTCTTATGTAATACTGGAAAGGGATGGAATGTCATATTGTTGCTGGATTCAAGACCCCCCTCTCTCTCTAACCTGGCTAGCCTCTGGAAGACCAAGGCTGAAAGATCTAGAAAGGATGGTGAGGTTTCTATCTGAGAGGGAAGGGCTGGGCCTGAGGACTCAGTGCTTCTCCTCGAGTTTAAAATGTGCTCTTCTGTTCTCCATGGCTGTTATCTTTCTCATAAATCTCTGTGCTCTTTTAAAGCCCTGCCTGGAAATCTTTCTGGAGCTCAGAAAAAGTGTGAAGGTTCCTGACTGGCAGGTATTTGGATCTGAGCCATCACTGTTAACTTACAGCTGGTGCTGTCTGTTGAAAATTGTGAGGAGGTAAGGAGATTTCTCAGCTGCCCACTGAAAGGAGGGAGGGCTGAGCTAAGGACCACAGACTGGTCAAAATATGTAAGACCGTACTCTGGAAGAGATTCAGTTTGGGATTATTTTCAGAGTGAATAAATCTCTGTTCTTTTCCCCCTTGATTCCAGCCTATTGTAATATGAAAAGAGGACTGGGAATTTTTCCTAAGAGACTGTTCTTCAAGTACGTGAAATGTATAACAACAGACAATTGCTCTAAAGAGCACGGCTTTTCATTATTTTAATACATGGAGTGGTTTGAACCAATAATGAGGGAATTGAGCTCAGACTATGGCTTGGGCTGAGAGATCCTGCCGAGAATTAGAGTTCCAAGCAACTATGGGCACATTATCATTCTGTCTAGAGTTATGGCATTTCTCCTCTTCCTCTCTAGAGCTTAAGTAACTTGAGGCCAGACGCTAATTCCAGAATGTTGTGCATACATTCATTGCCTTGATTGCCTTTATATTCTGCCTCTGCTTCTCTGTCCCATTTCTTCGGGTCTAAATAAACTCTCAAGTTACAGCTCCAAAGTTGCTTCCTTCACCCTGCTTTCGTATTCTTCCCTCTCTCTCATCCACTGCTGATCATTCCTGCATCCACCAAGCTCCTGTTGTCTTTACTGCCCTAGCTGCATAACTGCTTAGATCACAGTTATTCTAATTCTTGTGGTCACTGCTAGGCTTCCCATGCCCCAGTGGATGACCCCACACCAATGCCCATATGGGCAGCACTAATTGGACTTAGTTGGTTATGCAAAAAATGAACTTGGGAGGGGGATGTGTTGGAGGGGATCTGGGGTGGGGGTAGGAGGGAAGATAGACCTCATTCTATACGTGTATGAAATTCTCAAAAATAAAGAAAAATAAAAAGGGCTGGCTTCCAGGTGTATTTTTACTTGAAGCTGTGTCCAACACAGTACTCACTATAATAATATAATTATAATACAATATAATAATATATAATACATATGTAGGTGAATAAATGAATAGAGGAGAAAAGCCCACATAATCCTACTTCTGTGGTTCTTATTTTTTTAGTTCAAATAATGCTAACATATTGCTTGCTTGTTGAGAAATTTTTATTGCTGTGTATGGCCACAGAGTTACCAAACTTGGGGTGTGGTCTGTATTCCAAGAAGTCAAATTCAGCCACCTGTCCACAAGAATCCAATTAAAACAGCCAAATTAATAGTAAAAAGCAGAAAAGGAGCCTTTTTTTCAATGTGGCCACTTGGGGAAGAGGGACAAAGTGATGCAGTGAGCTTCCGAGTCCATCTTCCAGGCCCTGAAGTGAGATTAAAGGTTAAACAGGGGAGCAGAAATATGCACATCTAAGCAGTCTGGGTCCAGGTGTGGTCCTGCCCACCACTGACCCATCGTTGCCTGGGCTTCAGATTCATTCTCTAAGGTGGCCTGATAAGTTGTTAGAAGCTGTTAGAACTGTGAAATCTATTTTCAGGGAAACAAAGACAAATCTGTTTTTCCAGCATGAGAGTCCTGGAGGAAAATTCTCATTTCTTGGGGTCCGCTATTTCAGCAGTCTGATAGTCACATCCTGGGACACAGGCATCTCTTTTAGAATATCTTCATCTCTGGCCGACAAATTGTAGCCATACTACCCTGAATGAACCTGATTGTTTCTGATTTTAGCTAAGCGGGATGGGACCTGGCTAGTAATTACATGAGAGAATTTCTCATCATAGTACCAAGCAAATTTCTTGAGGAAGTGATGTTCTATCCAAGTGCATGGAACTTAAAACTCACCCATATTCAGTCTGTTAGTAGTTAAATTCCATTTTGTTTTATTTCTTAGAAAAAGCACATAGTGAAAAGTTCAGAATGATCAGGTTTCTGTCTTCCTGCATGCCTTCTGCCTAGCAGGGACTTGCAAAATGAAAGCTTATATAACACACTTTTCAAAGATTCATGCCTGATCATACATTGTGCCAAGCAACCTTTCTTAGAAAAGAAAGAAAAGTTGGGGGTGAGTGGAGGAGGCTAAAGTTTCAAGTATTTGAATGTATCCACACCCCCAGTAGGACTCAGTGGAGAACTGTGCGCATATATGTATATCTATCTATCTATCTATCTATCTATCTATCTATCTATCTATCTATAAAACCTTATTGAAAAGAAACATTCCATCCTATGGATAACCAGAGTCTGGTTTTGTCCCTTATCGAACTGTCATGTTTTTGCTTCCTGAATAAAACCTTCTGGTGTGGCCAGAATGGTTAACTCATGTATTCCTTCTTGTATGCAGCATACCCAAGGCCTTCAAGGCACCTTTCAGGACTGCTGTTCTCTATTATGATAGAGGTATTGGCATACTGCCATTGAGTGTGCATGTCTGTGAGTATGGTTCACAAAGGGAAAGGCAGTCTGGAACCAGAAAGTGATATACGTTCTTTGAGGACATCATTTAAGGTTCATATAAGTGCTGTCCTGGAGGACTTGCCCTTTGACCCACTGAGATTTCACTAGTGCACCTTCATTTAACGGCTCTTATTCACTGAGTTGAAAATCACTGAAGACTATCTGGCCAACAACCTCTTATTTGAAATACTTAGATCTAGTTTTTTTGTTTGTTTGTTTGTTTAGTTTATATACAGTTTTGAATTATGCTCCACAATCTCCTAATGAGATCTGGGGCACAATGAAATGTGTTAAAACTTCTGCAGGGTAACAGAAAAGTAGGACTGAGATGAGATGTGTGGCAATTCAGCTCATGGTTGTTGACCTCACTCTTACTGAACTTCACAGTCTGTGGTGCCCCAAGATGCCAGATTCAGACACTTGTCCTTGATAAGCCAATGAGATAAGCCAGCTAAATAGAAAGCAGAAAATAGTAAAAAATAGATTTACTCAATGTGACTGCATTAAAGAGGGACAAAGATCCAGTTACTGTCTCTGATCTATCTTCGGGATCCTGAAGTGAGATTAAAGATTAAATAGAGGGCCAGGGATATGCAAATCTAAGCAGTCCAGCTCAAAGTGTAGGGTTCCACCTATTACTGACCCATTATTTCTGTAAGATTTTAAATCTCTTTTCTGGAAAGAAGAGTTTGGAGAAAAGAGTTTCCTCCCTGACTGACCCAGACTTTTCTTCTCCTAGCATGAGATTCCTGTGGAAATTCCAATTTCTTGAGGTTCATTGTTTAAACAGTCTGATAGGTAAAGCGTCTCTTAAGGATATATTCATTTCTGTCAGTCTGGTTACATGGTTACTTCCAGAAAGGTTTTGTCATCAAGTGAGTTCTTATTTATTTGCTATCAAAAGATTATGAACTTCTTTTATGACCTGCTTCATCAAAGAGAATGGAAACAATTTATATAGAATGATTATCTCACATAATTCTCATCCTACTTCCTATCACAAAAATGTCACATTCAGTGCTCATGTATCATTGAGTTATTACTGATGAGATAGTAGAGAGTGACACCATGTTTCAATCTAAGCTGGCCACATTTTCTAGAGGAAATGCCAAGAAAGGAAAGGGAATGGTCTAAAAACTTATTTCCTGAGTGGAAACTAAAATTCATGACTGTGTAGCTCATGCGATACATTTTGTTTAACAGGACCAGAAAGTAAAGAAAAATCTTTTGAGATGAATACAGAAGTGTTATAAATTAGTACTGATATACTGTTTGGAGGAAATGGTGTTTGCAGGTGGGCAATAATGAGGACCAAGTCAGAGGAAATGGTTTCAAGATGAATGATGCAGATATGATATCTTTGAGCCCCCAAAATATTGATGTGCTATCACACTGACTTGAAAATTCAAGACAGAAAATCTAGAAGTGTCCTCAGACCTGGCTTTTGAAGTTTAAAAGTTATGTTTATATTGGATATTTCCTGACTATATTTTTCTATAACAATAAGACTAGATTTGGAATTGATAGACTATCCAATAACTACATATACAGTCAACATTTATAATAATTTATATCTACCCAAAGAGACACAATTAGTTTTAGGATGATATTCTGTTGGGATTGACAGTCACATTAGAGGTAGCTTAATTTTGAGCTCTATAAAACAACAACAAAGGGTGGGGAGTGTGGAGCAAGATATCTAAAATTTATCTGCCTGGAAAACTCAAGTTGTAATTAGAACTCAGGACTTCTGATTCTAGACAAGATTTTATAAAAACCATATTATCAGGGTTTAAGAGCAATAAATAATGGAATCTTTTCACTGATGTGAGAAGGTGGCAGTGTATTATTTTTAGCTAATTACTGATATTAGCCCTTGTTCAGCTTGGAGAACTGGACTCCACCAGCTTGGCAATAGTGTTGATGAGCTATAGTCCAGAACCACATGATGTAGTGATCTGTTTTCTTTGAGGGCATCTTTGAAGGTTTTTAAAAATTCAGTCTTGCTGGTGGTGTGAAATACTTTGAGTGGTTGGATTTCAATGCGATGTGAAAGGTAAGATTTGTCTTTCCAGATCTGAGCTTTTTTTATGTGCCTTGCTGGTCTGAATTAGAGCTGACCAAATATGATTTGCAATAGAATCCATCTTTCTTCCTCTAGTGTCCTAGAGATGCACCACTTACCGAGAATTTCCACAGACCTCCAACATCATTGCTCCTTTCAAAGCAGGTGGGCTCCAGCCCTTCCTCCAGACTGCACCGTATGGCAGCCAACCCACTGACACCAGCTCCGATGATTGCCACTCTCTTGACCATGGTAGGAGATTATGCAAAGAATGTCTTCAGAAGACAGTCCTTTAATGCTTATGGTTTTCAGCAGAAATTATCAAGCCAAGGTTTATGTGCCAGGATCCTCACCTTAACACAAGAAGGCGCATTAATAGTTTGTGCTCATTATTTGCACTATTTTTGCTCTAACATGCTAAACTGTCCTTCTGATTATTCAGCACTCTCAGTAATAGCCTGCTACAGTAGGCAGGATCTTAAAGATCACCAAAAATTGAGGTGAATCTTTGAGAGCTTGAATTTCAAACTCACTTCTCCAAGTTTTCAGAGATTAAAAAAATAAAAAGGGTTAGAGCTAGACATAAAACTTTCCACACGGAATCCACTGTAGCTGGTCACTTCAGTACAAACCCAAGTGCCTGATTGTGGGGGGTTTGCCTCCTAAATCAATCACCTTCCTTCTTCCCAGAGAACCAGCAGCTCTCCAAATGTAGAAGAGAATGAATGGCTTTTAATAATATCTTTTGATTGACAAAATTGAGAAAGGGGGAGGAGTTGTATATCTTAAAGCAAAAATTCCTTTTTCTTTGCATTTTTCATGATGCAGAGCTCTGCTAAAACCTAGAAGAGAAGGACTGAGTAGCAGGAATAAAAGACCAGGGGAGGGGATGAGGCAGCTAGAAAGAAAGGGAAGCAGGAAGATCATGAATGAGTTTGCTGACTCTTGGCGCTAAAAAATAAAACAGTGACTGACAGGGCCACTGGGATGTAAAGTGAAACCCCTGGGAGGTTATGGGATCATTAATTCTTGTCTTTGTTCTTACTCTGAAACTACAAAATACGTAAACAGAAGCTAAGCACCTGGACTATTAGGAAAGAGCTTGTTGTGCCAACAGTGACAAAAGAGCTTGAATTTCTGGAAACTTAAGGAGCTGAGCTCCTTACAGTGGTGAATGTAAAGTGCAGACTGTGAGTCCCCTCTCCCACCGCTGTCCCTGCCTTTCCTACTTTTCTTCACCTTCTCCTTTGTCTCCTGTCCTTCATTCCTTCTTTAGTGAGTGCCTACCACATGTCAAGCGTTAGAATGTTCTCTTAGGTGTCCACAGAGGGGCAGACACAGTACTTTACATCTAGAAGAATGTGGCCTAGTAGATGGACATGGAGATCACGATTTAGAGCTGTGCTGGCAAGCAGGAAAAATCATCCAAGTCTACCTCGGAGGAGAACAGGGGCTTCAAGAGGAAGTGGAATGGTGCTGAGTGTTAGAAGAGCAAATGTTTGCCAGGCAGGAAAAGGTAAGGAGCATTAACAAATATGAAGAAGACTGTGGCAACAGAGAAAGATGAGAGAACACACAGTCAGTTAAAGCTCTTTCAGTGGCACGAGGAGGTCCAAGCCATCCAGTACTATCCCTGGTGCTTTAGAGCATGTGAAGCACCACACTCAAGGGTGGGATGCTCTCTTCCAGGTTAGGTGGTTCATTCTGGTAGCATGCATAGCACCTTCCCCTATAAAAATTAGCCAGTGGAGATGAGGCTATGAAGTGGGGCAAGGCGCTAAACAGGGAATTTCTCTAACGATGAAATGCAAATGACTGAGAAATACTTAAAAAATGTTCAACATTAATAGTCATCAGGGAATTGCAGATTAAAATCACTTTGAGATGTAATCTTACCACACTCAGAATGGGTAAGATCCAAAAAACAAACAATAAGAAATGCTGGCATGGATGTAGAGAAAGGGGAACGCTTATCCACTGCTAGTGCAGTGCAAACTGGTGCAGCCACTATGGAAATCAGTGTGGAGAGTCTCCAAAACCTGGAAATTGATCTACCATATGACTCAACTATGCCACTCTTGGACATATACCCCAAAGACTCTATGCACTGCTCCAGAAATACCTGTTCGTCCATGTTCTTGCTGCCCTTTTTGTAATAGCCAGAAACTGGAAACAACCTAAATGCCCATCAACTGATGAATGGCTCAGGAAGGTGTGGTACATATACTCAGTGGAATATTATTTAACTCCTAAAATCTGAGATTATGAAATTTGCAGGGAAATCGATGAAACTGAAAATGCTCATCCTGAGTGAGGTAACTCAGACACAGAAAGACAAACACTGATGTTCTTTCTCATAACTGGATTCCAGCTTTGAAATCTTAGATATGCCTGTTTCAGTTTGAAAATCCAGAGAAGTGAGGAAACTATTAAATGGCCATGGGAGGAGGCTTATTGGGATGGGTGACAGAACTGCAGTGATATGAAGGGGGAAAAGGGAACATGAGAGCAGGAGGAATTAAATGGGGTGGGAATGGAAGGCAGGGCGGAGGAAGGAGTGTGGGGATGGACAGATTACACTAACGGCTTTAGAAAAAAGCATATGGAAACTTACCACTACAGAAGCTTCTTAAAGTACATACACATACATTAAGAAAAAGATAAAAAGGAGTTATCCTATAATAGGGGACATTGCCCTTTCTGGTGGAACAAAACAAAATCTGCTAGGAATGGATCCCTTTCTAGAACTGTTGACCAGGGGTCATATAGATCCTCAAATAATACTGGACATTATCCTTGCTCTTGGTTACTCACCAAAACTTGATGGTAGGACCCCATTGCTGAAAACACTACCTACATGAATTGTAAAACAAACAAGGAGAAATCAAGCTGGAGCTGACTTCAGAGCCTCAATCATTTCTTAATTAAGAAGTAGGAGCAATTCTTATGTTTTCCCGAAGAAAGGCATATGACACAGGGAATTAGGTGCTTATAACAGATAGAAGGGCGGAGGGATGTCTTCTACATTCTCCTCTCGCAGTGAGTTCAGCCCCACCCCCCTAGGTTTGAACCAATTGAGTGAATGGAGAATGCTCTCCAATTAGAGAAACCAGTTTTATTTGGGGTTATTACAAAGGATTCATCCCTGGGGAGAGAAACAGAAATTTTGTATGGGGGAGCTAGGATTTTGATCAGAAGTCCGGTGGACCGCTGGCACACACACCCAAGATGGACACCTGCGGTGCTCTGCGTGGTCTCCTACCCTGCTTTTCACTGCTTTCCCGCTAGACCCTTGCCCTTAAGTCATTGGTTGGCTGGCTGTCAATCACATTCTTGGAGGCGTGTCCCTCAAGGCAGAGAGAAAACTGTAAATTTATCCTACAAGGGAGTTGGCACAAGATGGTGACGCCATACCACTAGATTTACCACCAGAGGGCGGGGATCTGCTGTACTGAGGTTCATGAAGAGGTATGGGACAGGAGGAGAAGCTCAGCTGATCTGAGCACATCTGTTAAAATGTGTTTGTCCATTAACACAAGCATGAAAAGTCAGTCTCCGCTTCCTTTTCCTTCTGACCCCAGATGTTTCTCTCCCTCTACAAAGCCTGATTCACTGCAAACTCTAACTTCACAGAAGTCTAAGGAATAGTTTTACGTTTCCAGTCCTTATGGTGTAAGAGGGCGTGCAGGGTGCAAGCAGTCAACCTTCCTGCATACTTCTTCGTCCACTATGCTCTTCCATTACAGATGTGCTAACTTTACTAATCAGTTTCACAGTACTGTAAACCATTGTCTAATGGTGCCACATCTCAAATTAGAAACTGAGTGTCTTCAAGTCAAAGACTATGTCCCCCTGTTCATTTTCTTATTCTGCTAGGAGCCAGCTAAGCAAACGGCAAGGATTTAGTAAGTATGCTTTAGTTTAAGTACTTATTTAGGAATTTAAGGATTGCAGAGTGCTCTGAAATTACAGAGCTCCATTTTTATTAGGATGTTAGAAAGCTATAAAATCTCCATGCTTCCTCTAGAGAGGTTATTAGGAGTTAATATGGGAAGTGAGATTACAGAAACTAGCTGGTTGGTCTTAGGTTTTCTGTTGACTTCACATGTCTATTTCTCAAGCTCTGTGGGTGGTTTGTAATGTGACAGCCACGCAGAACAGGGCTGTGTAACAGCCTGTTCACTGGACTGTTAACTGACTATTCTGGCGGGTAGATTAGGATTTTTAAGGAGTTGAGGCCATTAAAGTGTGGGAAGTACTAATGCTTGCCAGACAAGCTGATTATTATATAATCTATGAGAGTTTGGAGAGATTCTTCAGTTTGATTTTACATTATGTTATTCTTATTTTGGTATTTTGATGAATCCAAAGGAATCTTAGGGTTCTATAACCATAGCTAGAAGCCTTGATTTATTGTGATTTCAGGTCTCTGGGCTACATGCCATCCCCTCTCCTAAACCCACTCTCACTACAGAGGCCTTCCTCCCTTCCTGGGATGTGCCTAGCTGGTTCTGTCTTAGCCCAGACGTAGAAGGGAGGGAGAGAAGAAAATTCAGCTTTCTCTTTCCTGGAAGCTTCCTTCAGTCGGTAGGTACTACCTTTTGGTGACTTCTTCGGTTAGCCAAGAGCTGCTGCTGGATCAAGCAACTTCATCAGGAGCTAAAGGGCAGACTAATAATTTCCCTTTCTGTTCTTCCATTCTGTACTATTCCTGTCCTGTTGAATGAACTTTGGCTCAACTCTATTCTTTCTATGGAGCTATTTTGCTTTTGGCAATAAATTCTGTCTTTCCTCGGGACCTATCTAGCCTTCTGAAGCTGGATTCTCAAATGGCTTCAGGAAATTAATTTTCCTAAATGATAAATTTCGTGGTGCTCCTCCCTAAGATTAGGGCATGCACAGTCTCCCTCTTTTCTTGATTTACCCCAGTTCTCTGCATGTGCTTGTCTGCCATGATGTCTGGTACTGCCTGTCACTCAACTACATCCCTTCTCAGTTCCCTGAAAGGGATCAAGCACCCTCCTGACACAGGGCCTCTAAAGTTGTTTGTAGGAAACTCTCCCATGTTCAGTTAATCTGTTCAAACTTGACTCTTCAAGGGAATACTTCTCAGTATTTACATATTTTATTGCTAAGTTTCCATAAACAAAATGCTGTATTCCACGCTACCTAACAGTTGCAAATTTTCAGGAGGTTTTGTGAATTGTCTCATAAGTGTAGATTGTCCTTGTGGACAGATTTCTTACTTCCTGTCAGAGAACAGCATGTTTGATCTTTATTAACTTTTTCAATAGAGAGTTGAAAATTCACTAGAATCTCAAAGAGATAAATGTTGACTTAACTTGATAATCTTTACATTTTAAAAAAATTTCTTCACTTTTGTGTATATGAGTGTTTTGCCTGCATGCATGTAAGTATACCTATGTCATGTGATGCCTGTGGAGGCCAGAAGAGGGTGTTGGATCCTTTGGAACTAGAGTTATGGATGGTTGTTGGCTGCCATGTAAGTGCTGGGAACTGAATTCAGGTCCTCTGCAGGAGCAGCCTGTACTGTTAATCACTGAGCCATCTCTCCAACCAGGACAACTTTTTAAATGTTATATTTCTTTTTTCTATAAAGATGATTTTCACTGTTACCAAATAGAAAGATATAAAAATTAGGAATTTTATTTTGTTTTTTCTTTCAAGTCTTATTGAGATATAATTAGTAAATAAACTGTATATTTTTAAGATACACAATGTGATTTTTTGATATGCATACTAATGTGAAATGATAATAGGCAGGTTTGTTGACATATCTATCACCTCACATAGCTACGCTGGTTTTCCTGTTGATGATAACATTTAACACAACTGTCTTAGCAAATCTCAAGTATATAATACTTTAGCCTTAATCACTATGCTGTACTCAGATCTCCAGGACTTGTTCACCTTGTGTGACTGAGCTTTGACTTGTGACCACAATCTTTGCTTTGCATTTCTTCCACTGCATGGTCCTTTCAACCACCCTCTACGCCCAGCTTCTATCAGTTTCCCTTTTTTAGATCCCTCATAAAAATGAAGATTAGTAGCGTCTGTCTATCTGTTTTTGGCTAATTTCACAGAGCATAATGCCCTTGAGACTTGTCTATGCTGTTGCAAATGTCAATATATTGTGGTTAGAAACCACATTCTCTTTATGCAGTCACTGATGAATGTGTAGGTTAATTGTGTACTGTGACTATTATGAATAATGCAGCAATCAATGGAAGAGCACAGTCATCTTTCACTTCATTTCCTCTAGCTGTGCACCTGTCAGTGGGATTGTATGGTAGGTTTTTAATTTTTTGAGAAATAACTATTCTTCTTTCCATAATTGCTGTGCTAATTTGCATTTTTACTAGAATATAATTCAGGATGTTTCCCCCCACAGACACCATTTCAAGCTCTTTTGTCTTTTGACATGAGCCTTTGTACTGAGGTGATCTCATTTGGTTTTGATATGTATTTTCCTGATTGAGTGATAGTCAACATTAAACAATTTTTTTCTTTATTTTAGAGCATGTTATACATGTATGCAGTGAAGTATGAAATACCTCTGACTTCCTCCAGGTCTCCCTATCATGCTTTATTCCTAACTTAATGTCTTTTTATTTTTGATAACCCACTGAATCTAGTTAGTACCGTCTGTATGTGCATGAGTGGGCACATGATGTCTCCATATCATCAGTAAGGAATAATTCTTCCTCTCCCAGCAACTATCTACTACTGCCAGTAGCTTCTCAGTGTGAATAGGATGGGGCCATCTATGCTGGGATTTGTCTTGCCTGATCTAGTGTAGTCTTGTACGGGTAACTACAGCTTCTGTGATTGTGTTAGTCATGTCATATCCAGAAGACAGCATTTCACATCTTCTCCATTTTCTGGCTCTTACTTTTTTTCTACCTTCTCTTCTGTGATGTTCCCTGAGCCTTTGTGGTGGGGTTAAGATAGATGCCCTATTTAGGGCAAAACATTCATTATCTTATTCTCAGCATTAATCATTATGTGTCTCTCCATTGACTTAACACTGCCAAAAGAAGATTTGCTGACCAAGGTTTAGAGCATCCAGATCTATGGGTCTAAACATAAATACTTAGAAGGCGTGATAACACAACCATTTAGCAAAATAATAATAGCAGGTCTAGGCCTATGACCTTCCAGCTATGAGCTTCTGGTGAACATTATACTACTAAGCATGAATTTCCCTCCTGTGGAGCAGGCCTCAAACCCAATCAAGAAGTGATTAGTTACCCCATAACCGTCATACCACTGTTTCACTAGTAGACACATCATGTGTGGCAGGTCAGAATTGTAGCATGCAGAATTTAGTGCTAGGAAAGGCCACTGATGTGTTTTCTCCTCCGGAAGCCTGCATAATTCTTTCTGGTACAATGAAAAATAGCCATAAAAAAGGAAGTTTCCATGTTGGTTTGATATTGTGTTCCTTATGTCTTGTAGCCAAAGAGTGTGGTGTCTTATTATGTAATTATATAGGGTGACCAAGGGTAATGGCAATACCTTATGTTGTTTCGGGGTCCTTGGGGCCTTCCTGGTAGATAACTTTTAGGGAGGTATTACATTTGTTCATATACTTACCATTTGGATGTCTTCTTCGGACAGTTTTTAGGTCCTTTACCCATTATTAAATCAGGTTACTAGAGTTTTTGTCACTGAATTGTTTAGTTTCCAACTAAACAATTTTTAGTTGCAAACATTTTCTCTCATTCTGTGGATGTCTCTCCACTCTGTTGGTGGTTTACTTTGCTGTATGAAAGCTGCTTTTTTTTTTTTTTGATGCCATTCGACTTATCTCATTTCCTTGTAGGCTGTTCGACAAAACCACTCCCCAGAACAATGTCAAGAAGTGACATTTCTCCCTACCATTTTTAAGTAGTTTCATAGTTTTGAGTCTGTGCTTAAGTCTTCACTCATTTTGAGTTGATTTTTATATTTTGATTGTAGTATATAAGGCATCGATTTCTTGCTTTTTTGGTTGCATATGGATATGTAGCTCTCCCCACACAATTTGTTGAAGAAGTTATCATTAGCTCATGGTGTATCCATGACATTTTTGTCAAAGTTTGGTTGACTGTATATGCATGGAATAATTTCTGGTCTCTATTCTGCTACTGGCCTATGTGCTGGCCTCAGTGTTCTCTTGCTTCCTAAGGTTGCTTTGATCATCTGAATGTTTTGTGATTCCATATGATTTTAGGAATTTTTGTTCGTTTACCTTTGGATTGACATCTATTCTGGCACAATACCTTGGTTATTGTGTATAGGGGAGTTTGCTAACATTTTATTGAGGACCTTTATGTCTGTATATATCAGAGATATTGGCCTATAGATTGTTTTTCTTGTGACTTGTCTGGCTTTGGTATTAGGGTGCTGCTAGTTTCATAAAATGGTTCTGGAAGTATTCCTTGATTCTGTTTTATAGACTAGTTTTTAAAAAATTAGCATTTGTCCTTGAATGTTTTATGCAATTTATTTCTGAAGACATCTTTCCTTTTGAAAAAGGCTTTAGTTACTGTTTTAACCTCTTTATTCATTAATAGCGCATTCAGCCTTCAATTTTTGTTTTGTTTTGCTTTTTGTTTGTTTAGATAGGGTCTCCCTGTGGTCCTAGCTGGTCTGGAACTCTCTATGTAGATCAGGCTGGCCTCAATCTTACAGAGATCTGCCTACCTCTGCTTCCCAAGTTCTGGAATTATAAGCATTCACCACCATGCCTGATCTTCAGTTTTCCATTTTTTGATGCAATTTTGATAAGGGAAATTTCTGAGAATCAGTCCTTTTCTTCTAGTTTATCCATTTGGTGGCATATCATTGTTTTCCGTAGTCCCTTATGATCCCTATTATTTGAGGCATTGTTTTAAAGGCTTCATTTTCATTTTTGTTTCTATTTATATGCCTTTTCTCAGGATAGCTAAAAGTTTGTTGATTTAAAAATTATTTTTCATGAAGTCAGTTTTTGGTTTTGTTGATATTTGTCTATAGTTTTCTATGATTCGTTTGATTTTTCTTTTTGTCATTATTTCTTTACGCTGAATTGGAACGTTGTCTTTTTCTAAGTCTTTGAGGTAGAGCATGAATCTATTTGAGATCTTTTAAAATTTATTTATTTATATTTTATGTGTATGTTTTGCTTCTAGGTAAGTACACCCATGCATGCAGTGCCTGTGGAGGCCAGAAGAGGGCATTGGATCTTCTGGAACAGGAGTTATAGATGGCTGTTATCTGCCATGTGGGTGCTGACAACCAAACCTGGGTCCCCTGTAAGAGCAGCCAGTAGCCTTAACTGCTGAGCCATCTCTCCAGTCCCCTTTCTTTCTTTTCTTTTCTTTTCCTTTCTTTTCTTTCTTTCTTTCTTTCTTTCTTTCTTTCTTTCTTTCTTTCAACTTTTGACTTTTTACTTATCTTATTATTTTTATTTTTTGTGCGTGAGTGTATTGCCTGCATGTATGTAAGTGCACCCGTATTGCACAATGCCTGCAGATGTCAGAAGAAGGCGTAGGATCTGCTGGAACTGGAGTTACAGGTGGTTGTTAGTCACCATGTGGATGCTGAGAATTGAACCTGGGTCCTCTGCAAAAGCAGTCAGTGCTCTTAACTGCTGAGCCCTTAGGCTTTTTAAATGTAGGTATTAGTCCCTCAGCTGTTCTCTTAGAACTCCTTTTTTGGCTACCAATCATCCTATAGGTCTCAGTGTGTTGTATTTCAAGATAATTTTTACTGCTTATTATTTTTTATTTTTAAACTTTTTATTATGTGTACATATTGATGGAGTCAATGTGATATTACTATATATGCGCAGGTATCTCAAGATAGTTTTAAGTTTCCCTTTTGATTTCTTGTTTGACCCATTGGTTGTTTAAGAATGTGCCGTTTAATTTCCATGTGCTTTTTTATTCTGAAATACCTTTTGTTTGGTTTCTAGTTTCATTTGACTGTGCTCAATAAATTTACTTCACATGATTTCAGTCTTAAAATGTTAAGACTGGTTTGGTCATCTGATATATGGGTCTAAAGAATGTTCCACATGTGCTTGAGAAAATATGTATTATGCTGCTGTTAGATACTATGTTTTATGCATGTCTCTTAGGATCACCTGGGCCTACATACAGTTCACTGTTGTTATTTTTTGTTGTTGATTTTCTGTCTGGATGATCTATTCATCACTGGCAATAGAATGCTAAGATCTCGGCACTGCTGCTTATCTTTCCCATCAGATCCAATATTTTACACATCTATGTGCTCTAGTATTGGTGCATATATACTTATAATTGTTACACGCCGCCTTGTCAACTCATTCATTGTCATCTAGTGAATTTCTTTGTCTTTTGTGACAGTTTTTGAATGAGTTTCTTTTGTCAGATATGTTCGACTCTGCTGTTTGCGTATGGTTTTAGTTTGCATGGTCTATCTATTTCCCATGCCTTCACTTTTGATGCATGTCCTTAAAACTAAGGGAATCTCTTATGGACAACATATAGTTGGATTTTATTTTGTGTGTGAAACCTATACATTTATTATTTTACTTGTTTTCTTCAACCTTTGTTTGTAGGTGAGGACATGTGACCCGTTCTTGTGTTTGGGTTGTTTTGTAGGCTCCTTTTTCTCTTGTTATAGTTGTAATTTGATGATTTCTATAGTGTTATACTTGATTATCTTTGTCTTTTATATATTCATACAGTTTCCTATTTTCAGTTTTCATGGTGTCTACATAATACTTGTAACAGTCCAGTTTAAGCTGATGGCAACTTAATTTTTATCACGTTTACTAACTATTCTTTAACATTCCTCTTTACATTTTACCTTTTACTGTAACAATTTACATATTTTATATTGTGTCTCTTAACAATGTAGCTATAGTTATTTAAATAGTTTTCTCTCTACTTTAATAGCAGAGCTATATGCTTTATATGCCAGCAATATTACAGTATTAGAGTCTTCCACCTTTGACGTGTTTACACTCACCAGTGAATTTTATATGTTCACCGCAGAAACTAATGTCATTTAATTTCTTCTTGAGAAATTCTCTTTGGCATGTGTGGTAAGGGAAATGTACAGAGGGTGAGCTCCCTTGGCCCTTGGTTTTCTTGGAATTTCTTTATTATTCCTTAGTTTCTGAAGGGCAGTTTGCCTGGTGTAGTATTCCTGGTTGACTTTCTTTCTCCTTTCAGTACTTTGAATATATCTTTTCTTACGAACCTGCAAAGTTTCTGCTGAGAGTTCTTCTTTCTCTCAATAGCTTTAAATTACCTTTATTTATCTTTGACTTTTAGAACTTGATTATACTATGTCTAAGTGAAGGTCTCTATGCTTAATTCATCTGGGGATACTTAGGGCTCTGTGGATCTAGATGTTTATTTCCTTTTCATGTGGGGAATCTCTTTCCTTTCTCTCCCTTTCTTTATCCACCCTCCCTAACTCTCCTTTCTTTTCCTGGAACTTTATCCCAGGACTTAATGCAACTAGTCAAGCAATTTAGTACTGAGCTGTTCCACCCAAACCCTCATGGTTTATTTCTTTACATAAACTTTCAACTTATTTCTGTTTCCCTGCTCTTGTGAGACTCCTATCGTGTATACACTGTTTTTCTTTATGGTTTTCCATCAGTTTTATAAGCTTTATTCATTTTTTTTAAAGAATTTTAATTTGCTGTTGAAGTGGTCTACGAAAAATTTCAATTATTTATGTTCTTCAACTCAAGAATTTCCGTGTGGTTATGGTTTCTAGTTTTTATCATGTTCTTGAACTTTTGTTGTTTCCTTCAAATGCTTTGTTTATTTGTATTGTGTTTCAGCTCACTGAACCTCTTTAGGACAACTATTTTGAATCTTTGGCAGGCCATCTGTATGGCTCTTTCTTTCCCTCTTCAGTGCAGCCTTGCAAATGTCTGTGTTTCAGCTAACCACTATAATCTCTTACCTGGGTCTCTTATCCCTTGTGAAGGTGTGTGTGTGTGCGCGCGTGCGTGCACGCGCGCGCATGTGTGCATGCCCGTATGTGAATGGTTGATAAAACTGGAATTCCTAAGAGATAATAGACACTGTAAGCTCTGATTCCACCATCTAGCTGATTCCTGTAAGGATCTTTTTTTGCTTATAACATAAGACAGTACTCAAGCTGATCTCCCAGGATTTGCACGTTTGTTTCTACAGGAATGCCTGGAGATAGTCTTTTGTTTTGCTCATAATATTCCAGCTTATCTTTTCAGGAAGGTCCCAGGCCAAATGCGTTTTTTTCCTGGTTTCAAAACACATTCTCTGCATTTGTTGTGGGAAAGTACCTTTAGGTTGCGGGTCCATTTTAGTTCGATTTGTGGGATTTGGGCACACATCTTCCTTCTGACATGGTTGGAGGAAGAGTGAAGGAAGGAAGTGAATTGGATGCAGGGTTTTCTGAGATTGAGATTAATTTAATTACTATAAAAAAGATTTTTTGGGGTAGTTCTTGGGATCACACCTAGGTCCTTGCATGCACGAGGTAAGCATTCTACCACTGGGTCACATTCCTAGTCATGGACATACTATTTACTCATGGTGTTCCCATCTTGAAAATTCTTGTGCTATATGAGTCTGACTTCCATAGATTGACATTAATAAATAAAGGCAATTGACTATATTTATTAACTCATATAGTCAGTCATTTTATAGAAATATAGATTCTTAAACACATGTACACATGAAGCCTAGTGAGAGTTCACAGTACTGGAGAGTTAACAGAGGACAAACTAACACACATCTGAGAACTCATGGAAAATGAGATACATGAGACACTGTTCCAGCGGTCACTGATTGCTAAGTGCTTACGCTTTGGAGAAGGAGAACGTGGAGAAAGGATTAAACAGGTGCAGGTGTAACTGTAGTACAGTGCAGAATAGTAACGACACCAAAAGGAAATGAAGTCTGCACACTGATCCACAAGAGAGGAAAGCACATATATAAGCATACATTTAAAAAAGCTTTTAGGGGCTGGAAGATGGCTCAGCAGTTCTTGCCACCAAGCCTGATGACCTGAGTTTGGTCCTTGGTACCCACACGGTGACAGAAGTGACTCCTGAACTCTCCCTCTGACTCCACAAGCATGTTGTGGCATGTGCATTCCTGTTCCAACCACCAGTAAATGAATAGAAAAAAAATCTTTGTGGAGGAGGTGACATTTGAGAAGGGTTTAAAGAATACTTACTGATTTATTTCCTCTCAATTTCAAGTCTGTTATTTTATGCCCTTCTTTAAGAAGCTGGGCAGCAGATCTTACTTTTCTTTGCCAGGTGGCTCCTTGTTTGGGGGAATGTCAAAGGCAGGAAAAGAAGGAGCTTGCCTTTTCCTCAGATCTTCCTGTGTCTGTTAAGATTTTTGCAGCAAAGTGTCTTCATTCTGTCCATCTTGTTTGTGCTGTAGCTGTATTTGGTTTGTAGTTGTCTCAATACTCCTAGAACCAGTCTATTCATGTTGCCTCAGAGACACTAGCCCCAGGGAATTGGTATCCTCCTCAGAACGGAGGCCCGAGTTCTGCAAGTTCTCTAAGATCCTAAGCTTTAAAAACATGTATCTGTTTTTATTTTATGTGTATGAGTATTTTGCTTGCATGTATGGATGTTTGTCTGTGCATCATGTGCATGCAATGCCCATGTGGTCCAGAAGATAGCTTTGGATCCCCAGGTTGCGAGCTGCCATGTGTGTGCAAAGAACTGATCCCAGGTTCTCTGCAAGAGCAGCTAGTGCTCTTAACTGCTGATCAACTTCCCCAGCCCTAATCTCTTAAAAATTTAAGGATTATAACCAGTTTCTCTCTCTCTCTCTCTCTCTCTCTCTCTCTCTCTCTCTCTATCTCTCTCTCTCTGCCTGAGGACAATCTTGGGTGCCATTCCTCAGGTACTCATCACTTCTTTTGCTGTTTGAGACAGAATCTCTTAGTATCTTAGAACTTGCCAAAGAGTCTACACTGACTGGCCATCAAACTCCAGGTGTCTACCTATTTCTGCCTCACCAGACCTGAGATTTCAAGAAAGGACAACCAAACCTAGTCTCTTTATACCATCCTTGGGAATCAAACTCAGGTCCTTATGCTTGTAGGACAAGTACTTTACCAGCTGAAGTGTCTCCCTAGCTCCCAAATCTGTTCCTTTGATCTCATTCATCCTAAGCATGGTAGTCTCTTCTACGTTTATTTCTCTGTGTCACTGGACTGTCTTTGCCTTTCAGATTATCTGACACTCTGTCAGCACTTTTCCATACCATAATCTTATGCTAAAAGTCTCTTTTCTGATAGAATCATAATTCTGAAGTTGTTGTCAGGAGTAGTTCAAGTAATTAGACTCAATTAATGAGATTTGTGGATGTGTTTGGTCATGTCCTTGAACTTGGATGCAATCCTGAGTGCCTTGAAGAGTGTGAACTTGGAAACAGTAACTCATGTTGGGTCACTATCTGTTCTTTTAAAAATATATTATTTTTTATTTTAATTTTTATGTATATGAGTGTATTGACTGCATGTATGTAAGTGCCTCTGTGTTGTGCAATGCCCACTGAGATCAGAAGAGGATGGAGTCCCTGTAGCTGGAATTATAGATGGTTGTTAGCAACTACTGGATGCTGGGAGCAGAACCTGGGTCCTCTACAAGAATAGCCAGTGCTGAGCCATCTCTCTAACCCCACCATCTCTTCTTGATTGTGAAGAAACACCTACTAACAACCGGGAGGAGCAGGTGACTGCCTTACCTACCAGACTTTTAGACTCTCAACTCAAGTCTTACCAGAGAGCCACAGTGTCATGTGATAGACCTAAAGCATTTCTTATCTCTTGTATCTTCATGACAAACTTTTCTGAAAGTCAGAACAAATTTCAGTTTTTCAGATTTCAGGGGCCTATCATAAATGCAATACCTAGATTTATCAAGTATTTCAGTAAATCTGAGAAACTTGAAGCTTTGAGTCACTTTGAGCTTCTCAAGGTGGGGAGTATCTGATATCGAAAGATGCTACAGTAACCCCTGACTCCGACCCCACATGGATACAGAGTCTCATAGGCTGTCAGGATCTTGTGCATATGAATTTACAGCAATGGTGTCAACATGCACAAGATCCATGCAAACACAAGCAAACAAAATCCCAGCATAGAAATGGAAATGGGCTGCAAGCCCCAAATTTAGCAGAACTATTTGGCAAGTGATTACTGCTGAGTGAGGAAAAGTTGATCTTTTTTAAGGGTGGGACTCTAGATAGGCCGTATAGATCCCAGTGGATGAATGTGCACTGAAGGGCATCAGTGGATACTAACTAGATTAGAGCCCTTAACACAAGTGAGAGAGAGAATGCGTGAAATCCAGTTGGGGGATGGAAAGGTGCCGATGGGGAAGGGAGTATAAAGATGATTAAGATGTTGTGTATGAGATACATAAAATTCAATAAGAAGTTAAAAAAGAATGTCCTCATAGTAAGTAAAAACTATGTATGTGTATATGAATGCCATGTATGTAGAAATGAGTTAACAAAGCCATGTGCCTTTGACCTTATGCAGCAAGTGTATGTCGCAACTAACATTGGTTTCTTTCTGTTAGTTTAACTGCTAAGCCTAAAGAAGCCAACTTTAAAATTTGTAATATCTGTGTTGTTTGGGCTGATGTAAGAAGGCACCAAAAACTGGTGGCTCAACCTCAAATGTTTGCTTCTCACAGGTTTGGAGACTGAAATTTGAGATGAAAGGCCAGCAGCGTCAGGTTCTGGGTGACTGCCTTCTTTCTGGGCAGCTGTTTTCTCGCTGGATTCTTACACAACAGAAAAAGAATTTTCTAAATTTCTGACCTCTTCTTGTCAGGGAATCAATCTCATTCATGAGGGATCTACTCTCATGATCTACTGACTCCAAAAAACCTTTGCCCTTAAATCCCATCACATTGGACTTAGGGGTTCAGCATTTGTATTATGGAGGGTCTAAGTATTCAATCCATTGTTTGTTAATTGGGATAAATACAGTAACGGTTATTTTCAAGAATCTGATGGTTAGAAAATGGGATGCTAGGATTCAAGAATGGAATCAAGGACACTAGTTAGGAGGCTCTGAGGTTAGGAGGTGAGAACTCACAGTGGCTTGGGTAGAGATAGGCTGTGGAGATAGAGACAAACAAAACATTTGTTGCTCTTGTAAGTAGTGAGTGACAAGGCACCACAGGCTGAATTATATTTTCCCAGAATTTATATGTTGAATCTTTACTCCCAATGCCTCAGAATGGGACTGTATTTTGCTAATGTCTTTGTACGAGGTGAAATGAATGTATAAGCAAGACCACGTGAAGACAGAAGAAAATGCCTTCTATAGGCCAAAGAGAGAGGCTACAGAAGAAAACAACCCTGTGGATGGCTTGACTCCAAATAGACTCCATAGACCCAGTCTGCAGCACCTTCGTAGTGGCTCTGACTAACTGATACATGAGACAAAGAAGAAACTTGGGGTTACATCTAAGTTTTTAGAAGTCTTATTACCAGCATGAGTAATGTTGAGGAAGGAGCAAGTTTGTGATACCAAAAGGAGGTGTTGGTGGTAGAGGAAATCAAGAGGTAATTTTGCTGCTTTAGACTTGAGAGAAATTTATTTACATGCAAGAAAATCTATGAGGTAGGACAGTAGTATGTACAAACCTCAAGAAGATGTCAATCGTTATAAAACGATTCAATTAAATAAGGTGGGCATTCCCATCACTTCTGGATGTCAACATGAAGGCTGGGCTCTGTAAAACTAGTCTCTATCTGTGTCAGTAAGTTAGACTCTGTTTACTGTAGGGAATTGTGTACTACGTATTTTCTGGGTCTCTGAAAGTTAACAGATCTCAGACACAAGAGGATCAAATTTCATCTTGGAAATCTATTGCAAATTAAGAGGTTGTGGCTTTCTGAAAACATTTGCTGAGTTGAGCGTCATGTTGCATAACTGTGGGTGTGAACTCTGCTCTTCAAGATGAATGCAGGCTTATGATCTCAGAATCAGATACTTTTGTGCTTTTTATAGTAATCTTTACCAGGGATGATTATATTTCATTTCAGTATACTTTGGGAATTTTCAAGGACTGTTTTTGGTTTTGTATGATATTGGGGAGTGAGGTTATTAGAACTTCTGCCAAGACTTGTACAACAAATTAACCCATATTTCAAACTTTATCTGAAACCCAGTAAATGTGAATTTGTAGTTGCAAAGACCAATAAGGTCCAGTGTATTATATAACTGGGGCAATAGCAATTTATGTGTACTTATATGCATATATGTATATATTATGCATGCATTTTATGTTAATAAGGAATATTATCCATAAGTATTACATCAGACATATATATAGTGGTATAAAATACTCTTATTAAAAGAAGACATTTACTATACTGGATTGCTCTGAGAACTCCTGGCAGGACACTGTGTGATGTGTGCTATCAGACACATTTCTTGGCCCAGGACATTTCTAGAAGTTCTCTTTACTTGCAAAGTATTATGAATTCCTATTTCTGTAATCAAACCTATCAGGAGCTTCTGGATATTAGCTACAAGGCACTGGATTCTTTTGTTTCAAATGTTTTGTTTGTCCTACGTGATCACATGAAATAAATTATAAATTCTTTGATGTTTCTTCACCAAAAAAATACACTAGCAGAAAATTAGAAGAGCTGCCCGCATATTTCTTGTCTCTGAGAAGCCTATGTGGTTCTCAGACCTACCTTAAAGAATTACTCTGAGAATTAATTGAGCTTTAATACTTTCATTAGATGCTAGAACTCTGTGGAATGAGGGCAAGTATGGAAAATTATGAACAAGTGAGAACGTAGGGTCTGAGTTGCTTTTCTTTTTAAAAAAATTTTTTCATTTATTATTATTATTATTATTTATGTGTATGACTGTATTGCCTGCATATGTTTAAGCATACCATTGTTGTGCAATGCCCTCAGAAGTCAGAGTCAGAAGATGTTGAATATGAACAGTTGTTAGCTGCCATGTGGGTGCTGGGAATCAAACCTGGGTCCTCTGCATTGATCTTAACTGCTGAGCTTTCTCTCCAGTCCCTGGGACTCTTTTCTTAAAATTATTATTCAGTTTGCATAAAATGATTTCACATATTTATGTGATACAATGCAATACATTGGCTCATTTGGCAGATGAAGCTGATGTAGAGGCTGGATTTCTGTAAGCATGTCCCGTGTACCTACTCAAAGCCAAGATAGATTTTCATCAGTTCTTTGAAACATTCTAGGTCGTAACTGCTCAAAGCAGGGGTTATACCTAATTCAGCCTTTGTACCTTAGCACTGAACATTGTAGCTTGACTATAGTCAAGTTACAATGCTTGAGGAACTTACACAAGATACTGCATTTATTAATAAAATATCGTTAATCTCATCTTGAATTGTTGCTAAAAAAATTACACAAACATAAAACGTCACATCTCATGAAGACTTTATATTACAGTAATCAAAGCAAACAACACTGCACTGTAGCATATAGGCCTGGAGAACCAACAGATTTATGTGAGGAGGAATAAAGGAATAGTTACTAATAGTTACTAAGAACCACTTATCCCTCAGAGGTGTAGGCTACCTGAAAGGCGGGAAGAAAGGGTTTGTCTGGTAAAGTCTGGCCTCACTTCTTAAGCTGTCAACTGAAGAAACAGAGAAAGAATTATCACCTAGCTCAGGGCCAAGTTCACATAAAGCTTCATAAATGTGTTGCATGTATGAATTTCAAAAGTTATCATCATTTCTTTTGTAGAACATATTGTGGGTTTCATTCTGACTTTGGCAACAGCAATAAAAACAGTTACGCACAGGACAGAGGACAGTACTCCAGGACTGTGAGAGCGGTAAAGGACACTTTTAATTTCTTGTTTTAGATGTTTATTATTATAGGGATTTTACAATAGGCCATATTAATGGGAAATGAGTTATGCACTTGAGAAAAAATTTAAAACCCCAACAAAAGAACTTTTTATCTTTATCAACATAAATGACAATTACTTTTATAGATAAAAGTGCTTATGTTCACATGGATTTGAAAAACTCTTGGAGTACAAACAGTACCCATGAGTGACAAGTCAGAAGTAACAGTCCTCCTTTTAAGCAATTGTGTTGAAGAAGAGGCATCTAGGGCTGGAGAGATGGTTTAGTGGTTAAAAGCACTGGTTGCTCTTGCAGAGGACCTAGGTTCAGTTCCCAGCACCCACATAGCAGCTAACAGTTCCAGGAGATCTGATGCCCTCTTCTGACCTCCACAGGCGTTGCATGACACAGGTGCACTTTCATACATTCGGGCAATACAGTCATTTGAATAAAATAAAAATAATAAATAACTACTTTTAGAAGAGACCATTATACTCCTGGTTTAGCACAGCAGGACCTCCTAGAAGCTGCCCATTCAACACCATGGCTGCCATACGGCCTCTCTTAGGCCTGGTCCCGAGGAGCTGGCTGTGCTGCCTCGCTTTGACTCTTGCCTTTTGGCTTCCCTCCCCTCTTACACAGTTCGGCTCCAGCTTCTTTTTTGTCCCAGAGGGCATATTTAGTCATTGTATTATGTCTTTTTGTTTTCTCTCTCTCTTCCTCCCTCCTTTAATCTCTCTCTCTCCTCTCTCTCATCCTCTTTCCCTTCCCCTGATTCTCTCTCTCCCTCCTTTTCTTCTGTCTTTTACACAAATCATAACTGTGGGTCTACATTTGTGGATCACAGTTGTGCTAATCTGATCTATGTGCCCAGTGTAGCATTATGAAACTACTCGACATATCACATTATATATCGTCTTTCATGGCGAGGCATTTGAAATGTAATCTCTTCTTTTCAGATATATAATACATCATTGTTCTCTCTAGTCACCATGCCACACAATAGATACCCAAACCTAGTCTTCTTGTCTACTTGAAACCTGGCACCTTTTAATCTCCACTCCTTCCTGTTCCGACACCCACACCCCCTTGTCCCTAGTCTTAGGGATAAGCCCACTTCTACTCTGGGCTTCTACAGCTCTATTATAACAGATTTCACATAGGAGTGGCATCGTTTGTTATATATTCGATTCCCACTGGCAATGTATATCAGTTTCTGTTTTCCTGCTTTTTCTCCAGTATGTTATTTTTTTCTTCTTTTGATAAACTCATTCTAACAGGTATGAGGTGACATCTTATGGTTTTGCATGTTTCTTTTATGATTAGTAATGCTGAGAATTTTTTTCATGGTCCCTTTATGTATCACGGGTCTTGGGCATTTAAATGTCTTCTCTTGAGGAATGCCTTTGTAAGTCTTTTCTCCATTTTTCCTTTTTATTCTTTTATTTATTTATCTTCTGAGAATTTCATGCATGAGTACTGTACTATGTTTCCACCCCTCCAGTTCCTCCTCCAACTCTTCCCATGTCACCCATCTCCCTCATAATTTCTTATCCTCTTCTTTATTATTGTTACATACACATACATGTATCCACACATCATATATGCATCTACGTGTATAAATGCACTATATGTATATACTGCACTGAGTCCATTTGGCGGTACTCCTGTGTACATGTGTTTAAGACTGACCACTGGGGATTAGATAAACTCTCAAGGAGTTAGTTCCTGGGGAAAATCGATTCCCCGCCTCTCAGTCTCCACTAATTGCCTGTAGCTTTTCATCTTGAGGTGGGAAGATGTCAAATTTTTCCCATCCAAATTGGCATGCCAAATGTTTTTGTCATTATGCAGCTATTGTTAGGCTCCCATATTGTAGAGAGTTCATGGGCATTGCTTCCTTGTTAAATCTGGAATACATTAAGTAGCAGTAGGTATCTTAGTCCTCTGGCTCTTGCAATCTTTTTTCCCCTCTTCCTCAATATTCCTTGATCTCTAGGTGTAGAGGTTCCATTGTAGATGTGTCCCTTAAGGCTGGGCACCTCACAGTCACTCTCTGCATGTGACTAGTTTTGGAACTTTGTAATAGTCTCCACATCCTGCAAAAATAAGCTTCTTTGATGAGTGATGAGAGGTGCACTGCTCTGTAAATATAAGGGTACATACTTAGAACATAGTAAGAAATTACACTGGTCTAGGAACTGACAGGTCTTTTCTAGGGTCTATGACATTTCCAGTCATGTGTACTTGGCTATGTTTGCAGTAGTGTGCACGGATTCTGTCCTACTGAGCGGGCCTTAAGTCCAATTGGATAGCTGTTGATTGTCTGTAAGACAAAAGTGCCACCATTAAACCGCTAGGGATAATTTGCTGGCCTGGCCAGTGTTAGGGTTCATAGGTTTTATAGCTTGATAGAATCATTGATTGGTTTTATCTCTTGGCAGCTTCTATAGTATCTTCTGATAATATGAGAGCTTGTCTTCAGGAAGGAGGCTTCCAGATCAGTTCCAGCTACAATGCTCCAAGTCCCATGTCTTAAGTATTTTGGGTCTTCAGCAATAGGGTCTTAACTTCAAGTTCTGGGAGACAATCAAAGGCTATGGCAATAACTTGTGATATTTTGGGAGTCTTTCAGACAACTGCAACCAACAATTTAAAGAGGTTTCCTTTGCTTGACACCGTGATATCTCTCTCTCTCTTCCTCCCCCTCTCCCCATATCTATCTATCTATCTATCTATCTATCTATCTATCTATCTATCTACCTATCTACCTATCTATCTACCTACCTATCCATGGATATGCACATGGAGATAATTTTTCATTGTCCATTCATCAGCTGAAGTACATTCAAGTTGTTCCCATTTCCCAGCTATTGTGAAAGAGCTGTAAGAAACGAGGTTATTTCTGTGAAAACTGTCATGGGGATTTTGACTGGGATTATATTAAGCTAGAAAATCCTTTTGGATTTTAATTTTTACCATAATATTTTAATTTTACCAACCCATAGGCATGGGAGACTTTTCTATCTTCTAGAGTCTTCCTCACCCTCTTTCTTCTAAGATTTAGAGTTTTCATTGTAGAGATCTTTGGTTAAGTTTCCCCAAATATTTGTTTATTTATTTATTGAGGCTCTTGTGCATGAAGCTGTTCCCATGAGCTCCTTCTCTGACTATTTGTTATTGGTACATAAAAAAGGTACTGATTTTTGTAAATTGATTTTGTATCCTGCAACTTTGCTGAAAGAGTTGATCATTTCTAGAAATTTTCTGGTGGATTTTTTAGGATCTCATATATAATAAATCATCTGCAAATAGAAATGATTTAACTTCTTTTCCAATTAGTGCCCTTTAATTTTATTCTCTTATCTTATCACTCTAGCTAGGGGTTCAAACAATATATTGGAAAACAGTGGGTGTAGTGGACAGCCTTGTCTTCATTTCTGACTAGTGGGAATGCTGTAAGTTTTCCCCATTTAGAGTAATGCTAGCTGTGGGTTTGTTTTATATTGCCTCAATTATGTGCAGGCATGTTTCCTCCAGTCCAATTTCTTCTAGGACATTTATCATGAAGCATGCTGGATTCTGACAAAGGCCTTTTCCGCATCAATTGAGATTATCATTGGATTTTTGTCTTTAAGTCTGTTTATATGATTTATTACATTTATTGACTTATGTGTGTGAAACCATCCATGCATCTCTGGAACAAGGTCAACTTGACCACATGGGATGATCTTTTTGATATGTCCTATATATGGTTTGCTAGTATTTTATTGTGGTTTTATTTTTTGGTTGTATCATTACATGGTTTGGGTATTAGAGTATCGCCAGCTTCACAGAAGGAGTTTGAGAGTTCTCCCTCTGTTTCTATCTTTTTGAATAATTTAAGCAGTACCAGTTATAATTCTTTGAAGGTCTGGTAAAATTCTGTTTTTTTCTGAGGCAGGGTTAAACTTGTGACCTCATGTCATAGCCTCCTAATGCTGGGATTATAGGGGTGAGCCACCATGCTAGGCTTTAGACATTTTTCTCTGCCTTTACATAGACATTTATAATGACAAATTTCCCTCTTAAAACTGCCTTTTCTGTATCCCATACATTCTAGTTTGTTTTGATTCCATTGTTTGTTTGTGCCAAAATATTTTTTATTTCCTTTTTGATTTTCCCCTGCGACCTGTTTATTTTTTTGGAGCATGTTAATTTACCATATTTGTGCATTTTTAACATTTCCCCTAGGGAGTCTGTGAGCATAACAAGCTGTCTTTGCCATGGCAGCTCTTTCCCCATACTTGAGTGTCTTATTTAGATTTTTGTTGCTGTGACATAATGCTTGAGGCAGACCGCAATTTGGGGGTTTCAGTGGCCAGACCCTGGCATTCCTTAGTTCTTGTTTATGTGGTATCATGGCAGATAGTGATGGTGGGAACACACTGAGGTGGCAGCACAATTGCAGCTCAAGCCAGAAACAAAGAAGAGACCAATGACTTGTAAACCCCTCTGAGGGCCTGTCCCATTGCCTGACCCCAGGACCTCCTGCTGGACCCCGTATCTGAAAGGCTCCATCATCTTCTAACAACACCACCTTAGGGACCATTAATCTCAGTGACCCTGGGGAACAGTAATGATATTCAAATCAGAGCAAGAAGAAAACTTACATTTTAAAAAAGCCTTCTGTGAGTACAAGACCTTCTCATTCCTTTCTACTTAATGTACTGTGTCTGAGACATTTGACTGAGGCCAAATAAACTTTAGTTTCAACAAGAATGGCAGATATTTATTGACTGGGGATTAGTTCTTTGGTACTTTTCCAGGCACTGGGGAGACAGCAGTGAACAAAGTGTTCCTGCTCTTCAAAGCTTACATTCTAAAGAGGAGGCACAGATAATTCACAAATAAATGCAGGCTGTGTAAGAGGCCATGAAGAAAAACAAAGCCAGATAGGGGTTAGAATCACACCGGATCATAATTTTATGTAGAATAATGAGAGAATTGACCTCTAAGCAGAGATTGGAATGCATGTTGAGTCTGGCTAAGTAGCTGCATTTAGGAGGACTGTGCTCATTTTTGGAAAGACATTCTAGGGTTAGCATTCTGGACATCCCAGCAGATCCAAAAGTCTCAGACTGAATACTTCCCCTCCATAATTTCTACTGAAGGGGAAAGAAACAAATTCAGCTAAAAGGTGCACTCTTCTTACTGTTGTGATGGTTTTGTTGTGTTAACTTTAATACCAGCCAGATTTCTATGCTGTGTTTTTGGCCTAGGGAACAGGAGGCATTTCCTGGAGCATTCTGTACGAAATAGAAATAGAATGTAATAGCCAAATTCTCCCCTTATGCTTTCAAATGGTTTATAGCGGCAGCTTGAGAAGATTATATTCTAAATGTCCTGCTTAACTGCTTAACTTACTCTTTGTTTATATTTGAAGTATGTATTTCAAACATTGTTTAAAAGAGAAAAGGAATCATGCTTAAATATTTCAGCAGATGATTCAAGTTAGACATAAAAATATAATCCTCATTGTGAAGTATTAATGAGATTTAAAGAGGAATGATTTATGTTCTTTGCAGATCACTACACCATTCTTAAAGGGACTCATTTACAAGCTTAGAACATTGTCTCTCTGGCTAATGCCTACAGAGTACTGGCAAAAGATCCTGAATAGGAAAAGAGGAGGTGTGAAAATCTGAACTTTTAAATAGCAAAGTTCCCGCCTAGATATTGTCAGTAAGTGTCAGAATTCTAGAAGGAATAATCATTAGACCAACACAAGGAGAAGAGCAATGAACAGAATAACAATAGCAAGGAGTCTGAACAAATGGGAAAATAAGCAAGGTTTCTTAACATCCCTGACGACACGTGTCTTCATAGGTTTCAGTGACCGGTCCCATTGGGTCAAGATGGCATTTCTTGCCCCTGGCCACTTCCCTGAGCCTACCAAACGGAACTGGTAGGGACTGCAAGGGCCAAAGAAAACTTCCACGGCCAACCTGGGATCAGTGAGGAACAGCCATAGGATGTTGGGCTTTGCCCCAATAAAGGAGGCCAGTTCATCCATATAAACAATATAATCTGTCTGGATGGTCTCCTTTTTGCCAAACCTAGAGATGAGAAAGAAAACACTATTATAATAGCCAAGCTTTGTATAGAAGCAAGAAGGGTTCAGGCATCATCAGGAAGAAGGGTAGAAGGAATGTAGAGTCAGAGGACATAGACGTCTGAAGCAGAGCAGTATTTGCCAGATGTGACGGCAGTGGTACACGTGAGCTCACAGTGACTGGAACCGCATTAAGGAGATCCTCACAAGATCAAGTCAGCATGGATGAGAGAGGGGCTCAGGATGCCCCACCCCTAGTGAGGAACTATTGGCAATTGATGACTTCTGGGAAGGGAGAGTCAGTTTTCTTTAGAGATTTGCATTCTGCAGGCTACCCGTACTCCAGTAGATGGTCCTATATCAATACACATACAATCAGTGGGTCTTTTAAAAAACGAGCACTTGGAGTTGGGTCGGGGGAGTGGTGGGAGGGATAGGAGAAGAATTGGAGGGGAGGGAATGGGGACGTATTTGATCGCAATATATTACATTCATGTATAAAACCTTCAAGTAATAAAAAAGAGATAAAAAAGAGAATAATACAAGAATAAAAATCACAATCAAAAGACTGAAATCACCTCACATCTTTCCATCAGGGCAATCATTTTTATTTTCTTGTATTATTAAGGAGACTATTGTTTGTTTATCCTTTGTTCTGTAGTTTTATCAAAGGAATTTCATATCTAATTTGGAAATTCCCCAGCATTACAGAACAGTAGAAAAGACTATTTATTTTAATTAAAAAATTTTGACTTATTTTTATGTGTAGAAATATTTAGTCTGAATGTATGTAAGTGTACCCATGTGTGAATTGCCCAGAGAGGCCAGAGGAGGGGGTCAGACCCCCTAGAGTCTGGTATTGCAGATAGTTGTTAGCTGCCATGTGGGTGCTAGAAACTGAACATGGGTCATCTGAAAGAGCAGCCAGTGCTCTTAACTGCTGAACCATCTCTCCAATCCCAAGAAGAACATTTTTGTCCCTGTTAATAAATTGTTCAGGTGATGTTATTCATTCATAGCCACCGAGCTACTTAGTGACACAGCTAGGAATGGAGCTCAGTTTTCCAGATTCATTCTCAGGCTGCTGAGTCATTTTTATTAAAGTGGCTATTTGCAGTATCATGTACCTCATAAAAGATTTCTGAGCTAGAGTGTGTGCACGCGCGCACACACACACACACACACACCATACAACAGCTGTATGTTTCAAAGCTTCTTTAATTTCTGCATTCCCTTCTTGTATGTTCACAGAAAAGAGTCAGGGTTAAAAGTAAGTGTACAATGACGATTCCAGTCTTGTTATTCACCCTGCACCTAGCAGGACCTAATGCAATGGCAAGTTCATGAAATAGATCACCAGTAATGGTCTATCAGTGGATGAATATGGTTTATGGCTCTTACGCCATTGAATTTATTAAGGATCATTTAAGATAAAATCAGTCTAAAATAGTGACAACATTTTCCACGCAAATCCTAAATGTACATTATAATATGTACTCTTACCATTTGAGCTTTTTCCCCATTTTCTCATCAATGTCATCCAGCATGTCTTTTACAGAAGGCAAAACACAAATTCCTGGAAAAGAGACAAGGACATAGGGATGGCCTCAGAGTTGGGTACAGGAGTGGCCTGATGTTTTTATTCTTAGTGAATTTTGAATCACATTAGAATTTTCATTAAAGAAAGTTCTTTTGTGATTATTTATTTTTATTTAATGTGTATGAGTGTTTTGCCTGCATGAATGTAAGTATACCCATTCATGCCATGTCCACAGAGGTCAGAAGAGGGCATTAGATTCCCTGAAAGTAGAATTTAGGGACAGTTATTAAATACTCTGTGGGTGCAAGGAACTGAACCTCTGGAAAAGTAGCCGGTGCTCTTAATCACTGAACCATTGCTCCAGCTACTGAATTATCTTACTGGCTCTATTTTTTCATTGTCCAGCAAACACAATCTTGAGCAAATGAGAAAGTAGATTATCTTGAGACAGACATAGGATTTCTAGTCTTCCTAGTACTGATACTTACTATAACAATGAAGAGCCACCACACAATTATCTTTGTATCTTTGTTCTTAAAGACACCAGATGTTTAAGATCAATTAAAGGGTCATATTTTAAACTCTCAGTCTTATTTTAAAGAAAGTTTTTCTATAAACTATATCCAAACAATCATGAATTGGTAATATTTTTCAAGATTATTTTTGTGCGTGTGTGTGTTTGTGTACATGTGCTTGTGTGAGTAAGCATATGTGTGTATCCATGTGGAGGCCAGAGGTCAACCTCAGGCCTCTTCTTCCCATCACTCTCTTCCCTCTCTTTTGAGTCAGGGTTTGTCACTGAACCTGGGGCTCAGTCTTTAGCTAGACTAGCTGGCCAGGAAGCCCCAGGGATCCTCCTGTCTCTGCCTGCCCTCAGTGCTGGGACTACAGGCCTACAATGACATGCCTGTTCCCCCCCATGGGTACTGGGGATCTGAACTCAGGTTCTCAGGCCTTTATATTATAGCAGGCACTTTATGGACTGAGCCATCTCTTCAGCCTGAATTCCTCCTAGGAAGTAGTCTTGCTTTGTCAGAGATGGGGATTTCAGCAGAAAAGATAAAGAATTTAGTGAAGTCTCAAATCTCTCTGTGGAGAAACCATTGTTTAATATGACTGCGATTATGGACCCCTAAAGGTCACTAAGGATGAAGGGGAACACCAGGTGACCGGATATGACGTGAAGCTGCTCCAGAATGATAGTCTCCTGTGGGTTTACATAGGTCTCTGAAACCCAGAGCAAAAAATATTTTTATGCTCAGAGATACTTAAAATGTAGGATGCTTTATTGTCCTGGTATTCCAATTTTTCTTTTATCAATGCTATGAACTAAAGCCAGCACTTTGCATTTGTTAGGCAAGTGCTTGCCACTGAACTGCATCTCCAGCATTTTATTTGAGGCTCTGATTCTCCCAAACTAAGTTGCTTAATATCCTATTTTCTCTAAGGCTGAGATTGCCTTGTATATCAATTCCTTATCAATTGCCTAGTTTCCTTTTCTCTCTCAAAGTTATGCTTACCTTGATTAATTGATTGATTATGTGTGTGTATGTGCACACGCTCATGCCATGGTGCACATGTGGAGATCATAGCACAGAGGTCAGTTTTCTCCTTCCACCATATGGGTTCCAGGATGGAGCTCAGATTGTCCAACTTGGTGGCAAATGCCTTACTGATGGAGCCATCTCGCCCGCTACATTTTGTTTTTCTTATTTTCTTTTCTCAGAATCTAAGTTACAACTTTTGTTCTCACCGAGTTAGTGTCCTGTCTCCTTGAGCCTGAACTCAGGCAGAATCTGAGTACCAAGTGGCATCTGGTACCACGCTCCTTTCTACTGCTGCTTTCCTGGGGTGCCATTGCCCTCTGGTACCACCTCTAATGTCTGCCTGGGTGGGTGTAAGTAAACAAAAGTGTGGGAAGATCATTGATGAATAGTATAGAACTGGTGGCCAGGGTATCAGTGGCCTGTTCCAAGCCTCTACAAAAAGGAAGAGTCTTTTAGCTCCAGCAAGTCAGAGCAGTACTAAAAGTTTTGATTATGACTTCCAAAGGAACCAAGCCAGCTAAAACTCACTCATCAGGAAGTTACACAACTTAAGGTTCAACTAATCTTAGCTCAATATAATTTGATATCTTTATTTTGTCTTTAATTATAACCTCATTTAGTTTTATCATATGCATATGCTCATGTATACAATTTCATTTAAATGTTACTGTGAATCTGACCCCAAAACCTGCTGCTGTAGATGCTGGCTGCCTTCCTTGCTTTCCCCTAATTAAATCTGCAGTTTCCTATCTCTTTTGAGGTATAGATACTCCATACCTTTGTGTCTTAGAGACTGAGCATCTACCACACTGAGTACTTTCTATCTCTAGTAATATACACTGTCTGTCACAATGTACCGAGGGGAGGAAACAGCAGCAGATACTACTGCTCTGTCTGTGATTGTAGAGATCACAGCAGCAATGTAAGCCACTACTCTGTCCATGACTCTAGATATCTGAGGTTGGCTGGATACTGGCTTGGAAACATCTTTCTGAATCAACATTGCAAGCAATGTAATTCTATTCAACTTGGAAGTCACAATTTAGTAAAGCTGTCATGCATTTGGGACCAAGAACTCTGGAGTTCTGGTGTAATTAATGATCTTGGGTAATTGTCAACCCTAAGGAATTATAAGTGATAAAATTCCCCTAATAATATCTTGCCATTGCACATGATACCATAGTGATAAATATTTCAAATTCCTTATAAAATACAGTGCCAAAGAAAATAGAATTATAGATTCTCAAAAGTTGCATAGGTCCCTTTTAATTAGGACTATTGTTTAAATACTCAAAAAAATTCTCATCAACATTGATAGTGAACTTCTAGGTCCACTTACCCTTTATTACTTGTGCAGCCCAACGGGCCTGCAGGTCAGTTGTGGGGATGGCAGCCCCAAGAGACTGGACAAGGCCAATTATCGCCATGGTGGATTTCTCTAGTTGAGGAGGGAAGATGCCTTTATACAAGGTGACCTCATTGTTTCTGCTTTTAATGATGGAGTCTTCTAGGAAGGGGTAGTTATTTCTATAGCCTGTTGCAAAGATGACACAGTCAATGGCTTCAAACATAGTCCCATCCTCAAAAATGGCTGAGGTCTCTGTGAACTCTTTCACATTAGGCTTGATGGATATGGTGCCACACAGGATGCGTGCTGGGAGCTCATCATTGAACACGGGCTCTTTCCTCAGGGTTCTATATGGAAAGTGGAGACAATCATTGCAACAGTAATATTTCCCCTTTGTCTCACAGATGCTTATAGGAAAAACAAAGTAGCCAAATATTTTTTTTTTTCTGAGCCATAGAATATCAATACACTTGAAGAACAAAACTGTTGCGAACCATGTTGGAAGAGACAAGTTGCTTTTGGCTTGTTTCTTCTCATCCATATAATCATTCCAAACCTCAGAGTGAACATTCATAACCAGCCACCATCAAAACCATCTCCCATGTCAGAAGAGCTCTACTGCAAGGATATCTGGTGCTTGAATGCTTCCTTTTATCCTATTCCCTATGAAACTTGAGAAGATTAAGATTTCTTAAATTCTTTGTGCTTCATTTTTCCATTTTTGGATGACAATATCATTTCTCATAAGTCACCAGACTTAAATAATATGGAGAATTTTGTAGTCTGCAGCACACACATAGTACTAATAATGTTAGCTCCTTTTCTCATATAATACACTCCAAAATGGTCATGGGAGATAAAGAAACTTAGGAGGAAGAAACAAAGAATGAGAAAACTGCACCTGGGCTCTGTAGAGGGGTTGAATGTGAGCCCCATGGAGTTATAACACAATCAGGCTAGGGACTTAGATAAGGTTAGAAGAGAGACGAGTTTGAAGGACTGACTCCTGGAGATCTGAAAGGAGAGAAGTTTTACTCAATAAAATATCTAGTGTGTACAGATTAATGTGAACTTAGAGATTAACTTGAATAATATGGAAGGGAATAACTCTGTTATTATGTGGCTGCGGCAGCTATGAGAGACAGCTGCAGGTGGGTTCCTTTGGAGGTGAAAGTGAGATAGACAATGAAAGTCATGGCACTCTGATTGGAAAAATACTACTCAGCTCTCCACTTGTACTTGCTCTTTATTTAAGATCCACCCATCATTAACCACCCCAACCTCCCTGAGACCCACACTTGCTATGGCTATCAAACTAAAGCTGTTGGGTTCATTGGCCCACTCTCTTAGTTCACTCAGCTTATTAGTAGTACTTGATGCAACTGAAGGTGACTTCTCTCCTGAAACACAGTCTTGCAAAGGTCATCACTTTCTCTCTGTTCCTTTCCTACCAACATGGCTACTCCTGGTTACTGTCTCCTACTGATGTTTTCTTCGCTACCTGACTTATGAACAATGGCGTATACCTCGGGACTCAGACCTCAGTCTTTTTGCCTTCTCCTCTCACACTTATCCTTCAGCAAATAGTGTCAAATTTCACCTATTTTGAACCTCTTTTTCCCCCTGGGTGTCCCGTTGCCATTCAATGTTATTTTCTGCATTATGGCATCCCAACTTTAATTTGTCGAAAGCTAAACCTCTCCCTCTTAGAGGTTTTTATATATCAGTAAACATCAACTGTATTCTTTCTTAGATCCAAAACCTTGAAGGTATTCTTGAACCTTTTCTATCTCTCACATCCTCTACCCAGTCTGAAAAATCCTGTTTGTGTCTCCCTTTGACCTACACTCAGAATTGGCCCACCTCTGACCACTTACTGCTGATAGATCCTAGTCCAGGCCACCAAGCTTGCTTTTAAAAAAAGTATTTATTTATTGTTGTTATTTTATGTGTATGAGTATATTGCCTGCACGTGTGTAAGCGCACCCATGCTGTGCAGTGCCCGTAGAGGTCAGAAGAGGGCATCGGATCCTCTGGAACTGCAGTTAGAGAGATTTTTTTTGCCACCATGTGCATGCTGGGAACTGAACCCAAGTGCTCTGCAGGAGCAGCCAGTGCTCTTAGGCACTGAGCCATCTCTCTTGCCCTCAGCTTGTTTTTCTGACAATTGCTTTGGGAGCACAGTTTTTTTTCCCCCCTTTGGTACCGAAGATTGAACTACAGCCTTACATGTTCCAGGCACACACTGAGCTATATCCTCAGCCCTGAAATAGCTTCTGAGCTGGTCCTTTTTACTTCTGCACATACCCTATTCTCTGTACTGGATGATGAGTAATGAGCTAAACTAGCTCCAGTACTAACTTAGATCTTGTCACTAATGTTCTCAACACTTGGTGCTTTCTGCTCCTTTCAGAGTAAAAGCCAGACCCTTTACAAGGTCTACACAATGCAGCACCCACTGGCTGTTTTCACCCCACTGGTTTCTTTCCTGTTTTGTCCTCTTTTCTCCAGGAAGAGCTCAATGCTGCTTGCTGATTACGTCATCCCTGACTCTAAAGAATTCCTGGCTGTGTCCTCTGTAACACCCTTACCTAGATGGCCTCCTGGTTCATTTCCTTATCTCCTTTAGGGCTTTGTTTAAAGGTGGGTCTTCTCCCTTAGACCCGCCTCGAGGATCTGTTGAGAACTATTCTGAAGGTGCGTTGCATCACCCTTGCCTGTGCTGTGTTCCTCTCTCCAACACACACCAGCATGTGGTTGTCTTCTGCTCAGCTTTTATTGTCTGTTTCCTGCCATTTAGAGTGCACGCAAGGAGGACTGGGTTTCTGCTTGTTCTAGTCAGTGATGTATCCACAAAGGCTTAACTCAAGACCTGACACACAATTAATATTTAATTTGTATTTGTTGAGTTAATGAACTCACTGTGTAAAAAGTTTGGGATTTTTAACTAATATCAAAGTCATTTCTCATCATGTACTGAAGGTTGCTTCTGCCTCCTGGATGCAAGACTTTGCTGATTATTAGCTGCAGAGCTCTTTTCATAGTTGTAAGGGTGTCATAATACATGCCAGAGCCTTAGGAGGGATTAGGTAAGACTCTGATAATATATTAAGTGCTTAAAGTGTGTTTATTTTTATTATCGTTACTATGGGAACTAATTGCTGAAGTATTATATAACTTTTCAGTTGTGCAAATCTGGGAGGGAGTCACTCCTAATATTTGCAGTTCTCACATATCCTCTGATATGTGAGATGTGATTTCTACAGGAATATTTTGATTTGCTTTGGGGTTACAGCACATATCACACACATCAAGCGTTGTTGACACTGAAATAAAGTCAGCCACACATCATGTTTAACTCTGTGTTACCCATTTAAAGGCATCAAGCCGTAGTTCTCATGCTTGAATCTTGCATTCATCTGCCTCATGTACCACCAGTCAGAAATGGCTGTTGGCAAGTTGTTCTTGAGGAAGGTTTGAAAACGAGTGATAAAGATCATGTCCCAAGGGTAGCCATTGTCCCAGACCCGGCTCATCACCCAGGATCCACTTCTGGAGCTAATGACGACCTTAAAAAACACAAGTGAAAAGTATAGTAAGCATAGTGTGCATTGTAGAATACCATCTCCATCTCCCTGTATGTTCTTATTTATTTATATGCTTCAGTTCTTGAATTTGTTGACAGGAGGAAGTAGGAATCCCTCAGCTGTCAGTATCCTTAGAGTTGCTTTAAGAGATGGGCCCCACTTAGGTCTTACATACTTTTTGGGTTCCCTGAATTCACTTGTTGGCCATGTGGGGTCTGACCCTCACTTCAATGTGGGCCACTTCTAAAAAGCCATCAAAGCTCAAGTATGAGGCAAAAATAAGCTAGTTTTTCCTCCTGCAGAGCTTCTGATTCCAAGGGCACTTTCAGATAAAACTCCTGAGCCCTGATATAGTTCTGAGAGTCATAACTATATGCCGTGTTGCTGTTTTGATAGAAAACAATTTAATCAGGTGATTAAATGGTACAGGTGATTGATAACTGAATTCTAATCATATTTCCCTCAGCGCTCATGCAACTACTGGTGTCTATAAGGAAGCAATTATCATCTCAAAATAGGCACTTTGATTCTAAATGCCTACCACCATCCTAAAACAAGGCAAGACAATTGGGATTATGAAAATAGAGGCTCAAATCTTCGTTCCCCTATGACATAGAGAAGATTGATTTAACATCTCTAATCTTGTTTTCTCTCTTCTAAAATGGGGAGAATCTACATCTAACGTATCAAATTTGCATGAGGCTCAATTCAGTGCTCTAATCTTTGCAATATGGATGACATCACTTTGAATATACTATGTGTTTAATAAATGTCAATTTCCTTTCCTTTTTCTTATGTTAATTCCTGACAGTATATTCTCAGGTTTCTCCTTCCCTTCCTTCCCTCTCCCTCCCTCCCTCCCTTCCTCCCTTCCTTTCTCCCTCCCTCTTTCTTTCTTTCCTTTAAAAAATTATGTATAATATCACTTGAAGACATTTCATATGAGAAGCTACTTAAATAAAAACAGATTGAGTAACACGAGACCCTCAGTGATCACTTTTTCTTCCTTATAATTTATATGCAAACATAAATCTTAGCACCCTGGTTTCATCATATCTTTCCTTTGTTCAAGAAGCTTAAATTATCTGTTTTTGCTTATGAAGAAATCCACATTCTTGAATCCTCCACTGAAGTCCTTCAAAAGAACACAGAGTCTGATTCCAACCTTCCTTTCCTAGGACAGTTTCTGTAGCTACTATGCTCTTAAGAATCTGAAGACCCTAATTTCGCTTCCCTAAATCTTCTCCAGCTCAAATTTTAACTTCCCACAGGCCTTTAAGGAAGATGATAGGCATTTCTGTCCTTAATTATCCTTTAGCTACAATTGAAGGAACTTACTGACACAGAGGTATTGGAGTACCTTGATATATTATACCAATTCTTGTTATTAAGAACTGTTACCTTAGCAGAATGAATCAGTAATAGCCATATATACAGTGCTGTCTTTATACTTTGCGAATGTGACTTTCCCTTCCAAGAACAGCTTCAACCCCTTCTTCAGCTATATGGTTTATAGTTCTCCTGCAGCAGTGAGTCCAGGTTCATTGTCTATGAGGCCCTAGCTTCCATAATCTTCTGAACATTTAGTGCCAGGATCACTCATTTATCCTTTATCTCAGTTGTGGCTGTTATTCTGTTGTTCTGTCTTCTACATAGCTCTTGAGGCTGTTTACGTGTACTAGTGTGTAATTTTCTTAACTAGATCTCACTACTCCTTGAGAAGAGAGGCCATGTGCTTAATCTCTTGCCTTTTAGCTGCCAACTATGGTGTGCTGAACAGGTGCATGTGAATAGATTTTATTGCCATTTGTCTGGTCACCATCTTCATGCATCCTGAATATAATACGATGCCATAAGATTAGACATTTGCTGGGGCTTCCCAGGCATGATCTTGGGGATGACCTATGTAGAAGGTATTTGACATCAGCAGGTATAATGTCTGGAAATAAGATTCCTGCCTTTGGGATTTTGGGAAGTCAGTCCTTAAAGGATGTTTCAAAGCTAGTAGGTGACATTTGTTCAAACTCATGGCCTAAAAGGACCTGCATGACCCTTCTTTCCAACTTCTCTTCACATTATTTTTTCCCAAGCTCCCTGAGATGCTATCTTCTGTAAGTTTCTTGAGACACTAAACTTCTTGTTTCCAGACTTCTGCCTGGAGACCTCTTGATACTGTGCCTTTATCAGCTTCTGGCTCTCTGTTCATGTAACATTGACTCAAAAGGGTCTTTCTATTTCCCAATGGGAAGAGATCACCTCTACTGATTACACTCACCATGTACTTTATTTTCTCTGTTAGGATTTTTCCACCATCAAAATTTGTACATTTGAGATTTTATTATTCAGTGTCTATCCTAGACTCTGATTTCAAGGGTTGGGGTTATGTGTATTCTGTTCAGTATTCTTTCTCTAACACCTATGCTGGTACCTGGAACATCAAATAAGCACAGAATGAACGGTCCAGGAGTGAGTGAATAGGCCTCTATGTGTCTATATTGAGAGTCAGGTTTAAATATTTTAATTCTGTAGCAACCTCATTTCCAAATAGGTTCCGTTTTTTTATTCCTTTTACTGATGAGGAGACCTGACACCCAGAGGGACAGAACAACTTATCTAAGAATCTCAGTAGTTATGATCTTAATCTCAAGTCCACTCTAGTTTTAGAAGAATTGATCAGACACATGTGAGGGGTCAATACCTCAAGAAGATTGTTGGGAGCCAACACCACTGTTGATGCCTATTAAGCTATTTCAGACCTTCCTTGTTACCTAGGAATCTGAGGTACATGAAATACTTTAGTTTCCACGTGTCATCCTATTTTATACCACACATTTCAAATGATAATGTTTATGCTCCTTAAAGTTTCCCTATCAAGTACGTGGGGTGTGGTACCTTTTGGGCTACTTGGCTGAGTTCTGCAGCAATGTCACAGCCGGAGTTTCCCAGGCCGATCACCAGGACTCGCTTCCCCTTCCACATTCCTGGCTCTTTATAATCCCTGCTGTGGAAATATTTGCCTTTAAAGCGCTTTAGTCCTGAGTAAAAGTGGAAAAATGTATGAATCAATTTAACTCTAATGCTCCAAATCTAAATGAGAGAACTATGTTTCAATTCACCTATCTGTACTTTTATGAAAAAAAAAAAAGACATTGCGTTGGTTTTGACACGGCTTGAGTGTTTCCCAGAGGTTCAGGCACTAGTGGCTTTGTCCCTAGTGTAGTGGTACTGAGTTGAATATATACATCTTGAAACAGTTGATGGTGGTCATTGAGGGCATCACCCTTGGAGGGGATGGTGGAGTGAGTTCAGTTACCTGAGAGCAGGTTTTTATAAAAAGATTAAGCCTGGCTGCACGCTCCTCCCCTTGTCCCAGCTGCACTTCTCGCCCTGCCAGCTCCCCTTTCCTTTCCAGTCCTCTCCCGTGTTGTGATGCAGCCAGGGGGTCCTTGTTAGAACACTAGCACCAAGCTGTTTAAACCTTCCAGTCCCTATAATCACGAGTCAAATAAACTTGTCATAGCTAGTTTCAGCTGTCATCTTGCCACAAACCTAGAGTCACTTAGGAAGAGGGAACCTCAGCTGAAGAATTTCCTACCTGACTGGACTGTGGATATGTCTGTGGGCACATTTTCTTCCTTGCTAATTTATATAGAAGGACCCAGTTCACTATGGGCCATGCCATCCCTAGGAAGGTGGGCCTGGGCTGTATAAGAAAGCTAGTCGAGTAAGACAGAGGAAGCAAGTCAGTAAGCAGCATTCCTCCAAGGTCTCTGCTTCCATTTTTGCCTCCAGATTCCTGCTCCAAGCTCCAACTCCAGCTTCACTGGACGATGCACTGTAACCTGTAAACCAAATAGATTCTTTCCTCTCCAAGTTGATTTTGGTCAATGTTTTATCAAAGCAACAGGAAACAAATGAAGATACATCTTTCCAATGAATTAATCTTCAGGTATTGTGTCTGCAGCATCAGAAAACATCACAACTATATTTCTAGACATCACAACTATATTCTTGACAGAAGGGTAGATGGTTTCCTAAATTTCAGCCTTACCTGGAAAGGAGTCTGTTGGGATGTGGGGGTACACATGATGCCCAGAACAAATCATTACTGCGTCAAAGACAGCTGATTCTTTTTTACCATCCTTTTCAGTGATAATTTCCCATTGGCCAGTAGTTAAGAAATTAGGATGTTTATTTATACGGGTTACAAGTGTCTAAGAAGAACACAGAGAGAAAGCCTTTTTTACTAGGCTAATATGTAGATTTGTCCTAAGAAAAACAATCTATTAGTAAGATACATCTTAACACATTCAAAAGTTCTTCAGAATAAATAAAAACTTCACATAAGTATGCATGTGTAGATATAGTGTGTGTGTGAACATATGCATGGTTTCCTGTGCGTGTCCATTATTTTCTGAAATACAATCATGATTTCCTTTATAAAATACAGTGAATTCAGTCATAGCTTAAAAGAGGTGCATACCACATAGGAGTAATCTGGCAGTCAATAATTTTTACAGTAACAGCCACCTCATGATTATCTTCCTAGCCTTTTAAACTTCTAAGGCTATTGAATTAAAAATGAAAGACATCTATGTGCAAGGCCCATGTTCTCAATTTTAGTGAGAGTTAGAGAACTTGTTAAAGTACATACTTCTGGGCTGCATTTCTAAATGTTCTTGGGTGATAGGCTGAGGGTAGGGCATGAGATTTTAAATTAAAATTTCCATCAGACTCTCAAGTGGTGATATTGCAGCTTGGACTATACACTGAGTTTCATTGGTCTAGATTGTCAATAAACATTTATCCATAGCTCAATGGCTCTTGGTTGATGTACTTCTTAAAAAAAAAATCTCAGTTCTTCTGGCTACACTGGAAGGAAAATATTTTTTTTTAATTCTTACCCAAACTGTATTTTCTAGTATTTCATAAATATTCTAGAACACAGACACACTTTACTTAAGAAATATAATAATAAGTGAGCACTTGCAGACACACAGAGTGTACACGGTTTACTTAGAATAACTCTGGCATTGTTCATTTATTTGTGCTAACAGCACCATTTTTTAGATTATAGCTTGTTGCTGGTTTATACACATGCAATAGATTTTTTTATAGGTGGATTTTTGTAGGGTATTTCCATGACTAGCCTTCTTGTATTGTAATAAAGTCTAACAATTTACAGATTTATTCTGTTTTTGTTACATAGATAATCCTGTCATCTATATAATGTTATCTTTTGTTCAAATTGTCATTCACTTGTTTCTTTAAAAATTAATTTATTTATCTATTGTGTATGTGAATTTCCAAGCATCCCAGTACAAATACATAAAGTTTAAATGAATACCTGGTTTTAACTATTTTGTTTTGTTCATTAAATTTCCTTTAGACATATAAATTATATTTAGAAAATGGGGCTTTAAATTTACAAATTCATGGATAATTTGCATATATTTCTTTGTTATTGATTTCTCTGTTGTTGCCATTTTGATTTAAGAACCGTATATGATCTTGTTGGCACATCTCTCATAGATTCTGGAGATGAAGATAGAGTCCATAAATCTATAGCTATAGAAGCCAGACTGTAAACATGTTGGCAAACAGAGGGAGTCTGGAAGGAAACAGTGCGAATAGAACTGGAGACATGGACTTCCTCTTTGCTAACTTCTAAAGCTGCTTTGCTGACAGCATCTTACCTCAAACTGTATGTATTTCAGAAGGTTCTTTTCCCTAGCAAATGAAATGATGTATTCCTGGAGCTTACTGTTATGCATAAAGTTGGGGAAGTCATCAGGATACGGGAAGTCTGGAAAACACATCATCTCTTTGGAAGAGTTGGTGAAGACTGATTGGTAAATGCTGGCTCTGCCTTCCTCTGTTTGGTCCTATGAATGAACAGTTTGAGATGTAAGAAAATTGGTAAATGAGTATATAGATTTTGTTCAGATCCAGTTCCAAGTAATTATAATAACTTGAGTCAGCCTTTACCTACAAAATTAAATCTGATAAGATGATGAACATTAACTTCCCTTAAACAATGGATGCTAACCACAGAATCTTAGCAAAGGAATTTAAAATATGGAAGAACATATTTTTCTTACTAAGGGATATTTTCTTTTCTAAGGGAAACAACGTCTTTATTTCCTTTTAGAGATATACAACTAGACCTCTTGTTCCCACTGTATTTGGTGGCGGATGGTTTCACAGTTCCTTACAAGGTTTCACTGGGTCACTTGCTCATGAGCATGAACAGCTAGGGGTCAGTCTCATTTGCCAAAATGGTGACAAGTGATTGCAAAGTATAAAACATGTAAGTATGAGCATGTTAAATCTTAATGTTTTAAAAATTATAACTTAAAATTTCTATTGCCAATGAGTTACTGTAACTATTATGAATAAAGTATATTGAATTTATGAGCATTTCCTGCCCATTGAGCATTTATACAGGTAACAGTTTCACTTTTAGAAATGTAAAGGTGTTTGAATTGGTTATATTCACAGATAAGCCACAAAATCATGCTAATATATTTTAGAGAAAAGGTAGTAAGTAATGAGAGAAGAAGAACACGAGGAAAGGATGTTTGGCAATCAGAAGATCAGGACGTTGTACTCTGGTTCTCATCCTTAGCCACACACTGATGAACCCAGACACTAAGGAAACAAAAACACAGAGTGAGAGCCAACTCTCACAGAATTTGTTTCATTGGTTTGGCATTTCATATACTGTTCAAGTAACATGTAGTGTGATATAAGCAGAGGTTATGACCAGCAAAGTAGTTATTGTGCAAGAGCACACCTTAGGGCATGTTTATTATAGGTGATGCTTTGCTGTGCTAATGAGGTGAACAAAGGGCATTAAACTGAAAAAAATTGTGTGTGTGCACATCTGTACATGTGTATGTTCATGGGTGCAGTGTACTGTGTGTCCATATGCACGTATGTTTGTGTGTGTGTGTGTGTGTGTGTGTGTGTGTGATCTACTTCAGGTGTTGTTATTCAGATGCCATCCTCCACCTGGCTTTTAAAAACATGATTCACATTGACCTAGAACTTGTCAATTAGGCTAGGCTGGCTAACCAGGGAGCCCCAGGGATCCTCTTGCCTCTGCCTCCCTGGTCTAGAATACAAACTTGGTTTTTGTACGTGGGTTCTGGGCATAGAATTCAGGTCATCATACTTGGAAGGCAAGTACTTTATTAACTGAGCCATCTCCTTAGCCAAAGGCATTAAATAAAAGCTACTGATAGGACCATAATAAATAAGAACTGAAACAACTTGGCTTTCTGGAACCACTGAAGTTCCAGACCTTTATGATCAACGTAACCATAGGTCAAGGTTAAATAAATGTATACTGTCTGGATTTGGTCTTAAGTTATGAAAGGTCAAACTGCAGATCTCTGTGAGTAGTTGCTGGTTTATAGAGGAACATGGAAATTTCTTATTAGGGTTCATGTAACTCAAAGCTGCCAGGTGGCCCAGATTATGAGATTTTAATATAACATTAGAATATTACAGCCATGCCAAGGGAGAGTTCTAGCATGACTGAAATTTATTTATTGATTAAATATTATTAGATTTATTAAAAATTTATTAGATTAGCTGTTGTGTTTGTTTTAGAAAGCAACATGACCTTGAATTGAAGTAGGGCCTGACTTTTCTTCTGTTCGTGTGGCCAATACATTGGCCTGCATGTAGATGAGGAGGTGAAGAAATCTGAGTTTCTGGTGAGTTTAAGAAACTTGATAGATCTCAGCACATCTCATTAGCTAGTAAGAACCAGCGAATTCTGTTCCTATCTTCTCTCCTTGGTTCTTGGCTCTGTCCCGTTGAGACTGGTGGAGAGCTCATGACTAGCTGGGAGAGAGTCAGATCCTACCTTGCTGGATCACCCTTTTCCTGTTTTGAGACCAGTTCTAGTCTCTTGGCTCCGGGGTTGACACCTTCTTTATTTAGCTAGTTAAAACCCTCCCATCTGGTACCTGTCACCTTGACTTGGGCCCAGGTTCTTTTGCCCTCCTGGAGAGCTCTTGACTGCCCCACCTGGATTCATCCAGTTCCTCTACTAAAAAATCAAAAGAGAGAACCTGAAACCCAGACCAACTAACTATTCAAATATTGGATCAGAAAGCAGCCAAGCTACAACAACAATATGAAGACAGTCAAACTTCAACTCAACAAAAGCAGGTTTGAGTTTCATATCAGACACACAAGGAACAGAAAATATTCACATGTTCAGACCACAATGAAAAAATGCAAATAATATGAAAATCCCAAATAATATGTACCCATCAACGCCCACTAGTTCTATAGAAGTGTTCACAGTGAGAACTACCCAGAGGAATCCAGGACACAGACTTAAAAAAAATAATCATAAACAGGATCAAATTCAAAGAATTTACATAACACATACACACACACACACACACACACACACACGCACGCACACACACAAGAACTCAAAGAAGATAGAGATAAGCTCCTTATTGAATTTCAAGAAAATACAGATATATAGATGAATGACATGACAAAGACAATTCAGGATTTGAAAAGTGAATTCATGAAAGAGAAATCCTGGAAAACATTCAGGCTGAAATGAAGATAGAAATGAAAACTCAATAAGTGAATATGAAATGATAGAAGACAGCCTCACAAACAGAATGAGTGAAATGGAAAACAGAACATCAAGAATGGATGACAAAGTTGAAGAACTGCACTGCTAGGCAAGGATATTAAAGAAAAATTTAAAAACACAAGAATGAAATATTCAGGAAATGTGGAACAGCCTGAAAAGACCAAATTTATACATCATAGACATAGAGGAAAGAGAAGAATTTCAGGTAAATGGAATTAATCAGATCTTCAACAGGATTATATAAGAAAAATTTCTATACATTAAGGAAAGACATACTTATACAGATACAAGAAACACATAGAACACCAATTAGACAGGGCCAGAACAGGAACTTCCATGCTGTATCAGTAAAAACAGCAAATGTGCAGAACCAAGAACACTGGGACTTGGGAAATGGCTGAGCAGTTAAGAGCACTGGCTGCTCTTGTAGAGGACCAGGGTTCAGTCCTCAGTACCCACATGACAGCTAACAACTGTCATAACTCTGGTCTAGGGGATCCTATGTCCTCTTCTGACCTCCTTAGGCATTGCGCAACATGGGTGCACTTACATACATGCAGGCAATATGTTTATACACATAAAATAAAAATACTTAAGAAAAAGTTTTAAAGAGAGAATCTGGAAAGCTGCAAGAGAAAAACAAGTTACATATAAAGGAAAACCCATCCGAATTACAGCTGACCTTTCAATGCAAACTATAAAAGCCAGAAGAGCCTGGAGCCAAGTATTCCAAGTTCTAAATGATTGTAGATGCCAACCTAGAATACTTTACCCAGCAAAACTGTCTATCATAGTTAAAAGGGAAAGAAAATTCTTCCATAACATGAACAGGATGAAAGAATTCATGTTCAACGAATCAGCCCTATAGAGACTATTTGAAACAATATAAAGGACTGAAGAAGGGAATGACCATACCTAAGCGGCTACAGAAAGAAAACAAATGAAGGTATAGTTATGGAAACACAAAATAGGACCAAGAACACAAACTGAAATTAAAGTAACAATAATCACTAGGCATCTTTAAATAACAAGGAAGGAGAAGGGAGAGTTAGACAGGGGCCTGACTCTGCCCCCCAAGCTTCAGAGATCACTGCAGAGAGGCAGAATGATTTTAAGAGCCAGAGACAAGGAAACAGTCTTTTAGATAGCTGGTCAGTTACTCAGAGGACATTTGGAGACACAGATCAGACTCTACAGGTTGCATTATATATTTGTGAGAGAGCACACTGGGGGGCAGTGGGAAGAGATGCAGATTGGGGAGGGGAATCTAAATACCGTCGAACTGTATTATATGAAAACTGTAAAAATTCAGTAAAAAGTAAAATGAGATAAAGAAGCTTGATAGAAATGATAAAAGAAGGGAGGGAAAATTAAGGAATAAATTAATGCACATTGAGCCTTTCAGCCTGAAAATCTAAAATATGAAATGTTTTGAGTACCCACATGGCATCCCAAGTAAAAATTCCATGCCTGACTATACACTATGGGTCATAGTCAAGATCCAAACACACTGTAACATGACATGGTGTTATCTTGAGGGTATGTTTATAAGGAATACATGAAGTATAAATGAATTTTATGTTTAGACTTGGATCTTATCCCAAGATTTTTCACGATGTGTTAAAGTCTTCCAAAATCCTAAAAATTCCAAAAGCCCTCTTGTCTAAACATTTCACGTACTAGATCCTCAACATGTACATAAACAGAAAAAGGAAAATCAGAGGGAGCTAAAAATGGGAGTATGCTTGGTCAGATGAGTTTTTGTTGCTCTGGGTAGTAAGTAGTTAATGCAGAGTCTATTCCAAGTACTGAAATAAGTTACTGTAGGTGTTCAGCTGTAGATGGGACATCTAGATCTAACCCCTCCCGAAGGCTCAGGGAACATCATGGGACAGAGAATGGAAATAGTTTAACAGCCAGAGGTTAGCGGGGAGTGTTGTGAGTTGCTGTCCTCTGGTTGGGGCATTACTATTGCACGTGTGAACGCATAGCAGCTGTGGTGACCTGCACAAGGCTTGGGCAAGACTGATCAATCAAAATTCTAGTGTGGATGGGGAAGGAGATCCTGAGGCTCCACCCCTACCTGAGGAGCTATTGAGAATTGATGACTCCTAAGGAGAGAGTTAATTTTCTTTTGGGAAGTCCACTGGTAGATTGCCCATGCCCCAGTGGGTAATTCTATACTTGTACGTCTATGGAAAATACCAATTGGACTCAGTGGGTGGTTAGAAAAAGGAGGACATGAAGTTTGGAAGGAGATATGTGAGGGGATTGGAAAGAGGGAGTGAAGGTAGATATGATCAAGATACTATGAATACATGTACACAATTTTCAAAGAATAAATTAAATTATTAATAAAATGATTATATGTAGAAAAACAACCCAAGTTTATGAAACTTCTCGTAAATGATTGCAATTTCCTGATTGTTTTAGAAGCTACTGAGAAATAAAGACATTTTGGCTAGATCTATGCCCTGGTCAAATAGCTTATTTACTCTGTGATCAAAGGATGAGGGACCGAGTATCATTCTGGGTGTGAAAGTAAGAACTAAAAGGCTAGATGGGTATTGAATATGCTACAGGAAGCAGTTACAAAACTGCAAGCTCTCTGCACCCTGTATGTAGCTCCTCACACTTGAGTAAGGTTTGGATTCCTATGAAAGGAAAACAAATGTTGAGAGAATGCAAATCACTGACTTTCGAAGCTAACAATAATGAAAATACAAAATTCAAATACTTCGATTATAGTCTCCTAATGTGAATAAGCAGATGAGTGTGGGCTCTAGAGGTGTTGTTTGAGAAACACCTGTTTCCTGCTATATATAACTCCTCTCACAGTGCTAAGATAGAAACTCTGAATTGCCAACTCTGTTAGTTTCTTGTGTCTACTGTAATAGATTGGCACAAATATGATAGTCTAACAGAATAGGAACTTGTTCTCCTACAGTTCTGGAGGCCAGTAATGGAAATACTCAACAAGATGTCAGCAAAGCATTGTGCAACTCCAGAGGCTATCAGGAGGGAATCCATTCTGAGCTTCCAGTGAATACTAAGTGGCAGAGGATGATCTCTAACTTCCTGATCCTCTTCTCTCTACCTCTTGAATACTGAGATTACATGTATGAGCTACTGTACAAGTTTATGGAGTGCACCCAAGGCTTTATGAATGCCCTACCATCTGAGCTATATCCCCAGCTCAGTTACATTACTGTTTTTTATTATGTAAAATTGCTTTTATTTTTAATAAATGGTAGCATTATGTGAATACTAGATTTGATTTACAATAAAATATGTCCATTGTATGTATTCATTGTACGTGGATGGCACTCTGTTATGTAAGACTAGTTTCACACACATCTATATCGTCATCAGGCACATACCCTCCCTCACTCCCAACATTACTGTTTTAATTGTACCATTTGTAGACTATTGTATCAGAGTCTGATACATATACGCATTGTACAATGATCAATTCAGGATGATTAGAAATTCTCTCTATTTAAACATTAAACCTTTTGATGAACATAGAGTAATTGTACATATTTTAGAGTACAGTGTGCTATTTGAATACATAGGTATAATACATATTGACCAGATTAAGAAATGAATTTTTTATCTCCATACATTACTTTACATTTGGAGTGTTTGAGGACCATTTCTCCAGTCCAAGGATATTATTCTTTTAAAAATTATTTATTTTTATGTTATGTGTATGACTATTATATCTGCACGTATGTAAGTACACCAGTGTTGTCTAGTACCTGCGGAGGACAGAAGAGTGAGTCAGATCCCCTGGAACTGGAGTTATGGACTGTTGTTAGTCGCCATGTGTGTGCTAGGATTTGAAACTGGGTCTTCTGCAAGACCAGCCAGCGCTCTTAGCCACTGAGCCATCTTTCCAGCCCCAATATTATTCTTTTTAATAGTCAAATAATATTCCATTGTGACACATTTACTTTATCCACTCGCCCATTATTTCTTGTGTGGCTGGGATTTTACCCAAATTTTTGTCTATATTAATATCTTAAAGTGTTTTCATTATGTATTCTTCTAATCATTTCATAGTTTCAGGTTTTGCAGTTAAGTTTTTACTCCAGTTTTACTTTGTTTTTATATAAGTGAGAGATATGTGGGTTGTTTTAATCTTCTATTTGTGACTATCCAGTTTTCTCAGAAGAGTTTATCCAAGAGGTTGTCATAATTTCTATAACTAAAGAGATTAATGAGAAAGAAATTATAAAAGGAATCTAGTTCACAATAGCTATAAAAAACAATAAATTTAATTAAGGAAGTGAAAGACTTCTACAATCAAAATTATAAAACTCTGATTAAAGAAATTATGGAAGACCTCCACAAAATAGAGAGCCCTCCTGTGGTCATGGGTGGTAAGAATTAAGGTTAAAAGGTCCATACTACCCAAGTAGTTTGCAGATTTGGTGTCATCTCCATCAAAATGCCAAGCACATCCTTTACAAAACTAGTAAAATAATCCTTAAATTCATATGGAAGTAACCAAGAGCCATACCAATCTTGAGCAGCAGTAGAAGTAGAAATAGAAAACTAACAGAACAAAAACCAAAAACACAAAACCAAACCAACTAACTGAACCAAATCAAAACAAAAGGAAACACAAGAAAACTGGAAGCGTTGTATTAGTTGACTTTAAAATTTACTACAAAGTCACAGTAACCAAAACAGCATGGTACTGACATAAAAACACACAAAGACCAATGGAACAGAATGTAGTTATTACTTAACCAGAAATGACTTAATCCATTTGTCGTCAATTGATTCTTGACCAAGTTGCTAAACAAAAACTACCTTGAAATCCTTGGTTGGAATTGCTAACATGACCTTTGGTAACCTCACAGTTTTTTAAAAAAAAAATAATTTATTTTTATGTGTGTGAGTGATTTGCCTGCATGTATGTATGTATACCACATGCATGTAATACTTGTGGAGGCCATAAGAGGGCATTGGATTCCTTGGAACTGGTGCTACAGGAAGTTGTTAACTGCCATGTGGTTGCTGGGAACTGAACCAGGGTCCTCTGCAAGATCAGCCAGTGCTCTTAACTAAGGGATCATCTCTCCAAGCCCTAACCTCACATTTAAAAAATTTGTTTAGCTTTTTAATTTTGGGAAGGAGCTAATGTGTACATGTAGTGTGTGCTACTGATGCTTCCTCCACATCCCGACTGATGGCACCAATGCCCAACTCACTGAGAATTTCCACAGGCCCCCGATATCATTGCTCCTCTCAAAGCAGATGGGCTCGAGCCCCTCCTCCAGACAGCTCCTGATGGAGGCCAGGCCACTGATGCCAGCTCCGATGACAGCCACTCTTTTCCTCATGGGTACCTGTTGCAGAAGCCCAGAGGTCATTTACAGCAGCATTTTGCTGAGAACTTATTTTGATATCAACTTTTGGTTCAATAAGAAATTTTTCTTTAACATCCATGAAAAAAGTAATAACAAATAGCCCAGAACGCCTGTTCATAATCACATTTCGTTTTTCATTTTCTGTGGAGAATGTTTTCCTCAAAACATGAAGCATTTTGTTTTCAGTAAACTCTCAAGATTAAGATTTCCAACTAAGCCACATAAACACCGACATATACACATTCACAAGTAAGTCATACACACAAATGTGCATATGTAAGTAAAGAAATCAAGATGCATGTATAGATGTGGATGGTCTCTCAGTACCTGAGAAGAGTTGGTTTCAGGATGACTGCAGATATTCAAGTTCCTTCTATAAAGAGCTGGGTATTTCCATCTCACCTATGGGCATCTTCCTGTATCCTTTACAAATTTACTTATTTATTATTTTTACTTTATGAGTGTATTGCCTGCATGTAGGTAGGTGCACCCGTGTCATGCAATACAATGTTCACAGAGATTAGAACAGGGCAACAGATCCCCTGGAACTGGGGTTACAGACAGTTGTTAGCCACCATGTGGGTGTTGGGAATTGAACCAGGTTCTCTGCAAGAACAACTAGTGCTCTGCAAGAACAGCCATCTCTCCAGCCCCACTCCTGTATCCTTTAATTCATCTGAGGACCATTTATAATTCATAGTATATCAGTGCTATGTAAATAGTTGTCTTCCTGAATTACTAGGGAACGGTAACAAACAGGAAATAAGGCTATGAAATCAATACAGATGTCACCTCATAGGCCTTGCAACGTCATTGATTCGTGGGTGTTTAAATCTTCATGTATGAAATATACACACACAGATACACATACACACACATATATATATACACACACACCTATTCATGCACATACACAGTGCATGCCCATATGCACACATTCACACATGTACACGTGCACCCATACAGAACTCCTGTTAGTAATCACATTTCATTTTTCATTCTCTGTGGAGAATGTTTTCATCAGAACATGAAGCATTTTGTTTTCAGTCAGCTCTCATACATATATACACATGGATGCATGTACACATATACAAATACATGTATACACATACACATAAACACAAATATGCATGCATAAACATATACATCTAAGCATACACACATGCATACACACATACACAAACACACATGTACACATAATACACACATACATACAAACACACATGTACACATGCATGCATATGTATACCTACCTACCTGTACATGCAATGCATATATACATGCATACACACACAAGCCACACAGAAACATATACACACATGCCTATGTCTGGTCACTTGTTTTCCTTCCTCCACAAAACTCAAGTCATTGCCTTAAAACAACCTATTCTCTATTTTCCCTTTTATTTTCTCAAGCTGATTCTTTTCCAAAAAAAATTACATTTCCTAGTGTTTTCCTAGCTCTTGCTCCTACCACCACTTCCTATCTTCTTTTCCTTTTAGGTAAAAATTACAGTTATACCACAAAAGGATAATGAGAATAGTGACCTATGAATCTTGGGGAAAAAGCAAACACCTTCCTGAATGGCATGTCACTTTCATTCCAGCCACCGTGAATACAAATCCAGATCCTACTCCCTCTCAGCCTTTTGCAATAACATTCTTTTACTACCTGTTCTCTGTCTCCTTTCCTTCTGTGTGTTTAAGCCCCGAGTCTTCTGGGGAATCTGAAAGACAGTGTGCTGGGCTTGGTGGTTTAACTGGAAGAGGGAGGAGCTGCTCTTAAAGAGGTAGTCCTTTCTCGGTCCTCTAACAAGTGAACACAGGCCAGCCCCCGCAAGGGAAGGTCTCAGGGTCAGCTTCTCTTGCCATCTAGACCAGCTTTCTTTCTAGCCGGCTCTATGGTGACATTCCTGGGCCTCTCTGTCTGGGAGGCCGACACTTTCTCCAGCTGTCTGTAGTTCCTACTCTCATCAGGTGTGATCTCAAAATTTACCTCATTTTCCTTGTTAGTAGTTCTTTTGTGGTAGCCCATGGCAGCCCTCCAAACCCTTCAGAAAATTAGCTACATAATTGACAAAGACCAGCACCAAAAATGACTTCTCTGTGCTATGAAAAAAGTCAGGCTGGGCTTACTAGTCATAGTTATATCAAACGGGCCAGATTTGGCCACAGGCTTGCTCCTACTTTAGAAAAATCCTGTTATTTAAAGGAGTCATTGCTAGGGCGTTGTGGATCTTTTGTGAGGTGCTCTTCCTTGGCAGTTTCAAAGTAAGAGCTTGCAATTGTATTTTAAAGGAATTTCATAGGGAAGAGTTTCCAAGGGAATGTGCTTCTTGACAATGCAATTTCCCCCCGTCCCCCAGATACACCTCAGTGTAGAGGTGTTTGCTGTCTGCTCGGAAGTGAAGAGTCAGGTGGAGACCTGGCAGGAGAATGCCCCCATTGTCTAAGTCTGTCATTGAGTTATCATTTCCACCTGGAAACCTCCCTGCTACCTACAAGCGTGAATCTCAGTGGTTGAAACAATGGCCCAAGAGTGACATAAAGCGAACGTTTAAAAAGCCTGCGCCAGTGCTTATACTACCAGCACCAAGTGGACTCTGGGTTTCAAAAGAGAAAGAACATGTGAAATTGGGAAAGAATTATAGTGGGGGGATAGGTAACGAATTGGAGCGAGGGGATGAAGGATATGCTTAATCACAACACAGAATATGCATGTATGAAATAAACAATAAAAAAGACTGAAGAAATAAAATAAAAATATCATTCAACGCAACAGTCAGACAAACAAGCACCAGCCTGACAAGGTAAGGGTAAATTGAAGCTGAGAGAGTCGTCCCCTTTTTCCCTCCCGCAGCAGACATTTACAGATCTCAATGCTGAAACATTTCCCAAGATCAACCAAATCCAAGGAAGCTGCTCTAATTCTGCACTGTAAACCATATTTTAAAAAGAGGCCCAGAAGTTGAGAGGGAGTGGGGCAGAAAGGAAGAATTGAGGGAGGGAGAGGGAAGGGTAGAAATAGTGCTTTTATACAACTCATGTATGAAATTCTGCAAAAACAACCACAAAAAAAGAGGTCGTTGATTTCTAAAGCTGCATACTCATGATAGTCATATGTGAATGAATAGAACAATGTAGATTGTATTTCCGTGTATGTTTTAGATTTACCTCAGGATGTTATTCAAGAGAAAATAAAGGGAGATTTATTTTCCTTAAAGAGGGCTAAGTTTGGTACTTTACATGACACAGATGGCAAACTGTCTAAATTGTAAATTAAGGTGACTTGTGTCTGACATTTGGTCAAAATGGGATAGTGATCTATTGTCAGAGCTACCAGAGAATAATCTAGATAAGGTATCAAAAGTCGAGAGAATCAAGCCGAACTCTACAGAAAACAGTAAATAAACCAGCACTTAAAAATATGTTTAGGAAGCATCCCAAAATGTGTTTAGATGCCTAACTTCAATCAATAACTTACATTTAAAAAGGTAATTTTACAAGCTTTGTTTTCTGTTCATAATTGAATACATTAATCTTTAACTGTCTTTTATTCATGATTTGTATTTCAGAAATATTGAGACTTACTCTGTTGAGTGTGTCCTTTCTAAAAGAGCAATCTCAGCATGAATCTGAGTCACAGTCCCACAGTCCAGAGGAGTAGGAGGTTCCTGTGGTTTCCCAGAAACTATTTTCTGTGCTTTGAAACACTGAACTCACAATGATGATGGATATCAGCAGAGAAACAGACATATGGCCTCTGATAGATCAGGTTAACAGGGCAGTTGAATGCAGAATAAAGAAAAATAAAAACTCACCTTATTTGTGAAGAAGGCACTTTGGTTTGCAAGGGGAGATTGACTACTGATAAGTAGAGAGACACACAGCTCTTGTTAGCTGAGGCAGCTTGTCAGATTGTGTTTGGAATGACTTTGTCTATATTGCACAATGCACTGTACCTGAGACTTTGGCATGCTAACCTATCCTATATTATTCTGCTTATTTTTCCTACCAAGTTACGCCAAATACTGTTACATGGATAATGTCAGCAACGTCTTGCTGTCAAACAGATTGGCTTATGTATTCATGTGCTGGAGTCTGATACAAGTGCTCTGGAGAGAAAGCAGGCTAGATGGCTGGCTTAACTGTTCTATCTCCCTGCAGGTCAGCAAGGGCACCGAGGGTAGTGTTTACACTACTGGACTAGAGATTTTGTCAGGTATGTGCCTTAATAGGGACCACATTTAATCCTATCAATTTCTCTTATACCTTGTAAAAGAGAAGCACAGACATGCTTTTCTTCAACTTGTATTAAAGCATGATTAAGTAAAAGTTATATATGTTTAAATCATTTTAAAATTATTTTTATTTAATTTTTGTGATTTTTTTTCATTTAACAGTATTTAGATTCCCTTCCCATATATGGTATGGCCTGTAGAATCTGATTTGTGCCCCCAAATGTCCTTCTGTGTGGGTCCCTCCACTGGGTCCACCAAGAGTCCCATCCCTCTCTTCCTTCCAGCAGCCATCGACTGCTAAAAGTTCTTAGGATGGGTTGGGATTTCTTACCCACTTCCCCATGCTTATGCTGTGCTCTTTGTCTGGTTTGAGCTTATGTGTGACTTGTGTATACTGCCACCACTGTGGTGAGTTCATATGAGTAACTGGCCAGGTGTTTGGAGAACTCTGTTTCCTTGTGGTCGGTCATCTACCCCTCTGGCTCTTAAAATCTTTCCACCTGCTTTTTGATAGTGCTAGGATTACAGACACATACCACTATATCTGGATTATTTTCACATGAGTTCTGGGGCTTCAACTCAGGTGTCCATAGTTGTAATATAGGTACTTTACTAACAGAGTCATCTCTTGTGTTTTAAATCTTCACAATGGAGTTAAAATGCAAGGTGCCATTTTTATATTATTAGTTCATTCTGTTTAAATATGTTCATATTTGCCAATAAGTTTTATAGTTCCATACTGTTACTGAAGATCTTTTTTTCATTTAAACTTGAGCCTTTCTCTATTTCTTATATGATAGGCCTAGTGGTAAACTCCCTCATATTGTTGTTTGAAAGTTAGTTTTCCATTTCTGATGGACAGTTTTGATACCTGTATTATTTTTTCCTGGAAGATTATTTTTCTTTCAGCACTTTGAAAAGTGCTGCCCTGCAAAGTTTTTGCTGATACAACTGCTAGAGTTCTTATGGAAATGCTATTGTATGTGAGGTGTCTCTTCTGTCTTGATCTTTCTGAAGCCGTGTATTTGTATTTGTCTTTTACTAATGCTTACTGCAAGAGAAAGTAATGGATAAATTGCTCAATTCCATTTGGGAGATATTCTGTGGGTGCTAAAAAGCTGTAATACATATTAGAGTTGCAATGGATGTTAGAGAAACATCAGGTAACATAGAGAACAAAAATTCAATATGCACAAAATTCTATTACATCCTAACTAGAAAATTATTAAAAATTCTTTGTAAATGTGAACACAAACACATATAGACACACTTACTTATATTTTCTATAATGAAATTTATTAGAGAGAAAAATCTGAATGCAAATATATACCAGGTTGTTAATCTGCATTACCTTGTTGAGCAGGGGACCCCTATGAAAATGGATGAAAGAGCCAAGGCCAAATGAGACATCAGATAAATAGAATATAAAACATGAACAAAAAGTTCCATTGGGAAAAAATAAAACAAAGTGTTCTAGAACTTGGATGATACGATTGTACATTTCATTCCAGAGCTAACAAGGAAGTACAAATTTGACATGTGCCTCAGACAAAGTCTAGCTGTAATTCACGGTGACTTTTGATCTTTGGGTGCACTATTGAACAATATTTAATTGCAAGCTGAATCCAACCTCAGATATTTTATGTTTCTTTCATTCAGTGTCCTTCACCAGGGTAAGGTCATTGTTCCTCACACTACTAAAATTACCCTGGGAACAGGAAAACCAAAGAGGTTCTACACTTCTGAGTTCCCATCCTAAAAGCTTCTGCAACAGTTCCTGGTTTCACTAGATGAATGGCAGCTGTCACCAAAGCCTTTCTGAACAGGAGCTTTGTGGAGTAAGACAGATCACATTTGTGACTTATTAGAAGGAGACTTTTTGTCTTGGTTGGGGATGTGACAGGAAGGGGCCCACATAGACAGTGTTCCATTGCATTCCCCAGATCCTGTGAGCTGGAGCTAGTATTAGAAACAGAGACAACAGTTTGGATGGTGTTCAGTCCAGAGCAGCTGGCCTCTGGCTTCCTACAGTCCTCACATGCGACCTGAAAGCAAAGCCAGGGACATTCTTTGAGCAAAACAGGAAGCAGAGCTGGAACCCCTTAGGCTGGCATGTAGCTTTAGAGTCACATTTACCTTTGAGAAAGATAATTTTTAAATTTACTTTTCAGTTAGAATTATATAATTGTAGATTTTAAAAACTACTTTAAGTTTATAACATCACTAGATACCTTGGGTAGGACAATTTTTCATTATATTAGTCTATTCTTAGGATTTCACGGTATTTTTCCTCTGGTAGATAATTGTTAATAAATGCCAATTGTACGTTCCAGAAGCCAAAAAAACCCAAACCCAAATAAAGAACAACAACAAAAAAACCAGAGGTCCCCGCTCTTATGGATTTCCAGATATCCCAATGAAGAAGTAAGTTATCACTGAGAACCATTTATAAATCAACTGCTTTTTAAAAAAATCTTCATTTAGACAAAACCTTAATAAAAGATTTATTCTAATCATGACTTATTGGTTCAAGGCATATTTCAGGAACATATATTTCATCAAACACTGAGTTAATTGCAGAAGATAAAAAGATTTATTGTAGGGTCCTGCCCCCCCCTCCCTCACCTCCTTTTCGGGAAATCTGTTGACCAGCTTGTTTGTCAAGTGTTCATCTCGAAAGTACATCCTGCCTTTATGGTGTAACCACAAATTCCTTGTTCTGTATCCTGTTATTGTGCTAAGGGTCCTGAGAACGTGAACTTCTGACCCTGGTAGTTTTCCACTGTGCTGTAAGCCTCTTTATAAGGCTTCTCAGGGTCTTCAATAAACGGCATTCTTCTCTCACGAATAACCCGCTGTCTCTTGTTTCTTCAATCCTCAGCCCCTCGCCTGACCCACTGGATAACGCAGTAGCGCAGGCGCTACAAGCGGAGGTCCCACCGAGACAGGGAAAGAAGGGAAACACTGAAGGATTGCCCGAGAAGGCTGGCCAGCACTTCATTTAAGGTAAGGAATGGGCGTATTGAAAATGGGTGCCGCTGGGTCTCATACCCTTTTGATAGAGCAATTGGTTGAACTTTTAAAGAGACAGGGCATAGGTATTAAACATAAGACAGCTAGGGACTTCATTAAAACTTTACAAAAGACTAGTCCTTGGTTCCTTGCATCAGGGGGCCTAAATGTCTCTGATTGGGAACAGGTCAAACGCAACCTACAGAAAGTTTTACAGAAAGAGGGCCCTGACTGTATCCCTATTGCAACCTTCTCACTATGGGGACTAGTAAATGATGCCCTTTTAAGTGACAATATAAAGGTAAAAGAGCAAATTGCTGAGGCTACATCTGCCTTTGCAGAGGCCCACTAAATCTTGGCAGCCTTCGGATGTTTCTACTTCTGACTCCTCCTCTTTGGAAGGAGAGGAGGATGAGGAGAAAAAACTTGCTGAAGAGATTAAACTTCTTAAAAGAAAGCTCAAAAAATGGTCGTTGGAGCCACAGCCCCCTCCCCGAAACCCTGACTTTCAGAGTCTAAAATCCTTACGTAGCCCCTCTGCACCAATGGAAGACATAAAGGGAGGTGTTCTTTTTACAGTTCTCGAGACAGTGGACCCACAATAGGAACAGGTCATAAGACACCGTGAGTCTTTAAGGTTTAAAGACATAAAACAACTAAAGGAAGCGGTGATAACCTATGGTCCTCATGCTTCTTTCACTGTTACTCCCTTTGAATCCTTTTCAGACCGACATTACACACCTAGTGATTGGCTTCAGTTGTGCAGGGCGGTGCTTTCTGGGGGAGATTTCCTCCTTTGGAGGGGAGAATTCCAAGAACAATGTAGACTAATGGCGAACCTCAACATGGCCGCCAGGTTCCCTGCCTGTGATATAGACCTGTTGACTGGAGCCGTCCAGTATGCCCCTCTGACAGCACAAATTGTTTATGACCCAGCTGTCTATGCTCAAATTGCAGTTGCTGCTACTAGAGCTTGGAAAGCCTTGCCTAACCTAATAAATATGTGGATTTCTTTAAAACACACCCTTAGTCCCTCAGCCTATTCCCCAGGGTCGAGTTGTCTTTACTGATGGTTCCTCAAATGGTTTTGCTGCAGTTGTTTCTCATCCAACGACAAAAAGAGTTAAGGTGGATACTAAATCCGGCCAAATGGTAGAAGTTCAGGCCCTGGTCTTGGCCTTGCAACTTTTTCCACAAGAACTGCTAAATGTTTATACAGATAGCCAGTATGTTGCCCGAATTGTCCATCCCCTGGAGACAGCTGCCTATATTGCTCCTTTGTCTAAGATTCATGAATCTCTTTTACAACTACAAGGCCTGCTCTGGCTCCATGACAGCCCTGTTTTTATAGGTCATCTTAGAGCCCATACCCCTCTGTCCAGACCCCTTAGTGAGGGAAACCGGTTAGCAGATAAATATACTCGACCCACTGCTACTGTTCTTGTCTCTCAGACCTTTACTAACACACAGTCTTTGCATCAATGCTTTCATCTAGATGCGGGATCCTTATGTTTCCATACTGGCATAACTAAAGACCAAGCTATTCAAATTGTTAAGGATTGTCCTATTTGCGTTGAGTTTCTCCCAGTTCCTCATTTGGGAGTTAACCCTAAGGGCCTCACGCCGAATCATATCTGGCAGATGGATGTTACTCATGTGCCGTCTTTTGGCAAGCTTCAGTTTATACATGTTTCTGTGGATACCTTTTCTCACCTAATATTCGCCTCTGCTCATTCAGGAGAAAAGGCTAAGGATGTTAAGTCACACTGCTTGCAAGCTTTTACTTATATGGGAGTGCCAAGACAATATAAGACTGATAATGGCCCCGCCTACACCAGTGCGGGGTTTGCGCATTTCTGCCAAGACTTTGACATCACATTAAAGACAGGCATTCCCTATGATCCTCAAGGACAGGCTGTTGTCAAGTGAGCTCACCGCACTCTTAAATCATACCTTACAAAAAAAAGGCAGGGAGACTTGGGGAGTTACCTCTGTTCCCCTCATTCTACCTTATCCCTTTTACTTTACACCTTAAATTTTTTAACTGTAGATACCTATCGATGCTCAGTGGCAGATCGTCACTGGCAATCTATGCAAAAAAGGCCACTAGTTAAATGGAAAGATTTCTCTACAGGCCTCTGGAAGGGACCAGATCCAGTCATGGTGTGGGCCCGAGGGTCTGTTTGTATTTTTCCACAGGATGGCGAAAATCCTGTGGAACACCTGAGCGCTGTGTGCGTCATATTACAGCTGATGCGCCCCAGTTAGCAAGAGGCATTCTGGGCATTCGTCAAGAACTCTCTGATACTGATGCTGGTGGGAATTCATAGTCAGGTCTGGCCTGTCCTAGTAAGTACTAATCTCAGTCTAGGCAAGGCGGCCATCCTAGAAAATTTGGAAGAAGGTAATATCTCTACTGTGTTTAATTTGCAAAATACTCTATGCTTTACTAAAGTTTCAAGCTGCTCTTTACTCAATGGTATTTCCTTTCTGAACAATTGCTTCATCTTTAGTGCCTGGACTATAGCAGATTTCTCTCCTAACAGTACCAATGTTTCTGCAATTGGCCTTCAAGACATCTGGGACCCAATTAATTTTGACCACAACCTTACTGGGATGGAGCTGCCAACTCACCCTATGCCCAGATGTTGGCCAGGACAGCTCAGTTTTGCTTTCAAACTCCCTTTACTTTGGGGTGACTGCATTACTCGGGAGCCATGGCTACTCAAGGGGAGGGAGGATATGTGGTGGTTTGGTCATCGACCCCCATGTCATTGACCCGCTGTCTCTTGTTTCTTCAATCCTCAGCCCTTCGACCGACCTGCCGGGTAACGCAGTAGAGCAGGCGCTACAATTTATAACATACAGCACAAAGTTTGGCAGATAAGGCAGACATAACGATTAATGTCACTGTAGCACACACACACACACACACACACACACACACACACACACACTTTTATATATTGATCTTGTGACTGCCTACAGTGTGCCAGGTAATGTTCTAAGTGCCACTCACGCACACCCTCTGTAACTCATATTCAAGTACTTTCTGTGTTCTTCTCTAATTGTACTCCTAATGATTTGACCATATTTTAATTCACATTTAAAATGCAGGACCCCTCAGCAAATTTTGGTCTGAGTTATTCATTCCTTGCACTATCTTTCCCAATTTGAGGATACCATGGAAGGGAGGCGATCTGTTATTTATTGTCCTATAAATACTTTAGAAAGCATTTGTACCTATGTATCTATCACTTAAAAAATAAAATAGTTTGAAATTACTTTGAAAAGTTTAGGGCTCATGAAAACATTGCATGTTGGAATCAAATGTATTGGCTATAATTGTGGACGTCGCTACAGATGGCTCAAGTTGGTGAAGACTAGAGGAAAGTTACTTATGTAAGAGTTAGTAATTTGTGAACTAAATTTATTGGTTTGGCTTCTGAAGGTCCTGGAAAACATTCAAACACTCTTTGATCTTTTCATCTGAGAACAGTGAGAACCCCATCGAAGCATGTGACTCAGTGTTTCCTGATGTTGAAACTGAAGTCGTGATACTATCTCTAACTTGAAGTAAGACAATTTATTTTTTGTTCCTGGAAATTATTTAAGCTTAAAAGCAGTCCTTACTTTGACATGTGAGCTTTTAATCTATCTAGTATCAACAACCCCTTAGTTAGTTTTAATTCATAGATATTTCCACTCTGGCAGAGTGTGGGACTCATGCCTTACATTCTTAGATTTTCTGCAACACCTAGCATGATGTCCCAGATGATTTTATGAATCATTAACATTCCAGAACTTCAAGCCAGTTTCGAGCCAATTCTGCAGAAGAGGTTAATTGTTAGCAGTTTCCCTCAGTCAAGTCCACTGAAATTTATGAAACTTCAACCAACACTATTGCTTTGATTCTCAATTGTTTTCATCCTTCTGTTGATGTCAACTATCTTAGCATCTTAACTCGTTGATAACCAGGCTTGGAAAAATACTGTAACAGAGCATTTTGTGTTTCAGTTGGAGGCTTTCTAGTCTGGAAAATAAATCAGTCTTAACAGTAAATGAAGGTGTTGATTACGGAATGAGATGGACTAATGAAATAGACAAATCTATGCTTTATCTTCAGAATGAAACTAAAAGTTACCAGGAATCAATCTTATTGGCTTTATTAGTGGGCATCACTTCAATGAATTTCTCCATAAACTCCATCTGTGAATAGGACTTTCTATTAGAAACCTGCCTAGTGTGAAGCTGGCAGCTGTGAACCCAATGGTCCTCTGAAGAGCAGCAAATGCTCTTAGGCCCTGAGACATCTGCCTAACCCCATGGTCTCCTTGCTTCTACTCATCCAATTTCCATGTGATTTGTGTGTGGGGGGGTGCAGTTAGTTTGCTGATTCCTGCTGTTTTCTGGTCTCCTTGACTTGCTGTGTGGATTCTTTGCTCTGCTCCCATACGGAGTCAGAACATTGATTCCAGCAGGTTTCAACTTTGTTTTCACTGCTTCTCCTCCACCAGACAAGAGCTCCTTCAATGAAGAATACTTTCTCACTCATGTTATGCTCCCAGTGGAGTGTCTGGTTCAAAGACATCTGAGTAAAGAATAATGAGACACTGTTAGACCTGAGGAGAGTTTAGCTAAAGGAAGAGAAGCTCCTGGAATCCTTAAATCAAAGGGGAGTTTTAGGTGGCACCATAGCAATAATGCCAAGCAGACATACCTGGACTAATCCTTTGGCCCTGTAACTGGCATGTGGAGGTGAGGCATTCTTCCATCTCGGCACTGATCTTTGAAAATCTCTGGTCAAGTTTGACAGGCTTGAAGGAGCGATGACAGTTACAAGGTGTGCATCTTGCTACATGAACGCACCTTACCATCTGTAACATGTGTAGTGATATTTTTAGACAACCCTTATAATGTCAGGATTACAGATTTTAAAAATCTCTTTCAGAGTTGATGAAGTGTGGAGAATAGGCCAGGCATTGGCCTGACAATTCCTGCAGAATTCCACAGACCTGCTTCTTCCCAGGCATGTCTGTAATTTTTCAGGCCTCTTCATTAGTAATGATGAAAACATTCTACAACTAGGTAGAGATGGTGGCTACCCGACACTCTAAGTATACTAAATCCCACTAAATCATAGTCTTCAAATGGTCATGTTATGTTGTATGAATTTTACTTCAGCTTTTCAGAGTGATTGAACACAAGCCCACTCTTCCTGAGCCCTGAGTATTCTGACCCTACCTGACTTCCTGCAAATCCCCCATCATCCTGATAGGGTCCTGTCGGGTAAGAGTTGTTTTAGTATCTTCTGGAATGTGCTCTGTTCTGTCCCTGCCAGTGATGGACATGCTCCATGTGGAGTTTCTCTTGAGCTTCTGGTATGTGACTTTTGGTGACCTTGGACAATTGCAAAAACATCTCTGGTTAGTATAGGAGTCCGCAGCACTCGGGGCCAGCCTGAGGGATTGGGGGTGAGTAGACGTAGAGTCAAGCTGCTTACTCTGGGAGATGGATGGGAAGCAGGCCAAGCACATGGTACTGCAAACTTGTTTAGTGAACAGGTACACAAGCTCTTATAGGCCTGGATAGCCAATGACCCTATGGGGTGGGGTCCCAAATACAGCCAATAGTAAGTTTGTCCCCAGGTAGGCAGGTTCTTTCCAGGTGCTAGTCTCACAACTAGCCAGAGCAGCACACCACACCCACAGGAGCCATTCGTCTATTCCTCCTAGCAGGTGGCCTGGCTAGGCTAACCTTGCATTGTGCCCAACATATCCTCCTTTTTGTTTAATTTTTTTTGTTTTAGCCAAAAAAGGAAGAACTGGCTATTTTTCCTTGGGGTCTTTTTACCGTAAACTGCCTAGCCAAATTCTATCTCCTATTCTTATTACATCACCCTCTGAAGAGGCACCCCAATTGCTGAAAGGGAATTGGGGTGATGACCACTCTGACTTCTTTGAAAGCTGAAAAATGGATGTAGATTGTGGCAATGGGAGTAACCCATCAGCAAGTCTATCTAAAAGACCCCTGAATTGCATAACTGTTAAAGGTAAGAATAGTTAGCATTATACATTCTAGATAGGAAACCAGAAAAGTCAGAACAAGGAAAAATTTAAATGTCCATGTTAAAGTCCATTAGAATTTCTTGCTTAAGACTTCCAAGAACATCCATATGTTGGGTTTCTCTTTGTTTTTCTTTTGGTTGCCAAGGCTGGACTTAAGATTCTTGAAGTCAGGATTTGTTTTCAGATACTTTGATCTAGAACCAATGTAAGTTTCTTCCTAAATGGCTTCTAGACAGGGAAAGAAAAGAAACTAGCCAACATTTGATGGTTAGGTTGGAACAATGGTGGGCTTGACTTTGTTGACAGCAGGTATGCACTGTAGAGTTGAAGTAGGAACCCTTGGTTATACTTTCCTGTTGGGTGTTTAAGACCATACAGTTGGCCCAAATAAACGATATTATTTTTATTTTTGAGGTCAGTTGTGCATCTGTTCCTCTGAGGTGTCACATGGGCTTTAAAGGAGCCCCTTGGCTCCCTAGGCCTTTGTTTTACCAGTTCCATCTATGTGAAGATAAGTCATAAGGTCTTGCTAGACTATAGCTTCACTTAGAAGCATCAAGGAAACATTTTCCTGTGCTGAATCACTTCTTTGCAGACTGGACACTGGTTCAAGTCCTTCTAGTGGGGTCTCCATGACCTCCCTGAACAGGAAGACAGGTGACTGATCACAGTTACAGGACATTTTGAGAGATATCCCATAGTCCCCTGGAACTTAGTTGACCTTGGAGGGCAAAAGACAAAAAATTGTCCCTTTAAGTCCATCTGACCAGATTACCCTAGGCCTCTAAAATGATTGTTAAACACTCAAGAAGGTTAGTTCCACCAGTGTGGCATTTTAAATTACCATATGCTATGTAGTTAAAGCTTGGGCAAAAACCAAACATTCTTGAATAAACCTTGACTAGACATATATACTCGGACCTTACATATTTTTTCATTTTTAAAATATCTCCATTCCCATATCTCCTGAACATCATTTTTTCACCTTTTCATTTTCTTTCTTAGTACCATGAGATGTAATAACATTAAAAAATTAATTTTGGAAAAATTACATACAGCTGGCTGGAAGGATTGGCTAGATACTCAAGTGAAGGTCCAATGACTCTGATTACCATTCCTTCAGTGAAAGAATACAGTAGTCAGCAAATTATCTTTTTTTAAATAGGCACTTCTGAAGACATGAAGATGGCAGTTATTTATGGCTCAGATGAGTACTAAAAGAACATGGAATGCAAATTACAAACTTAAGATAAAGTAATGGATTAATATTACCCCTGTATATATTGTACTTTATAAGTTCCTAGTTAAACCTTATTTGGGAACACATTATCAAATTGAAGTTTAAAATCTTTAGTATAATTACTAACAGGAATTTTAAGCATTGATTGCTATGTATTTTCTCCAAGAACTGTGAATTGTCTTAGTGTCCTTTTTGTTGGTGTGAGAAAATAGAGAATTTTATGAGCTATTTTTGCTATAGACATTTTATACCATAAGATGAATAATAACCTCTGTTGAAATTAGTTTATCCCTTAGTTATTCTTAACACTACAATGTCCTTACTCTGAGGCTGTTTTGTTCTCCTTTTTTTTTGTCCCAGGGTCAGGTGGCCAGCCTAAATCTGTACAAGAGTCTTGAAGAAGATCCTACAGCTAATACCAGATATTGTTAGGGCAGGACACAGCTTTCTGTTTGGGAAAAGATCAGTCGTGCTTGTATTGTTTAAATGCTATGCATGGGAGATGTAGGTGGGAATCAAACTTACAACCTTAGGTATGGTAGGTAAATATCCTCTTAGTGAGCTATTTTTCCAGTGCAGCAAACTGCAAAGCAAAAAAAGCTGAAATCCTATTAAGTGGTTGTTGCACAAAGGAAAGTGCCCCAGGACAAGGCAGGTAACAAAAGCCTGTGACCAAGGGCAGGTAACAAAAGCCTGTAGGGCAAGGCCTGAGTGACCATGAGCAGCTGATGGAGGAAGCTCAGGACCACAGCCAGGAAAAGCATGATCAAACTTTACTTTAGAGGAGTTTAGACAAAAGGGGAATTACTGAAAGTAATGCAAAAGTCAAAGTCTGAAATAAAGTCAAATCTTAAGCAAAGGGATGAAACTATTGCCTGAACAGCCTGAGCATCTTGGGGGGCGGGGTTGGATGAAACTCTGCCCAAGGGCTAAGAAAAGCCCAAGAATGCAAAGGCTGTGCTGGTTTCTCAGCGCACATTGGGGGAGGGCCGGGTGTCCTTACAAGCTGCAGAGAAAAAACCCCATGTGCTTGCAGCTGTGGAGCTACCTGGTGGGAGGGAGATTGTTCATTACCATACAGGACCAAATGGCCATTAGAACCCACAGAGACATGCAGCCAGAATTTTGGGGGCCGAGCTGCCCCGAGACCCACTGGGAGACTTCCGTGGATTTCCACTCCAGCCTCTGGAATTCCCTGGGCTGAACACACAAAAACTGCCCGGAAGTTTTGTGCCAGTGTCTAAAAGTGCTGCAGGTAAAGCCAGGCAGGGGAAATTAACATTTGAAAGGCCCTTGCTCTTGGAGCCTGGAGGGCGATCTCAGGTCTGCCACAGCTTGGTAGACCATCCGCAGGAGCAAGCTGGGGGAGTTCTAAATCAGAGTTGGGACAGTTAAGATACCGAGAGCCTACACTGTGTCTCTTCCGGAAAGGCTTAGCTGGATAGCTTTGCCTGGGTTCCGAAATCAGGAGGTTTAAGCCCCCATGTGATTCTGCCGGGATGAACCAAGAAAGGGAGGGGCCAACAGGGGTCTCAGGGATCATGAGGCTGGCGTGTGCTTCCTTCAGGGTAGGGAGACAAACACAGGAAGGGGAACAAAAAGGAGGGGTCCTTGCCCATCCACAAGGACTGAATCACACAGAAGACCAAACCAGGGGTCTACTCACCGAGGGAGTCGGGTTCTCTGTTCCAGGCACCAGTTATTGGGATCCCAGCACTTGGGACCACCCCGAGGGGTTGGGGTGAGTAGACGTAGAATCAAGCCACATACTCCGGGAGATGGATGGGAAGCAGGCCAAGCATGTGGCACTGCCAACTCATTTATTGAATATGTGCACAAGCTCTTATAGGCCTGGATAGCCAATGATCTTATGTGGTGGGGTCCCAAATACTGCCAATAGTAGGTTTGTCCCCAGGTAGTCAGGTTCTTTCAAGGTGCTGGTCTCACGACTAGCCAGAGCAGAACACCACACCCACAGGAGCCATTCCTCTATTCCTCCTAGCAGGTGGCCTGGCTAGGCCCACCTTGCATTATGCCCAACAGTTAGGTTCTTTCTGTTCATAATATCTTTAGGATGCCCAAGGAAGAATAGTCTGTGAATCACTCTGTACATGGTATTAGTATTAAAGTTGGTAAGAGTATCAATGCTCAAATCAAACTATTTTCATGGGCTACAATAGCACTGGGAAACTTCTCAGCATTTGGGCTAAAGAAGAGAAAATATGACTTTACCTAGAACCCACTAGAACCCACTAGTATGAAGCACACATGCCAAAATCTCTTGATGATATTTCAAAGCAAAAAATATATAGCACAACAAAGATGTTTTATTGGCAACCCCCATGCAACCAAATACTGGTCCTCCTTGGGACTAGACATGTCCAAAGTCTCAACAGTAGAAGCTAAGTAGAAGGAAAATGAAAAATTTTAGAAGCTCTCGCTTAAAAGGGAGTTTCATTCTCTAGACATGAGCTTGATTCCATCCTTCTGAGAGAACAACATGCTGAACTGTCAACTATAAGAATGGAAGTTTAGAAACAAATAGATTTAAGAGAAAAAGCAATGAAAAAAGGATGAAAGAGGAAAGAGATGCATTAAAGCAAGTTCCGGGGCTGCCCCAGATCCTATACAATTCCAATAGTCTTAGACCTTAGAATTGAAAATTATTCTTCTTGTGACTGGAGAGATGGCTCGGTGGTTAAGAGCACCGACTACTCTTGCAGAGGATTCTGGTTGTTTGCCCAGCAGCAGCTCACAAATGTCCTAACTCCAGTTTCAGGGGATCTTAAGCCTTCTTCTGAACTCCATGGGCATTGCACGTCACAAGTGGGTGCACTTACACACATGTAGGCAATACACTCATACACATAAAATAAAAATAATAGATTAAAAAAAGAAAGTATTCTTCTATGGTGACTGCCCAATAGGCATTTTCTTCAAGTGTATTCTAGGCATACACCATACACACAGAAACACAGACACACAAATACACACACAGACACACAGACACACAAACCTGCTCAACTCCCTGCCATGAGCTTTCTTTGAGAATTTGATCAATAATGCTTGCAATGAATAACCTCTTAAGAAGAACGTCACGCATTTTAACAGAACCCGAGAGGACATGATCTTATATTAGTTTTCTTAAGCAAAATGAATAAATATAAGATTTTAAGTTAAAATATGAACCCAACATTCCATTCCTAAATGTTTGACTGTAGATCAGAAAGAAGCTTCTTGCTCATTCTACCTTATCATCTCTTGCCATTTCCACTCACTCTCCAAAAAGAAATAGAATGCATAAAATTTGCTATCAATAGATTCCAGATCTGATGTGGGGTACGTAAAGAAGTGGCAGCAGATATTGGTGGGCAAGGAGGGCTGAGCTGATGGACTGCCTAGATATGGATTTATTTTTCTATGATGTAGGGAGCAAAGCCATATATTAAAAGCAAGTGGTTTTCAGAACTATACTAAAGGCCAAGCACCTTACTTGGGTATTGCCAGGCATGTTAATGTCTAGCTGAGATTTGAGGTCTCAGTGGGTGCAGGTGTGGATACATGATGATGACTGAGGACCAGCTGCCTTGCTCTTGTGCCTTTCCTTTTCTTACTCGAAAGCTTGGTGCTACTCAAACCTCTTGGGCTATTGTGTATAGGATAGAGCTGGGGCAACAAGTTGAAGTAATTGAGAATGTTCCTGTCACCAGATAGTAAAGGGATTGTGATAAAAAATTGTTAAAAGACATTATAGAAAATGTAATGAAATGTCTTTCATGTTTCCTGTAAACACATGCCAGTGACAGCTATTGTTTAATATACTCTAGGGATTGTGCTAAGTTCTTTAAATTTTTTTTTTTTTTTAGTTTTCCTTATATATCTAGACATGGCTTCTATGCCCCACCCTTATTTTGCATATGTAGAATTACAGCTTGAGTTAAATGAATAATTTTTCCCAAATCACAGCAGTTAGATTTAATCTCCATCTCACTCATCCAAAACTTCAGTTCCTAAACATTCTACCAATTCATTAGGGTTTATCTCCTGGTAGTGAAATAAAATGCTAAAATTAGAATTGATTTTTGTTTCCCTTAGCCCTTATATTAGATTTAATTTTAAGATTAAAGCTGTTTAATTCTTTAAGGCTTTGCAGTAAAGTTTCTAAGAAATTTCTATAGTACAAAACCACATCTAATTATGCAAATAAACTTACATCAAATTAAGGTAGAAAACAGTTTGTATTGGGCTTAATATTGCAATCTAGACTCATTACATATCCCAAATAATTGTTATTATGAGATAATTTATTGAGTACCTATCATTTTTTGCATTTTTAAATAATATTTTTTGATTTTCAAATTTCAAAGTATAAGGAGTCTATGTTCAAAAGACCAGTTCAATTTTCATTTCCCTGGCATTCATAGATTAAGTTATTGGGAAAGCCAGTAATGCCAAGGTCAGGAAAGAAACTTATAGACCATGTAAACCAGGAAGGCACCATCTGGCAGACCCTCCAGTGTCTTGGGTGGAGGTCAAGGAAAGGGATGTAACGCAGCATGAGGATGGGGTTTTCAGAATGGTGTTAATCCAGAGTAAAGAAAGTCAGACATTGAGCAGAATTTTCAAACTTGGAAGAACTGCTGTCTTTGCTTGTGAACACATGAACCTGCACTTGTACTGCTGTATCAGTTACTCTGTGACACATGGCTGTGAGCCATCTGGTATCAGGACTGTTGGGACTTAGTTTGTGCTGTCCTTCATGGTTGGTGTGGCTTGTCTGCCTTGTGAACTACAGGGTGGTCGATTACCACTGCACAGCCTGTCTAGGGTCCCTCTCTTCATCTTTTCTCACCTATCCTTCAGCAGAGAAGCCAAAGTGATCTTTCTTCAGACTTCAAATTGGATGTTAGTTTCCCACCTAAAACTCTTCCTATTGAACTTGGATTAACCCCTCCATATTATTTTTTGAAAACAATATTTTTATTAGTTTTTTGATAATTTTATACACTGTGTTTTTATGATGTCTATCCTCTCTGCCATGTCCTCTCATGGCCATCCCACCCAAACTTCATACCTTCCTTTTGATGTTATGTTGTCCAAATACTCTTCAGTATGGGTCCATCCCCTGGAGTGTGGTCAGTGAACCAGACTACATACCCTTAAAGAAAACCGACTCTTACTCTCCCAGAAGCTATCACCTGCCAATATCTCCTCAGCCGGAAGTGGCACTTCATGCCCATTTCCCCTCTTCATGCTGTGATTTTGTGTAGTTTGGGTTTGTGCATGCTGTCACAACTGCTGCACGTTCAGATATGCATCTGCCCCATTGTGTTTAGAAATCATTGCTTGTTGTAGTCATTCACTATCTCTGGCTCTTAAAACCTTCCTCCTCCTCTGTGATGATCTCTGGGCTTTTGGGGGAGAGATGTTATATAGATATCCCATTTGGAACTGAATAATCCACAGTCTCTTATTTTCTGCATGTTGACCAGTTGTGAAACCCCCACATTCTTAGTATATCCTATGCCAATGTCAGCAACTAAGGCACCATACTGCATATTTCCTCCTCAGATGCTAAGCCTATCCTCCCTTGTTGTCTTTGTTTCTTGAACACACTGGGTCACTACGATCTCCATCCCTCTATACATAATTCTTCTCTGTTTTAAGATTATCTTAGATTCTCCAATAGAAATCACTAGACAATACCACATTTCTGCTTAAAGAAGCATTTCAAATTCTTTATATGAGTATTCTTTAGGGCAAGATAGCTCCAGCGTTCCCTCAGAGGCACCGGGTAGGCAAGATCAGATGCTCTCAGGCCCTCTCTTAAGGTCTGAGTCCCTCTAGCTAGTAGACAGCAGTTGCTCGGGAATTAAGGCCAAAAAATCAATAAGAGATGTGCTATTAAGGGAGAAATAGATAAAAGGGGATATTTAAATGGGAGGGGTGAGGATGGCTTATACATGGAACTATGGGGAACAAGGAACAAGGAATGCCAGAGAGGTGTGGCTTTTGGAGACTGGGGTTATCAAGGGAGAAATGGGGAAAATGGAGACACATTAAATGGAGAACACACGGAGTGAGAGTTGAGAGAGAGAGAGAGAGACAGAGAGAGAGAGAGAGAGAGAGAGACAGAGACAGAGACAGAGAGAAGAGAGAAATAATACAAATAATACCTAGGTATTGTCAAATACCACAGGGAATCATAGTATTCTAACAGTTTAATGCCACATTTCACCTCCAATATCTCTACATGAGTCCAAGTTCATAGCTGAAGGTTACATAACAAGAAACAGTGCCAGACAGGAGAAGCCTTCCTTTGAGTTGTTGGTCAGAATGATCCAAAAGACTCCCCAAATTCACAAGCTATTGCCACAACCCTTAATTTTCTCCCAGAACTTGAAAGTAAGATCCTTTTGCTGAAGACAGGATATACTTCTGAGACTGCATTGGAGCAATGCAGCTGGAACTGACCTGGAAGCCACTTCCCCAGAAGGCTAGCTCTCATAGCTCTGGATAACACTATGCAAGTAGCCATAGGAGAACATTAATCAACAGCCCAGCACCAACTTCGTAACCAAATAACTACATCAAACACTGGCACAGCATTTGACACTGGTGCAGCAGTGGCCCTTTTATCTTGGGGCCAATCAACGGCTACCTAATTGGTCTTAGAGCCCACTCAATGGGAGGAAACTCGTGTGTGGTACTATAATCATAGCCAAACTCACGTTAGTGAAAAGGTCATATATTTTAGAGAAATCTCTAAGGCTATTGCATCCCTTAGATGTAACTTCTTGCTAAATACAAAATGTGTATCCTTATATTTACAGTCAAGTCTCCTAGTCACCACTCATCAAAGAATCTTCTTTTGTACCAGATGGAGACTACTACAGGAGTACCACAGCTAGTCACACACAGACATTGGCTGTGAATTGCCCGTGCCTAAGTGGCACATCTACAATATAGCCTCTGCACCCAAGGCTCACACACTATCGTGCAAGGGGTCAAGATGTTACTAATGAATCTCTCAGTTTTCACTAATGAAACTCTCTCATGCAAATAAGGGCCAGAAACACAAAAGGTCACAAATGATTAAAGCAGAGATTAGTAATCTGCAGAGCATGGGTCCCTGGATAGGACTCAGGTATTAAGTTTCACTCACCTTGAACTCAGGGACCATTGTGGAAGAGGGGGCAGAAAGATTGTAAGTGCCAGTGAGGAGGTGAGTGACCATATGGAAATAGAATCCTACAGGCTCCTGGGACCATGCTCACATGAATCTACAACAATCCTGTCATGTTCAAGACCTTTCATAGCCCAGGAAAGCAGAAACCCAGCGTAACTGGGGAAATGGGTAGCAGACCCCAACCTTTGCTTAAGAAATATTGGCAACTGATTTTTGTTGGATGAAGATGGGCTAGTCTTCATAATTTGAGGATTTCTGGGAAGACTGACTATTCTTCAGTGGATGAACCTGCACTAAGGTCATTTGGGGGACACCACCATGACACAATAGACCGTAACACAGATGTAAGAATGTATGAATTCCAGTTGGGAGACTTTGGGGGTTGCCAATGGACAAAGGGGTTTAACAATTATTGAGATTGATTGAGATGTTCTGTATGAAATACACAATGATTTATTAGAAATATTTTTTAAAAAGGAATTCAGGAGTTTGGCACCCAGGCATAAGATATTGTGTTAATATCATTGAACTATGGTCTGGGCCACAAGAAGCCACAGATAACTAAGGATCACATATCATGAGAGGCCACAGAACTGAAGCTGAGCATGGTAATGGAATGACACTGTCAACTTCCTACAAAGAGAGGCATGTTATGGTCATGGAGAAGAGGCATGCTCTGTTCTTCAATCTCTTCCAATATAGAACTAAAGTTCTACAGTATTCTCGGTTCTCTAAAGGTGAACAGAACCAACAGGATGAACATGTATCAAAGAGACTTATTACACTGACTTACGTGATGCAGTCTAGGTAGTGTGACAATGGTCTCATTCACGGTAGAGAGGCTGAGAGCCCAGTTGATGCTCAGTGCATCCAACTGAATGCCTCAGCAGTGCTGAAAGCCTAGTGGATTCCTGGGGAGCCACTGGGCTCCAGTCCATGATGGAAGGCTGAAGAGGCTGCATTCTAATGCAGGGAAGAATGAGTAGCAGCAACAAGATACCATGATGCAGGAGAACCTGAACCTGCCACACGATGAGAAGGCAAGGAGGCAGAAAGCAAAGCTTTTTTTTCTTTTTTGGACTTCCTTTCGTCTGGGTTGCCATCCTTATTTGGGGAGGATCCTGCCACTTCATTTAAACTGGTCAAGAAATTCCGCACAAGTGTGCCCAATTTTCTATTGGCTGAGTCTAGATCCAGTCAAGTTGACAAAGATTAACCATCACAGGCTCCTTGGGGGGAGTTTTGCATTTAATAGAGATGATTTACAGGCAAAGGTCAAGCTTTTGTAGTACATTTCCAGGCTTTAAGCAGGTAGACGTATCTGAAAGGGGAAGTGAATAAAAATGTGGAGACTGAATTGTTACAATGATATCTCTACATGCAAACTCTCAAATGACCATTGTTTATTTCTCTGTCACGTAAGAGTCTCTGATGGATAGGGTCTGCTCTGAGAAGCCGTCAGTCTCCTCTGTGGGTAAGGAGATGGGAAAGTGCTCCCCTGATCCAGAGGGCTGCTATCCGTAGTGGTGGAACTGAGCTTCGTAGGTGAATCCTCTATATCAGGAAAGAGTCAAGCTCATGTCTAGAGCATGAGATTTCTTTTTTAAGCAAGAGTTGCTAAAATTGTACACTTTCCTTCTGGTTAGCTTCTACTGATGAGACTTTGGCCATATCTAACACCAAGCAAGACCAGTATTTGGTTGTGTGGCCATGTGCAGGGTGGGAAATCAAAAGTCTTCACTGCACCATATTTTCTTGGCTTTGAAATCTCTTCAAGAGATTTGGGCTTTTACATTTCACACTAGTGAGCTCTGGGTTAAGTCATATTTTCACTGAAAATAAAAAGAGAGAGATATATACTTGCTACGATAAACACAGCTCAAATGGTGAACTGCTTCTCACAGTGTTCTCACAGCCTGGGAAGGTAGTTTGATTTGGGCTTTGAAACCCTTATTGACTTTAATATTGATACCGTCTACGAATTACATTCACAGACTGTTCTTCCCTGGATATCCTAAGGAAACTATGAACAGAAAGGGCCCCAGTGTAGATGTTCTTCCTCTTGTTCAAAGTTCAGAAGCTCCAGGGAGAGTCCACGTGTAGCATGACCATTGCTTGTAGGAGTGGAGCACATTCCAGAAGATACTGAAACAACTCTCACCTGACAAGACCCTGATTCAGGATGGTTGCAGGCTTAGCAGGAAGTCAGACAGGGTCAGAGGAGGCCTGTGTTTAGTCACACTCAAAAGTAGAAGTAAAATTCTTACAACATAACACAAATTGTTTTGAAGACTATGATTCAGTGGGATTTAGTGTACTTAGATTATTGTGTAACCACCATCTCTATCTAGTTGTAGCATGTTTTATCACTCCTGATGAAGAAGCCTGACAAATTCCAGGCATGTCTGGGAAGAAGCAGGTCTGTGGAGTTCTGCAGGACTGTTTTTCAGTTCAATGCCTGGTGTGCTCTCTATCCTTTGTCAACTCCTGCATAGATTTAAAAACCTGTAATCCTGGCATAATAAGGAATGTCTTAAGATCTTACTGTGAGTGTTATGGATGGCAAGGTGCATACATGTGGCAAAATGTACACACTATATCTGTCAGCTCCCTTCCAAGCCTGAGGATACATTTTCAAGGACAGGTGCCAAGAGGACAGAATTCTTCACCTCAGGATGTCTATCTCATCTCACATGCCAGGTGCAGGCCCAAAGGATTAGTCCAGGTATGTCTGGTTGGCATTATTGTTATGGTACCACCTAAAACTCCCCTTTGATTTCAGGGTACCAGGGCCTTCTCTTCCTTTAGCTAAACTCTCCTCGGGTCTGACAGTGTCTCATTATTCTTTACTCAGATGTCTTTGAACCAGACACTTCATTGGGAGCATAACACGAATGAGAAAGTATTCTTCATTGAAGAAGCTCTTTTGTCTGGTGGAGGAGAAGCAGTGCAAACAAGGTTGAAACCTGCTGGAATCAATGTTCTGACTCTGTGTGGGAGCAGAGCAAAGAGTCCGCACAGCAAGTCAAGGAGACCAGAAAACAGCAGGAAACAGCAAACTAACTGCCCCTCCCCCCCCAACTTACATGGAAATTGGATGAGTAGAAGCAAGGAGACCACGGGTTAGGCAGATGTCTCAGGGCCTGAGAGCATTTGCTGCTCTTCAGAGGACTGCTGGGTTCACAGCACCCACAGTGGGTGGCCCACAAATGCCTGTAATTCCAGATTCAGGGAATCTGACATCCTCTTCTGTCTTCCATGGACACCTCAAACACATGTGAAAACATACTGGTACATGCACACATAAATAAAAAAATAGAAAAAGTCCTAAAAGGAATCAGGGAGATCAAGCAAATTCAAACTTGTTTTCTGAGCCTCAATTTCTACAGTTGTTAAGTGGGGGAACTATTAGCTATTGTAACAATAAGAAATAAAACATCCAAACATTATTGTCAAAACTCCTGTAGAAGTACCTAGGAATGAGTAGACATATGGTAAATGGAGACTCTTGATGTCATTATCCTAAAGAGAGGGGTCTAATAGTAAATCAGTCATAATAGTAACAGGAATGTTTTTGAATGCTGATTAAATAAAAGACAATGTGTTTAAGTGATCAATTATATCTTACCTAAGAATAACATGACGTTTTTGTATATTTAATCTACAAATAAATCAATTCTGAGTCTTGAGTCAGTTATTATCCCCATTCCACACAGAAGGAAGTAGAAACACAAAGCGTGAGAGATCCTGCTTGCATCCACACATCTCACAAGTAGTGAGGGACTCCTCACTGCCTATCTCTGAAGTTTTATGTGCTTGGGTAACTGCAAGCAATGTTTTAAGGCAAGGACACATCTACTAAGTGGTAGATGTTGAGAGACTGAATCTAGATGGATAATCAATGCTATGAAATAAAAAGTGTCAGAATTTTATCCCACAGGCAAAGACATTCCTTTTTTATTGAATCATTATGTTTTTCACATAGAACATCTCAATCAGTCTTAATCATCTTTATACCCCATTCTCAGTCAACACATCTGGCATAACCCCACCCTCCCGCAACTGGAATGCATACATTCTTTCATCTGTGTTAGGTCTATTGTGTCAAGTTAGTATTCCCAAATGATCTCAGTGCAGGTTCATCCACTTAGGTCTAGTCAGCCTGCCCCGAGTCCTTCACTTTAGGAAGACTAGCTCATACTCACACAACAGTAATCAATTGCCAATATTTGTTAAGCAATGATTGGGGTCTGCTACCCATTTCCATTGAGTGGGCTTTAAGACCAATTAAGTAGCTGTTGATTGGCCCCAAGATAAAAGTGTCATTACTGCACCATTGTCAAATGCTGTGCCAGTCATTGATGTGGTTATTTATTCATGAAGATGCTGTTGGGCCATCGATTGATGTTCTCCCTTGGCTACTTGCATAATGCTCTCCAGAGCTATGAGTCTAGCCTTCAGGAGAGTTGACTTCCAGGTCAGTTCCAGTTCCATTGCTCCAAATCTTGTCCTGAAGTATATCCTGTCTTCAGCAATAGGGTCTTACCTTCAAGTTCTGGGAGGTAATCAAGGGATGTGGCTATTGCCTATGTACTTTAGGGACTCTCTTGTAGCACCCTGACCAAGAACTCAAAGGAAGGTTTCCCTTCTCTGCCACTTTTTCTTGTTATGTAACCTTCAGTTATGCACATAGGCTCATGTAGAGGTATTATATGTGGAATTTGTCATAAGGTGTTAGACTAATATGATTCTCTCTCATGTTTTACTCTAGCTAGGTATATTTATCTCTCCTTTCTCACACGCTCCCTGTCTACCCTAATATCCATGCCTTGACCACTTAAAGTATCCACATTGACCCCATTATCAAGGGAGGACCTTGATAATTCCAGTCTTGTAAGACCCCTAACTTTCTTGAACTCCTTTCATTTTAACCCCACATTCCCTTGTATAAACCTCCCTCCTCCTCCCATTTAAACACCCCATTTTATCTATTTATCCCTTAATAATACATCTCTCCTATTATTCTTCTCTCTCAGGTTCCTTCTTTTCCTTTACCTCCCTGGTTTCTTTCCATTTTCCTGGTTCCTGCAGTTACATCAGGATACATACTCACATAGAAGGGTTTGGTACTAAGATTCACAAATGAAGGAGAACATATGTTGTTTGTATTTCTGATTCTATGTCACTTAGTGTAACCGTTTCTAGTTTCATCCATTCACCTGCAAATATCATGATTTCGTCTTTCTTTATCGCTGAGCAGAACTCCATTGTGTAAATGCACCACATTTTCATGATCCACTTGTCAGCTGAGGGACACAGGTTGCTTCCATCCCTTTGCTATTATGAAAAGAGTGGTAACAAACAGATTTGCAAGTATCTCTGCAATAGGATGTGTCCTTTGTGTATACACTGAGGTGTGGTATAACTACGTCAAATGGTAAGGTCATTTTTAGTTTTTTTCAGAGTTCTCCACATTGCTTTTCATAGGGGATGTATGAGTTCACAATCCTGCCATCAGTGAATGAGCATTCTTCTTTCCCCACATCCAGCATTTGGTATCATATATTCTTTTGCTCTTAAATATGTCTGACTGGGGTTAAATGAAATCTTAAAGTCATTTTTAATTTGCATTTCCCTTATTATTAATGACATTGAACACTTTTGAAGATGTTACTTCTTCTTTTCAGAACTCTCTGTTCAGATTCTTAGCCCATCTTTTAATTGAGTCGCTTGGCTTCATGATTCTTTGTTTTATGAGTTCTTTATATATTCTGGATATTAGACCTCTGAAGACAATCACTGGTGAAGATTTCCTCACACTCTGTAGGTTTTCTTTCCACTTTCTTGGTTGTTTCTTTTGTGTACATAAGCTTTTTAGTATAATGAAGTCCTGCTTATTGGTTTTTTGACCTTAACTTCTGAGCAACTGCTGTCTGACTTAGAAAGTCTTTCCTACACTATATCTTATAGGTTATTGCAAATGTTTTCTTCTAACAGTTTCAGAGTTTGAGATTTCACAATGAGGTCTTTGATCCATTGGGAGTTAACTTTTGTTCAAGATGAAAGATAAGAGTCTAGTTTTATTCTTCTATAGGTGGAGATCCAGTGCTGTCAGTACCATTTGCTGAAGATTCTATCTTTCCTTGAGTGAGTGTTCTTGGCCCCTTTTTCAAATATCAGGTGACTAAAATGGCATCTACTAATGTTTCAGTCTTCAATTATATTCCCTTGTTCTTTGGGACTATTTTTGTGCCAGTACCATGCTGTTTTTATGACTATACCTCTGTAATATAGTTTGAACTTTGGTATAGTAATCCCCCTGCATTGCTCTTTGTACTCAGGGTTGCTTTGGCTTATCTGGGGTCTCTTGTGGTTTCATATGAATTTTAGGATTTTTTCTAATTCTATAAAGAATGCCACGAGGATTATGATTGGAATTGCATTGAATCTATATATTGCTTTTGGTAGGATGGTCAATTTCACAATATTAATTCTTTCAGTCCACGAGCATGGGAGATCCTTCCATCTTCTGGTATCCTTATCAACCTCTTTCTTTAATGATCTAAAGTATTCATTGTAGGGATATTTAATGTCTTTTATCAGGTTTATTCTGAGATATTTCAGTTTCTTTTGAGACTATTGTGAGTGTGAGGGTTTCCTTGTACTGTTTCTCCAATTTCTTGTTATTGGTACATAGAAAGGTTACTAATTTTGTAGATTAGTTTTGTAAACTGCAACTTTATTGAATGTGTTAATCGTTTCTAGGAGTTTTCTGGTCTAATTTTTGGCTTCTCTTAGGTATAACATCATTTCATCTGAGAAATGGATAAGTTGACTTCTTTTGTCTAGTCAGTACTCCTTTAACTTGCTTCTCTTCTCTTACTTCTCTAGTAAGAGTTTCAAGCATTCTATTAAAAAAGAGTGGAGATAGTGCATTGCCTTCTCTGGTTCCTGACTTTAGTGGGAATGCTTCCAGTTTTTCTCCATTTAGAATGATGTTGGTTGTGGGTTTTTGGTATAAAGTTTTAATTTTGCTGAGGTATGTTTCCTTCAGTCTAATTCCCATAGGATTTTTAACATAAATGCATGTTGAATTTTTTCAAAGGTATTTTTCTGCATTTATTGAGATGGCCCTGTGATTTTTGTCTTTGAGTTCATTTATGTACTTTGAAATGTATTAAGTATATTGAACCACCCTTGCATCTCTGGGTTAAAGCCAAGTTGGTCGTGGTGGCCAATATTTTTGACGTGTGCCTGTATACAGTTTTCAAGTACTTGTTGAGAGTTTTTGCATCTATGTTCATGAAAGATATGGGCATAGAGTTTTCTTTTGTGGTTTTATTTTTACTTGGTTTTGGTGTTAGAATGATGCTGACTTCATAGAAGGAATTTGGGAGTGCTCCCTCTGTTTCTATCTCTTTGGATAATTTAAGTAGTATTGGATATAGATCTTGTATGTCTGGTAGAATTCTGCTGCGAATCCATATGGTCTGTTTCACCTGTTGATTCCTTCTTGGTTTAGCTTGGTGATTCTCATGATTTTAGATAAGCATCCATTTCTTCAAGGTCTTCAAATGTAATATCGTATAGGTCTCTAAGTTTTCTCTTAAAATCTCTGGATATTTTTCTTATCTGTTGCGATATTTCCCCTTTCATCTCTGATTTTTTTGATTTGGAGTTTTTCTTTCTTTTTTTTTTTTCTTTTTCTTTTTTTTTTTTTGTTAAGTGGGTCAAGGTTCTGTCTATCTTGTTAATCTTTTCAAAGAAATAACTCTTGGATTCATTGAATTTTTTGCATTGTTTTCTTTGTTTCTATTTTATACATTTCTGCTCTGATATTTGTTATTTCTCTTGTCTGCTGGGTTTGGGCTTCATTTGTTGTTGCCTTTCAAGATTCTTGAACTGCAATGTTAAGTCATTTTTGGTCTTTATGATTTTTTTAATGTAGGCACTTTGAGCTATAAACTTCCTTCTTAGGACTGCTTTTAAAGTGTCCCAGATTTTGTTGGTTTTCATTGTCTTTGTCATTTAATTACAGAAATACTTATTTCTTTCTTCATTTCTCCCTTGACCCATTCACCATTCAGGATTGTGTTGTTTATTCTCCATGACTGTGTGAAGTTACTAGAGCTTCTTCTGGTGTTGATTATAAGCTTTATTGAATTGTTTCCTGATAGAATACTTTCAATTACTTCATTTTTTGTATTTGTTGAGGTTTTATGCAGCAATATGTATTCAATTTTTGAGAGTTCTATGGGATGCAGAATACAATGCATATTCTTTGGTGCTTGGTTGGATTATTTGGTAGATTTTGAATTAATATATGGTATTGTTTAATTCAGATATCTCTCTGTTTATTTTCTGTCTAGTTGACCTGTGTAATAGAGGCAATGGGTACTGAAGTCCCCTGATATTAGTGAGTTATGATTAATCTGTGAGTTAAAGTCCTGTAGTACTGATTTTATGAAGTTTGTGCAACAGATCTTGGTACATATATGTTCATGACTGTAATATCTTCTTGGTTAATTGTTCCTTTGATCAGAATGAAATGACCCTCTTTATTTCTTCTAATTAGTTTTAGTTTGCAATCTATTTTGTCAGTTATTAGAATGACAACTCTTGCTTGTTTCTTAGTTTTATTTGCTTGGGACTATTTTTTTTTTCATCCTTTCACTTGAAGGTAATGCCTGTCCTTGAAGGTGACATGGGTTTATTGCAGAGAACAAAAGGTTGGATTTTGTTTCTTGATCCATTCTACTTTTCTGTGTCTTTTTACTGGAGATTTCATTCCACTGATATTTAAAGTTATTATTGAAATATGCGTTTTAATTTCCATCATTTTAGATTTCTGCTTGTGTCTTCTGTTTTACTTTGTGGTTCCTCAGTAATGCCTTCATTTAGTTTTTTCTGCTGCCTCTTGGGTATAGTTATTCCTTTCTTCAGCTCTTTGTGTTGCTTAAGTGTTCTCTGAAGGGCTGGTTTTCTGGACATGAATTCTTTCAGCCTATTCATGTTATGGAAGATTTTTCTTTCCCCTTCAACTATAGCACACATTTTTGCTAGGTAAAGCATTCTGGTTTGACATCTATGGTCATTTAGAACTAGGAATGCACTGTCCAGGTTCTTCTTGGTTCCATAATTTGCATTGAAAAGTGAGCTGTAATTCTGATGGGTTTTCTTTTACATGTGACTTATTTTTCTTTTTCAGTTTTCAGAGTTTTCTGTTTGTTCTGTACACTTACGGGAGTTTACTCTGATATGCTGTACAGAGTTTCTTTTCTGGTTCTGTCTTTTGGCATTCTGTGTGTTTCTTGTATTTAAATGGACATATCTTCCCATAATTTGGGTGGAGATTTTCTTCTCCACTTTTGTTGAGGATCTGGTCAATACCATTGTCCTGAGATTTTTCTCCATCCCTTAGGCCTATGATGCTAAATTTGGTCTTTCCATTGTATCCCACATTTCCTGAGTAATCCATTCCTGTTTTTTTTTTTTTTTAATTTTCATAATCTTTCTTGAATACTCCAATTCTTCAATGTTCTTGTCCAGTCTTGATATTCTATTTTCCATTCCATTTATTCTATTGGTGAGGCTTTCTCTCACCACTTCAACTTGGCTAACTGAATTTTTTAATTCCATCTTCATTTTAGCCTGGGTTTTCTTCAGTATTTCTATCTCTTTTTTAAAATTCAGTCAGAAGTTTATCCCTATCTTTGTCTAGTTCTTGGATGTGTTTGTGTTTTCTTTATATTCATTGAACTCTTTGATCATGTTTATGACTGTTCTTTTAAGCTCTGTGTTCTGGGTTATCTCTATCGTGTTCTTGTAGAACTCTTCTATAGGACTGGTGATGTTTGGTACATATTATTTGGGTTTTTCATATATGTGAGACTCAAGACTTCCTTTGTTCAGTGGAGTCTGATTCTGTTTCTATACTTGATGTTACCTGGTTGTTTTCTTATTGGATATGAGTGTTGCATAAATCCACTCTCCACGCCTTAGCGGGTGGGATCTGGTTAATCCAGCTGGACAAATGGAAACTGATCTTCCATTTAGAATGATTTATTTATTTACAAAGTTATAAAGTCTCTGGGGATGCGTGCCCCGCTCGCCCATGAAAGTTTGCTACTGCCGGCCAGCCCAATAATGTTTGCAACCGCTGAGCGCCTGGCACAGGTCTCTCAGTTCATTTCACTCACGAGATCCTTTGGAGGGCGGGGCGTGGCATGCTGCCTCCTGGGTTCGTGGGCCCGGAACCGGGCGTTTCTCTTCCCCCGTGGATCTTAGCAAAGCTCCGCTTCTCTCCCCAGCTCATAGCCATGATGATTCCTTGTCCTCTCCTCCCTCCCTCCTCCCTTATTGGTCAGAGGGCGGGACTTGCCATAGAATGAACCAGTAAGAAACAAAAACTGCAGAGAGACAATTTCTATGGCTCTACAATCCACCGCTTCTCTCTGGAAAACAAACCAGACATAACAATATGGCAAACAACCATAAAGGAAAACAGTAACCTTCATATAGACCATCATAAACACAACTGTTTAGACAGTTATAGCCATCTCACAAACAATCACAGTAGTTTCTCTTCTGGGGCCTATAACTTCCTCTAACACGATTGGGAGTCAACTTGCTTTTCTTTCCATATCAGGCATGTGTTCCATCCCTAAAGAGCGGACTTTAAAGCCAATCACGAATAGGATGGGGTTGCACTTTTCAAACGAGCCTCCACCACCCCTGCAGGGCATCTGACAATGAAGCACGCAAGATCAGTAGCTCTTTCAGGACCATTCTCCCATGGTGGTCTGCGTAGCGCCCTCTAGCACTATGAATCCCAGCCATCCATTTGTAGGGAGTCTTTGGCTTAGTCCCAGCTAGATCTGTTTCTCCATGCTCAAGCCATGTCACATTTTCAGTAATGGGGTCTTACAGTCCCTTTCCAGTGTGCAACCAGCATTATACTGTGGCAACTGCCTCTTGTTTGGTAGAGGAGACAACAGCTCATAGGGAGGGTCAACCCATGCCTGGTACTGGAATCATAAAGTATACCTTTACTCTTTGACATCTGTAGACTTAGGTCCATAGAACTCACAGGATTCCACAGTTATACTTTACCCTGATACTCTGTATGAGTTACATTCCATTCTTGTTCTTTTGAGTGTACTTGACATCTTTTAACCCGGTTTCATACCCGTAAAACACTCAAAAGCTGACATTACATACACATACAAGGTCTAACATAGCATGGAAAATTAGCTAGTTCTTTACTGTCTTTAGTTATTGTCAGAAACCCAGAGTCATCACATGGAGCCTCTATGTATCTTTGTGTCCTTGCCAGCCTCATTGAGGCTGGCCCAAACTGCCTGATCCTACATAGGGCCCAGGAAGAATAAGGTTTTCCTTGCCCCTGTTGTACCTGTTGATTCCTAGGGCCAGGGAGCCCCTGGATCTGATTTCTGACCCTAGCCACACCTGTGGTCTCTCCATTGCCCACACCCAGCTGGTGGGAGAGGCCTTGGCCAGGCAAATTGCCTCTACCCCTTGAACAGCCAGTCACAGGGGAGAAATGTCCTCCTTCTACACTAGGGAGGTTAGTATCCACCCCTAGGATAAGCTTCATTCTCTGGGTACCTTTTGTGAACTGTTTATCAGGGCTCAAAGCCTCCCAGAGCTGCTTTAGCACAGAATTTGGCTTTTTATCAATCTTTTCTTTAGGAACTTGGGCTAAACACAAGTCTCTCCACATTTGCCTGCGTGTAACCCAAGCAGACCCCCCTTTTTGTTTTGTTTCCCTTATATATCTTTTGGGTCTCTCTGTTTTTCTACAGACATACTTCACATGCTGGTCTACATTGTTTAAACCTGTCAAAGCCTTTCCGGCCTTGTAAAGCCCCTGCCCCACTAGGGGTTCTAGTGAGGACAATAAACCTTTATACCAATGTCGAGGTCCATGTTCAATGAAATCTGTCATAAGATCTCTAGTGAGCACGGCTCTGTCCGGCCCGGTGAAAGGTCTACTGTGTACTGCTTTCCTCATGCCCAGTTCCCTTAAGAGCACCCGTGCTTCTTGTGTTGTGCTCCAGCTCCTGGAATTCATGGGGATCTCCACTGGTGATGACCAAGTATCTCCTGTGGCCTGCACAAGCCAGTTCATCAGAGATTGCTTTCCTTTGTATTGTGCCAGGTCCCAGGCCCACGAACCCAGGAGGCAGTGTGCCATGCCCCCACCCTCCAAAGGATCTCGTGAGTGAAATGAACTGAGAGACCTGTGCTGGGTGTGCAGCCATTGCAAACATTATTGGGCCGGCCGGCAGCAGCAAACTTTTGCGGGCGAGCGGGGCACGCATTCCCAGAGACTTTATAACTTTGTAAATAAATAAATCATTCTAAATGGAAGATCAGTTTCCGTTTGTCCAGCTGGATTAACCAGATCCCACCCGCTAAGGCGTGGAGAGTGGATTTATGCAACAATGAGTATCTTCGGTTAAGATTTCAGGTTCTCTATTGATTTTATATTGGTGAGACGAGATGGTTCTAGTCCAGTTACTCTGGAGTTCCCTCAGAGCCACAGGTTAGGTGAGATCAGATGCTCTCTGCCTCTTTCTTAATATCTGGGACCCTCTTGCAAGCAGTCACAGTGCAAGTTGTAAAAATTGCTAGGCAGAGGCTGAATTCAGGCTTTCTTAGGCAGTCTGTAAAGTTCTGGGTTCCTACAATAAAGCACAGAAGCTTAGCTGCAGCAGTGGGAGGGGCTGCAGAGGGCACCAGTGTAGGGTGATGGGCCTGGTGTGATTGGGATAGCCAACAGGCCAGGAAAAGTAAGCAGACGTCCAGAGATTGCGTGGGGGAAGCTCAGTAAGTGCGCACCTGTGCCCAAGGCTAGATGATGAACATGATGTGGAGCAGGGGGGAATGGAGGTGCTCAGGTGGGAGAGGAGTGGAAAGATGGTGGGCGGGATCAGACTTACCAGAGAAGAAAGCTGCTCACAGACATGCAAGGCCGGTTGTAGGAGGGGACAGCCAGCGTAGTAGATGGCTGGTTGAGGTCAGAATGAGGGAAGCAGGGGGTGGGAAAAACCTATGACGGCTCTAACAAACCAGACTGAAAGCTAAGCTGGTCTGAGTACGGAATTCAGGATGCAGTTGTTGGGTCTGGGCTAAGACAATAGTGTAGAGATATGACATGCTTAAAAGCAAGAACGGGCCTGTGCCCAAGGCTAGCAGGAGAACAGGCAAGAAGTACATTTTTATCAGGAAAGAGATGTGCCCAGAATTTTTTTCAGAGAGAATTTATGAACAGAATATAACTTTTAATGATAAAGAATCAATGAAATGCAACTGTAGGGGTACAACCTCCCAAGGTAGCTGCCCCCGCCCCCCCCCAAATTTATTTAAGAGATGCTATTTCCTCTTCAGAGCATAGAAGAGACCTGGGTATGTAGACTGTATGGGTATCTTTGGAAAGCCTAGTGTTTGCCAAATAAAGAGGAAAAGACTCAGAGATCCTGGGGAAATCAAGGCAGTATAGGGTCAGAAGAGATGGCAGGGAGAAAGAAAAAAGAGAGGACCATGAAGGATGGTATGGTGTAGGATGGTAGTAAATGGTATTCCTGAGAATAGGGGACATATGTAATATAAATGTCTAACCATCAGGCTTTTTCAGAATGCTCAAAATTTGAATAAGGCCCATTATGCACTTTCTATGGTCGGCCGGATTGATTGGCTTATGCGTAGGATTTGATTTGCTTTGTTTTTGCATTCTATGAATATTAATTCTTTATTTCCACTCTACCATCACATATTAAACAACATGAATTTATTATCTTATCGTTATGAACAGCAGATGTCCAAAATCTTTTCACTGGAATGAGTCGGGATGCTGATGAGGTTTCCTTAGGAAGCTTAAGGGAGACTCCACAGGCGTCTTTTTCTTTAGTTTCTTGGGCTGCCTTTGTTGGCTCATGGACCCCCTACTTTCAGCTTCAAAGCCAGAATCATATCATCTTCCAAAATTTCTCTCTCTTTGAACTTCAGGTTTCCTTATAAGAATATGCTCTCGATTACATCAGGGTCATTTGGATCATCTACCATACAGTCTCCATTACAAGTTCCTTAATCATGTATATAAAATTTTTTGCCATGTAAAGCAATGGATTTACGGATCCAGTATCTGGGAATTGGCTATCCTTGAGAAATATCATTCACCCTATCTCTTTAGGTGTATTGCTTATTTAATAGATGAAAAAGATTCCTTCCTTAGTTTTGAAAACTGTGTTCTGAGATGTCTGGGTAATATAAAATGATAGAGATTAAGGAATAAACTAAACTAGTCCATTGTTTCATTATTTCTATTAAGTATCACTTATAAGGACACGGAAACTTTATCCAAGCTTGAAAGTAACATGTTCCATGGCATTTAAGTCATTTGGCCAATGTTCATTGTGTGCACATCTGGTGTCGGGCACTGTGTGTCATGGAATACACATCAAAGTGTGAGAAATGACAGGCTTTCAAGAAACTGTAGTTCTGTGAGATAGAAGAAGTAGATGATTATGTGTAATGTAATAAATGAAATGAGTGTAATTTCATAGAATGTTAACACAGAACACAGGAGCATTATCTTCCCAACTTGAATCAGGAAAGCATGAAAACACACCCAGGTTTATCAGTTGGAGTTTCATGAAACAGGGCTTCCGGCTACTGTCAGATACAGAGAGATAGGATTTTCGGATTTATGTGTTTTAATAGAGCATTATAATGGATATTGAGAACTTTTAGTATTCTTTAGAAAAGAATCTGTAAATAGTTTCAGATTATCAAGAGAAAAGAAGGATCATTTATTTGCCGAGATCTGCTCCAGTTTCTCCTTGTATTCTGCTAGAATTTCTTCTTCACTGTTTTCTATAAGGCCTTCCTTCTTACTCACCATGTCTTCTATTTCATTTATGGTTGGGTCCTTGACCACGTTATAAATGGTCTTCAATTTTCTGGTGTGGAACATCTTACACCATCTTCGCAAGGTTTGATTAACAGTGGAGAAAGTCATTCTATAGGCTATTTCCTTAAAAATTTCACGGGTCTTTTCAGCTAGCTCCTTGATCAATGGGTTTTCATTCTGGGCCACTCGTTCAATAACTAGAACAAAAGAGGGTGAAAGTCTTTCTCAGAGTCCAAGAAACATTAAGCCTGAGATACTCTGTCACCTTTTATCAAGTCCTTCCTCTTTATAGCTCCCTCTTCCCACACTTTCCTACTCTTTTCTTTGGCTAATAACATCTGTTAAAGCAGAGATCTTTACCAAAGTTATGGAGCACATATGTGCTGAGCATTTTGCACAGTAGCTTAGCTATATGTTCATGAAAATGTTCATGTACATTATAATGGTCATGATCATGAAAGAAGTTTGAACTAGTCCAAATGTGTAAGCCAGAAACTACTTAAAATTAAGATAATCCTAAAATGAAATAGCAGATGGATTTTAATATAATGAAGCCAATGCATATTCTTTGGCATGGACAGATTTTATGATAAATAGCCTTGAACTTGTGGAAATCTTCCTGCTTCAGCCTCCCAAAATTTTGGAACTACATGGCGGATCATACTATTTATATTTAACAGGGAGTCAGATATGTTGAATGAATGAGAGTGACTGAATGAATAATGGTGATACGTCAGGTGGGCATGTGATTCAAAAGAGCTGTACAATTCTGGTGGGAGAGGTTGGTAAGGGTGGAGATTGACTGAGTACATGGGAAATACCTGAACTGCCAGTTCAGTTTTTTGTGACCCTGAAACTGTTCTGAAAAGTAGTAACTTAAAAAAAAGAGACAGACAGCCACTCTAGCTATTTTCTAACACTTTGTAATTCTGATCCCGATAAAACAACAGAGATACCCAAGACACTAGCATTTTGAAAGAATAACAATCCTCTTTAATTTCCTTCTCTCCCAATGTAATGTCATCAATCCACTAAAATATTAAGTCAATCTACGAAATTATAAAGCTGCAGGGAAGGAGCCTGTTTATATGCTGTGGTAGCCCAGAAACTAGATGATACTGTTATACAGGAGATGCTCAAAAAATATTTCCTGTAGGTCCTCAAGGTTCTAACATGATATATCTTAGATGATAGCAGAGATAAACTGAGAAACCAAGACAGCGAGAGATAGACTAGAAAGGTGAAAAAAACAGATTCCTCTTAATGTAATCTTTCATTGATTTTCCCCAACCACATACCCATCACCATCTTCCATCTTGGAGTCCATTTTGTAAAACGCCTGTATGACGAAAATCAAAACAGTGAATTTATTTGAACCTGTGCATAAAGATTTCATTTGGACCTTACTTCTTACCCTCAAGCATGATGTCAATTTCATCTCTGAGTAGTAAATGTGCTCCCGATTTTGCCAAATACCCTATGTGAGAAGTAAAAGCAGAGTTATGCCCAAGTCAACTGTGAAAAGGCATTTTTTTATGTAATCTGGCTAGATTCTAGATTATCCCTAAACCATCTTTTAGTGCTTTCAAACAATTATTATTTAATGATTAGGACATATGTATGTGTCAATGAGGGACCACATGGTGAACACACCTTAGCTACTATCTGGGTCTCTAGATAGAATATCATTACTAGAAGTCTTCCAAAAGCCCCTTGAAAGTTCCTCCTCCACCTTTCAGAATATATTCTTTTGGTTCTGCCTTCTTTTGTTCAGCACAGTGTTGTGAGATGCATTGGTGTTCTTTCATGTTGCAATAGTTCATGTTCTACCATTGTTACACACAGACCACTGATTTCTTGAACCACAGTCATGGCTATTGGATCCTTTGCTTACATATTATCTATGACTGCTTTCACCCAGTGAAAGCAGAATTGAATAGCTGAGATTGAGAACACATGGTATGCAAAACCTAAAATATTCACTCTGAGGCTTTAAACAGGGAGAGTTTGTTGCTGGTATTCTCTTTGGTGTTTTGTTTTATGAATGCAGCATTTTAAATCCATCTTGCTGATTAATGGACTTTGAGTTATTTCTTAGGACTGTTATTACTAATAACAGTTATAGATATTCTTGTACTGGAATTTTGATTGTTATTTGGAATGGATTTACTGGCTTGAAGATATGTTTATTTCAGTGTGTGTACATGTGTGTATGAGTGTGTATTTGTATATGTGCATGTTCATGTGGTGTGTATGTAGGTAGAATGTGTGTGTGTGGTGTGTGTTGTAGGTCTATATCAGATGTCTTTCTTAAGTGTTCTCTACCTTATTTTTTGAGACAGAGTCTGTCAGTGAACTTGGAGTTTATTAATTCAGCTGGACTGAGTGGCCAGCAAGACCTAGAGCTGCTCTGTCTACATCTCTCCAGTGCTGGGATTCCAGGTGAGTGTCAGGTTTTTGAAGAGGATGTTAAGGATCTGAACTCAGCTTCTCATGCAGTTATATGGCAAGCATTTTACCCACTGAGACATCTCTCCAGCATCCTTACATTCATTTTTAATGTTCACTGTCAGTTTTCCAAAATGGTGGCATTTTCATTCCCACCAATAAATAGTGTGTGAGCACTTGACACTACCATGCACTGCCTTCATGGATTAAGTGTCTTGATATCCAGTAGTACAAAGCCCTTTGACTTTGTGGTTCCCCATATTATCCTGGGTCTCCTCAAACCTTTTCATACGAAGTATAGAATAAACTTGTCAAATTTCCTACATATTCCTCAAATCCCAGGTGAGAATTGTTTGAGATTACATCCAAACTGTACAGATCACTTTGGAGAGAGCTTACACTATCACAGTGTTTAATCTTGCAGTTCATGAAAGTTACATATCCCTTACCCGAGTTTTTTAAAACTACATCTTATTGTTTGCTCTTCTTTGTGTCAGTTTTGTACATCTTTAGTTTCATTGTAAGGTATTTGATTATTTGGATGCTATTTTATTTGAGATTTTAAATTTTTTATTTGGGGCTTGGGATATAGGTGAATGATAGCATGCTTGCCCACCACATGCAATGCTGTTGTTCAATCTCCAGCAGATATTTTTCTAATTTTTTTACTGCTTATTTATAGAAATCCAGTTGATCTTTGTATATTGATGTTGTTTTTGGAAAACATGCTAGAATGATTTAATTGGAGTAGTTTTCTGAATTTTTTCCAGTGTTCTAAATATGCAATCGTTTATAAATAAATTTTAGAAGTTTTATTTTCTTTTATCCAAACTTAGACCTTTTCTTTCTTGTTGTTGCTTTATTTCAGTTTTGGAAAATGCTTGGCCATTATCTCTGAAATTAGTCCCTTTGTCTCATTCTCTAGCTTTCATCTCTCATCACACACGAAAGCTTGTAGCCATGTCTTAGACTATCTTCTGCTTTTTTCATGTGTTCATTTTTATTTCGAGTCTTGATCTTGTGTCCAAATATTTTGACATACTTCATTCTCTAATTCCCTTTTAAGTTCTTTGTAATCTGTTAATTCTATCCACCAAGCTCTTACTTCCATTTCATTATTTAATCTTTTGAATATGAGTCATGTTTAAATTCATAGTGAGCATTTTAATAACTATATCCCAAACTTGCTGTCTGCTGTTTGTGTTTCCTTGTAGTTAAAACATCTTTTAATACGTCTGGCTATATTTTAAATTAAATAGCCTATTACATATAAAATTTTATGTGACTTGAGTCTCTGAACATTGTGTTTTTGTTTTTGTTTTTTCCAGAGGGGAATTAATTTTGCTCTTGTCAAGCAACTAAGATACAGGAGTATCTCCAGACAGGTGGGGCAGTCCTTTGGGCAGGAGAACTGTCATTAGTTTGATGCCAACTTTGCCTACATTGTGAGACCCTGTTTCAAACAACTAAGTCAGCTAACCAATCACCCAGTCAACCAAACATACAAACAAAGAAACAAACAAACAGATAAACAAAGATGAATCTCCTTAATGTGACCAGGCAGCTGGATACCTATGGCTTAGTTACATTGAGCTGTGGTCCATGTCTGCCATATTCCTGCTTCTACGGGGCTATCACAAGTCTTAGACCCCCGTCAAGAATCAGGGAATGTTCACGGTGCTTCTTTGCATTGGAAGTTCATGCTCAGTTTGTTCCTTCATTTTAATGAGACAGCTAAAATTTTCAAACACTCTTTCAGCCTCTTCTCTACCATTTTTTGAATTTAGAAATGGTAAAAGAGGAAAAGGAACATTATTCCTTAATGCCAAGTTGACCACTTTTTCCACCTCCTGATCTATATCAAAGCCATGATGAAACTGCTCTAATGTCTTTAGAACTATTTAAAAAAAAATCTCCCCTACTTTTCTAGTTGTTTTCAGCAAGAGGCAAGCCTAAAACAAATTAGCCTAATCTTGCTAGGTGTATACATTTTAGCTGAATTGAATATTAAAACTGAATGAATAAAATGCCATAAAGTACTAATACCACCATATGCTAAACACACTCCTTGGTTTACATAAAACCAAAACTCATAGAGAATAAGTAACTTGGTAAAAGTCACCTGGCTAGTATGTATTCACTCTGAGATTTGAGTACAAGCTTGTCCTAGTCAGCTTTAAATGTCAACTTGACATAGTCTAGAGACCTTGGAAAAGGGAGTCTAAATCAAAGGATTTCCTAGATCAAATTGGCCTGTGGGCATGTCTGTAGAGGATTAGCTTGATTGTTAGCTAATGTAGGCGGGCCCTAGTTCATAGTGGGCTGTACCATTCCCTCAGCAGGTGGTTGTGTGCTGTATTAGAAAGCTAAGCTAAGCTCCAGCCTGCAAGTGAGCAAGAGAGTCATCAAGTGGTGTTTTTCCATGGATTTTGTTGTACTTTCTTGGCTCTGAATGAGTTCCCTGGTCAGAGGTAATGCTGCTGGATTAGCAAGCAGTTCTGCGTTCAGATTCCTGTCTTGAGTTCCTCCCTGACTTCACTCAACCTTGAACTATGACCTAGAAATTTAAGAAGAAATAAACCCTGGCCTCCCCTAAGTTGCTTTTGATAAAACTGTTTTTATCACAGTATCAGAAACTGGACCGAAACTTGTATGACTCACTTTTTAACTTGCACAATGAGAAAAGCAAGATTTATTTCTATTGCATACATTTAAGGCATACAACATGATGTTCTTTTATGTATATACTTGCAGAAAGGAATACTATCCTCAAACAAATGAATGAATCTATTACTTCATATAATACCTGTGTGTTTGCTACGAAAACTTAGAATCTTAGCAAATTTCTGGTATATTATATGATATTATAAGCCATTGTTTTCATACTGTACATTAGATTTCCCAGCCAGTATCTCTTATGAAGCTGAGACTTTATCTTTTGATCTCTGTCTCCTCATTCTCCCTCTCTAATCCTGGTAACCTCTATTCTATTATGGAATTTTCTGTGTTGACCTTTTTTGATTTCATATAAAAGTAATATCACACAGCGTTTTCTTTAGCATATGCTTTATTTCATCAATGTTTTCTAAGTTAATCCATTGTGTCAGATCTCTGCTTGTCTAACTCTTGAAAATATTTTTCAAAATAGTTTCTTTATTATTTTAATTTTATATGTTGAGTATATTGCCTGCATGTATATAAGTGCACCCATATTGTGCAATGCTCTTGGAGGTCAGAAGAGTGTGTCCTGCAACTAGAGTTATGAACAGCTATTAGCTGCCATGTGGGTGCTGGAAGTTGAACCTGGGTTCTTTTTGCATGAGCAGCCAGTTCTCTTAACCACTGACCTTTCTAGTCCCTCTTGCCAAGATTTTATATCAGTTATATGTCATAATAAAAATGACCACAAAAGTCACAGCAAGCAATTATTTTCATAATACAGTTTGCAGATAGAGTTCAAGAGACCTCATGAGAGATGGAATGTGGATTTAAAAATTAGGAATAGTTTCTGGCCAGATGGCTAATCAGATAAAATCATTTTCTGCCTAGCCCGATGACCTGAATTCCATCCCTGGGACCCACATGGTAAAAGCAGATAATCCATTCCCACAAGTTGTTCTCTGACTTCGATACGCAAGGCATAACACATGTAGACACACACACACAGAGACACACACAGACACACACAGACACAGACACACACACACACACATACAATAAATAAATGTAGAATAAAATAAAATGTTGAAAATTAAGAATGATGCTTGTCCTGGACATGGTGGCACCCTCCTTTACTACCAGCACCTGGAAGCGGCAGGTGGATCCTCTGTGAGATTGATGTCAGCCTGGTCTACATAATAAGTTTCAAGGTAGCTGGGGCTATAGATAGCTACCCTGTCTCAAAAAAAATTAATGCTTGTAACAAAAATATATGTTATAGAGGCGTTCTTGTTTTGTCTGCTTTTCTACCTATTGAATGTTGTATTCTAATGTATTCTGTTTAGAATTAAATGGAATATAAATAAATGAATGGAAATCTCTTATGCTAGTGAGTGCTAATTTTTCTCAAATAAATAATTCTTTCTTTTCTTTTAGTTCTCTTATTAAAATTGTTGACTTTTGTATGGACACATGGCCGTCACCTCAAGGTTCTATTTTAAAGACTTCTTTGCAATTAGGTAGCAATATTTCTCTGTTCTGGGCTAGTTATCCCTTAGCTTGAGTGATATTTGATCTTTAAAAAAAGGGCCATGAACTCTTGATATTTTTTCCTTTGCAAACACCTGGTATGTACAAGTATTTGCGGAGATGGAGGAAATATTTTAGACCTCATAAAGATCTGTGATTGGAATGTAGTACCAACAGTTGGCCCTGGTCTTCTTATATTTGAACTGTGACATGAGATAGTTACTGTTGCTTAATCAACAGTTATATTTGGATTTTTCTTATTACTGTAGAACTTTATTTTATAAATACTATATTGTTACTAAAGAAATAGATAAGTATAAACATTTAGCACTCCTCCCTCAGTAAGTGGCACATCAGAAGTTGTGTTTTTGGAAGCTAGTAATGAACTTTCAAACATACTTTGAGGCCTTAAAAACATGTCAGATATACCCAAATGCCAACGAGTGCAGAAGGATAGTCTAGTGCTCTTAGCTGTGTGATAAACAGGAGGTTCAGATTCCAGTCACAAGTAGAGCTGAGGGTCAGCTCCGTCAGTGACCACCATGCTGATATACAGGTTCAGTTCTCTTTCTCTTCCAAAGAAGAATTATGATCCCAGACATAAATTTAATGCTATAAGTTCTGATATACTGTTAGCTGTCAGTCCAGTATCATAGCTTCCCATATTCCTAAACATCTTTGAACTAATGGTGAAACTGTGGTCTGGTCTTTGGTACTATAAAATTAGTCACTGGTTGGTAAAAGAACCAGACCCAGTTGGAAAATATACCTCTTACTTTCTGTGTTTGCTTTATTTTTCTTTGGTGTGGTATTATGGACATACTATAGAAAAACAAGTGAGGATTAGACCCCACAAGTTAAAAAAAATAGTAGTTAGTAGTGTGCAATGGGGTAATGAATATGTTCACTAGTTGTTTCTCATATGTAAGTGTATCTGAGGAGAGATTGTCATGGGAGGAAATTAGTGACTTAGAACTATTGGGGCCATTATCATCAGAGAACCTTCTTTTTGCATGAGATGGCAGTTAATACAAATAATAAATGACTATGGATGCCTGTATCACACACATTGCCTGAGGGCCCTGTGGACAACATTGGAATATAGAATGGAAAGATCATAAAAACCTGAGGCTGGGGAAGACTGCTAGGGAACAGCAGCTGTGGTTACCCATGGATAAGATTGGGCACAGTAGTATTCATAATGGAAGAGAAAAGGGCTCATAAAGCCCATCCCTCTGAGAAACTCTTGACAGTTAATGGTGGCTTGAAGAAGGAGAGTCATTTTCTTCAGTGGTATAGCCATTGATAACTTACCTATCTTCCAGTAAATAGCCTCCTACCCATGCTCCTGTAGGAAACCATGTTTAAACTTAGTGGGTCACACACAAAAGATATGAAAGTAGAAAGGGGACACACTGGAAAGAAGACTTTAAGCCAGAGAAAGGGGGAAAAGATGGGGTACCAGCAAATGAAAAGAACTAAAATTCATTATATACATGTATGAACCTGCCCAAGAATAAAAAGAAATGAACTGAGATGTAGCTCTGTGCAAGAGTGCTCGCTTAGAAAGATCTTTGGATCTATAAACAACAATAAAGATATCCATTCTGCATTTTTTGATTTCCAAATTAGAGAAAGTCCTTCTTAGAGAAGGTAGTAATGTGTAGTATCACTAATGAAGTAAATATTTTCCTCCTTCCAGTTCCTGCCAGAACTGGGTAGCATAAAGGAGTCAAAGTTTTAATCTTTAACTTCAGAGACAGAAGCATTTTTATCATTTAAATTTCTACCATATTTTATGAGACTGTGAAAATTTTATGTTTAAATACCATTTCTTTTTCATGATCTTTGCATGTGCTTTTTCTACTGAATTGTTGGTTTCCTATGGATTTATAGGAACTATATGGATGCTGAGATTCACCTTTTATTTGCGATAAATACCTTAATTTGGCTTTAAACGTGATGGGTTTTCTTTGCAAAAAATGCTTTTTTTTCCTCTATAGTCAGCATTTTTTATGGCCCTTAGATTGTGATTTTTCACATACAAAGTTATTCTCTAACGTATGGTTATAAAGCAAGTTTTCCACGTTACTTTTTCTAACTTTATTTGTAATTGTGGTTTCAGCTTTAGCATTGAATCTTTGACCATCTGGAATTTATTTAATGCAACAGTGAAACAAATATAATATACACATCTTTTAAATTCCTGACGGTTTACTAGGTGTTCATGCATTTAAAGGATATTCCATATTTTCATCACTGTTACTTGAAGTCCATGGTAAACTCTCTAAATTATTGCATAATTTGTTTTTTTTTTCTGGCTGTTGTGTTGTTCCATGTTTCTGTCTATTCATTCCATGTGCTCTTAATTACTGTAGCTAAGCTAATGTAGTTAGGCTGTTCTCTTTCAATATCCCTTTGGCAGCACGCCCACTATTCTTTCGTGTAGGTTTTCTACTTGAGATTCAGCATTTGAGTTTTGAAATAAACTACTGATAGCTTACCTGGCATCACACTTGATCTGTGTAGGAAAGAATTGGCATTAGAAATTTTAAATTTTATTTATTGTTTTTATTTTTTATGTGCACGAATGTATTTGCCTGCATGTAGGTAGGTGCACTCGTGTCCTGCAGTGCCCTGGGAGGTCAGAAGAGGGCATTGGATCTCCTGGAACTGAGGTTATGGATGGTTGTTAGCCACTAGGTGGGTACTGGAAATCGAACCCTGGTCCTCTGCAAGAGTGGCCGGTGCTCTTCATCACTGAATCGTCTCTCCAGCTCCACACTGAAATTTTTCTTGATTCTTTCTCAAAATAAGATTTATACTCCTCTGTGTTCAAATGTTGTTTTCTTCATCATGCTCCTAAGTTTTCTCCATAGATATCTTTTGTGCATTTCAAAGCTCCCTTTGCTCCCTCCTCCCCTCTGTCCACGCTTCCTTCTCTTTCCCTTCTTTCTGTCTGTTTCTCTCCCTCATCCTCACTCTTCTTTTCCAGGTCTCCCTTCTTCTCCTCCTTCATCTCTCCTTCTTTCTCCCTCTCTTCCCTTCCATTTCTTCTTCCTTTGTTCTCTCTCCTTATTTCTCTTTTTATACACATTATAAATAAAGTCATTACTTCTGGTATATTTCCTAATGGGTTACTTGTTTGATTTTTTTTAATACACAAGAAAATTATTTATTTCTAAGATTCATGTGATTTAGAAGTTGCGTTTTAAGTTAAACTACATGCACAAAAGACTATACATAATACATGTACATTTCAAGGAACCACAGTAAGTCTCCTCTATGGGCTTTCTTTCCTTTGTTCTCCTTGTCAGCTATGGTTTATCAATATCAAAGTGTAGACTGTCTCTTTTGCTGGTTGCAGTGACTCTTCCTCTTCCATGATGGTTATGTATTTTTCCCACATTTATCACCCTATACTTTGAAAGCTTACTTTTCATGGGCTTGCATTGTTTCATTATATATGTTCTGTATGTCTGTAGATAGTCTACACATCAATTTACTTTGTGAGACAGAGTCTCCCTATAGCACCAACTGATTTGGAACTCTATATGTAGACCAGGTTGACCTAGACTTCACAGAGATCTGCCTGCCTCTGCCTCCTGAGTGCTGGGATTAAAGGTGGGCACTACCACATTTGCCTATTGGTAGATACTATAGATCTTTATTTCAAAACCTTTTTAGATTTATGGACTTATTTACCATGACTCCCATCTGCTCTGTAGAAATAGTTTCTAGGATATGTTTCTCTTTTTTTCTATACTTTTCCTTGAAGTATCTTTATGGAAAAATAATGCTGTGTTTTTTTTATAAATAAGTGACTTATTTGGAATTTCATACAGTGGTTCCATATATTAAAGGGACTATTTTGAGATACAGTTCTTAGCACAGATCTCTCTCATGCACTCCTTCTCTGTGTATGTGTCTCTCTGTCTTTCTGTCTGTCTCTGTTTTTCTCTGTGTGTTTCTCTGTATGTCTCTCTGCCTCTCTCTCCCTCCCTTACCTCTATCTGTTTTTTTTCTCCTCTGTGAACTACACAGATCACAAGCCCTAGTGCTCAGCATGGTTCGGTTTATCATGTACTCTGACTGGCCAGATCCTTTCTACAGTACTATATGACTGTAATTTCTTCATTTCTTTCTGCCCTTGATATTCTGTGATTTCAAACAGGAGCAAGGGACAATCCCACTACCAAGTTTGGAATTCCAAAATATAGGATTATTCATTCTTATCTTCTCAGTGAGACTCTCATGGGAGAGGGAAAACTTTGGTCAGATTTTTCTAAAGTCTAGAGCTTTGGTTGGCTTCTGTTAAGAGTCCTCCTGGACTTCTGCATCTATTAGATTTAAAAATTTCTCTGGATCAGATATCTCTGCTCCATTTGTCATAGTTCGTGGTTTCAGGTGTTTAGTTTGTACTGAACATGATGTCTGAACAAAGTTTTAAATACTCTTCTTCTTTAGATATTGATTTTAAAAGTGGAGGGGAATGATGTCACATCCAAAAATTTTATATCCATCTTGTTGAATCTATTTTGTGCAATAATTTGATCAGACAGATATACTTGTTTGTTATTGTAAAATAGAACTCTGCTGTGATCATGGACATTAATCTCTGTTCATCATCTAATCAGAACAGCTAGTGTTGCCAATCACAAAGAAATATTTGCAAACATTTTAATGAATATTTCTAGCTTCAACCCTCTTCTGCACCACAAAAGACAAATTAAGAAAAAATTAAATTTGTTTACCTACTAATATAATTGCCCCTTTCTTCAGAAATAACCGAGAACTCCCCAGGAACCCTAAGGTATCAGATATTAAGTCTGTAATGTAGCTCTCATAGGAAGAAATCTGAGAATAAAAAGGAAAAATGCTTTTAGTTGTTGATAAAACATATTTGTTTCCTTTGTAATAGTTTCAAAGCAAGAAAACTTACTTAATTAAACTAAGACCGACTTAAAATGTGGGGATTTTTATGCGTGAAGTATACTCATTGCTGCAAGCAAGGATTATTCTGTTTGTCATATCACTCCCAAACCCAAAGTTGCATTTCCAACCCAATTTGTGTTTCTAGTCTGTACCTATCTACAGTTGTTCATACTGGGTTTTAAAGAACCAGCTCATGAGGTTATGGTAAAATAATTTTCTTTTTAGTCATATAGAATGCTCTACGTAAGTTTATAAACACCCATAGTTCAACATAAGAGAGAGAGACATTAAGATGAATGATCAATGTTTAAGAAGTGGAAAATTATTTTCCTTTTATTTCAAGCCCTTACTGTTTCTTCACATTCTTTCTCCATAATCCCCCCTTTCTCCAATGCATCTTTCATCTCTTTGTGAATTCCTTAATTTTTTCCTGTAACTCTTATGATGGTAAAAGCAGAGGGCTACTCACAAGATGGTTACAGATGTTGAGAACCAGTGGTTCAAAATCGTAATTTGCATCTTTGAGCAGATGTGATGTTGACCACTTTAGTTGTGAGACACAGATGTTTAGTGTATATCTACATGCCTGGGAGATAGTAAAAGACCAGTGATGACTGATCTACTGTCACATAAAACACTGATTTTTTTTTAATTACAAAAAACAAGATCAAAGCTCTTACATTAACTATTCTTTTTTCCTTAGACTCCAAAAACAGAATCAGGGGCACAAGGCTTCCTAGGACTAAATGATACAGCATCCATTTGTATTCACTCATATCTGTAAGTAACTCACCAAAGTGTCTAATGGCCATGTACTGAATGCCACTATTGTTCTGGAAAATACACAAAAAAAAGATAAGGCTTCATTTGGGCATAATATTACTGCTTCTTTCTTTAATCATGGCATATATATAGGTGTGTGTGTGTGTGTGTGTGTGTGTGTGTGTGCGCTCTATAAGTATATATACTATGCATCTGTATGATACATATATATATATATACACAATTGCTATTTTCAGTAAAGATTGAACTAAGAGAGTCAGCTCTTCTTTTAATTTATCATAAGATTTGACTACCAGTTATTCACAGTAGCCAAGATACAGATTCAACCTCAGTGTCTATTAATGAAAGGATGGAGAACACACACACACACACACACTTTTAGCCATAATAAATAAACAAAGCTCGTCACTGCAATAATATGGCTAAACCTGGAGGATATTACACTGAGTGAAATAAGTCAAGCACAGGAAGACAAATGCTGCATGATCTGACTTGCATGCTTACCTATGGACTTCATAAAGGCAGGGTAGAACAAAGGTTGCTAGGTACAGGGAATTGATTAGGGTGGGAGAATAGAGGAGGTATTGTCTTAAAGATACAAAGATTCAGTTAGGCAGGAAGAATGTTAGGTGCAGCATATGGCGTAATGACTGTGTTTAACTACGCTAGGTGAAGGATGTATTCATTCTCTCAATTTAATAATATCAGAAGGTATATGGATATCAAAATATCACAATGTGCAATACTAATATACAGAAATTGTGTTTGTCTAACACACCTTTGGAAATCTGGGAAAAGAAGTAAATGAGTTTTTAAAAACTTTTTGCTCACATTGAATTAATAAATCCTCCTGTGACAAATGAGTTTCTTAAATTTAGGAAGATAGTATTTAATAACATCTTAGAAGTGCAAATACGAGTAATCTGTATAACCCGGGAAATCACTCCTATAAAAACACTCATAGTCATGGAAGCCTGCTCGGTTCAAGGTTAGAGGACTTTGCAGAGATGCTTTTGAGTATCACGAGTCCTCTGTATACTAGGCCATAACTAAGTTTCCAAGGACCATTTATGTCAAATAGGAAAATAGAAGGTGGTTGTACTATTGCAAGTCAGGGGAAGACAGTCATTTATAAAATATTAATATTGAGGGGCCAGAGAGATAGCTCAGTGATGGGTCATCAGTTAAGAGCACTGACTGTTCTTGCAGAGGACCTGAGTTTCATTCCCAGCATCCCCTTGGTGGCTAACGACCTTCTGTAACACCAGTCTCAGGAGATCTGGTGATTATTACTAGTTTTATTATGCCTTTAAGAAAATAGTTTTGGTACAAAATTTCTTTCTATAATTTGTAAAATCTGTGTTCCTCATTGAAATACAAATAATTAAGAACTCATGATAACATACTATTGAATAATTCTTGAGTTTTGTGTATGACCCGCTGAATTTAAGTAGACTTGCTTGTATGAGCATGGGAGAGGGTTATTTACTGGAGCATGGGCTTCCAGTGGTTTCACCACTGGAGAAAATGACCTTATCTCCCCTGGCCATTATTAACTGTCAATAGTTCCTCAGGTGGGGGAGGGGCTTCATGAGCCTTTCTTCTTTTCATGGTGAAACATTGACCGGGTCAGTCTTGTGCAAGTCTTATGTGGATATCTACAGTTGCAGTGAGTTCATGAATACAATGGCCATGTCTTGTTCAGAAGACATCTTTTAGACTATCCTTCAAAAAGAAATGATGACTTTTCAGAAAAATGGCTGTCTTGTGTTGACTCATTCTGGATATAAGATCATTTGCCAACTGGGGCTTCAACTGAACCACAAAACCTAATGGTATTGCACATTTCACCGTGTCACTCACATGATCCATCAGAGGACCGTAGCCAGAGGCAATTCTGATGCACACTGTGGAGTAGGTTGTCTTGTCCAGTTTATTCAAAATATTTCGGAGGGTGAGCATGGCCCGAATTACAATAGTATGCTCTTTGGATTGGAAAGCATCAAGGACAGGGAGCAATAAGCTGAAGAAGTTTTCTATCTACATGGAAAAGGAGGAAAATGATAGAATTTAGGAACAAGAAGGAGACTTGAGCTGATATCTGGTATGTACATTTCTGTGTTTGGCATGCTAAATCACAAGTTTGCTTGTAAAATTGTCAAAAGTTTTGTAAATTAGATGTGATTATAAAATAAAGATAGGAAGAAAAGAAAGAATGAATAAACACTATTTGCCAAAATAATAACTTTAAGGGGAAAAACATAGAGTTAAGGGCTATATCAGAGCTCAAAGATACTTCTGCGTAGCTAAGGTTGAGTCTGCTTTGACAGCAGTGGAACACCATCTTTCCATCACTCTCCACACTGACCTTGACCCAGACTCTCCTTTTCAGTTATGAATAACATGGAGAAGAATTTTGGAAAAAATAGTGAATAACTTTCTGCCTGCTAAAATAATGTATACGGCTTAAAAAACCCCTCATTGACCTGTATTTTTTATTTAAAGCAGGTAGACCATGGCTTATACAATAACAATGCAAAAATGGGCATTAACCGACTAGGTTCAAGCTTTTTAGAAACTATGCTCAATACATAAACAAAGATTTATGATTACATTCATTATTGAATCAATAATGATTGGTGGTATATCTTCAGTTTCAGCACTGTACAAAATGCTTTGGAATTTGGAATTATAAAACATAGGCCCATGTTTAAATCTAATTGACCTAGAAGGTAACACAGGCTTATGAGGACATGTCTATTGCTGTAAGACAGTAATTATTACTCTAACTTAAGGACTTAAGATGGACTAAGTGGGCACCAACACAGAATTTCTGATTCTGCAGCTCCTGGGATGTGGTTAATAACATCACATTTAGCAGTTTTACAGGTGGCTCTGATGCTGGTAGCTTAAGGACCACCCTGAGCATCATTGATAGAAAATAAGCTCCCAGTTGAGATGGCTTTTAGGGAGATGAGGCTACTTGAGATCAGAATATTCAGTGCAATCCAAGCTGAGACTATCATCCCAAAGGAACAAAAATGTAAAAAGGTCTAGGTGGGAGGATGTGTTTGAAGCAGAGGGAACTCCAGTGGGTACCCCAAGAGAGGAATCAATGAACACAGCATAGAGAGGGAAGAACACGATTATTGTTTAAACTGCAAGAAGAGTATTTACTCTGGGCAATTATGATACATAAATTCTGAGCATAATAAATGACTGCTCGAAAAATTATGAATAAGGACATATAACCACTAAGTTGATTTATATCTTTTTCTATTCACTTCAGTTTTAGAATTTGAGAGTTTTAACAATATGGATATTGTGAAAGCTCCAAGGTTTTAGTATAAGGGTGTTGATCTATACAAAAATATCAGATTATGCCTTTCATAATGCTAGCACATATGCATTATTCCCATATACGTACTTCATTGAAAACTGGTATCATGCTGGCAATTTTCTGAAGGCTCATTTTGCCAACTGAAGGATTAGAATCATTGATCCATTTTTTAAACAGGGCCAAAAATTCTTCTGGCAATGACTTCTTGAAGAAGTTGTTCAGAAGCTTAAGAAAAAGCAATTAATAACTGAGGAATGGAGTCAGGCCAAATGACAGAATTTCTATCTATAATAAAACTCAAGGTATTTTTAGCAAAACACATTAAAACCATGAGCAAACGTGTCTCTAAATATATTTCTGTGTCTGTGAAAGGGAGAGACAACAATCAGAATAAGAAACAGATGCTGGACCTGGAGAGATGACTCAGTGGTTAAGAGCACTGGCTGCTCTTGCAAGAGACCAGAGTTTGAATCCCAGCACTCACATGGCGGCTAACAGCTGTCTTAACTCCAGTTCCAGGGGATCCAATGCCCTCTTCTGACCTCCTAGGGCACTGCATGACATGGGTGCACTTTCATAAATATAGGCATAACACTCATATAATAAAATAAAAAATAATAATTTTTTTAAAAAGAAAAAGATGCTGAGTTCTGATCTTATTTCAATGTTTTCTCCATGTTTGAGAAAACTGGAAAGTGAATAATTTGCTATAAATTATTCTCTAATTAAGTACTTATGTGTGTGTGTATGAGAGAGAGGGAAAGAAAGAGAGAGGAGAGAGGAGAGAGGAGAGAGGAGAGAGAGAGAGAGAGAGAGAGAGAGAGAGAGAGGTATGTGGAGGCCAGAAGACAACTTTCAGGAGTCTGTCCTCTCCTTCCTCTTTGTTTTGAGGCAGGGTCTCTGTTCTTATTTAGTTTCTGTGGCTATGATAAAATATTCCATCAATTAGAACTCAGGGAAGAAAAAGTTTGTTTTAGCTCAAAGTTCACAATTCCGGGTTGTAGTTCATCACCATGAAGTCAAGGGGTCAGAAACTTGATACAGCTGATCACATTATGCCCATAGCAAGATGGAGAGTAATGAATGCATGCATGGTCACTTGTTTGTGCTCAACTGGATTTCTCCACTCATAGACTGCTCAGGACCCAGACATAGGGAATGGTGCTGCCCGTCATAGGCTCGATCTTCCTACATCAATTAATGTAAGACAATCCCCCATGGACGGGCTCACAGGCTAACCCACTTCTAGCTTGTGTCAAATTGACAGTTAAAGTTAACCACCACAGTGTCTCGTTATTTCGGATGATGCACTGTGTACTTCAGTCTAGTTGGCCCATGAGTTTCTGTTCAGTTCTCCTTTCTCTGCTCCCATCTCACTGTAGGAGGAATGACAAATCTCAATGTAGGAGGACTGGAATGTCTAATTTGCAACACCTTATCTATTTTTATGATCTAACTAAGGTCGGATTTATACAATCGGTGCTTTTACCTGCTGAACCATCTCCTGGCCCAGATGGTGAGTCTCTTGACAGAGTGTGTTCATATATATTAAGAGGTGATGTCTGTTACATACTACAGGGTAATAGAGATGTGCAAAAGAGACTCAATCCATGATCTGGTAGACTAGCTAATAATATACAAGAGGACCATATTCTAGTCTGTTCAAAAGAAAACAGTATTTCTAACTGTGATCAGTACTAGGGTGCCACAAGAACATCTATAGATTCATTTTGGATTGTTGAAAATAATTTCATTTAGAATGAAGGGTGATATTTAAATTTAGACTTGAAAGCAGTGTTGACAATATCTATAGAACGTGGAGAAGACAGTTCTGAGGAGTGGAACCTATATGCAAATAAATAAATAAATAAGCAAATTTTGTCTGTAAATTAACTGAATCTTGGGAGAGATAAGAGAACCATATTTGTGAAGTGTAGAACTGTCAGCTCAGCATGAATATTACTCTAAAGAATACTGTAGTGCAGTTGTTATAGGAGAAGGTAGAGCTTCTTAAAAGCATCAAGAGAAAGGAGATACCATGTAGAAGGGAGTCTTTTCCAAAACTAACAGCAGAATCCTCAATAGAAATCTTGAAAAAACAGGAGGAAAATGGAATAATATATTCAAAGTACTGAAAGAAAAAAAACCTGCTAACTAAAAATAAAATATCAAACAAAGCTTCAGAAATAAGGAAGGACATAGATAGTCCCTGGAAACAGAAGCAGGGAGGTCATATCATCATGAGGTCTTCCTGGTAAGGAATGGGATGTGGAGGTCTTCTTGCTGAAATGAAGAGAAACAACCAAACAAACATCTGAATGTAGAAAACCCCCGGGACAGGTAAATACACAATCCAATGAAGAATAGCCGAATACAAAATGGTGTAAAATCCACTTTTGGTGCCAGCATAAAAGATAAAAGCATTAACAGGAAAATAGACACAAAGCTTGCTCGTTATAAAACCTGTAAAAATGACAAAAGCAATGTGGAGAAAGAACAGAGTGGAGACATAATGCTTCCTCAGTGCAAAGCTCCAGTTATTAAAATACTATGGCACTGTCATGAACAGGCACAGAGATCAGTCAACCCGAACAGAAAGCCCAGAAATAAAGTCATCGAGATGAGTGTGTGTGGTGTATGTATGTGACGTATGTGCACATACATGTGAGTGTGCATTCTCGTGCATGTGCAGAGGCCAGAGGAGAATATCAGCTGTTCTACTCTGATGTTTTCTGCTTTATTTCTTTGAGAGAGGGTCCGTCATTGAACTTGGAGCGAGGCTGGTGGCCAAGAAACTCCATTAATCCTCCTGTCTCTGAGCCTTTCAGTGCTGGGGTTACAAATGACTCAGATCTCCCAACCCCCATATGTAAGATCTTAATGTATAAAATTCCTAGAAAAGAAGAAGTGAATCATTCTTTGAAATAGGCCTTGATTTTGGCACACAACACCAAAAACATGAGCAAGGAAAGTAAAAGCAAATAAGAGGGAGTTATCAAACTGAAAATTTTCTGCAAAGAAAAGGAAACACTCAGCAGAACCAAGGCAATCCATGGAACTAGAGAAAATATTTGGAGTTATGTAACCAATTGGGAATTCTTATCCAAAAACGCATATGGTGCTACAAAATCTGAAATCACTAACTCAATGTAAAAATGACAAATGATCTGAATAGATATTTTTCCAGAGAAGACACAAATGGCCAACAGGTGTATGAAAAAATTTTCAGCATCACAAATCATCAGCACAATGCAAAGCAAAATCCTAATGATGATTGTGTCACTCGTAAGATTGTCTGTTATCAACAAAGAGAAGAGACAAATATTGGTGAAGATATGGGCAAAAGGGAGGATTTGCACAAAAACATAAACTGGTACAGACATTGGCTAAATAGTAACAAAATCCCTTTAAAAATTAAAAAAAAAAATGACATAGTATCCAACAATACCACAAATACAGAGTCCAAGAAAATTTAATTGGGATCTTAAAGAAAAGCCTCCATTTCTTACTCATTGTTGTATTATTCACAGTTACTGAACTGACCTGTGTCCATAGACAGATGAATATATGTAGAAAATGTGGAACAGCAAATTAAAAGCTCATGAAGGGTGACGGAGTGAGATTTATCCCTGGCAGTCAAGGGTGCAATGTAAACAAATTTTAAAATATGACATAGGGCATTAACACAAGGACAGATACTTATATGACCATATCAATAGATGAAGAAAAAGAATCTGACAAAATCAACCTCCTTTCATGTCACAGTCTCTTGAAAGATTAGAAAGAATGTGGTCATTGCTGACTATATGGAAGGACAGACATACCAGCAGAAAGCACTAATATTCATGATAAGACAGGCAAATAGGTTCATTAAGTAGCGTTTTCCATATTATTGGTGCTAACGCAAGTCTTATGTAGCTTTTTAATTTATCTTGGATCTATAATTTTGTGGGACTCATGTTGTGCTTAGGTGTAATGAAAGTAGTGAGTCACATAAAACAGAGATACAAATGGGTTAAACCCATTTGAAAATAGATATATAGGTAATTCTATAGTTTGTTATTTTGCTCTGATGTTGGAAATCATCTCAGTATTTTACTACTTTTATGGAAACATTTGATGGCCTCATTATTTCAAGCTCTGGACTTTTGTAAACAAATGGAACTACTCAAATTGTTTTATTTCACTCTGACATTACAATATACGATATAATATTCATAATAAAAACAAAATAATAAGATTTCCCATTTTCATTTTACACAGTTATTTGTCTAATTCTTTATTCTCACAAGAGAATCTAACATAACATCTAGTCTCTTGGTTGACGCTTCTTTAGTAATTACTAAAGAATTACTCTTTGATACATTTTAGCAAGCCTGCAGAAATATCTGGCTAGCACTACAAAAGTAACTGGTGAGTATGCAAATCTACAAACACAAGGAGAAGATAAGAGCCAATTCTGAGAGTAAATTACAGAGACAACCCTCCCACATCCAGATATAAGTTACCTCCCAGCTTCTTGTCCTAACTTCTAATATCTTTCATTCTCTTAAATTTGGAGGAAAATAAATATTCAGGGAAGGTTCTGAGAAACTGGAATCTTTATTTAAGTTTATATGGTAAACTGTAGTGAAAATTCTGTTCATATTTTACTATCAAAACTCACTTCACTGAAGAATATTATTATGACAATGTTGTCCTCTGACTGTCTAGGACCTTCCACAGCGATCTTGTAGACATAATGTAAAGTCTCCGGAAACTGTGGAAAGTTGCATTCACTGAGCGTTCTGTAAAGGAGTACAAGGCACTGAATTAGCAAAGAAGGAGGAATATTCTGCTTAGTAAGTGCAGACAGTGACAAGGAGGCAAACTAACCCTCATACTATCATCCTCCTAGATTAAAAGAGAAATCATTCTTCAAAGTGTCCAGTGCAGGGTAAGCTGCAGCCCTACTATGACTTCTGCGTAGATTCTGGGGAATTATACAAGCCTGGGTCTCAGCAATAATTCTTTCCATGTCTCTGTCCTGTCTGTCTCATCCTTCTCCACATGACAGAAGCCCTATTTTTGCATAAGCTCCTATCAATCCTTGGCAAAAGGTAGAAGAAATAAATACCTAAAGCACAATCCAAGACAGTCATGCAAGCTACAGATGACCTTTGTGGCTTGGATCAAGTTCATCCTTTGGATGACATCGTGAAAAGGGTAGTTTGGGACTATGGGCTGCTCATGTGAAAGAATGGGGAGCTCTGATTCACTAAGCCATTTTCCACAAACATTTGATCAATGACCAGGCTCAAAGCCATTTCCATAAAACGTCCTGAATCTTATTGTTAGAAGTAGGATATGCAGGGATGATATGTTTCCATTTCAAGACATAGGCCTGCCTTCTAGGAACCTTTAATGTACATTCAAACCAAACAGAGAACTTGCAAATACGAGATTCTCAAATTTTACATCCCAGGTGATATTGTTGCTGATCTGTGGTCTGTATTTTGAATAGAAAGATCCAGAAGTAGTGAGGACAGAATGATGCTTAATTAGTGACCACATATATGGTGCAAATGTACTATAAACAGTAAGATATACTAATTTAAATTTTGGTGCAACATGAGAGGACACAACTTAGGAAGATGGCAGTGGATGAAGGCTAGACTCCAGAAAAGATGATGGCCATATCTTATCATATGGAGAACTTAGAAAATCTGAAGAGGACCTAAGCCCAGAATACGTTATGTTTTCATGGACTACGCCTATATTTTCCTCATGTTCACTGAGAACTGCAGTCCTGGTGAAAACACCTGTTTTTGAAGCTGATAGGATCTATTTTTCAGATTCTCCAAGAATAGAAATTAATACCCCATCACAGTCACATTGTGGAAGCTGGTGTACCTGAGGTTTTCTTAGGAGATCATCTTTCCATAAATATCCATATAGTTAAAGTTGAGGAGAAGCAAATCAAAATCACCAAATTTAGTTTTTATATTCATTAATAAATGCTTTGGGTTGGAGAATGATCAGTTATATGACAAGATTTTCCCTTTGAGATTTTTTTGCCAATGTGCAAATGCATGTTCCAATACAATGTGCCATTTTTAGAAGCACCAAAAACCCATGGATCACAGAGATTATATTTTCTAGGTGGTCACAGTTGCAAATTATCTTTCATGTCACCAAGGCCCTGTATCTTGATTTTTTTTTAGAAAATCTGTGCCTTATAATCAGAAGAGTTAAATAAAAACCACTCAATCAACCCACCAAGCAAATAAAATGCCTAAATATTTCTAATGTTGGAAAAAGCTCTTTTCCATTATATTTTTCAAAATATGTTTGGCTTCTCGAGTATAGACCTTTACTAGATTTCTTTAAAACTAGAGGACATTTGGAAATTTGATGTTTATAGAGCAAGAATCAGCTACCATCACAGAGGAAGATTACATTTACCTTTTGTTCTTTGTATCTTTGTATGTGAAAGAGAATACTATTCTATGGAAAGTGTGAAGTGTGTGTGTGTGTGTGTGTGTGTGTGTAAGAAGGAATGAAAGGGAAGACTACCCCCAAATAAAGCCTTTTCAAATAATTGAAGAAGCAGAAATCAAATGCCAATGTAAGTTATTAGACAAGATTTAGAAACTGGGAAGACACCAACTTTGTTCCCACATCTGAAGGAAGCTGGAGATGAGACAAAGACCAAGAGTCCCATCCAGAGCCCTCTGCTCTTACTTAGCAATGAGCTGAATTCCAAACTGGTAATCCATTACTTGAGAAATCTGACGCCAGAAATTCTTTTTCTCCAGAGAAACGTCCACTTCTTGTAGTCCAGAACAATTCAACAGAATTTTCAGGGCATCCCGGACATAGCTAAGGCCCAGAAAAAGAACAGATATCATGGAACTAAGTACACATGACTTGCCTTTCCATTCCATCTTGGGAAGGATACAGGTTTAGAGAGAAGAATGGGTCAGAGGAAGGAGATTATTAGATACTTTTAATCTTCCTTGATTGGTAGCAATACATGAGCTATGGAAGTTAAAATAAAATGGTAACCCACAAAATCTAGGATTCATCGTATAACAGCCTATTAACCAATTCAGCAATGTAATGACTTGCTAGAACTGTCAGTTTACCATGATGGATATCCTCACTAAGTAGGACACAATTCTGTCTCTTTGGTGGTGATTTGGTGTATGTCTACTTAGGGCAAAAAGAGGATTCAATATCTTAATGGGAGGAGTTGTGCTCTGTTTAACTAACTATCTACACCAGACAAGGCTGACGATTGGACTGGGACTTTCTCTCCAGGGTAGCAAAACTAAGTCTCTTGGGGAAAAGAGTTGGGAACATTTTCCCTGCCAACAGAGAGCTGATCTTACATCTTCCACCTATCCCTGTTATATCACCACCATAAAAGAGCTTTCTAGCCCACAGTGCACGTTTTCACCCACTACTCTGTTCTTCGTCTGTGATAACTCTGAGAGGTTCCTATCAGGCAGTATGTGACTGGCAGAGCTCCAATGCATCTAACTTGGAACCAAATGCTCCTTTTTGTTCCCTGCTCCTCTCGTCTGACAGTGGGTGAGGCAGGAATAAATGAAGTGTTCTGTGCTTGTGCATTTTTGTAAGCTGCACACGCATGGAGAAGAGGTCCCAGCTAATGGCTGGGTGCTGGGAAGGGTGACTTTTCTGAAGATATTCTACCCCTAGAGCAGAGAAAGCTAAAACAAACAGGAGCAGCACCTCACATGGGCTTGTAACAAATCCCCAGGAGAGTCGCTGAATACTCATCTCTGATTTAACCTGAAATAGCCTGACTCTCTTACAGAGGCTTCTCCTGTGTTATGCCTTTCAGCTGACTGCAGTAGAAGAGTTGAAGCATGAGGGCCATCAGGAGCTCAGGGAAGAACTGGGCCACCACTTTCTTATAAGAATTCATAGGTAGAAATGTGCACAGGGCCTGAGATGCCTATAAGGGAAGGAAAAAGAAAGTTTAAAAGGCAACTGTCTTCCTCTGAACCTAGTCAGTAATACAGAGGCAAGAAGAGCTGCAAGTCTTCCCTACTTCCTAGGTTTGCATGTGTGTTCATTCACTGAATAACACCCACACATCTGCTGTGGCGCACTGTGTTGAGCATTCTTTGGTAAGCAGCTTCCAAGGCACTGTTAGTGGCTCCCTTCTTCCTGCCAAACTTACGGAAAAGAACCTTAGACCTCAAGGACGGCATGTATCCCACGCCCCTACTACCAAGTCTTTCTTGCATTTAAACAACCCAGGGAAGTAAAATATTTAAGGAGAGGTGTCCCACGCCCTCCACAAATCACTTGACCCCTGCAGAACTCAGTACTTTTCAAACGTGCACCTCAACGCCTCACATTTATGAAACAATGACACTTTTTGTCTACTATGTTTCTGCAAGACCAGAGTCTCCTCTCAGGTATGGTGATGTTGGTTCTTGGGAGAAACATGATAGGTACAGTGAAATTAGACTTTTACTTGACTGCGGAAGTTTATATGACTTAGTTGGTGGCTGCCTCTCTGGAATCAGCTAGGGTTTTGCTGTAGGGAAGTTCCTGCCGATTCAGTCACTCACACACCAGCCACACTTCCACCATGGCAGGGATTTTTCTATGTCTTTCCAAAATGCATGTCATGAGCCCCCTCATCTGACCCAGGATTCTGATTTTATGTGAGCTCAACAGAGAGGCGTGCCCTGTCTAACTTACTTTCAGTCTTTCCCACCACCTTCTTCCCGTCCTGTCTTTCACTTTATGTGCCTTTTGATATAGGACACACATATTTGTTCCTGGTCTCCACATCTGAGCAGATGTGCATACTCCAGGATCAAGATGTGGTGCACACTGATTATGTGTTGGATGCATGGGAGGAGGGTTGTGCCGAAAAGGAGGACTGAATCTGAGCAGACAGAAGTACATGATCAGGAAAACAACACTGAACAGAAACACGTATGCATCATTTACCGCCACAGGCATCATGTTGGTGACTTCAAGAGAGAACCGTCTTCTTTCTACCGGGGTTTCCTCCATCTCCCCAGGCTTTCCTTTCAGTATTAACAAGATCGTCTTTAGCACTTGAGGTGCGACACATGACTCAGAGCCCACTGCTTGCCACATCAGTAGTAGGGTGCTGCAAACACCAAGTGTTGAGAGTCACATTTGTCACTTGTCAGTTGATATTTTAACATGATCAGGAAAAAGTCTTGGGTTGACGCTTTCACATAGCAAAGGCAATGCACACAACCCCAAATCAACTGATACTCTTATTTCCAAATGAACTCACAAAGGTCTCATTTTAGGGAGAGGAAGACTTTAAGAACTCATTTAATGTTCTACACTACAGGCTCTCTCTAGGGTTCCACTTTGTGATCTTGCTTATCTAGGAATCGTGATATATTTAAAGCTTGGCACAAGAATACAGATTAATATGCCCAAAAACATGCAGTTAAAAATTTAAAGACAGTGATATGTAAAATGGTTAACAAAAACAAAAACCTGAGCTCAGAAGAATTTTGCTAAATGTTCCCCTATTTTGTGACATAGGGGTGACTAGATCCATCATTTCTTTTAAAACTCTGTTTGTGGTCTATGCATGTATATAGATGTTTGTGTGTAGGTACATGTGCCATGTGTGTACATGCAGAGATCAGAGCAGAACCTGTGAGGAGGTGTCTGCCTTCATCACTCTGTACTTTTTCTCTTGAGACCAGGTTTGTCATCTCACTTGGAACTTACTGGTTTTTGGCTAATCCAGCTGGTCAACAGGTCTCAGTGACCCTCCCAGCTCTGTCTCCTAGTGCTGGGGTTACAGTGTACACAGATAGCCACACTTGTCTTTGTACATGGGGGACCTGAATTCAGGTCCTCATGTTTTTGCAGCAAGCGCTTTTACCCACTAAGACACCTCCACAGCTCAAAGCCCTGCTTCTTCACCTGCTTCCTCTTTGCACACACATAGCCAGTCTTCATGTCTGTTTCTACTATTGCCCATAGGAACAACTGTTGTTCATCTCTGTGCCAATACATTCTTGAAATGTTGCCCATCCCTGTAGGGTTCTACAGTCTGTTGCTCAGTCTTTTTGCATTTAGCTTCCAAACATGGGGGCCTAGTTCCTCAGAACAAGTATGCTTCTAGCATACTGCAAACTGAAGAATCTATTGCTCACTTCTCCTGCCTGTGAGGCTTACACTGACAGCCACATGGACATCAAATTTGTTCTGCCTGGTGTCCCTACTTTTTAAAACCTGTTGTTCACACCTTCTGGATAATCAGATCTTCTGTATGTTTTCCTAGTTTAACGTAAGCCCCAATGTTGGCTTTTTCTACTCCAGGCCTCACCTACAATTGGGTGAGACCTGTGGCAATTTTTGTAAGTTTCTCTACCTCTGTGCCTTCCTTTGCAATGGATTCCCTGGCAACTTTGTCTTATGTCTAGGTGGGTATATGCTCTTGCTTAAATAAAAGAAAAACTTGAGGGCTGAAAACACTTTAGGCATATGGGTGCTCCATTTTGAATCTCATTGAAGATCTTTCTAGAACACTGAATCTCATGAAGCTCTTTCTAGAAATTTGATGAATAGTGGTTTGTCAATTTAAGTTTCCTAAATAAATAATCTTTTGGTTAGAAAAAGGAAGTGACATGGATTGTCTAGAACTTTGACTTTGATGATCTATCCTATATTCATGTACCAGCTCATACATTAGTCCATGTAACAGTTCTACAGAGGAAATGGACTTTTGCTAACTTCACAGTCTAGGAAATTATCATCAGAATCATGTTAAATTTGTGCACCCAGAATGTTACGGCCAAGGTGAGGGTGGAATTCAGAGTTGTGTTCAAAGTCAGAGTCCTCTACATAAAGTGGCTTTCTATCTTTTGCACTGTCAGAAGGAACAGCTTCCTCTTTTAAGTATATACTGTAGAAATAGAGTTGTGATTTTTCTAAGATTCTCTTATGCTCCTGTTAAGAGTTGCATTGGCCCATAGGCTAGGATTAGCAGTTTTATTCTTAAATATTTCTTGTGGTTCATGGATTTTAGAGGAACAGTTACGAGACAGGAGACTCCTAGTTATATTTGATAATTTAAAAAAAGAATTTTTTTTTATTTATGTGCATTTGTGTGTCTGCATGTGTGTAAACATATGTGTGTGCAGGTGCTCATGGAGGACCAAAAGGGGTTGGAGTCCCTGGAGTCAGAGTTACAGGCAGTTGTGGGCTGCCTGATGTGGGTGCTAGGAATCAGATTCCAGTCTTCCCCAAGATCAACAAGTGCTCTTAACACTACGCTATCTCTCTAGCCCCATATGTCATAATTTTTAAATGTTTCATTAGCTTGCTGATGAGTAGAAATAACATGTCTATCCTTTATCAACAAGAAAACCACTCTTACATTTGAGGTTGTTTTTCGCAAGAAAAACTGAGTAAATCAACAATGATCAAGAGTTCATTATCGCTTTTCAGAAAGTTTTTTTTCTATGAGATTTGCAATGGAATACAATTTAAAACCTCAGGTAAGTAATAATGATATTGCTCAATTCTTGTGGGCCTACTGTGTGCTAAGCATTGCACAAGAGCACACATCAATTAAAATATAGTCTTTTGTAAACCATCTTATGTGATTCAGAAACATTTCTCGTCAGGAAAAAAAAAAAAAGAAATGAGGCTTGACTATGATAGATCAAGGCTTGAGTTCATGACTGACTGACTGTGGAGCTAGTCAACAAATGTGTGAGGAAGGGTTAGGAAATGGGAGGCCTTACTCATCTGCTGGGACTGGGAACTCCATGAGCTGAAAAATAACCTTCTTGGGTGAAGCACGGGTCAATAAGGTGACAACCCACAGCATGGTACCCTTCATGATGTGGGAGGGGTTTCCAGCTAGTTTCTTATAAATATCATTCACAATTTTAGATACCTGGAAGCGAAATTTAACAGGTCAATGAAAATACTGCGTTCCTTTAAAACAAGCCATTTCATGGTTATAAGAGCTCAGTCTTTATTGGAATGACCAAGACAGCAAAGAGCACACCCACAAGCACTAGCAGGAAGTACATTTGCATGATGACCACGCAAGGTATTCAGTACATCAGGAGCAAAGCCGTGTGTTTATGGATATTAAGAAAATACTTTCTAAAATGTGTTTTGGGACACTAGACTTCATCAAATAAGACATAAACATTTACTGATAGAAGCCATATGTAATTCAGGTTTTTCAGGAAGAAGATCAAAGCAACTGTACAAAATAACCAAGTGATTACTTCTTAAGAATTTTAAAGATATCAATCTACACATTGAAGGAGAGGCTGGGTCTGAGAGGAGTGACCCAGAATGCCAAACAGTGAGCTGTAATCTTGAAAACTCATAGATTTCATGTGAATTTTATTTTTGTCTCCTTTTTATTAATTTGTGAACTGGAAGAGTTCTAACTAGACTTAGAAGTGATCTTAAATCAATGAAACAAAGGAAAAACAATAAACAGAGGAAGTCTTGAGTAGTAAGGGCGTGACTGTACTGCATGTGTTTGAAGATGAGTTCAAAAGGAGAGTCCATTCCCTCTGGTTCTTGCCCATGTCCTTGCCACTGTAAAGGTTAGACTTGCTTCTTTGTTCTCCTACTTTTAAGTGTGTGTTGCATCCTACTCTAAGCCAGCTGGGTTGCTGTGAGTTCAACCAAGGGAGCAATTAACTGTTTTAATCCCCACAGAGAGAATTTACCTGTTAGCTAGATTTACTTTGAGATTGTAAGCCTATAAAATACATGTACAACTTAAGGGGTTTTGGGGAATAGTTTTAGCCACATACCCTTTTTCCTTAGAACAGGCTTTATAATTTTATCCCACTTAAAAAAGGAAGGTACTATATCAAGTAGGTCAATTGTGGGAGCTGCATTGGGGTAATAAATCGCTGAACCCTATTTTTGTTTCGTTCCTCTGTGGTTAGTGATTTACTGTAGCAGAACCTCTTATACACATCAGGGTTTCTGTCTGACCTTTCTTCCTCTCTCCAGTGATATAGTATGGCTTCATTTAGCCTCTCTGAGTGTTCTTTCTTCATCTCTTGGAGAACTGTTTTATCAAACAGATAACCCACTGACCTCCCATTTCCTGTCAGGTTATGTTTAGCCTGGAATACTCTTGCTCATAGCACTGATTCTCTAGGAGATGCTGCTTTCCCTTGCCTTCTCTGTGAATTTGCATGACTTCGCCCAGCCTTCTTTCACAGTGCACTTCTGTGCCTGGAAAGGGCACTGGGCGTTCAGTCTGTGTATCACCATTCTGGTCCTGTGACAAGGATTTCCACAGGAATCTATGCTCCGAAGTTCCTCTCACTCTGTTTAAAGCCTTTCTAAGACCAGTCCAATGGGACAATGGGGTCCTGTAGCCCCAATTACACATAATATTCATGATACTTCATATGTATAGAGTTCCAGTAATGTGGATAAGTTCAGTAGGTAAGCAAACTGAATAAAAGTGAGCGAGGCATCCAGTTGAAATGACAACCGTTTAGTTGGAAAATGATAATATAGAAGGAAAGAGAAAGTAGGGGCCGTCATTTGAGTGTGTCTCCCAAATTGCATCTGTTGGAAACTTAACTCCAAATGCAACTGTGTTGAGATGTGAGACTTTAGTGTGTGTGTGTGTGTGTGCGTGTGTGTGATTATGTATGTTGTGTGTGTACATGTGTGTGTGTGAGTTTGTGCTTCTGTAGGCACATGTGGACACCAGAGGCTGATATTGGGATGTCGTTCCCAGATTATCTCTGCATCTTATTTTTTAAGACAGGGTGTCTTTGAACCTAAAATTTGCTGTTTTGGCTCAGCAAGCAAGCTCTAGGGACCTGCCTTTCTCTGTTTTCCAGGGCAGGGGTTACAGGCAGGTTCCACTGTACTTGGATTTTAACGCTCAAACTCCAGGAGTGCTCAGCAAGCGCTTTATCCACTGAGACATCTCATCAGCCAGGGATGTGAGAATTTTAAGAGATGGAGGTCTTATGGGACTAGCCCTCACGGATGAATACTGTGGTTATCCCTATGAGTGACTTTATTACTGTGAGAGTGGGTTTCTGATAAAAGAAGTGGTTTAGGCTTCTTTGTTTTTGTCTTGTTTTGGTCTCTTGCCTTCCCTACAGCAAGACCCTTGCCAGATGTAGGCCTAAGCCTTGGGCTTCCCAGCCTCAAGCACTGTAAGAAACAAATCTCTATCTATTATAAGCTATCCATTCTGAGGGCATTCTGCTACAGCTGTACAACACCAGTCTATAAAATCTTCTCAGCCTTTCCTAACCTATCAGTAAACCGAAGGTAGAGAATATAGTAAAATATGTGAATGACAAGAAGTGAAAAGAGTTGACCTGGTTTTGTGTAATGTTTCTACTCTTCTGGTAAAAACTGAAGTGCATATTCATATACGAGCTATAAAATACAAATTTAATGATTTTGGTGATTCTGCATGTAAGTTAAATATTCTTTTTTTAAAAAATATTATTTTTATTTTATGTGTATAAATATATTGTCTGAATGTGTGTAAGTGCACCCCCGTCATGTAGCGCCCTCAGAGGTCATAAGAGGGCATCTGATTCCCCTGGAACTGGAGTTACAGACGGTTGTTAGCCACCATGTAGATTCTGGGAATCAAACCCAGGCCAGCTGCAAGAGTAGTCGGTGCTCTTAACCACTGAGCCATCTCTCCAGCCCTGGTTAAATATTCTTATGTTTCCATTTCTAACTGGTACTATAGAATGTAAATACAGAGAATGAAATATGCTAATAATAAAAAATTATTTTTTTTTCATTTAGAAAAACATCAAATAGCAAATAAAAAGTTCCATAAATAACTTAGAGAGTGACACCACAAAGGATGCAAGACTAACAAAACTTCATGTGTTACTACTTTGAATGGGACATAATTCAATATCTCACGTTACACTGGACTGTACAAATTATGTAGACAGTTCTACAAGCTGAAAGTCTGTGGAAACTTTCTTTAAATGTTACATAGGAGATATCAATGATAATAGTACTTATTCAAATATTTTTCTTAGAACAAAAACAGAGCAAACATAGCAAAATGTTCTAATTTAACACGATTGGTGGGTGAACATTCATTATTACAGTCTCTAAAATTTTCTGTATGGTTGAAATATTTCACAAATCTTCATTAAAGTGACACAGGAAGATAAAAGTAAGGAACAGGTATGAAAAAAGTAAACAAAACAACACTGAGAAATGAACTTTAAACAATAAACTCTGTCCTCAAGGCATTGTCAGGTACGTTACCATGGTGATCTTCTGGGCGTGAAATTCCAAAGTCAGCTTCAGCAAGAACGAAGCCTCATAGGCCATTTCATAATCATGCGCAGAGAGTTTCTTCAGGAGAGTCCAGACAAAATCAGTCAGCAAGTGGGGCAGCAGCAGCTGACCTATACTCTGAAACCAAAAGGAAGTTTGTGACCACCAGCGTAGGAAAGACAGCTAAACTCAGATGGTGCAGGGGAAGCTTTAGCGGGCATTAAGACTTCATGAGTTATTGTGGCCACTGAGGCCACAGTTTATAGGGGCATTAGTATGAAAATGATTAACCTCAAGAACTATTATATGTAATTTGCCTTCTGGTTTTAAAACAATTTCAGTGTCCAACTTTGGACACTGATATTGTAAACTTTAACTTGTCAGTTGACTTAGATTAGAAAAAAATAAAATTAGTAGAAGATGCTGGAGGAAATAGGATTAGAAAGTCAAGGTGCTTCAAAGTGTACATTTCATTCTGAGAGAGAGAGAAAGAGGTCCATGTGCCTGTGGCTGAGGTCCAATGTTTATGCAAACAGTTCTTTTTAAATATAGAGGACTAGCCATGGTCCACAAGATTTGAATAAAACTACACGATTATGAGAGCAAATAAGATCAGTGTGACACAATCTGTCTTTTTGCCTTTATATGAAGAAAACAAGTCAAATAGTCTCTTATCTCATCAATAAAAGTTTTTTCTCGTTGTCTTTAAAGGAATGGGGTACTGTTCATTCTCTTTGATGATCTGAGGTCTGAGAGAAAACAGATAGTTCCCTTCCCTGTGCTCCCAAGTCCTGTGTCCTCTGGGCAGAATAGCAAAGAATGATAATGCTAGAAAGTTGTGGGAGAAAAGCAAAGGACAACCAAGACTCAGAGATGTAACTGGTTACTATATAGTCTGCCCCACTTGAAGATTTTAATATTTAATTTTAATATTTAAAATTAAATCAAGAAAATCATTGGAAGCGAGATTTTTTTTTTCAAGTAGCTGTTCATTCAACAAAATTTACTTTAATTTCTCCTTAAAAGTTATATATGAAAAAGCAATTTTCAGTGAAACACGGAATGTTTTTGTCTTGCAAAGAGGCAGATGTGACAGGACAGTAGGTTGTATTAAAAGTTAGAGGTTTCTGGGACTAGGGAGATGACTCAGTTGATAAAGTGCTTTCTGTGAAAGTGTAACGACCTGAGTTTGGGTTCATAGTGGCCATATAAAATCGGGGGGCAGGGAGAAGAGGCATGTGGATCTTTGAAGTTTACTGACCAGCTAGTCTAGCCAAATCAATGAACTATAGGTTCAGTGATAGACCCTAACATAAAAAATAAGGAGGCAACATGTCTGATGTTCACCTGGCATGCCTATGGTCCTCTGTTAATGCTATATGAAGTAGTGTTTTCACAAACTGTCACTTTATAAAGGAGGAGTAACTGTACAGACTGCCCTCATGTTCACTCCAGCCTTCCCACTTTAATGCTGTTTTGTATCCACCTGCCTTAGGGAACAACCTTGCTTGTTGTACTCCAGTTTGCATGCTTTGAACCTTTACTATGGTGTATTGATCTCCTTGCTATAGATTTGGCTTCTTCCTACCAAACTGTTAGTCTTCTTTTAGGAACTTGGATTCTCTGAACCCACGTGTTCTATTTATTTTCTGAGGTCTCTACCTCTGGGTTGTCCACCCATTGCTCTTGTATACCCTGTCAGAACTGAACTTCTCATTTCTCTACTGGAAACTGAATGATAAGTCCTAAATACAAGGATCCAGGGGACCCGAAGTCAAGGATTTCTAAACCTGATAGATACTGAACTCAAATGTGAGAAGATTCTAACCTAGAGGTATTGATAGTGAGTCTCATGAATCACTGGAAAAGGCCTGTAGAAGGCTTCCAGTTCCAGGCTTAATACCCTAGTATTGATACTCAGAATTATAGGCATGTACTACCATATTCAGCTATCTTTTTAAATTTCATAGTTCTTTTAAACAAAATCTAAGTCACCGTGTGATTCTGCTTGATATTTATGGGGAAATTATGACAGTATTGAAAAGATTGCTAATGGTTGACTCCATTAATTTTGTCAAAAATCCAAAAGTTAACCATGTTTTGAACATAGCCCAAAAGCTATAAGTATGAATCATCTATCTACTTTCATTTTATAACAAATAGTATATTTTAACTTGCTATATTTGAGGATTATGGACAGAATCCTTATAATCAGAATGACATTTAGGAAACCATGTGATCTGTGTGTCACACATTTCCTCTCTGAGTTAAAAAAGAGAAGCATTTATTAAACACATACACTCTGTTGAAATAAGTTATGTAGGATAAAGTTGGAGCTAATGTACCTGGGCAATTTTATTTTTGTCTCCTTGTGTGATCTTGGTTAGTAATTCAAAATCAGAAGGTGAAATTTGCAGGTTGTTTTCTTTCTCATTCTGCTTGGTAGATTTGTATTTTATAATATTGGCTGTATTAAGGAAAATAATTTAAGGTTTTCATTTGATCACTGGTTCTACATAAAATATTGTTATTTCTGGTTTTCTTTTCCTATCCAATTCTGGATAAAATATTCAGGATATTTAACTCTCTGCTCATGGTTCAGTCTCATAAAAATCTTATGATTGCACTGACCCAGAATTTATAGAGTATTTAGATGAGGCCACATGAAATACAAATGAAAGAAATAAACAATTTTAATTTTTAATAGGTTTACCAGATATCAAACTCTATTTGGGCCACTAATCAAATGTATTTTTCCATGCAGAGAAAAAGCTATTGCTAAGTTGGAGGATATGTTGGTTAGAGAGAAATATTGTCTGCAGTTTGAGAGGAGCTGACAAGTAGGGTACTAGCAAAGCCTAAGTTGTCATTAAAACCCTCAGGTACAGATCCTGTAGTTCTAGGAAGTTGTTTTACAGGATTTTGTTTGTCTTTAACAGAATTCCGGAGATAAAACTGACATATAAAATTTAAGGTGTATAACAGTAAGATTTTGTGTGTTTACACCCATGAGCACATTAACACATTTAAAACAATGATTGTGTCTGTAGTTTCCAAATTTCCCTTTACCATTTTGTGACTTCTTGGGACTGCTCTTCATACTTTCAGATTCTAGAAAAACCAATGAATTGCTAGCTGCCATCTGTTTTGTTTCAAGTCTGTATTTTGTAAATCTGTATGAAGTCATAAACTCTCTTTGATTGACATTTTAATTCAGAAGAACAATTGAGGGCAATCATGCTCTTGCATGTATTATAAGTCTATTCATTTTTAAACTGATCATTATTATTCATCTCCCCCCCCCCTCTCTCTCTCTGTGTGTGTGTGTGTGTGTGTGTGTGTGTGAATCACTTTATTCCCCTGTTGATGGATAGACACTTTGCTCTGAAAGCTGCCTTCTTATGTTAACGTAGTCAGTCGTCTAGGTTACTTTTCTTTATTAGTATGTTGTGTTATTTTCTAACTTTTATTTGTGTCTATATTTAAATTGGGCTTCTTGTAGGCAGTATGTTGTTGGGTTTTTCCTTTTGTTCAATCCAACAGTTTCTCACTGCCTTTTTTTTGAAGTATTTTTAATATTTATATTTATTATGTTGGAGTTAATTGTTCCTTTGGCTTTTTCTATTTTTCTCAGTGGATTTCTATGCTTCCTCTTCTTTTGACCTTCATTTGGGTTAAGTATATTTGATGAATCAATTATCACCATTCTACTTAATTGGATGACTCTTGTCTATCTTATCTTAATTGCTGAATTAGGTTTATATGACATATTTAAACATGTCATAATTTATTTTATATGATTTTTCATGAGTTTGCTCATTGTAGAAAAATATTAAAATAACATTAATATGTTTCTCTCTTTCAAACTTTCATCCCTTTATTCCTTCACTTCTCTTTTATTCTATTTTTTCCTAAAAATTTTATTAGCTCTATGAGAATTTCATACAAAGCATTTTAATCAAACTCATCCATCCTTTCCCAGCTACTTCCAGGTCCACACCCCACCTCTCTACTTACTCAACTTTGTGTCCTCTTTTTTTTTTTTTTTTAATCCATCAAATGCAATTTGTACTGCCCATATACTCTTCGGTGTGATTGACCAATCAGGGGCCACACCCTTAAAGTCAATGGACTTTCCCTCTACCAACAGCTGTTAAATGCCAATAGCTCCTTAGGTAAGGGTGAACATCTTGCCTGCCTCCCCTCTCAATCCTAGGATATTGTTTGGCTTGAGCTTGAGCTGATCTTGGGCAAACTGCTTTGAGTCAGCATGTGCAACCGCCCTCTTGTGTCCAGAAAACACCATTTCACTGTAGTCACATACTACTTCTGGCTATTTTAATCTTCCTAATCTGTCTTCTGCAATGTTCCCTGAGCCTTGGGGGTAGGGGTGTGATATATATGTCTTATTTAGGACTGAGAATTCTACAATCGCGTATTCTGTGCATGTTGACCAGTTGTGGGTCTCTGGGTCAGCTGTCATTCCCTGCAAAAAAAAAAAAAAACTTCTCTGATGAGGTTCGAGAGATGCACTAGTGAATGGGTATAACAATAAATCCCTAAAAGTCTGTTTAATATCATGTCCATTTAGCAAAATAGTAGTAGTAGATGCTCCACTAGGGCCTATCACCTGCCTAGTCACAGGTTCTTTTTCCCAGTAACCGAGCCAAGTATGGGTTTCTTCTTGTAGAGTGGCCCTTGAGTCCAATCAGAAAACGATTGTTCCTCCCATGATATTCAGGCCGCCATTGCTCCAGTGGGAATTCCGTGCCAAGCCAGTCATTAGTGTAGTTTATAGTGTTCACAGCTGGGTAGGATTGTGTGAATAAGAATGTCCCCCGTAGGCCCTGATTATTTGGACAATTTGTTCCCAGATGGTAGTGTTGCTGGAGGGTTTAGGAGGTATGACCATGCTGGAGACTGTGTGTCACTGAGGGAGACTTTGAGAGTTCTTAAGACTTGCAGGATTTGCAGTCTCTCTCTGCTTCCTGTGCCTGCTTGAGAATGTGAGTGCCCCTCTCTTTCTGTTCTGGCCACCTCCTGCCACCATGCCTCCCCACCATGATGGATTCTCATTCTTCTGGAACTGTAAGCTCAAATAAACTCTTCCCTTTATAAGTTCTCTTGGTGATGGTGTTTTAACACAGGAACAGAAAAGTAACCAATACAGAATGATGATTACTTTTTTTTCTCCAGTATCAAGTGTAGTACCTTCTAGCACTATGAAAACTATGAGGAAGAGCTGAGGCTTCATGTTCTATGAGATGATTGCTCCGAGAATTTCTATGGCTCTAAGTATGTGCTGTCTTTTGCAATAGGATGGATCTTACTTTCAAGTTCTGGGGGGTAACCAAGAGTATTAGTAATAGCTTGTAATGTTTGGGAGTCTACTCACTGGTCAACACTGCTCCCAAACAAGGAACCCATTCCTTCCGCCTCAGCCTCCCAAGTGCTGTGACATTATGGATCTTTCTGAAATGTTCTACTTCTCTCCTTACCATGTTGATGCTTTGCCTTAAAGTTTCTAAATAAATGAAACATAGTTGTAATAAGTTTTCTGAATGTCTTTCTCATAGATTATATTATCTGTGACACTTTTTGGATGTTTTGACTGATTTTTATCCTCAGTGTGGGTCGCATTTTCCTCTTTCTTTCCATGCCTTGTTCGTTATTCTTTTGAGAAGGAGAGTCAACTTGTAACCTAGGCTGGTCTTGAACTCAAAATCCTCTTCCCTTAGTTTCCCCAGGGATGAAAGTCCAGATGTATACTACAGTACTTGGCTGCATTATAATTTTTATTGGGTGTCAGACATTGTTAATTTCACCTTGTTGAATGCTGGAATTTCTCCTTTTTTCCGTTATTTTTGTTATTTTTGAGACAGGGTCTGTTGTAGACCCAGATGGCTTGGAACTTGCTATATAGACCAAGCTGGCCTTGATCTCAGAGATCCTTCTTCCCCTTCCTCCAGAATGCTGAGATTAAAGGCATGTACCACCACGCCCAGATGAAATGTTGGAATCTTTTGTATTCTTAGAAGTAGTCTTCATCTGTCTTCTTGTGAGCAATTAAAGTATTTAGGGCTAGGTTCTTCCTTTTAGTTTGTGTTTTAAGTCTTCTTAAGTGATAAAATGTCATAATCTAAGGATAGTTTTTCTTCTAAATGAAAAAAAAATCCTTCTCTACTACTTATGAATTAAGAGATTTAAAAATTCTAACTTATAGATATACAGAATACAAACACTACTAATAGCCTTTTCAGTTCCTTGGCTCTTTCTCTGTAATAACTTCGGGCATTCCCACCCTGCCCTATTACCTTATTTGTGTATTCTAATTAGTTCTGTGCTGTGTTCCTAAGCAAGGTCCTCTGGAGGTCTCTGCAGCTATCTGGAGTTTTCTTTTGTTCATTCTTTTCTGTTATTTTTCCTTGTGAACTCTAGCTTTTCTTAATCTTGAGCTTTCAATTCTGTCTCTTCAACTAGTCAGGGCCATTATATTACACTTGCCTATACCAAAGTCCAGAATTGTACTCTAGGTGAGACGGTCAGGCAATTATGGTACATTTCATTTGTTACCATATCTTGGATTCACTGGCCTTCATTAGCTGTTGTCTAATGAATAGAGATATGTGTCTATACATATGTACTCACAAATATTTACATTTTAAAATTATTTTATTGATTGTATATAGAAGGAAGTGTTACACATGCCATACTTGGGATGGTTGGTTCTTGCCCTCTACCCTGTTGGTCCCAGCAATTGAATTCAGGTAGTCAGGCTTGGCAGTAAGTCTTTTTACCTGCTGAGCCATCTCATCCACCCAATTTACATATATTTTTAAAAGATTCTGAGGTGTATAGATAAGCTGTTTCAAGTCAGTTTTGTAGTTTTAGATCATGCATTTAGGATTTTTTAGGTTCACTAGGTCAACATTTATTTTTGTCTTGGCTTATTGTCCCTAAAACCTAAGCATTATAGAATCTTCCAAGTATTTTAGTTGGTAACCAATTAGGGAGAAAAACCAGACATCTTCTAAATGTTTCATTGAGAAACATTCTTCTTTTCTCTACTTGTCCTCCCTGTCCCCCGCCATTAGTATTCAGCACTAACCCAAACAGGGTGAATAGATCTTGAAACTGTAAAGATCTTGAAGTACCAGGTATCCCATTATATAAGTTCTTTGACAATGCTAACGAGATTTGTTAAAAGAGGCATTAAAAAAATAAATCTATAAGTCGTGGGATAGGATCTAGAAATCATACACACTGAGGCTTCCTTACAAGTCAAATAATTAGGGATAGGTTCTCAGAAACATTTAGGAAAAATGAGTCATTCTTACGATTCTGCCACATTGCGATATAGAGGACGTGAGTCACTCCTATGGATGCTTGACGCGCGACTGAATTATCAGCACAGGAGCACAAGATAGACAGCTCTGCTGCCAGGAGACCTAAACATGGAGCATCAATACTTGGCTAATGGAGACACAAAGGAGAAAGTATTAGTTTTGCGTGGTCAACAGTAAATAGTTGCACCCATCGGATCCTCTTACGCATGAGAACAGTATCAGAGGGTAACTCTTGGAGTCTTAGAAATCTTTACGCAAATTCCAGCTACCGAGTTACCATTTCCTGCTTTATGAAATGAAAATAAACAAATGCTATCTTTGTAACAGTTACGGTGGGGGTAAAGAGAAAAGACGTCAGGACATTCCTAGAGAACTTGAATACTGGTAACTCAGTTCTAGTTTTTATCCCCTACATCAACTAGAAACTTGTAAGTAGCAAATTTCTTTGTAGGGAATGGTATGTGGAGAACTACAGAGGGCCTCCTGCAGGGGCTCAGTTGAGATCTGATGGGAGGGTTGATTTTCAAAATTGTCGGAAAGCTCAATTTTCACATGTGAAACACTTAAATGACTATACTTGAAATATAAATTATTTTCCTCCTAGAATTTGTTGATTTTTTTCCTCAGAGAAATCCATTAAGCACACGCACAAAGAGTGAGAGAGAGAGGGAGAGAGAGAGAGAAAAGAGAGAACTCAAAGTGTTTGCCTCTAATGTCAAATCTATTGCCACAATTTATGATTTTTTTCCCCATTCCTTCTTTGACACAGTAGCTGACTGCATATTTAGACTTTTATCTTGAGTGACTTGTCAGGCCCAACCAATTGTAGTTCCAGAAGGGAGTACAGACATAAGAAGGGAGGTGAGGTGGAGAGCTCATGCTTTTATGAAGGTGTGGGTACCCTTTATCAACTTTGTGAGCTATTATTTTTTAAGATAGAAGTCTTTGTCAACTTATACTTTAGTGAGCTGGCAGCCTGGGTGGCAAGGTATTCTTTGTCTCTAAGATGAGTGATTATTTTCCTAGATTTGGTGTTTTTAGTAAATGTTGGTGGGAGAAATTAGAATCCAAATGAACCTTTAGGGCAATCCCAGGGCCTGCTCTGTTTCTTCCTGCTCTTTCCCATGCTATGTCTCTGTTCTTTCTTTGTCTTCTGTGTCTCTGAAGTAACCTAAGGCCCTAACTGAACTGGGATGCTAACTGTGATAGTCTTGGAGAGGGAAGATAATATACCTTGTTTTTCAGTGGATATTCTTGGATTCTTCTCATCCACACTTCTGTGTAAGGCTGTTCTGGAACTTCCACCTTAGGAAACCTATAACTCAAAAATCTATAAGTAGATTGGAGCTGCCTAGGCTCTAGGAAGACCTGCTCTCCTTCCCCGAAGTCTTGTTCTTTAGGTTGGCCTTCCAGGTTTCTTTATTCTCTCTACTGGCAAGATGTCAAAGATCTTCTGTTACGGCTTGTGAGGCAGGACAATGATGAAAGAGAACTGCTTCTCTTTCATTGCAGCTCCCTGAAGCTGCAGAACATTTACCAGAGATTGGGCCTAAGAATTTATGGTACTACATTTTTTGCCATTGTTTGCTCTGATTATCCCTTCTCATAAACTTGTGGATGCAAATTCTGGGCTAATATTTTTTTTGTATTTGAAGTTATTGGTAGTTTTGTGTGAGGGAAATTATCACTTAAAAAATACAAAAGATAGGACTCTTGAATAGGGCAAGAGTCTCTGAAGCTTGAAATGACCTAGTCTGTGGTGGTTTATAAAGAAAACCTTATCCAACATGTAGACAATAGGGAAGTTAGACTTGATAAAGGGAAGACAGAACAAACATTCGTCCTGTCAGATACTGAGATGCACATACCAGATCCATGGGAAGCACAGCTTTTACTTTTTTTTAAATTTTGTGGTTTCACATATGTTTTATCAGACTAACCATTTTAGAAGACATCATTTCAGAAAGATGGCTTAATGAATGAAGTTCTTGTTCTCTTGACCATGATGGACTGCTTGATTCCGTTAGTTTCAGTGCTCTGAAAAATGTTGATCTACCCCCACCTGGTGGTGATCAGAGAACACTACAGAGAGGCACAAAAGGCTTTCCCATTAGACTTCTACAACAGATTTGTTGTGACCGGGAACCCTCAACCAACAATGTATAAACAGTCTTTTGATTCACACTTGAATTTATGCAACTATTTTCTTCAAAGCTGAGCAAAGGAGAATGATCTCTACTACAGTAAGGGAAAGAGAGAGGGAATGGTGAGAAAAGATGTAACTCTGAAGTGTTAGACCCACTCCCTGGGCAGCTTACTAGAGTACACAGATATACTCATATATAGAAGTATGTGACTAGACATCAGACAAACAGTTGTTATCAAATAATTGCCAAGTGAATGAAATATATTAGGATCCATGCAGAAAATAGACAAGAGGTTCATGGTGCTTAATCTCAAGCTTCATTCCAATAATTAAATGAACAAAGGCAGAGCCCATTTAAAAACCATTTAGAGGATAAATAGGAAAATTCATGCTTGAAATAGTATCCACAAGAGAGAAATGAGATTTCTGAGAGGATAGGCTATAAAGTATTTAAAACAGAGAAATGTCAGGAGAGATCACAATTAGGATGTCTCTATTTGTTCTCCATCTGAAATTCAACAAGTAAAAAGTTGAATAGGATCTAAGTATTTGTGAAAGTGTGCAAAAATAAAACTCCAAGAATAAAAGCTATGTGCTACTAAACTTTGGCCAGCCATATCATTTTCTAATAATTACTCCTCTAACATTTGCGAACATATCCACATACCTACAGAAACATCTTTGCATTTTATAAGGCAGAAAAATTAAAACACACCTTGATATCAATCAATTGAAAGGTAGCTAAGCATATCATAATATACCCAAACCTTGGGATATGTACTATGTACAAAACTAAAACTACATATCTGGGGGATTGGAGAGATGGCTCAGTGGTTAAAAGCACTGGCTCCTTTCGCATAGGACCTGGGTTCAATTTGCAGCACCCATATAGCAACTAACAACTATTCTGACTCCAGTTCCAGGGAACCTGATGCCTTCTTCTGACCTCCGCAGGCGCTGCATGACACGAGTGAACTTTCATGCATGCAAGCAATGCACTCTTACACATAAAATATAAAACAATAATAAAATATTTTAAAGTGCATGTGTGACATGAAATAAAGGACACATTATTTAGAAAGCCCATTGCAGAATCATAGGTAAATGCAATACAACTTTAGAAAGAAGCATGAGGTGGTGATATACATATCCTAATATGGCCATGTACACCTGGATGTATAAGTGCAAACTGACTCAATGGGACACACATCACACTGGCATGGCTAGGGATAGGATGTGGTACAGAAGAGAGTAAAGGAAGGTTTCGATCTAACATGCTGTACAGTGAAGGTACTCAAGAATTAGTTGTATGCATTTAAAATAAATAAATAAATAGCAATTTAAAAATATTTTAGAAAATAGGAAGGAAGCTAAGAGTGAAAATATTTATAAGGACACAAGCAATATTGTGGTCAAGAGAGAAGTGTAGACAGCAAAAATCTGCTTTGACAAGTTCATACTGGTATGTAAAGTATAATTCAGTGTGATCAATCCTTGGAGAAACATTGTGGGCCGTTGGCTCCTTTCCTGATACCTTTATCTACCAGCCGAGTGACAGCAAGCCAGCATCTAGTGCTCTCAAGACCTGAGACATGTCAAGCAGCGCCCTAGAGGCAGGCTTGGTAGTATTAATGTAGTCTGTGACTTACATATTTACTGGTTCTCTTAGCTGCAAAGGTTAATACCCTGGTGATGATTGTCATTGCTCTTTCTTGCAGGTAGAAGCTATCGTCATTCATCCACATGGCCATTTCCTGTTGGAAACAGAGCAGCCAGTTTAGAGCTGTGGTCTTTCCAGACAAAGCAGCAGCTTATAATATCATAGTATTACAGAAAACTTTTTATGATACCTGATAAATGAGCATTATAGTGAATAATAATAACTGTTGAATAAATCTAATAAAACAGAAGTGTTATAATTGGAGGGGGTTGGCTAGATTTTAAATAAAATTAGATGAAGTGTGGGAATAATCAGCAGATGATATAGTTGCCTGAACTTGATCAATTCAGGTGAACTCATCATCTACTGATTAATCCATACTTCATCTTATTTTATCTAGAAATCTGGCCAACCCCGGTCAAAGATCTGTGATCTGAGTTTGCTCCTCCTGCTGTCAAGGGCTGGCTGAGCTGCGCCTGCACGTTGATCCTTCCAGAGGTAAACCTCTGTCCCCTTTGTAGAGTTTCGGTTTAAATGGAGAATCTTTCTTTACTTTTTGATCCTTTAGGCTGGACTGCTTGCTTCTTCTTGGATTTACATCCCCCTCCACATTCAGTGGTACGTGGACTTCATCATTCAGTACTCCTTGAAATTCTATACTGGTTGTTTTAGGTTTCTTCTTCCATGGCTGGAACCCGTCTGCAGAAGACTGTCTCTTCTCTGAACTAGCCCCTTCATCCATCAAGGAGGTTGGGACGGCAGCCAGTGGCAGGGGACATAAGGATTTTCTTCAGGGTTTTCTACCTCAGGGGCAATGGATAAATATAAAAGCGTTTGAATCTTCTGGCTCTTCCTCACTGCTGCAGAAGGCAGCCATGGGATGCAAACTGGTCACACCTACTACCTTCTCTTCCACAGCACCAGCCCGTTTGCTCACTTGTATCTTCATCTTCAATATCAAACTCTGATTCCCTTTACTCATATTTTACATTTTTCATCCAACTCTTTGAAATCCGGTGCAAATGCACTTCGATTTTCCACTTGATTTTGGGCCCAAATGGACCCTACTCCACTAGAAATGGATACTATGATAGGCCGAACAGGATGCCAAGCCACATCCAGCAAGAGTTCTCCTCTGTGTCATGCAGGATCCTCACCAGGTTGCTAGTGCTTTTCTCCCAAAAGTACAGTGCATGTTACTGGGCAGAGTCTGCCACTGTGTATTCTCCATCCCAGAGAAGCAACACTTTTTCTGAATGGGGTCAGGCTCTCCATCCCTTTCACAGATTAAGATTTCCTCTCCCATCATAAATCCTGATTATTCGATCTGCTGTGTTAATTAGAAAGCAACTCCCCTTTCAGGCAAATTCAGTTGGCTTAATGGCTGTCGGGTTGCTTGTTCCTGTTTGAGAATATGCTCTTTGGACCAAGATCTTGCCTTTTGGGTTTCCTGTAGAGATATATTCCCCTCATCTATCAAAAGATGCTACCGCATTCAAATCGGAATCATCATCTACCATGTTTGAAAGATGAAGGGGTCAAGATTTCATGGGACACACAAGAACTTTGTTCTGATCTTGAAAGTGATACTAGACTTTTAAGATGGCTGAAGGGAACTGAGACCTCTGGTTGCAGTCACCTGAAAGAACATCCCACTGTTATACTCTGTGTCATGTGTGGAGGCACTCATGAGCTTATGACCATCTTGACTCCATCTCTAGATAGTTTTGCCCAAAGGACTCCTGCAACTCTAGGTTCATCCCTGCAAATGCTGACTGCCTGGTCTCCACACTGGCAACCCTTTCTTCTCCCTGACCTGATCTTAAGCACTGTGTCTAAGTCAGGGGTGCTGCAAAGAGATATCTAAAAAAATTTACCTTTTTTAATATGTAAGAGTGTTTCACCTGCATGTCTGTAAGTGCACCAGTGTCTTGCAATGCCCTGCAGAGGCCAGAAGAGAGTGTCGGAGTTCCTAAAAGTGGAGCTACTGACAGTTGTTAGCTATTATGTGGGTACTGGGAATCAAACCTGGGTCCTCTGGAAGAACAGCAAGTGTTGTTCACCACTGACCCATCTCTCCAGCCCCTATGATAATATTTTTAAATGTATGAAAGCTATTTGGTTTAAAGTAGGCACACTCCTGCTTTCCCTCACATTTCCTCCTGTGGTCAAGGACACCAACTTGTCTACTTAAATACAGAGTCTATAACTTGTCCATGGATGATTCTAGTAGGGTGAGCCAATTTGCTTTCTTGCCATTTCCAGGCTCTTGACCCCTGATGACATAATGTTAGAAATAAAATTTTAATAATGTAAGACAGTGTTCTGGCTCTGGCTTGGATATTAAAAATGCTGTGAGTTTTTGATTGTGAAAAGTCAAGTTATGGACAGTTGGGGCCTTCCTCTGATGTAATACTGTCTTTGTCCGTTTCATACTGTTATAACAAAACACTATAAGACACTTTGTAACTTAGACATTTCTTCTGCCAGGTAATCTACTTCCTAAAAGGAAAAAAAAAAAGGTATAATGAGTTAGTGGCATCTTAAGTTCTCCTTCTCCCAGGGAATCTCACACTTAAATTCTTCTTTCCCAAACTAGATGATAGATATAATTCTTCCAAGTGTTTGTAACTATGTAACAAGGAGAACTTTTATTCTAGTTTTCACCATTTTGTTCTTCTTTTCTTTCTGATGTTTCACCAGAATTGCCTTTACTTTTCATCTTTCTACTGATGTCATCCATCACCATAAAAAGGCTAGGCTTCTTCTGTGGCTCATGTCTTTTTCTGGCTCCTCATAAGAATGACCTCTAGGATTCCATTCACAGCAGTGTAGACTTCTTCTAGCTTGTGTCTCCAAACTTGTCCACCTTCATTATGCACTTGTAAAACTACCTTCACATTTTTAGGTATTGTTAGAAAAATAGTCCTGTTTTTTATTCACAATTTTATAAGTACATTTCATATTGTTCTTATATTCCATAAGAACAGGAGACTAGGCAGTTTATAAAGTACAAAGTGTTCTTATAGGTTTTCATAAAGTCTCATGATTCTTCAGACTATGAAGTAGTCCAAGGTCAAAGACCTCATCTAGCAAGCGCCTTGTTGCTGCTGCCTCCTCTCAGGGTAGAATGCAGAAGAGGAGGCGTGTGCAGAGGAATGAAGGAAAGGAAGGGGCCCAAATCTGCACTTCTCTCCAGAACCTATTCTTATGATAATGGTATCAGTTAACACCAGAGAGAAGACTTGTCTCAATCCAACTGACTCTTAAAGATCTCAACACTGCTATAATATATGAATTTTGGTGGATATAGTCAAGTACAGGAAATGGTATACTCGTAGATAATGTATACACCAGAGCATGTGCTGGTTGTTTTTAAACATCAGCTTGCCACAACCAAGAATCTCCTGGGAAGAGATCATGTTGGCCTTTAGCTTGTCTGTGGGAGATTGTCTTGATTATTGATAGATGTGGGAAGACCCAACTGATCATGGGTGGTACCATTTCCTGGACAAATGGTCCTGGACAGCATAAACAAAGGAATCTTGTTGAGCATAAGCAACCTAGGAAGCAATCACCCTATCTTCTGCTCTTGATTGTGGATATGGTTTGACCAGCTGTCTAGTTCCTGCCACTGTGACTTCCCTGTAATTATGGACTATAATCCAGAAGCGTAAGCCAAATAAACCTCTGCCTTCCCCTAAGCTGCTTTTGGTCAGTGTGTTTTATCAAGGCAACAGAAATAAAACTAAAACAGAGTCCCTCGCCCCAGCAGTGGTGGGACAGAAGAATACAGTGTCTGTAGATGCCACAGCATGCCTATCGTTAAGAAGACTTGAAGGGAGTTTGGGACAAAAGTAAGCTATATTATAAGACTTGCCTTCTCAGTGGCTCAGTGGCTATTAATCCCATTCCCCAGAACTTGGTCCTTTTCTATTTTTTGCTTGTTTTTGAGACAAGGTCTTTTTGTAGCCCCAGCTGATTTGAAATTTGCTATGGAGACCAGGCTGGCTTTGATCTCATAGAGATCCTCCTACTTCAACCTCCTGAGTCTTGGGGTTAAAAGTTTGTACCACCACACCTAGTTTGATCTTTTAATAATTCAAATAAAGGAAATAGTTTTGCTATGTGAGTAATTTCATGTGTAAGAAAAAGTCTCCCTATACTAGAAGATATACACAAAGGAAATTAGAAGTAAAGCAAACTGGACTCTGTATTTGTGACAAAACCATTTGTCTTACTTTTACCTTTATGATCTGTAACTTGTAGAAGTCTTTAGCCACTAAAATCAGAATAGTGTCCTCATATATGTTGAAAATATTTTGGTATACATTCTGAAATACAAAGAAAAATGTGTAGTCATCCAGCTGGTCTTAAATAAAATGCTACCAAATATATATGGTTTTGCCCTAAATGTTCTTGGTTCTCCTTGTAAACTGAAAGTAAGAGAGAGGTAGGTGTCTGAAAGTCAGACCTTGCTAATTCTCATAGTCTGTTAAATGCTTTTCTATCTCATAGCTCAAGTTTAATGCTTAACTCTGTAGGTCAAACAGAGATAAATGTTGCTAATCTTAGGCCTGCATTTTCTGTGTCTATCGTTGACTTTTTTTTCATTCCTTCACAATAAACTCCTTTGTCTTGTTCAACCAATTAACCACAAATATCTCCAGCAATTTGTTCCTATAAACCTTATGCAATCCATTAAATCCAATGGGTTGTAGCGATGAGGAGTGCACGTTCATGATAGGAAATTCTTTTTATCTACTATGTCTAATAACGAAGGAGAAAAGAGGGTATAGTTACAGACATTCCGTATAGGTTTGCTGGGTGTATTCTACTGCCTCATTATTATTAAAGGAAGGAAGATTTTACCTCCAAGTCCTCAGTGACCTCAGAGCTCGTCCCCATTGCTTTCACTGCGTTGAGATTTGGTATGGAAAATACTTTTTTAAAAGATAACTCTATTATTCTTAGTTGAGCTTCAAACTGCAGTAAAGGATCAACAAAACTGAAAGGAAAAAAATATACAATTACTACACTGGTGAGATTTCAAATGTAACCCAAGTTTATTGGGTTTCCTTAGTAGTAAGTGAGTACTAGAAAGTGAGGTCCAGCTTTTGGCTTTATGTGTCACATGGGTCTTCAGTGTTTTCTTAATAATGTTTCTTTAAATATAAATGAATAGACAGATTTGTCAATATCATATATAGTTATTTACAAGCCAGAATCTAGTTCTTCAAAAATATAGTTATAGACTAGTCACTTCTCCAGCCAAATCCGCAAATGTACAGTAAGTTAACAGATGATCGAGCAGAAATATTGCCACATTTTTTAGGCAATGATACTGTTTTATTACATGTTAATATTTCTTATATTAGCAGATATCTTCAAATTGATTGCCAAAGAAACTGCCAACACAGTCTAGAAAGACTAGAAAAGCATAAGAAGGAAAAATACTTGTGAAATAGGGTGAAAATGAATTGGGGATGATTTCTAAAGCTTTTACAACTATTTTTTTTAAAGGTATAACACTTTGAAGACATGTTGTTAATGAAATCAAAGAGAAACTAGCTTACATACCTGGAGTTCATGGCCAGAATCATGGACTGATCACTTAACAAGCTTGAGTATGTATCCAGTAAGATGTCAGCATTAAACTCCTAAATCCCATAGGAAAACCCCAAAGAATCAGTAGTTACAGATTAGTAACATTTATACCCTCATGTGTAGTCCTCCTTTTTTACAGAAAATAAAGAAAGCAATCAGACTGTGGGCAGAAGAGTTCACAGAAGTATTAAATCCAAAAAAGCTCTGTAACCTAACCCTCAGTCTTATATTCCTCTAGACAAATTAGCCAATGTGTGCAGAACAAGACACCACAGAGTGTTTTTCCTGAATAGGACACCTATTTCAAACCTCTGCCTCCCAAGGCTTAGTGATCACTGCAGAAGAGGAGACAGAAAGATTGTGAAAGGTAGAGGAGATGGATGAACACAAGGAAACAGAGTCTTCCAGACAGCTCATCAGTTACACCTAAGAACTCACAGAAATGTCGACAGCATGTGCAAGTCCTATGTAAACTCAAACAAGACAAAACCCCAACCCAGCCTGAGGAGCTTTTGGCAATTGATGACTGCTGAGAAGAGAAAAGACAATGTCTTTTAGGGATGGAATTCTTGGTGGGCCCAGTAGATAGACCCACAATGGAGGCCAGTTAGGGGACACAAATCAGACTCTATAGCCATATAGATATGGTTACATTCAATTGGGCAGGGATCAATAGGAAGAATGTGGATAGAGGAAGGGATCAAAGTATACTGTATGAATATTTCAAATATTCAATAAAAAAGGGAAAAGAAGCATCGAAATCCAAGAAGGTTTCAATAGGAATAATTTTTTTTTTCCTGGAAGAAAAAAATCCCTTGGAAAATTAAACCTCAATGAGCCAAAGTCACATCGATAAAGAAAAGACTGGTGGTGGCACACTTCATAATTCTAAACTGCATCACAAAATAAAAGTAATTAGAACAGTATGGCAGGCATAAAAACAGACCCAGTGCTCAATGAAGCACAACTGAGATTCCAGGAATAATTTCACCCAAAGATGGCCAATTAATCTTTGATGTGGGTGTCAAGAACATCAAATGTGGAAATGGTGTCAATAGGTGGGAGGAGACACAGGCAAAACAATGAAGTTGGATCTTCATCCCATACCGTGTACAAAAATTAAATGCTTAATGCATTAGAGAATTAAATGTAATGTCAAAACTCTTAGATGAAAGCAGGGGGAAAGTTCCTGAAAATTGATCTTGACCTTAAATATTTTGGTTGAGGATTCAAAGAACAAGCAATGAAAGTGAAAATGAATGAGACTTCAATGAAACTAAAAAGTGTCTGCAGAGAAAAGGAAACAACAAGATGTAAAGATAATATGTGAAATGGGAGAAAAGAATGGTGAAGCACATATCCAGTAAAGTGTCAACTTCCAGAGTGCATGAGAACTTAATGACAAAAATAAAAAACTGTTTGGTGCAGATGGGGAAGGCTGATTGAAGGGCAGCTCTTTTCCTCTGTGTCCACTCTTATCCAAGCAAGCCTTTGAATGTCCTTGCTGGTTTTAAAGCCTCTGAAATTCTTGGTTCCTACTTCTGAAACCACTTAATATTTTTAGGAATTGGTGTATTATATGACATCTCTAATAGGACTTATTCTCTCTGAAACATAGGTAAATGCCTATCAGTGATTACTTGCTACCTTAAAAGTTCTCTTATTTGACTGCAGTGTCCTCAATCCTAAAGGGAATACCTACATCATACCCTTTTCTCCCAAGGCTCAGGGATCATTGTGGAAGAAGGGTCAGAAGACTGTAAGAGCCAGAGGTTGTAGATGAATAGAAGGAGACTGCATTGTCTGGACAGCCCAGGTGAGTTGTACATATGAATATAGAGCACTTGAGCCAACATGCACAAGACCTGTGCGTATCCAAGCCAGACAAGCCGTCATGAACAAGGAAGGTGGCAAGAGGCTCCAGCTCTAGATGAGGATCTGTAGGTCATTGGTAGATGCTAGGAGAGACTCAGTAGGCCTTCAAAATGAAGACAAAAAGTAATAGAGGATATGAACTCATGGGGTACACGGTGGAAAGACAGGGGTAGTTATCTGAGATATGATCAATGAAATATTTTTAGTAAATCTTTCCTGTTTTCTAGGCTTGCTCCTGTGTCTCCAGGGATTATTCCTATGGGATCTGTGTTCTGATTCTTTATGTGAGCAATATCCCATTGTGTGGGGACTGCGTGCATGTGTACCTAGTTAGAGAAACTTCCTGATTGAGACTGAACCAAGAAAATGGCATTTAGCTTTAGGCATAGGGCTCTGAATCAATCATAGCACATTAATATTTCTTCACATCTCCTCTCTGGGGGACACTCAGACTCAGTGGTACAGAGTACTTACTCTTTTTCTCAAATATGTGCTTTTTCTTATAAAACCAGATAAGATTTTACTTCATCTTAACCCGGTGATTCTTAGCTAAGTGTATTGTTATCACATTGCACTTTGCTGGGAGAATGTAAAATCTTTCATAGAGCAGATAACTCTTGTTGTGATATGAACTTCATTGGCAGTTTGTCTCAAAAAGAACCATTTCTGTGATAGTCACCAATTCATTGGATAGAAATTCACTAGCTCTATTCCCTGGACAGTGACTAACTAAGCATTCCATCTTTGAATAAGTGATAATCACCTGGGTCTATTATCTTAGTGGGAGACTGTCTCATAAACCAGGTTGTAACTGAACTTGTGTTCTTGGAAATCAACTAGTAATTTTCATAATATCCTGTAAATAGATAGAAAAAAATTGATTGCGATTGTTGAGCTGCACCTCCAGATATTTTGAAATGAAATCCGGACACCAGTATCTTTTAATATCTTCCAAAAGGTTCCAATGTGGAGCATCACCTTTTCTGATAGATAACTATCTCCTTACTAAGTATTCTAGTTCCAAGACTTTTCTATCACTTTTGAGTATTGAAAAAAACCTCATTATTATTCTGAATTCTTTTTAATTCAAATCTTTAACCTCATAAGTTGTTCATTTTAAGGTTTTCCTCAATCTCCAGAGCAAGAAAGACTTTTGGTTTTAGGACCAATAGATTTAGTTGCTAGAGTACCAATTCAGCAACTAGACTTGGAGTTGGATCCTGGCTCTGCCACGTAAAGGTTATGTGGCTACAGGCAGGTCACCTGTCAACTACTGCTCATTTTCAAAGTGGTGATAACAGTAGTACTTAACCTAACAGGTTGTCCTGAGAATTGAATTACTCAGGCTGAAATGAAGAAGGAAGTAAAAACCTCAACAAGCCGATTTGAAAAGACAGTAGAAAGTCTCATCAATAGAATAGAGGAAATTGAAAACAGAATATCAAGACTGGATGAAAAAGTCTAAGACTTGGAGCACTCAAACATGATTGTCTAAGACTTGGAGCACTCAAACATGATTATGAACAAAAAGGAATGGTGCATGTAGGAAATGAGCGACACCATAAAAAAAAAAACCAAATTTAGGCGTCTTAGGCACAGAGAAAGAAGACTCTCCAGATAATGGTATTGACCAGATCTTCAGCAAACGTGTAGAAGAAAATTTCCCTAAATTAAGGAAAGACATGCCCATACACATGTGAGAAGCACATAGAACACCAAATAGACAGGACCAGAAAAGAAATTCTCTACAGCACACCATACTAAAAATCCTAAGCATATAGAACAAATTGAGAATTATGAAAGCTGTGAAAGAAAACAACAAGTCACATATAAAGGAAAACCCATCAGAATTACAGCTGACATTTCAATGCACACTATGAAAGCCAGAAGAGCCTGGACCAAAGTATTCCTAGTTCTAAATGACCATAGATTCCAACCTAGAACAATTTACCCAACAAAAACGTCTATTTTAGTTGAAGGGGAGAGAAAAATCTTCCATGACATGAATAGATTGAAAAAATTCATGTCCAGAAAACCAGTCCTTCATAGACTACTTGAAGCAATACAAAGAGTCAAAGAAAGGAACAAATATATCCAGGCGAAAACAGAAAGAATGAAGAAAACTTCATTTAGACCAAGATACAAACAGACTTTAAAATGACAGGAATCCATATACAACTTTCAATAATAACTTTAAATATCAATGGACTGAACTCCCTAGTCAAAAGACACAGGCTAGTTGAATGGATCAAGAAACAAAATCCATCCTTTTGTTGTCTGCATGAAATTCATCTGACCTTCAAAGAGGGGCACTACCTTAAGGTGAAAGGATGGAAAAAATTATTCTAAGCAAATGGTAATAAGAAACAAGCAGGAATTGCCATTCTAATATCTGACAAACTGGACTTCAACTAACACTAATCAGGCAAGATAAAGAGGGTCACTTCATTCTGATCAAAGGAACAATTAAACAAGAAGATATTACAATCATTAACATATATGCAGCAAACTCTGGTGCATCCAACTTCATAAAATCAGTACTATAGGATTTTAAAATAAAAATAAATTATAATTTAGTAACAGTAGGGGACTTTAGTACCCCACTGTTTTCATCAGACAAGTCAACTGGACACAGAATAGAGAGAGACATCTTAATTAAACAGTACCATACATCAAAATGCACCAAACAGATATCTACTGAATATTCCACCCAAGCACAAAAGAATATACATTCTATTCAACACCTCATGGAACTTTCTCAAAAATTGACCACATACTTGAACAGAAAACAAACCTCTAACAAATACAAAAGAAACTGAAATCATTCCATCAGATCACAATGATATAAAGCTGAAAATCAACAACTGAAAAAGCCCTAGTAACTTCACAAACCCATGGAGAACAAACAACACACTCCTGAATGATGAATGGGTCAAAGGGGGAAATTAAGAAAGAAATAAAAGTATTCTTATAGTTAAAGGAAAGGACAATAGAAACCAACAAAACCTTTGGGACATTTTAAAAACAGTCCTAAGAGGGAGAGTTTATAGCTCTAAGTGCCTCCATTAAAAATCAAGAAGAGAACAAATAAATGATTTAACATTGAAGCTAAAGAATCTTGAAACAACAACAACAACAAATGGAACCCAAACCCAGAAGACAAGAGAAATAACAAAAATCAGAGCAGAAATTAATGAAATACAAACAAAGAAAATATTACAAAGAATCAATGAATACAAAAGTTGGTTCTCTGAAAGGATAAACAAGATAGACAGATCCTTAGCCCAGTTAATCAAATAAAAAGTAATCATTCCAAATCAACAAAATCAGAGATGAAAGGCAACACATCACAACAAACAAAAAAGATACAGAACATTATAAGGAAATATTTAAAAAACCTACATGCTATTAAATTTGCTTGGAACTCTTGCTAGAGCAATAAGATAAGAAAAGGAAGTTAAAGAAGTCCTCATTGGAAAAGAAGAGGTCAAATTATCCCTTTTTGCAGATGTCATGATATTATATTGAACAGATGCCAAAAATTTTACCAGAAAGTTCCTAGAAATGATTAACACTTTCAGTAGAGTGGCAGTTTACAAAATTAATCTATAAAATCCACAGCATTTCTAAATACCATAGTAATTGGAGAAAGAATACAAGGAAATTATCCCATTTGCAGTAACCTCAAAAGAATACCTCAGAATAAAGCTGACCAAAGACATTAAAGATATATACAATGAAAAAGTTTAGATCTTTAAAGAAAGAGATTGATGAGGACACCAGAAGATGGAAGGATTTCCCATACTCATGGATTGGAAGAATTAATATTGTGAGAATAACCAACCTACCAAAGCAATGTAGATTCAATGCAATCCCAATTAAAACTCCCATGACATTCTTTGAAGAATTATAAAAATCCTTCTGAAAATTTATATGGATGTACAAAAGACTCCAGATAGCTAAAACAACCCTAGCAAAAAGAGCAAGGCAGGGGAGATTACTATACCAGATTTCAAACTATATTACAAAACTGTAGTCATAAAAATGGTGTGATACTGGCACAAAAATAGACCCATAGACCAATGGAATATAATTGAAGACTCAAACATGAGTACATGTGATTTCAGTTATCTGATATTTGACAAAAGGGGCCAAGAACACTCACTGTAGAAAACAGCATCTTCAGTAAATGGTGCTGGCAAAATTGGATCTGTACCTGTAGAAGAATGAAACTAGACTCTTATCTTTCACCTTGCACAAAAGTCCACTACAAATGGATCAAAACTTTCAATGAGAAACCTGAAACTCTGAAATCATTAAAAGAAAACTTTGGCAGTAACCTTCAAGATATAAGTATAGGAAATGACTTTCTAAATCAGGTATCACTTACTCAGGATTTAAGGTCAATAGTCAATAAGTGGGATCTCAGTAAACTAAAAAGCTTCTGTACAGCAAAAGAAACAACCAAGGAAGTGAAGAGAAAATCCACAAAATGGAAGAAAATCTTCACCAATGACATATCTCACAGGTTTAACATCCAGAATATATAAATAATTTGAAAGCAAAGAATCAAAAAAACAAGTGACCCAATTAAAAAGACTAAGGATCTAAGCAGAATATTCTTAAAAGAAGAAATAAAGATGGCTAAGAAACATCTTTAAAACATTTTCAACATTGTTAATAATTAGGGAAATATAAATTAAAATCACTTTAAGATTTCATCTTACCCCAGTCAGACTGGTTAAAATCAAGAGAAAAAATGATACCAAATTCTGGAGAGGATGTGGGGAAAGAGGATCCCACTGCTGGCGGGATTATAAACTAGTGCAACCCCTATGGAAAACAGTGTGGAGAACTCTTAAAAATTTGAAAATGAATCTACAATTTGACCCAGTTACACCACTCCTTGGTATATACCCAAAAGACTCATCCTATTGCAGAGAAACTTGTACATCTATGTTTGTTGTTGCTCTTTTCACAATCACTAAGGGATGGAAGCAACCTAAGTGTCCCTCAACTGATGAGCGGATAATGAAAATATGGTGCATTTACACAATGGAGTTCTACTCAGTGGTAAAGAAAGTCAAAATCATGACAATTTCAGGTAAATGCATGAAACTAGAAGCTTTTACTCTAAGGAACTGACACAGAATCAGGAAAACAGATGACATATGTTCTCCCTCATTTGTAGATCCTAGCACAAAACTCTGATCTGTGAGTGTGTATCCTGATGTAACTACAGGAACCAGGAAAATGGAAAGGATCCCCAGAGATAAATGGAAAGAAAGATTCTGAGAGAGAAGAATAATAGGAGATAGGATTTACTAAGGGAGAAATAGATAAAAGGAAGTATTTAATTGGGATTTGGCATCAAGGGTTATACAGAGAACTATGGGGATAAAGGAAAAGAAGGAGCTCAAGAAAGGTGAGACCATAGGAGACTGGTATTATTGAAGGAGAAATGGGGGAAATGGGGACACTTTAAGATGGGAAAGCAGGGAGGGAATCTTAGACAGGAGAGAGAGAGAGAGAGAGAGAGAGAGAGAGAGAGAGAGAGAAATTGCTTACCTAGTAAAAAACACCAGAGGGAATCATCTTAGTCTAACACCCTAATGACTTATTTTTCCATACACTGTCTCTACGTGAGTGCATGTGCATAGCTGAAAGCTACAGAACAAGTAATAGTGCCAGACAGGAGAAACTTTCCTTTGAGTTGTTGGCCAGGGTGGTCCTAGAGACTCCCAAAATTACACAGACTATTGCCACAACACTTGATTGCCTCCCAAAACTTGAAGGTAAGACCCTATTGCTGAAAACAGGAAATACTTCAGAGACTGTATTTGGAGCAATGAAGCTGGAAGTGACTTGGAAGCCATTTCCCCTGAAAGCTAGCTCACATAGCTCTGGAGAACACTTTGCAAGTAACCAATGGAGAACATTAATTGATGGCCCAACACCAACTTCAGAACCAAATAACCGCATCAGTGACTGGCACAGCATTGGACACTGGTGGAGTAGTGGCACTTTTATTTGGGGGCAAATCAACAGCTGCCTAATTGCTCTTAGAATCCCCTTGATGGGAGGAAACTCATGTGTGGTACTGTAATCATAGCCACATACACATGGCTGAAGAGGTCATAGATCCCTAGGTTAATATAACTTCTTACTAAGTATAAAATATCTATAGTTATATATACAATCAAATATTCCAGTCACCACTCATCAAAGAAACTTCTTTTATACCAGACGAAGACTGCTACAGAGTACCACAACTAGTCACACACAGACATTGTCTGTGATTTGCTCATGCCTATGCGGCCCATCCACATTGCAACTTCTACACCCAAGGCTCACACAACATAGAACAAAGGGTAAAGAGGATGCTAATAGAGCTCTCAACTCTCATTAATGAAGCTCCCTCATGCAACAGAGGGCTAGTAACACAAACGGTTACAAATGGCTAAAGAATGGATATTAGGAATCTGCACACTATGGGTCTCTCTACAGGACTCCTATATTAAGTTTCATTCACTCAGGGCTCAGGGTCCATTGTGGAAGAGGGGATAGAAGAATTGTAAGAGCCAGTGAAGACGTGCATGGCCATATGGAAAGAAAATCCTACAGGCTCCTGGGACCCTGCTCATATGAACCTATAGCAATGGTTTTGACATGCTCAAGGCGTATTCAAATTCAAGCAGACAAAAATCCAGCATGGAACTGGTAAAATGGGTAGCAAACTTCAATCTTGATGAAGAAATATTGGCAATTGATTGCTGTTTGATGAGGATGAAATAATCTTCTTAAAGTGAGGGACTCCCAATAGGCTGACTAGACTTCAGTGGATGAACCTGCACTGAGGAGCATTTGTGGACACTTTCTTGACACAATAGGCCTTAACACAAATGAAAGAATGTATGTATTCCAGTTGGGGGCTTATGGAAAGTGCTGGTGGGGAAAGAGGTATGAAGATGATTAAGATTGATTGAGATACTCTGTATGAAATATATAATGATTCAATAGAAATGTTGGGGAAATATCTACTAAGACAAGAATTCTGTTTTATATACTGCAGAAACCACAAAAATGAATAATCACTTATCTGATTTCTAGTCGTTAAAAAAAAAGGAAATTGTCCAAAGACTCATTAAAGAAATGTAGAAGATTAATAGAAAAGGAAAGGCTCCTGAACAAAGAAATGATGTCGTGTAATAGGAAGCGGGAAGAGCTGTAGTTTCCTGAGGAGGATTGTAATGACTGAGGATGAAGCATCTGAGCAAGGAGACTTGTTGAGACTTCAGGATGGGGAAGGAAGGTAGGAAAAACAGCAAGATTACGTGATCACTTTCAACATTTCAGGGTTTTTTGTTTTGTTGTTGTTTTTGAGAGAGAGTCTCCTGTAGCCCCATCTGCTTGGAACTTGCCATGTATACTAGGCTGACCTCAATCTCACAGGGATCCACCCACCTATGTTTCCCAAGTTCTGGCATTAAAGACAGATGCTATCATATCCCTCATTTTCAACCTTTTGAATTACTGCTAAAGGTTATTTCTAAGGGTGCAGTGAGATGAGTAAGAACAGAATGCTACAAAGAGAATAAGATGAAAATAGTTTCAACCCAGTTGGCTTCTTTCACTTCTACAAACTGGAATAATTTAACTGTTAATTGTAATGTATCTGTAATAGACACTCTTAAAGTAATTTCCCACATCCCCTCAAGGAAATTTCAGTTACATGAATGTCCTCATAGAATATCACATACCACACGATACCACTTCACACTGGACTGCAGAGTCTGGAGACGAGTCACTAGTCAGAAAGGAGAAGGGGGAAATTAAGGAAAATAATCTCTCATCACCTTAGTTGGATCTTCTCTCTAATTCTGGCTTTGATAGTAATACCTCACAAGGACACACACACACACACACACACACGACACACACTCACACACACCCCACAAATTCATGATGGATATTCTAGACCAACACTTAACAGAAATGAGCAAACAGTGTAGCATCATATTAAAGAATAATGTGCTAATACTAGGTGGCATTTGTTCAAAACAGAGGGTATACAGTAACCAGTGAACCAGAGATTTCACCTGCAATTAAAATCTCAACATTAATTTTTATAAAAAGAAAATTTTCACTGAGGCACATTTTTTCTGTTGCGATTTCAATCTACCCTTGATATCCACTCTTAATAATTAAGCAGTTTGTTTCTTAATATAATATACAGAAGAGCCCAGTTTCCTGTAGGGATACCATCCAGTATTACTGGGGAATAAAGCAGTTATATATATCAAAGTTGTTTGCCTCTGCTTTTCTTTTTGCATTGTGGTCAGAGAAAATTCCTGTTATTTCTATTGTTATGGAATTTATACAGAAGTGTCTTATGAAATATATAGTAGGCAAGTATTGTGGATATCTTATTAGGGCAAAAGGGACAGATTCCTTGTTTTCATGAATAGGATTTGATATGTCTCTCTCTGTCTCTATGTCTCTCTCTCTCTGCCTCATCCCTCTTCACACACATACACACACACACACACACACACACACACACACACTCTTCTGTCCTGATCTATCATGTCCTAAAGCCTTACTTGTATTTGAAAATCTTTGTGCCATATTGACAAAGGTAAATCAGTGTCTTCTGCTGCTGCTGCAAAAGAGGAATATTGGGAATTAGTATACAAGATGATGGCTCGCCCTTTGTTTTGCTCCATCTATTTTGATGCTACTTTGTTAGAAGATGTGGACATTACATTACGTTTCTACCCTAAATATCTGATTACTGAAAATTCAATGCCTTGAGAAATGCCTTCATCATTTCAGTGGGGGTCAGAAGTTCAGCTCAGATTCTTCACATCCTCTGCTCAAGCTCCCTCCTTCTCAGTCCAGTCTCACTAGCTTCTCCTTATTTCAAAATCAAGATATAATAAGTCTTAACGAGCACATTCCATCCCATTTCTCTGTCTAGGTTGCTCATCTTGCTTTTCCTCATTGTTCCCACCATCCAAAAAGCAGTCAGTCATCTGCCCGGAGTGTCTGTGAATCTCAGTGTGGATGAACTCCCAGTTCAGGGAGACTCCACTGTTAACAGGGACATGTGCATTTTTATTTTGAAATGCTCCATACTTTACTAAGGGAAATTAGTGATTGACCAAAGACTTTTCCTTCGTAAAATTTTTCTCCTCAAAATTCCTACATGAAGAAATTTGAGAACAGGTCTAGGATTCTTTCCATGATCCAGTTTTGGCTATCTCACTTATGGATACGATGTATCCATAACAATGACCTGTACTTTTTATTAATTTTTTGGAAGAGGGTCTTTCTGTCAGCCCACACTAGCTCTGAATTCATGATCCTTCTGCTTCAGCCCCCCAAGTACATGTGCCACCATGCCTGGCACTTTATTGTTTAAACTATTTGTTCTCATGAATTTTTCACTACCCTATGAACTTCTCTATTTCTCAACTTATGTAAATCTAGCATCATCGAGAAAAAAAGTATTTTCTGGGAAGAAATAAAATTTTAGAACGTTTCTAAGGTATAGGAAAGCCAGTATTTGGTGGGTATCCACTAATCGGTGGATTAGACAGAAGTTAACATAATGTGTCTCAAATCGCTGCAAGTTAGAAGTGATGAGAAGACAGAAAGCAAGTGTAACATTTTGTATGGCAACTTGACCAAGTCTTAGGTGTCTCAGATATCTGCTTAAACATGAGTGCTGGGTGAACCTGTGTGGATGTTTCTGAGAGAGACTGGCATTTCAGTTGGTAGATGGTGTAAATAGCTGTCCCTAGTGTGGGCGGGCATTGCTAGTCTGTTGAGAAGTGAGTTCAACCTAACAGCCGAGGAGTTTTCAACTGCCTTTATAATGAGTGCGTAGCTGGAACACTGGTTTACTCCAATCCTCAGTACTCTTGGTTTCATGCCTTTAGAGTTTAGCTGGAATCTCTTTACTCTGTTGCTCTCAGGCTCTCGATTTCTAGTGTGTGCCTTGATTTTCCAGTCTTCAATTTCCACATTGCAGATTGTGGGATTTCTCAGCCTCTATGATCATGAATGTCACAAATCTGTGGTGAAGTAATTCTCTAATATTTCCATAATTTTTTCCTCTTAGTAAAACAACAATCACCACCACAAGCTAAGAGAAGCAGGGAAAAAAGAACATATCTTTGGGTGTGTGAAGAATTAATGGAATGACGACTTACTTGTGTACACGTTCTCTGTAACTGCTGATGACACAGAGTAGTGAAGAAAGACTATCACACTAAAGCAAAGTACTCTGGATACTTAACAACTACGAGAGTCCTTTGAAAAGTTGACACCTGCCATGGAAACTGTATGTTCAAAATTCCATTCTAGAATGGATGGGGCACCTGGTTAGAATGTATTATGTCCACATGGTCACTGATTCTGCCACTATTGAGGAGGGCACATTTCTGGTTCATGTGTCCCTGTCACTAAAAGGGAAATTCTACAAAGAATCCAGTAGAAAAGTTGGGCAGATTTGGATGGAAGATTCAGAGAAGAGGAAGACTAAGTGTAAATGTATGGAGTGACGACCAGCATTACTCGATGGCATGGAAGTGCAAACCAATGACTATTTCCTAGCTAATGAAGTCAAAATAAAATATAACTAAGTAACAATAAAAAAGGACCATTTCAAATATTGACAAGGATAAAAAGAAATGTGAATGTTCTCGTACACGGTTGTTGGAGGTATAAATGTATATAAGTAAGTCACAGAGCAGTTTCTGGCAAGGTTGAAACTTACGATTTAGAGTTTCCAGTTGTGGTCTGTTGACTATAGATACATTTATACAATTTGTGCACTACGAGACACTGGGAAGGATGTGTGTTCGGGATTCTCTGATTATCAAGGCTGATGCTAAACTGAGGCTGATGCGGTTGCATTTGTGCCTCATAGCTAGAGGGAGCTACAGTCTCCAGGGGGTATGCCACAGGCCTGCAACACAGATGTAGTAACATAGGCTGACATGAGTAAGTCCCTTTGGGGCATGAGTCCATGTTTGGCGTTGAGAAGATTTCAAAATCATTGACTGTGGGTTTTGGCCTGAAGGCTAGAGTCACTGGATTCTGCCTAGTGTATTTTTGCTGTGGTCCCTCCACCATGTTTGCAGGCAAAGTCCTGTGTTAACAGCTCTGAAAGCCCAAAATTGTTGCTGGAATCTTTCTGTGCACTATACCTGAGGTAGAGGGAAGGATGTGGAAACAGGCCCTTGGCTTCCAGAATATCTTGGATCCAAACAGCCTACCAGACAGGCCTCAGGATGGGAGCCATGGGCTCTCGGTAAGTGCTAGGTTTCACTGTGGCATAACTCATACTAGATTGATTCTAAGTCTAAGTCCTGAACTTAATGATCTTTCCTTCTTTCATGTCTCTCTTTAATATTGCTTATAGTTGAGGGAAGTATTCCATGCACAATTCTTTCTTTCCTGTCATCTTTAATGCATTTATATTTATATGTTAAAAGCAGGTACTGTGGGCTCTCACTGGGTTATTTTGCTATTGCAAAGGCAGTTTGGTGCATGGTGTTCAGACTGATGGTTTCTGTGTAGAGACATTCATTGGAGGGTCTTACTATACAGCCATCTTGTTCAATCTCCTTCTTTTTCTACTTTTTGACATGGAAAGTTAAGATTTAAGATATCAGTTGATTGACTGATTGGCAGTAGTTTCACTGAATTGCCCAGGCTAACCTTGCATTTGTGATACCCCTGCCTGAGCCTCCTGAGTAACTGAGATTTCAGGCCTATACCACCAGCTAAGCTATCTCCATTTCTGATGACTGTATTTGCCTTTGCAAATGTAGCTGAATTCTATAGTATTTGGCATCTTATTGAGTTACTATATAGTATCCATTCATTTTTACCTATAGTAATATTTATTTTTGTTATGAAATTCTATGAAAAAAACAAACAAACAAACATTTTATTTGTGAATGTCTCAAGTCCTTCAGTTTTGAAGAATGATTCTTCTGCATTTAAAAATTGTGGTTGACATTTTTTTTCCGGTGTTTTGAAGATGCCACATTGCCTACACCCCTCCCCCCTTGTTTTCTCATCATGGGTCAAGCTGCTGTGATCGATGACGTACTGTTCTAATAAGGCATCTTTGCTTGATTCTGAAAGAGCTTCTGTAGAACTCCCTGGAGATCTTTTTTAAAGTGTGTGCATTTCTTTGAATTAATGACTTTCTTTAGATTTTTAGGAATATTTCGCCATTATCTTTACAAATATTTTTTCTACTCTTTCTTTTTTAAATGTCTTCTCCTTTTAAACTTTATACTATGTACAAGTTAGTGTGATTCATGGTGTCCCACAGCAATGAGCTTCTATTCATTTTTTCTTTTTTCTTTTTCAGTTTGTTTATTTTCTTTTGTCTGACTAGCATCAAGTGACATATCTTCAAGTTTACTGATTTTTTTTTTCCTTTTGTTGCTCAGCTCTGCTTTGAGCATCTGTTGCAAAATTTCCATGTTAATTGCCCTGCTTTTCAGTTTTGTGATTTCTATTTGATTATCTTGTGTTTTTTAACACAGGATCTCATGTAGTGTTTGATTAATTTACAAATTTCAGTTTTTGTATTCTGTTGGATAACAGAGACATTGTCCTTATACTCAAATTTCTTTTTTTTTTTATGCAGGCATGTGTTCTCTGCATGAAGTGTACCTGTTTACAGTGCTCACAGACACCAGAAGAGAGCATTATATTCACTGGAACTGGAGCTATGGATGGTTGTTAGCTGCCATGTGGGTACAAAAAACTGAACCCAGGTCTTTGTAAAGTGGCCAGTCTTCTTAACTGTTGAACTTTTCTCTAGTCCTGTATGCTCAGGCCTTTACATATGAACATTTTTAGTTCTTTGGTTCTATTTATAATGATTTATTACAAGTCTTTGCCTAGGGGCACACAAAAATAAAGACTTGAGTTTGGGTCCCGAGCACCCACATAGCTGATACATGCCTATAATCCTTGTGCTGGAGAGGCAGAGACAGGAGGATCCTAGAAGCTTACTTAGAGCTAATCTTACCAAATCAGTAAACTCTGGGTCCACTACGAGGTCTTGCATCAAAATATAAGGTGAAGAGTAACAGAGGAAGACACCTGACATTGACTTTTGGCTTCCACGTGTATGTACACCCCACTAAAACATATATGCAAATATGTATACACATACACACATATATACACACACACATATAGAATCTTTGCTTTATTAGTTCAACACATGTTTTTTCTCGGCATGTATTGACTACTTTTTCCTGTATAATACTTTTCATTGAAATCTGGACATTTTAAATTCTAAAACACAGTAGCTAAGAAAATCAGATCCATTTACCTATAGGGTCTTTTGTTATGCTTGCTACTGTTTTACATGTGATTTTTAACACGGATGCAGCAGATTTCCTGAATTTATTCTGTAAAGTCTGTATTCTTTGTCATATGTGGCTACTGAATTCTCTAATTATCTGGTCAGTTACCCTGGTGGTCCCGTATTGATACTGGACAGATTTCCTAAAAGGCTTTAAACTGATAAGTATTCTTCCAGTCTTTGCCAAGGTATGGTGGGAGGGAGAGAGGGAGGGAGGGAGGAGGGAGGGAGGAAGAGAGAGAGAGAGAGAGAGACTGTTTTCAAGATTTTCAACAGTTCACAACTTTGCCTTGATTTTTGCTTACTGAGTGCAAAGAGCCTCGGGATTAGGATTAGATTAAGGCTTCTGAGGTATTTCCCTGGCATGTACATGGCCTGGAACATGTACACAGCCTTAGATGCCCAAGAGTATGTCAAAGCTTTCAAAGCTCTTGGAGGACATCTCATTCTTGTAACTTGTTTTTTTGGTCAGCTGCATGCTTGGTGTCAAGCAAGCTTTTTTGCTGCCACCAGAGACAACTGCAGAGTTAAGCAGCTGTCAATGACTGTTTTTAACAAATTTGTGTAGGAATAGAGCTTCTTGCACTGAATGAGCTCTGTATCAGAACAGATAAAGACCAAATCTGTGAATGCCGCTTCTTCAGATAGGCCAAATAGAGACGACTTCCTGGAGAACTTGTGGGAAGACACACACGTTTTCTACTTCTCTCACAGTAGCTAGGTTACTAATTTTCATACTTACTTCAGTTGTGAAGTTGTTGGTTTTTAAGTCTTTCATGAACTAGAAAGACTCAGATGGCAACAGGCAAATTAAAATATCACAAAGCCACTATTCTTAGTGAGTTTCAGTAATTTTTCTTGAGCAAACACATTTCAGATTATTCTAACCATTTATAAATACCTTGAGTTCTGAAAAAGTTGGTTTCGATAACTTTGATTTTGTTCTGTTTTTATAAAGGAACAGATTTTTGGAGTCTGAATTTTTCATACCATTGTGTTTTTTTGTTTGTTTTGATGAAAAAGTGCAGGTTATTTGTTTCTTCTTTGTGGTATTGTTAAAGGCTTCAATAGTAAAAGGCTGAACATGTTAAATGTTGTTTTAAAACTTCTTTCGTTATTTCATTATTATAACGGTTTAAGTCCTGCCCTGCGCATGTCACAAGAGATGCAGCGTGGGGTCTCTTGCTACCTTCAGCCTCCCAGGGCTCTTCCTTGGTTTCTAGGATTCTCCAAACGCTCTAGCTTCCTTGCCATTTTTCAGCTTGGAGACTGCACCTGTGCCTTGCGTTACCACATCTAAAAAAAGAAAGAAAGAAAAGGGGTCAGAGAAAGGCTGCATGCATGAATGTTGCACACATTTACTCCAGTTAACCAGGTAACACATGTGAGAAGGAATCAGGTGTCTGCTCAGAGCAAGCTAAAAACATGCTGTACCAGTGATAGTGGGCAAGCAAGGACAGAATAGAGCAATTAGCAGCTAGGAGGAGGGTGCTTTTGATTGGGAAAACAGTACTGGACAAAAATTCTGAATAAGAAAATACACAAAGTGTATCTCTTCATGCCCCGGAACTCAGCAGGCCAAAAAATATATTCCCATTACATAGCTAATCACAAAAAACAGCTAAATAAAAAGAAAAATGAATCTTAGCATAATGCCTATAGTACAGTATTTATATAATTAGAATACATATTGAATAATATTTGATGGGGGTAAAACAATTTTTAATGTGGAATAAATTATTCTTGTGAAAAAATTGATTCAGAAGATAAACATAATGTGAACGACAGTAATGCAAAAGGGACTGGAATGAAGGTAAAAAGAAGATCAACTCTTACCATAATATTGTCATTCTTTTATTAAAGAAAACATGGACATGTGGGTGTCTGCTATATTATTTTCTGCATTTAAAATTTAGGAAGAATGTCACATTGGATTGAATCCTTCCATTCTCTGGGGATTCCTTTGACTCTCCAATTTTTTACGGTCTCTCGGTGGAAAGAGAACAAGTGACAAGAGCAAGACAAATAACTGCTGGGCAGAGACGGGTCTGTTGCAGGATGGTTTGAAATGGCTTTTCCAATATGGAAGGTCAAATTCTGTTTTTCATTCTGCTTTTTAAAAATAATCAGAAGTTCAAACCAAAAAAAAAAAAATTTGAATTGTTGGCTTCTTTCTGTCTGACAGTCTCTGCTCTGGTCAGCAAAGGGGACCACTGACAATTGTCTCTCATTTTCACCACAGTGTTGGATCAGATCGTAACCCTTCCACAGTTTTCAAGAGAAGGGGGCTGCTACATAATTCCAACCACTGGAAGAGCTTAGAATCTGTCTTCCAGAGATTTCTATGACCTGGAACCACTAGGTGTCACTCAAGATAGAACTTGTGGGCATTTTATCAGGTGGCAAGGACAGAAGCTGAGTTCCTGTTGCTGAAATCTGAATTTCCGCTCCTACATGACACAGTGGAAATGGCTTCTTTCTAGGCCAGAACTCACAGGAGATAGCCTCGGACCTTCTGTGTCATTTCTGTGCAGGGACTGGAACCAGATGCTGATACGAAAATAATGAAATAAGCGTATAAAACTCAAGAAGTATGTTATAGTCTGTCAGGGAAATGGGGTGAAAAATTCAAACCTCAAGTCTGTAAGAACTTTTAGGAATCACCTCTGAAGTGTCAACTGCAGTCCCGGGTGATAATCAGCCAGATAATTTGGACTCTCTTTAGACAGGGAGAATTAAGATATGATCCCCTTTATTCTTCTTAGCATATCCATTTGAACTGTGTGCCAAGATTTAATCCTTTTTATGTCTTCTGAAAATTATAACTTGTATGCATTCAATATGTGTTTGGAAGTTGAGTAGGATGAGTTAAGAGAACGAATTAGCACTGATTTCAAGTATCTCTACATCTTGCTTTGTTATGTTTCTTTATATTTTTATATAATCTTGAAGTTTTAATATGGTTTGTTTTATACAAGTTATATTTAATGATGATCTTTACTTATATTTCTCACCAGTATTTTTCACTTTAAGTGAGACAGTTACCTCCCTCTCCCCAGATAGAAACCTCATCCCCAGGCCATTACCTACTTCTTATTGCTACATTAAAGTCCTTAAGTCACTTTAAGTACTAGAATGGTTAGTAATTTAAACTGTCTGATTTCATATAGTAACTCAACTTATTTCACTCAAAAAATCATGGCTCTCCTTCCTCAATCTAGAGTTAATTACAATCAGGCAACACCCAGAAGAGAGAGGTAAGCTCACCTCCTGACCTGGGTTAGACAGGGAAGGAGAGGACTGATAGGAAATTTCTTCCACCTGAGTGGCACAATTATTACTGTTATTATTATTTTTATGTGTATGAGTGTTATGCTGCATGTGTGTAACTGCACCTGTGTTGTGCGGTGCCTGAAGAGGTCAGAAAAGGGTATCAAATCCCCTGAAACTGTAGTTACAGACAGTTGTTAGCTTCCATGTGGGTGGTGGGATTCAAAGCTGGGTCTTCTGCAAGAACAGCCAGTGCTCTTGACCACTGAGCCATCTCTCCAGTCCTGACTTGCTTTCTTTAATGAAGGCAATTTATTAAACAATAAAATAACTTCTTTCTCTTTCTATAGAAATAGAGTCTCTCTTTTCTGAATAGATGGCTGTTTGGAATAAAGTCATTTCCCAGCCTCCATATCAGGGTCCATGCACGAATTCTTGGAAGCCTCTTGAAGTGGAGAGGCTCTCTGTTCCTTTGCTTCCTGTTAGCTGCAGCAAGGAAATGATCTGTGCACATTATTCAATGAGGTGGCAGCCCTCTGTGAGGGCTTGGTGATTGTGGAACTGATTTGCTAGTGTTATACACCCCATCTTACTCACCTGAGAGATAAGCTTCTCATGTGTTATTTAAAATTTGCATCACTTGCCGATAGATGTGTGGACATAATAGATTTAATGTTGGATTTATGTCTGTAAAGCTTCTGCTATAAATAAGTCCATGGTTAGAACAATATGCTTTATTCGTGCACCCTGACTTTTGCCTACGTCATTTATGTAAGTGGAACTTTCTGGAAGAAAAGGAGGAGGGTACAAAATGGAAATAAGAGACGTCCTTCCCACAAGAGGTCACCCTCATCCTCTTTCTAGAAACGTTTGACTGTATGCAACCTGAATATTTTCATGTAGATTTTGATTACTAACAGTTTTTCATACATTTTTCTACTATGAATTCATGAGAATATATACATACATACACATGAACATGTACATACAAACATACATACACATATCTATCACATACTTTCAGCTGCTTACATACCATATTCTTTTATATTCATACTTGCATATACATATACTAGTTCCCAATCAAATGACTGGAGTCCTTTGGTTCTACCCAGATGGGAGTCTGGGAAAGCAAGGAGACACCGTTCAACTGCTAGTCTTCCACAGCTTTTTAAAGTTTCTTGGTATCTGACAGCGCTGAGTGGTGACCACAGGAAAATGGCCGCAGCGGCAGGTGGCGCCATTAGTACGATGGCCGCCATCCAGACCTACACGATCTATTGGCAACTGATAAGTGCTGGAAAAGTTGGCAGTGCTGGAAAGTCAGTTTTCCCTATTGGTGTGTCACCTGGTAGGTCACCAGACTCCAAAAGACAGACTCACGCCCAAGAGCTCTTGGGAAACACGGATCAGATCAGATAGGCATTTTAAAGGACAAACAGTAACAGAAGACAATCTTCAGTGTCTGAAGAGGCAAATGTTGTTATTTCCTATGGAATTCCAAAGGAAAGTCCATAGAAAGAAAACAATAAGCAAATTGTGTCACCATGTTTTACTCATGCTTAACTTCCTAGAATTCTATGTCTCTTGGATGAACTGATGCACACACACACACACATACACACACACACACTATCTATATATAATGAAATTTATATAGATTTCGGTTTAACAGTTGCTCCATGAACAAAGGATTGCATCATCATTGCTTTCTTTTACAAGTTTATATTGCATTTTAAAATGGTGACTGAGTACCCTGAAGAAATATACATAAGATTGTTCCATACACGGTTTTATTATTTAATCTAACATTTTCCAATCCCATTTGACTATGGAGTGCTTCTGTGCTATCATACCTACTAGCAGGTATTAGCAGAACAACCTGTGTATCCTGTGTATCCTGGGAATTCCAGGAACTCCTCTAACTTCCTGTGTCCAGGATCCTTGAACTTGACTTTGGCATTCTTGATTAATAATGATCTTTTCTAGCTTATAGGAAAAAGGTAGGTGAATGGAGTTTCCTAACCTGAAAGTTATTTGCTCATAAATTTTGTTTGCGTATTTGGTGCCAGTGATTATCTGCTTGCTAAAATATATGATCAATAGCATGTATAATTACTAGAAAGAAAACTGAAAACATCAAATCACACTTGTATTTATGGCTTAATTTTTCCCAAATAAGAATTTCTTTGGCTGTGATTTTGTACTTACATACATGGTATTGCACAGTTGTTAGAAAAATTTTCTTGACTCTGTTGCTGGAATGCGTTTTGACTCTCTTTATGATGAATCTCAAGAAGACAGCTGGGGAACCAGAGAGTCAGGAGACTTTGGGTTGAATGATGGACACCTGAGGAAACAGGAAGGCAATGGGGCAGTCCTGGGAAAGAAAGACAAAAGAGAGGGACATAAAGCTTGCTTGCTTTCCTCGAATCTTTTTAAATGTCCACTGCTATGACCTTAATGTGACTTGTCCCTTCTGTAACTCATGTTGGGGTTTCATCCCATTTGTGAGACAGCAGAAAGTTGATCTGACTATGATGGTTAGGCGTAGGGCCTTTGGCAAATGATCAGGATTAGATACAGCTTCCCAGAGAGAAGCCTTTAGGACTGAACAGTGTGGAACTGATAGAAAAGAAACCAAGACCAGCATGCACGCATGCACATGCGCACACACATTAGCATACTCCACACAATCACACAAAAGCACACGCACACGGCCTTCAGACTCTGCCAGCAAGAAGGCCGTCACCACATACTTCCTCACAATCGGTAAGCCAAAATTAGCGTCTTTTCTTTATAACCCACATAGTCTGCAGCAGTGTGCCAGTCAAAGCAGAGAATGGATGGATCTTTCATTTGTTTCCCATGCTTATAAACCATTCCTAAGAAATGTTCTTGTTTTCTCTTCCTGTGTTTCCTTTTGTCCTCAACCATGTGTCAGTCAGGAAACTTGTTTATTTAGTTTTTTTCTTGGTGCTGGCGAAGGAGCCCAGGGCCTTGTGCATGCCAGTCAGATGCTCTTCTACTGAGCCACACCCCAAACCCCTCCTTTTCTCTCTTTTTTTTTTCTCATTATGCACGAAGATGAAATGTATGCTTGGGATGAGCAGGGTCATTGGTGGCTCTTTTATTTCCTGATATTGAACTCAAGTGATGATGAGTATGTGATGCTAGAAGCCACTCCCAGTGGAAAGCCAGCCTGATGTAAAACCCAGGGGCAGCAAGTGCCAGGCCTTCCTGGCATGTCCATCATTGTGTCATCCCCATCAGACTGGCCCTTAAATTTAGCATATATATATATATATATATATATATGCGTATGTATATATATATATATATATATATAAATAATTAAAATTTACAGCTATAGGTAAAGAAAATATCCCAAGTAGCAGGCATTGATTTTTCAAGTTCTTCTGAAAGTGTAGAAATCTGGCAGAAAGGGCTAAAAATATGGTATTTGCATTAGGCATGGTGATTCTTAGGATGGTTTATTGAATTTAAAATAAATTCTTATAATGGGAAATAAAAAATGAGAAACATCTATAAATAATTACATTACACACTCTATTACATTCTATTTTATAGTAAAATTTGAGAAGTGCTATAAAGAAATTCAAGATTCTTCCTTGGCAGTCTTTAAATATGAAACATCTGTAACGGTCTCGAGACTCTGCCATCAAGTTATTTTTGACGACTCATATGATACAGAGGACAGGAGGACAATTTATGTCAACTTTCCCAAACTTTCAGATTACCAATTTTCAAAAGTATACCGAAATCCCAGAGTCTCACCTAAACAACAAATATCATCATTAAAACTTAGTCTAGTCTAAAAAACTTAGACTTTTTTTCATGGCATTTAATGAAGACATCAGCGAATGCTTTGATGCAAATGTTATGTGCAAAACCCTGGAGATGGCTGAGCTCTTAATAAAAAGCAAACACAATGTTCCTGCTATCAAGGAGCTTTGACAAGAAACAGGAAATGGCCTGGAAAATATAGGATGCCGTAGAGCTATAAGTACTACAAAATAAAGCAAAAACTGGCGTTGGTGGGAAAAGATTTGGATGTGATAGAGAAGTAAGTGTAGTCTGTAACTTTAAGAGTAGAGAATAAATAATTGGTTCCATGAGTAAGCAGCACTTAAACAAAACCCACAGGGAGTGAGGATGTGAACTGTGCATACCTGGGAGAAGGGCACCCCATAGATAGGGGGCAGTAGGTGTAAATAAGTGGAACTTCTTAGAGGCTACTGAGACTGCTAAAGTTGGACATCAGTGAGAGAAGGGTCAGAAATTAGGAGAGAAAAAGAAAAAGGAGACACTGTTATCGAGAAAGAGAGAAGTCACTGAAGACTGGGCAGAGGAAGGACGTTATCTGATCTGGCAATGTACTGCTGTCTTGAGAATAATTTGAAGTTGGTTTAACGCCCACCCAAGTACAAGATAAAAGGTGATTGAAACACATCAGACACAGGTGATGGTAATGGAGCAGAAGGGAAGCAGAGCAGGCAGTAACAGCAGATTCCAACTCTATTATGCAAGTGTAGACTGTTATACTCTAGTGGATAGACCAGCTCTGGAGATGTGAGAGAATGATTGTGAACAATAGAAGGGTGGACATTCCATTCTGCGAATGTGTGGCAGGAAGGTTGTGGGGAGGACTGATCTATAAACAATACAGTGCAACTAGCTTCTTGTGGGGAAAATACGTTGAGAGCTGAAACTGACGTGCTACAGAAAATAGTTTGGTTAAAGAGGTAAACATTTTTTAAAGAAGAGATTGACATCTAGTCTATTTATATATTTCTGAACTCTGGATGGAAAGAATTCTTTCTGAGTGAAAACAAATGATAAGAAAAAAATAAATGTCTTGAACTACCTGTGGGTTTATTTATGCATACAAATTTGAAATAACATTCCAAAACATAGAATGGTGCACATCTGTAATCTCAGCACTTGGGAGGAAGAGACAGGCAGATCTCTGTGAATTTGAGGTTAGCTTGGGCTACATAATGACTTTCAGGCTCGTCTCAAAAGAACCAAAACAAGCAAACGAACATAAAAATGTGAAAAACAGAAGAACATATACTATAGGTATGATAAGCAGTGTCAAAGGTCTTAAATAAAAAGCCTACAAATCAGTATCTAAAAGAATATATGCAATAAAAATCGGCAAAGATCACAAAGATATAATTTATGCACAAAAGAAAGGAAGTAAGTATATTTTAAATGTGCGTATGTGAAGTTATGACAGTGAAAGCTTAGCCTCTTCCCGTCTTTGGACTTGTCACGGTGTGTGGTTAGTAAAGCACTGTACTACCAGACCAGTGTCCATGGGAGCACATGTATGTACTTCCTGCCGCATAATGTGGAATGGAAACTGAGCAGCCTGTGAGAGTTCATACCTTGTGGCATACTACTTCACCTCAAGAAGTTGAAAGGTGACAGAGCCATTCAAATTTTTGTTTACAAAGACTTCTACTACGGCATCTTACACCGTGAAGAGGGAACAAGTAAAATACCAAATAAGACTCTCGGAGCTCCTTTTGATTTATGTAATGGGAAGAAAGACTGGATTTTAGTTAACTGAATTACTAAATTATCACTTGAGAGTGGAGAAAAGTGATTGAGAATAAAGCTTATTTCCAGGTGTCTAAGAAGAAAATGGCTTTTCCGTACTAGGAAAACAAGTCATCATTTCTTGGCCTAACATTGCCATTATTTCTTAAGGACTTGGGTGGAATTTTTTTCCTTCTGTTCTTAGCCCATTTGTATTTCCAGGGAAATCCAACTCTGTTTCTGACTCATTTCCACTTTACTCATTACAATTTTTAAAATAACTATTTCTAGTGGGTCTTGGAAACATGATTCCATGTATTGAGAGAATGAGTTCTGAAATGTGTCTTCCCCAAATAGCATACGCACTAAAAAGAGATGATGATACACAATGGGAAAATTATCATTGTTCTTGGGATGTTGTTTTCAGAGAGAATTTCATTCAGTCTAGGATTATCTGGAGTCCTCTATGCTGCTGAGGTTGGATGGCCTTGAACTCCTGATTACTTTTTCTCCTTCCACTTCCCAAATATTGAGAATACAGGCATGAGTTACCATTTCCAGCTTCCCTGGGAAAATAATTGGAATATAACCTCTTCTGTTAAGTAAGACATGAAAGATTATTTTGCCTTAATGCTTTCTATTCTTCAACTAAATGAAGGCAAATATCCTGGTGACTCTAAGTAGCTAGGAATTAGATTGGCAAGAAATGGTCTGGCCTTCCTGGCAATGAAGACAGAATGTAGGTCTAGGGGGATGAATAAATCAGCTCACATGAATGAATGGGCTGTCAGGAGCTACTATAATAACTTGCTTGGGACAAACTTGGTAGCTGAAGACTGAAGCATGGTATCATGGGTGGGATTAAGTAATTTATTTAATGATAGTGAATAAACTCAATCTAATAAACACAGGTAGGGGAAGCACTCAGTGATCTCAAAGGGCATTTATTTACCTCCTTGAATGAATTTCTAAATAAATTAATCTACTTGCCCCTGTGTTCTGTCCCACTGTCCTCTTAAGCAAGGTTGGCTGATTAACTATATTACCTCTTGACTCTTTCTCAACTGTTGCTTTCTGACCAGCATGTGAACTTCCATTTAAAGCCCCTTCCTTAACACTTTATCTCTAATCCACTGTATCTCCTCACCTTCAACCCAAATTCCAGGCTAATTAACAAAACCTCTATTCAGGTTTTGCCATTCAATTTACCCCTCAATATCTGCATTTCACATTTCCTAGTCATTTAAACCTTTGTTATTTTGGCTAAGGCTGGCCATGAATCACCACAATCTCCATGTCCAGGGGGTCCTGTTATTTCTCTAGCTCTTAAATATTTGTTTTCTTTAGAGATCTATCTATATGCACTGTCAGATCTTCTAAATGAGAACCTGTCATCAGGCCAGACCATCAGTGTCTACTTTACTTTCTTTCTTGTGTTGTGGCAAGGGGAAGGGAGTCCTCCAGCATAAAGAACAGCTCTTTATGTATCTGGATCTTCACCCAGGAAGCCTCAGTTCAAATCTAATTGTGCCACTTGTTAGTTGTGGATTTAGGGTGACATACTGAACGTTTGTCCTCTTATACTGGTTACATTTTTGTGCTTATTGCTTGGTAATTTCATATATGAATACAATGTATTTAGATCATATTCACCCCTCCCCCTCCAACTCCTCCTGGACACCCTTCCCCTTGGAAGTATGCTCTCATGAGTGGGAAGACTGGACTCTCTCTATCTCCATCTCCCAATTTCACACCTTTTTTTTATTTTAAAAAATTATCTCTGAGTCCAACTATTGATGCCTTCATGCTCATGGGTGTAAGGCACCATGCACTGGAGTATGGGCAACTTCCATGAACCATGCCACTGAAGAAAAAGGACTTCTCCCTTCCCCAGTGGCCACCAACTGCCAATGGCCCCTCAGCTAGATCTGCAGTCTTGTGTGCCCCTTCCTTCTCCATTCTGGAGTGTAGACTGGTTTGATCTTGTGCAGGTCCTGTGCTGGTAACCACAACTGATGAGTTCAGCAGCCCTGTCCTGTCCAGAAGACATTATTTCACAGCACTCTTTCCTCACCTCTGGCTCTTGCAATCATTATGCCCCCTCTTCCATGATGTTCCCTGAGCTTTGGCAGGGAAGTGATGGGATACAGGTGTTTGATTTGGGGTTGAGCACTCCCAATCACTTATTCTTTGCACTTTGACTGTTTTTGCGTTTTGAAGTTTACACGTAACCCACCTTTCAAGGTTATTATGAGGATTAAAAGATTTCATTCATCTATGAGGTTTAAAAATCATTAGCACCTGCTCAGTAAATTAGTTGGTATTAGCAAAATGCAGAGGCTTTTCCCTAGAGCAGTTTAGAAGATATAGAACTACTTAATCTGCAGTTAAGAGAGATGTTAGATTAAGAGTTCAGGGAGGAATTTATGAACATCTTAGAGTGGGATGCTTACATTTTTGAAACAAAGCTCCTGTAAAGTTGAGGGTTCCCTTGTCCCAGTTCAATGGCCACCCAATTCCAGTTGGAATCTGTAACATCAGCATGATTATTAAGATAAATTCATTTTGCCTCTAAAATTAGCCAATATTGGAGAATAATTCACAGGACCACCCTACTACAAAGGACAGTAATACATATCTTTCAGTAAATTGTTAACTAAAGCTGTACTGGGAAGGAAAACACCTCTTACTGCTTTCACAATACCTCACCGAATATAATATCTTCAATATGAGTAGGAATATGTATGTGGTCCCTAGAAATAGCATGTGCTCTTCTCTTGGTGTTTCAATCCACTTTTTTGTTTTTGGTAAAATAATAACATTAAGGAAGAGCACTCTGTAGATTCAGGGTTGAAGGAGGACCTCTGGCTCTGGTGTGGCAGTAGGGAGAACTCTGGTGTAGAGAGATGGTTGATGTGATATTTAAGCTGAGGCCTGAGTCAGAAAAACCCAAGACATGTGAAAACCCAGGCAGAGGATACTGTGTCTGAGGACTTTAGAAATTATGGTTGTAAAAGGCAATATGGGCAATAGCTGTTCTAAAGCACATGACTGTCTTCAGGCATTGGGAACCTCCATGGTAGAGAATAAGGTCAGGGAAAAGGAGAAAGGTTTTAGAAGGCAGACCTTCAGGGAGCCTGTAAAAGTTCAGATGCCCATGCGCATGCTCACTCAACAACCTTCAGTTGATTCACTGAGTGCTACCAGATGAATTTCCAGGAAAGACACTACATTATCTTGAAAAGAACTCCAATGTATCCCTTTACTATTAGCATATCCTTTCAAGTGATCTATCGCTGAGAGCCACTTTGAGGAAATTTCTTTTAGGCCCCATAAGAATTTGGATTGGGGACCTGAAGAGATGGACCCGCAGTTAAGAGCACCAGCTGCTCTGCAGAGGATGCGCATTCGATTTCCAGCACCCACGTGGTAGTTAACAACTGTCTGTAGCTCCAGTTCCATGGAAATCAAACACTCTCTTCTGACATCAGACATGCAAGCAATATACTCATATACATAAAATAAAAAAATAAAATATTTTTAAAAGAATTTGCAGTGGTTCAAAGGTTTGTTCTGATTAGATTTATTCTCTGCCTAAACAAAGTTTCTCTACTGTAGCAAAACCTTATGAAAATTGCTGAGTTGGGCAGATAATGAAGTGTCTCTTTTCAAGTATAGGAGCAGTACACATCTTCCTCACTCACTATATAGCTATTTTGTTTTTGGTTTTGACATCTTCTGAGACTGTGAGCAATACAGGTCAGACCAACTCAGTCTTTGCTTACCTGATGATCTGTAGGATGCATAACCCATCCATAATTCTTTGTATAACAAAGACTCAACATTGCACATGAATGCTCAAAATCAAATTCTTAAACTGTTTCTCAGCACGGGACAAGATCTGTTGCTGATTCAAACTGAAATTCTTCCTCTTCTCTGGTGACTTTATCTGCCCCTCTAGGAACGTGGATATGATGATGCCCTGGGGTCTACTTGCCCCATGTCTAATTAGTGCTAGTAATGGTTCTGGCTTGTAAAGAAGTTAGCACATTTTCCAGGAAGTCCCAAAGGTCAGATATGTCTGAAATGAAACTGGAAATCTTTGGTATTAGATATGTTTTAGAGACCCTAAACCCCATAATCAGTCTTTTTTCTCAGGATTTGCACACACACACACACACACACACACACCTACACACATATACACACAGAGAGAGACACTTTGGTTCAGCAGTGTGAGATCATATTTGGTCAGAATTACTGGGTACTAGGATCTAACTTGTAAAATTTTCATTATATGAGGAGGAATATGTATGTGGCCCCTAGAAATAGCATGTGCTCTATGTAGACAAAATGAAGAACTCCACATGCAGCTTAAAACATTATTTTTTGTAAACATGTGTAGGTGGTAGAAGTGGAAGGTAAAGGAAAAACAAAAAGATTCCTTCTTTCTGAGAACATACTGTCAAATAACTAACTTCCTCAGACCTCAGTAAACGTACATCAGATGCGATGTGAATTTGAAGGTAACCACTCACAATGTTGAATTCAGAGGATACTGGTACAGTTCCCTACAGGTAACTTCGCTTCATGTGACAGTTTCAAGTTCTGCAGTTCATGGGACACTGACATTTCTGATCAATGGGCTGTGAACTTGAAGCTTTGTACCACTAATTCAGATTCTATAATTCACTAGAAAGAGCCAGGGAACTAAGGGAATTGCTACACATATAACTAAAGTTTTATAATAAAGGATACAAATCAGGACCACCCAAGAGACGAAACCCAGAAATCGAGGTCTGTGAGGGTTCCAAATATGAAGTTTCTTTATGCTTTGATGCATCAGCCTCTTGGTAAATCAGTGTGTATCCCCCACCAGGAAGCTTGCCTGATCACCACAGTCCACAGTTCTTACTAAGGTTTCATTCCATAGGCATGGTTTACTGAGTCATTCCTCATCTGATCAGACCTAATCTGCAGCCCACCTTCCCTTTTCAGAGCTGTACTTGATGGCAACTGGCTCATAGTCCCCACCTCCTAATCACATAGTTCTTCTTCCTGGTATAGCCACCCATCTTGAAACAAAGAGACTACTAATAGCTGCTTTGCTAACATAAACACTGGTTTCAACTGCCCACCATGAAAAGCAAATGCATTTTTTATAACTTGGGAATTTTCAGAAGTTTTAGAAACTTCTTTCTAGGAAACATATCTGGTTGTCATTTAAAAACTATCATATGACACCTACCTAAAATAATTACAGACAAACTGAGATTTTGTAGAGAAGTGATGATTCACTGAAAAGAACCAGACACATAAAGGAGATATCTAAGTACCCATGCTTATAATGACACCAACCATAATACCGAAGCTGTGGAGTCAGGTGCCATCAGTGGATGACTGAATAAAGATGCAGAATAGATACAAAGTATGGAGCCCTATTCATCCAAAAACAATAATGAACTTATGTCATTGCAAGAAATGGATGGAACTGGAGCTCATCATGTTAAGCAAAACAAGGCAGCTAAAAAAGACAAATATTCATGTTTTCTGTCATATATAGAATTTAGAGCAAAATTCAAGACAAGAAAGTAGAAATAAACTACTTGAAGAGGCAGGGCATCAGCTAGGAAAGCAAAGAAGGGGTGTTAGGCAGATGCTAAGTGCGTTATATGTGTGTAAGAGAATGTCACCATGAAACCCAATATTCTGTATAATTCATATGCTCTAAAGCAAGCATTCGCCATGAGTATTAAATGCATTAATGTCCCAAAATATTCTCTCAATTTGATGTATTCATTTATCATATGAATTTCAGTAAAAATTCCATTATCTAATGTATTGTTTTGGAGATAATTTTTTTCTACAAGGCTCAGGTTGGTAGTATAGTTGCTATCAACTATTGAGATTTTTCTCATTTTTGGTATGTTAGATTGTGATTCTAAAATAAGTAATTGTCATTCATACTATATCATAATTTGGAATCCTTTCCTAAATTTGTTTGGTATAATGTTTCTCATAGTAGTGAGGAAAATTTGTATTTTACTTTTTCTTTTTATAAATTTTAACTTATTATTCTATACTAGATTTTCATTTAATCCATTCCTTAATTTTACTATGAAACTGTGTGTGCTGGTTCACTTTAACTATCAACTTAACATAACTTTGAATCACCTAGGAAGAGTCTGAATGAGGAATTAATTAGATTAGTTTAGCCAGTGGGTGTATATGTGGGGGTGTTGTCTTCATTGTTAACTGATGTAGGGAGATCCATTTGTAGGTGGCACCATTCCCTAGGCAGAGTATACTGAACAGTGTGAGAGAAGAGAAAGCCTTCAGTAAGTGAGCAAACAGGACACATTTATTTGCTATCTTCTCCTGACTGTGGACATGATGTGGCTAACTGCTTGAGTTCTGGCCTTGGCTTCCTCTCTATAATGGTCTGTAACTTAGAATTGTAAGCCAAATAAACATTTTTCCTTCTGTTGCTTCTTGTCAAAGTATTTGTCACAACAACAGACATAAAACTATTACAAGCTGGAATTATAACCTACCTCTTAGACAAACTTTAAATACCTTATTAATAAAACTTACTTTTGACATAACTCAAGTAGAAATTGAGTCCCTCCTTTTTGGAATCTAAGCTATAAAATTTCTTCTTGATTCTCCTGTACTCTTTCGATATTATTTGTTTATTTTAAACAATATACAGTCAGAAGTGAATATATAAACATTATCATCCTATATGGAAGAGTCTTCAAAGTATCCTCTGGGGACTCCTGGAAACCACTGAGATCTCACCAAGAGGTCCATGAGATCAAAACTATTTCTATAATGAGCGCTGGTGGGTGAATCTGCTAGCTAGTCCTCTAGCAGGAATCAGAACAATAGTTTCAAACTATACTAGTAGTCGCTGCATTCTTCACTGCCCCGGGTTGTAAAAACAACAAATAATGAAAAGGCAAAGCCAGTCGTGTCCTTAAATAGGAAAGCTCTGTGCAGTGGGCGGCATGAGGAAATAGGATGGTCTCACACTTTCAAGGAGAAGCACTTAGGAAATTATTTGAGTTGTGAGCTGAACTCCCTGCTGTACCCATGAAGCATCTTTTATTACTTGAAAGGAGTGACAGGCTGTGGTTATTCAGACTTGGATATTTGGCAGACATTTTCTCATAAATGAATGGAGTATGTCACTTCAAGGAAAACAACTATCTGTTGCCAAGGATAAAATTAAAGTTTTCAAGAGAGAAGTAGGATCTTGGGAATTTTTTTCCACTGCCATGATTCGTAATTCTTAATTCCAGTGCTTAAAGACTTCTGATGAAACTGGTGGTCATATTAATAAGAATGATTTTGTGTCACTATTTGAAAGATCCATCATAACTTGGTAAGGCTGTATGTTTCAAATTACTAATGTGTAACGTTACAAAATATGAACTAAATGAAATATCTCATAGTTTAAGTCAGAAAATTGAATTTTAATGTAACAGAGTATGAAAGGTTTATTGGTATAGTTTAAAGTTGCACATACCCACTATCCTTTAATAAATTACTGCTTATCGTATTCTAGTGTAATAGCAAAAAGTGGCCATACATATCTGAAAGGATATTTATGCAGGCAAGGGGGACAGGCATGGTTCTGTAGTTACAGCAGTGGAAGCATACTCGGTATCAGAAATCTTTTCTACTGTTTCTTTCCCTTCTCCTGTATTAGTTTCAAGGGTTTGCTATGTTGAACATCTTTGTTTCTTCCCTGAGTCTAGCATGTTTATTCATTCTTTTCCTGGAGTGTACACTGTGTATTCATGTTATTCTTCCTCCCTGTAAAGTATTCCATTAAGAATTCTGCAGTACCAGCTTGGCTGTCATGTGTTGCCTTAATTTGTGTTTGTCTGGAAATACCCTTATTTGTCTATCAATTTTGAAAGACAACTTTGAAGGCTATATGTTTCTTGCTTCACAGTTACTTATTTCTGGAGCTTATAATATTCTATTCCATGTTCTTCTGGCTTCTATGGTTTCTGATGAAAAGTCTGAAGTAATTCTGCTATTTCTGCCTTTACATGTGAGTTGATTATTTTCTTGTGCTGCCTTGAGGATTATTTCTTTGTTGTACTTTTTTTCCCTTATGAGCTTTTTGAAACAGAGTGTCCCTGTAGCCCCAGCAGACCTGGAACTCACCATGGGAACTTGCCATGTAGACCAGGCTGGTCTTGAACTCACAGAGCTCTGCCTGTTTGTGCCTCTCTAGTGCTGGAGTTAAAGGTGTGTACCATCATGCCCTGCATTGTTGAACTTTTACATCTTAACTCTGATGTGTAGTGAAGAGGTTTCATTCTGGTCATGTCTATCTGGAGTCCTGTATAGCTCTTGTGTTTGCATGTCTGCTTCTTTCTCTGAGTTTGGAAAGTTTTCTGCCATAATTTCATTGAATGGTATTTTTATTTCATTTGATTTTTATTTCTGCTTCTTCTTTGCCATGAATTCTCAGATTTGGCATCTTGAATGTATCTTAGTCTGTAATGCCTGCATTACAACTGTATCCAAGTCTATCCGGCGAGGGGCTGAGGAATTGAAGACACACAAGACACACACAACACAGACACCAAAAAGGGTGGAGAAGCTTCTGATTTATGCAAGCAGGGTGCTCACATATATACACCTAGCAGATGCCAGTAAAGAATTGCAGGGAATTTCATGGGGAGCTAGGTAGTGGGCAACAGTTCAGGTTCCCAGGGAACATCTGAGTACATGACACACACCTGGTTCAGAACAATGAAGTTGCAGTTAGGTCTCTAAAGGTCAGGTTGTTCTCAGTCAAGTTATTCACATAGAGATTGCAGAAGTTGTTCTCATAGAAACTGCAGAAGTTGTTCTCATAGAAACTGCAGCTGACAAGCTAAAGCTAGTTCCTGGTCGGGAACCTAGCTGAGAAAAGGCATGTAGGGAGGCCAGAGCCCTACATTAGACCTGGATATCTTAGACTTAGACTTAGACTTGAGTGAAGTTTAATATAGGAGATCCTATCCAAGGACACACATTGCAGTCTCTTATTCTCTAAAATTTAGCCACTTGTATCCTTCTGTGTGTATCACACTCTGTTGCATAAGGAAGCTTTGCTGGTGAGACCTGAGACTAATATTCTCTCCACCCCCTGTTCCTCTATGTTCCTCAAGCCTTAGGCATAGAGGTTCCACTGCAGATGTGTCACCTAGGGTTGGGCATCTCTCAGACATATATTCTTTGTTTGTGACCAGCTGTGGAACTCTGAAGTTCATTCTTATCTATTAATGATGTTTCTGCTGTAGCTGTCATTTGATCAACTGTCTCTTTTATTTAAAGTATTTGTTTGATTCTTTTTCAATGTTTCAGTCTCTTTGCTGAATTTTCCCCTATATTTTGAACTTTTACTTCCAATTTACTGAACATTGACTTTGGAGACTGGCAAGGGCTTGGATAGATTTTCTTAATTCATGCATCTGTTTGTTGTATTATTCTATATGGTCATTAATTATTAAAAATAGGGCTCCTAATTCTTTCTCAGACATTTCAGCTATCTCTGAAGTTTTGGATTCCCTTATAGTGGAATCGGTCAGTTGTGGATGGATCATAGGTAATGGTTGCATCATAGTCTTTGTGTTTCTTTGTCCTGTTTTGTGCATCTGTTGGAGAGAGTTTTGATTTTCATTTTTGACTTCTCTGTCTTCCAAGACTATTGAATGTATTGTTCTCTGTGATTCCTCCTGGTGGGATATCTGCATGAGGCTTAGTTGAGGATACAAGTGTAACTTGGTGTTGAATGTCACAGAATCCCTGAAGTAATCATGTCTTGGCAATGTGCTAATAGAACCAAAGGTATAATTGCATACCAAGCCCCAAGGCCACTAGGTGGGATCAGAACCCATCACCCCTTGGACTCTATGAACCCACTGGGGGCAGGACACCAAATGTCAAACCCACTAAAGTCTATGGGCTGTGGTTAATACAACAGATCCAAAGTAACCTCTGTGACAGCAGCAGTATAGACTGTGAGTCCTGCAGTGAGCACAGTCAGAAGTCAAAACCTCACACCCACATTGACCTTAGAGACCACTGAAGCCAACCATCTCAGGGAAACTTGGACATACTGGAGACTCAGGCTCTTCACTGACCTCTGAGGCCACAGGAGGTCTGGTCCCCCTCAAACCTTCTAGTCCTGAGGTGTTCTTCATACTCAAAAGAGTAGAAGGCTTGATCCTGCATTTCTCTCTGATTCTGTAAGAGCCAGAAGCTTGGTCACAGGGTCCTGGATCCATGGGAGTGGAGTGATTGGTTACTCATTGATATATATGTCCACAGAGGCCAGAAACTGATCTTAAGGTGGTATCTGGTCCTACAAAGCCAGAGGCCTCTGTTTCTCGAATTTTAAAGCTGCTACCAAATTTCAAAATGAGATACCTTATGTTTCTAGTCATGATGGCTTTCATGGATGACTGGAGTTTTGAGGTCTGGTTTCTGGGGACTATTTAACTGCTGACTGCATGATTGATTAAAGCAAGGCATGTGACCTCCCTGAGCCCATGTTTTTTTTCTTAGTAAAAACAGGAAAAAATAGATGATTCTAGCTACAAACCTCTGTAATTGTATGTGTAGGGTCCTGTGATTGTTTCTTGGGTTCCATATAAGGTGATTGACAGTTGTCTTCACACACCCATTCTCTTCACCTTTCCATACTTTTTCTGTGCCTACATATGTTTCATTTGTGCAAGAATGCTTCATATGCAGTGCTGTGAATATTCTATCATTGTAATAGTGGTCACTAAATATCATATCTCGTTATTTTTATTTCTGATAATAAAATACATGATTTAAGTATTTAAGTATTGTCATTCTGTCTACTATAAGGTTCCCCATCAATTTTCCATCTAGTGGTTTAGTGCACATTGATAACCATTAATTAGCTCCATTATTTCATTAGAGTTTGTTTGTGAAATGGTGATTTCTAACTGTATCTTTGCTTTTCTATGCATTAGCTGGGATTCTGATCAAGAAATAATTGTCCTTTATGAACTTTTTTCCTCAAAATAGAGCTGATATATCTTTCTGGCTATCTTAACTATGAGGCTGACTAATGTCTTACCTTCTGCTTCCACAGCCTAAAGCAGCTACAATAGATGTATGTGTTTAATTTGGGGGGTGACAATAAGATGGAGTGCATGCTAAACCACTAGAAGTCACGTCTTTCAACAGCTCATTAGCTATTCCAACATGTGAAATGTGGTCAGCTTAGTTTTCATATTAAACTTTTAAGTATGTGGTCTGAGACTGATGCATGTGTTCATTCATACATTCAAGAATGTGTGCTGAGCCCTCATTATGTTCAAGGTGCTCTAGTGATCACCAGCTGCAGAACATCAAATAAAACAGAGAGTCTGCTGCCTCTGGGCTCCCAGAAGAGTGAGAAAGGGGAAAATAGACAATTATACAAATACTATGTGGACTCTTACACATTATCATCTATGTATAAATAATCACATTATATATCATTTGTGCATTATGGTGCTATGAGGAAGCATGTAAGACAAATTTAGGAGATGTTTTTAATAGACATTTATTTCCTAAGAATTTCTATGTCTTTGTCATCAGTCGGTCAGAGCTAATACCTTAGGAGTTTATGAATCACATAGAATAACCAATTAGCAAAACTGCAGCAATCTTTCTAAAACTTTCTAGGAAATGCTATTTCTACTTATCTTTATGATCATTGTATATCCCTAGGGTAGTGTTGGTTAACAGAATGTCATTTTATCTCCATTAGGGTACTGAAGGAACAAAATGAAAAAGTTCATGTGCTGTAACCACAGTGACTGACATGTGTCTTCCCAACAGTCTGTGGAAAAAAATGAGAAGCAAAGGTTGACAACGTGGAGAATAGAAATGAAGAATTTAGTCAACTTATTGCTGCCAACTCCTTTCTGAGTTGATTCCTTTCTGATGTCTCAGCAGCATATCCCGCCTTTAGATGGGTAAACCTATGGGGAGTGGTCAAAATGTTTATATTTTATTATTGAGGCTAATATATATGGATTTTTAAAAGAAAACTAAGATGGCAACATAGTTCAACACAGAGATCCTTATTCTTCGTTGCCTTTGAGAATTTCCTTCTTTCATTGGAGAGAGAAACTGTTAATACGTTCTTGAGTTGAAGACAGAAAAGAAAGCAAAGAAAAACAAAACAGTGTGTGCAAGAGAGAGTGACCTAGAGATTATTTCCACAGCTAATTGCTGTTCAAAAGATTTTAATAGGAACCTGGCATGGTGACAGAGGCCTTTAATCCCAGCACGCAGGAAGCAGAGGTAGGTGGGACTCTGAGTTCAAGGATAGTGTGTTCTACATGGTGAGTTTCATGCCAACTAGAGAAAAATAGTGAGACCCTACCGTCCCCCCCCCCCCCCAAAAAAAAAAGACTGCATTAGGAAATCATTTCCCTCCATTCCTGAAGGTGAGGTTGTCTTCCCTTCTCACTGGAAGTGATAGAAACTGGCTGGCATGACAACCCCAACTTTGACTTTATCAATAAGAATCTTAGCGTTTCTGGGTGGAGGTTGAATATAGAACTATCTGAGTCAGTAAATTCTTCTATTCTCGACAGTCTGCAATTGTGGGCGGGTGTTATTTTAATTTAGGAAACACAAACATAAATAAACATCCCCTGTGGCTTCATGTTGCACAGCACAGCTGAGGAATTTTATCATCAAAGCTGGATTGTGCCTGCTGCACAACTATGAAGACCCAAGTTCACATCCTGAGCACCCACTAAAATAGCTGGGCGTGGTGGCACTCACCTGTAATCTCAGCGCTGGTAGTCAGATCCAAGGCTGGCTGGGTAGCCAATTTAGCAATGGCTAAACTCTAGGATCAGTGAGAGATCCTAGCTCAACAAGTAAATGTTGAGAGCAAAAGAGGAAGACATCCAATACTGACCTTTGGTCTCTGCTGTGCATGCATGATCATGTGTACCCTCACATGCATCTGCATAGACACCTACACATCACTCAAAAGTTCATAGTCCCAGAAAGTTTTATTGAACAGTGCTGCTGCCAGAAATGAGCAGAAGAATAGATACTGACAGAGAAGATTCTGAAAAGCAAGTAAGTAAATCAGCTGTTCCCACCAATCACCAACCCGAAGCCCAGCAACAGACCTGGTCCTTCACATATGCCATCAGGTGCCTGCTCCTCACCACCTCATGTGTGAAGTCTGCAGTGATGTTTTTCTGATCACTCCTGAATTTAATGTTCAGTGATTAAATTAATTTCAGTCATTATTTTGTCTAATTCCGTGGAATAAATAGAAGTTCAATCTTCATTTCCAAGAGTTTCCTTAACATACCAGTCTTTCCTTCGAATGATCCAATGAATCTATTCTCCCTCTACTTTTCAGCCTTGGTCAGATTCCCTTCTTTTAAGATGACTTAAAACTGGTCCTTAGGGAAGTTCTCATTGTTGCATTTCCAGAGCATGTGACATTGACTGGCACTGATATAGAACACACATATAAGAAGAGATGGTCACTAAAGTTTTAAGTGGGTGATGTTTAATTTCACATTCAATTACCCACCATATACCCAGGGAATCCATGTTCTTTTCAATGTGTAGAGTTGTTAACCACCCTATGGATATCCCCTCTTCTTCACAGCAGTCCATGTTGCCTACCTGTTGATGCACCCTGGGAAACACTGTTCTAATCACGTTCAACATAGATTAGTTTTAACTGGTATAGTACTTGGATGAAAATTAAACCCCATTAAATGAAGTCAAATACTGTGAACTCTTTTGTTCTGGCTTCTTTAACTCCCCAAATGATTCCAAGGTTTCTGAATGGAGTATCCCATTACATAGATGCTCTGCAGTTTGTTCATTCATTTGTCAATATGGATTTCCAGTAATTTTTAGTTTTGTAACTGTTATGAATAAAGTTGTTCTGAGTTTGCCTCCTTTTATGTGTTTCTGTCTATCTTGGGTAAATACCTAAGTGTTGAATCACTACATAATAAGAAGCCATATGTTTCACTTTGAGAAAGCACAGAATGGTGCTTTTACTATACAATATTTCTGTCAGAAATTTATGAGAAATACATTGTTGTACATACTCATGCACAATTGATATTACCAGCCTCTAAATTTGAGTCATCCCACTAGGTGTGAATTAATATTTTATGGTGATTTTAATATGTTTTTATTTAGCAACTAATGATACAATGCATTTTTGCATATGCAACGTGGTCATTAATATGTCTTCCTTATAAGATGGTTTTCAATTCTTTTGTCCATTTGTTAATATAAAATACATTTTATATACATATATAATATTAATATAAAATGTATAAACACACAATACAGATAATGTGCATGTGCACATAGATCATGTGTACATATTTAATATCTATGCATATATACTATTTTTTCTCAGTCTGTGTTGGCTTTTACTTTCCTTAAAAGAATTTTTCAAAGGTTTTTTTCTGATTTTGATGAAGTTTCTGTGATGTTTTTCTCTTTATGGTTAATGTTCACTGGATGCTGTCTAGAAAATTATTCCCTATACCAACATCAAGAATATCTTTGTTTTATTTTAGAAACAATATAGCTATGGATTATGGTTTTAGAAACATAATCTATCCAAAAACAATTGTATATTATATGAGGTGCAAGTTGAGTTTTATTTTTGCATTTGGTGTCAAATTGTTGAAAAGATTTCCCTCATTGAATTACTTTCTGTTTATAGAAAAGAAAACCAAGAAAGGAAGAAAAGACAAAAGGAGACAAAAAGAGAAAGGGAAAGACAGAAAAAGAAAAAGAGAGGAGAAAAGAGAGAGAAGCAACTGATTATAAAGTATGGGTTTATTTATAAGCTCATTTATCTATTTGCCTGTTTACATTGATATGAACCTTCTTAATTACCATAGCTATAAACAAGTTAAACATCCATAAACTGAAAATCTCAAATCTGAAAAATCCCCAAATCTGAAACTTTTTGAATGCCGCATGATACTACTGGAAAATTCTGTCTGATTTTCTATACTGAGCTGAAGTCAAGATGCAGGCATACACAGGATTGTATAAGATCACTATCAGCTAATGGTAAGAAATGTATATAAAACACAAATGAATTTGTGCTTAGGCTTGAATCCCATCCGCAGGGTAGTTCATCATATATGTGCAAATATTTTTAAGCCCCCTCAATGTTCTAAAATCTAAAGCAATTTTGCTCCCAAGAATTTTAGATAAAAAACATATTCAGCATATATTGAGTTATATGTGTGTGTATAGACAGATATATGTGTGGTTAAATTACTCAACAATTTCTAAAAAATTGTGTTAGCATATATTGATGGAGTCAAATACTGAGTATTTTTAAAAAAAATATTTTATTTATTTTTAATTTATATGTATGAGTGTATGTGTGTAAGTGCACCAGTATCAGGCAATGCCCACAGAGATCAGAAGAGGGTGTAGGATTACCTGGAATTGGAGTTATGGGTAGTTGTTATCCACCATGTGGGTGCTGGGAATCAAAACCAGGTCCTCTGCAAGAGCAGCCAGTGCTCTTAACCGCATTGCCATCTCTCCAGTCCCATACTGGGTATCGCATCATCTTCATACATGCGTAGTGTGTTTCGTTCTCCATCCAGCACTCACTCTCGTCCCTCCTTTACCTCTTCATTGTCTCCTCCCTTTTCCCAGTCTGCATTCTCTTTTCATGTCTTGGAGAACTTTCATTCCATATATGAAAGAAAAAATGCAATGTCTGTCTTTCTGAGTCTGGCTTAATTTACTTAAATGATTATCTCCAGTTCCATCTATTTTCTTGCAAATGATTTCATTATTCTTTATGGATGAATAGTGATCCTTTATGTGCATGTCTGTTCTTTATACATTCATCTATTGTTTGGCACCTAGGCTGATGCTATAACTTAGCTATTGTGATTGATGCTGGAAGGAACAGGAGCATTCAGGTGTCTATTGTATGCTTGTTTTGATTCCCTCTGGAAGATACCTGGGAGTGGTGTATCTACATTATTCGGTAATTTTATTTTTGTAAATCTGGATCATTAGGCACTTTTATTTTTAGATTTTGAGGGTCCTCCACAATGACCTCTACAATAGTTACACTAGTTCACATTTCCACCAAAGGTGCAAGGGTTCCTTTGTTTCAGTTTCAGGCATTAGGTTTAACGAACTTGATCCATTTTGAATTGAGTTTTGGAGAGTGAGACCGAGCTTTAGGTTCATTCTTTTGCATGTGACTATCCCAGTTTTCTTGGCATTGTTTGTTAGATAATCTGTCTTTCTTCCCATGTAAATTTTGGCCTCTGTGTTGAGAGCCAGGTAACTGTGGGTACCTGAGTTTCTTTCTGGGTCTTTGTTGTATGGCACTGGTGTGCATGTCCATTTTGTGTCAGTACCATGATGTTTCTGCTACTGCGATTCTATAATAACATTTGAAATCAGATAGTGCAATACCTTCAGCATAAATCTTTTTGTTTAGAGTTGCTTTGACTGCTTTGGGTTTTTGTGCTTCCATTTTTATTTTAAATATATATATATGTAAATATATATATATATCTGTAAAGAATGTCATTGGAAATTTTGATGCAGATACCATTGAATCTATGTCTTCCAGCAATATGGCCATTTTCACAATGTTAACTCTGCAATATATCATGACAATAATACCAATTTATATGAGTATGACATTGCTATTTTATATCAGTTTATATTCAGATTGTTAGGATTATTCTTTTTAAGTAATATTTCGTTGATTCTTTGAGAATTTCTTTCAATGCACTTTGATCATATTAAGACTCCCTCTCTGTCTCCTCTCAGATCCACCCCCACTTCCTAATCCCCCTCGCATCCTGTCATCTGTTTTTTGAGGCCTACAAAGTCTAATTTGTATTCCCAAATGCTCTTGGATGTGAGTCTATCTGCTAGAGCCTGGTCAACACACCGGGTCACAGATCCTTAAAGAAAACACTCTCTCCACTTCTCTCTCTCTCTCTCTCTCTCTCTCTCTCTTTCTCCTACAGCTATCAGTTGCCAATAATCCCTCCCCTATGGTAGGACTTCTCGCCCACTTCCCCTCCCCATGCTAGAATTCTTTTGCTTTTTTACTGAATTTTTATGTATTTCATACAAAATATCTTAATCGTCTTTATACCCCCACTCAGGACCACCCCGCCTCATACCAGATTTCATGCATTGTGTCATATATGTTAAGATTTCATGTGTTCTGTCATATATGCTAAGGTCCTTTGAGTCAAGTTAGTATACCCAGAAGCTCCTCAGTGCAAGTTCATCCATTGGGGTCTAGTCAGTCTATCTAGAGTCTCTTCCTTAAAGAATATCAACTCTCCCTCACCCAGCTGTAGTCAGTTGCCAATAGTTCTTTGGCTAAGATTGTCCATTTCTCCAATTTTATGCTGGGTTTTTGTCTGCTTGAGTTTGCATGGGTCTTGTGCATGCTGGCCCCACTGCTGTAGATATGTATAAGCAAAGTCCAAGGAACCTGTGAGACTCTGTTTCTGTTTGGTCATGCAACTCCTCCCCTGGCTCTTTCCTCCTCCTCTTTTGAAATGGTCTCTGAGCCCTAGGTGGGTGCAGTTTAATGTAAGAGGAACCCACACTCTTCAGACTCTGATTCTTTACACTTTGGCCATTTGTAGTCTTTTGTGAACACTGCCTCTGTTGCATGAGGGAGCATTGTTGGTGAGCAATAAGAGACGCATTAGTGTTCTCTCTACCCCTTGTTTTACCATGCTCTATGAACCTTGGGTGTCAAGGTTCCATTTTAGATGTGTCATTTAGGGTTGTGCATTTCACAGATAGATACTTATTCTCTGTGTTTGTCCAGTTATGTGTGTGTCTGTAATAATCTCTTGCATCTGTTGCAGAGGAGCTTTTTTGATGAGTGGTGATTGGTATACTTGTCTGTAAATATAAGAATCTACATTTAGCATATACTGAGAAGCTACATTTGTCTGGGGATGTAACAGCCTTAGGGTTCTCTCTAAGATCTATGACCTCTTTAGCCATGTGTATTCACTATGTTTACATTACAAGATATGAGTTCTTTCCTATTGATTGTGTCTATGGGTGGAGGACTTCCAGAGAGGGAACATAGAATATACTGTTATGATTAATCTTGGGGCATTGGATTCAACTATAGATTTATATTACATATACATGTGCATATATGTAAGTGTACTACATGTGTACAATGCCAGTGAAGGCCAGAAGAGAGCATCAGATTACCTGGAATGTTTGTTAGCCACCATAGGGGCACTAAGAAGTAGTCTTCTGTAAGAGCTCTCAAGCCTCTTAACCACAACCACCTCTTCAGTCCCGATTTTTTAAAGCATTTTATTTATCCTTCTTATTTTTTATGTGTATGAGTGTATTGCCTGCATGTAGGTAGGTGTACCATATTGTGCAATGCCCTCAGAGGTCATAAGAGGATCCTCTGAAACTGGAGCTACAGGCAGTTGTTAGTCACCATGTAGGTGCTGGGAATTGAATCTGGGTCTTCTGCAAGAGAAGTCAGTGCTCTTAACTGTTGAACCATCTCTCCAGTCCCATAGCTCTGATTTTTTAAAATAGGTAATCAACTTCATCAAAATAAAGCCTGACTATTTTGTAGATATTGCTATGAGGTCATAGATTAATTAACATCATATTTGAATATTTTAATATATGAACATGATATATCTCTCCATTTATGTATGTTCTTAACTTCTTTTAGTAGTTTTTATGTTTTCATGTACATGTATAGCATAGTGTATATATTACTGTACTTGACTTTAAATGAGTGTTAGAAAGCTACTGTAAATGTATTTTTAAAATTTTGTTTTCTAAACGTCATTGATATTACATAGAAAGAGTTAATACACTGACTGTGTAGAATGTGATTTTTTATATGCACATTTTAATGTTAGTAGATTATTTGTATATTTCTTAGAATTTTATACTGTCAAGATCATATTGCCTAAGGATAAAGGCTGCTTTATTTCTTGATTTTCACTATACATATAATTTCTTTTCTTGCTTTATTTCATTGGCTAGGATTGCTGGAAAAGTGCTGAATAGATGGGATGAAGTGGATCTTTTCTGTGGAGTGCTCCAGAAGGTTATATTGCTTAATCATAAGCACCAAATGTCCAGATAGAGACTTGACAAGTCCTAGGAAAATCAAACTTCTGGAGTTTGAACAATTCTAAGTATATAAGAGTTGAAGAACTCCAGAGGTCACACAGAGGTTAAGAACATTCCAAATTTGATAGACAAAATAGAAATACTGTGTAAAACACATTTACAATTCAGTCAAGATCCTGAGAATGTTAAGTTGATCAGTTGGCGACTAGCTGTCTTCACCCTGAGGAAGAACTGGAATTATAAGAAAGAGACGAGTTCTTCTGAAATACTCTCCACTTTTCTGTCTTTTGATGGGTTACTTATCTTCTAAAGTAATAATTGCTTTAAAAGATGTCACATCATAAGGGGCAGGAAGTGCTCAGTCAGGGCTGATAACAGCCCACTTCACTCCTTTGTAGATTCATATGCCACTTCCCATAGAAGAGCTGAAGAAAAGCTTAAACATTTTTTATCCATATTTAAGGGAAGACTCCACATTTGGATTTCAGTATAATGTTAATAGATGTAGTTCAAGAATATGAACATAAACTTGATAAACCAGAAAAATTATTGAGAATTAAAAAATTACCCAATAATAAGACAGTCTAGATTTGAGAGTCATGGTCAAAGGAAATAGTAAGATTAGAAACAATTATGACTTAGTCCTTAAAAGTCCTAAGACACAGACACACACATACATAATAATGCTTTGCCAGAGTAGCAGAAATAGTGACTATTTGATTTTTCTCAGTTTTGAAAAATACTATATTACCACAGTTAGGAAAAATTAACACAAAGATAAAATTCAAGTGTCAAGATACACTGTTGATATAAGTATAAAAATACAGAAAGATGGGAGTCACACATTCTTTTATGCATTTTTTTGCCAGCATATCGTTCTTTTGCCCTATCCTTTTTTTTTCTTGACTACCTAGAAAGTTATTTATTTTCAGACACTTTGAACTGATTCTTGTCTTAGCTACATGGTTTTCTATCTAATGCATCCTTTGGGCACTGGATCAGTATGAAAAAGGTTATTTGGCTGTGTCCCAAGGATGTAAGCTGTGAGCATGAATGATTGAGAACAAGGTATCAAGGACAAAGCTGCACAGGGCTGAACATGTTGAACATATTGAGGCATGACTGTTTTCTTAGTGAGAAGTGCTCATTGCCTTTCTCTGATAGTTTTTGCTTCTCCTCAACATAGCACATCATCTCTAAGGAGTCTGAACTATAGTATGGTAGCCTTGCTAAATTTTTAGAATTAGCTTAAGTATATTTTAGGGGGACTGGAGAGTTGCTCGATAGTTAAGAGCACTGACTGTTCTTGCAGAGGATCCAGGTTCAATTCCCAGCACCCACAGGACATTAACAACCCTCCATAACTCCAGTTCCACGGGATCCACATCCTTTTCTGACCTCCAGGGGCATTGCCCAACATGGGTACACTTATATACATGTAGGCAATACACTCACACACATAAAATAAAAAATAAAATGAAAGTATATTTTATTTTGAGGTGCAAAGTCCTCAAACTTGAATAGATGTAAGAACTTAGGAAATTAGTTAAATGTACTAAAACTAATGGAGTACAGAAACTGCTTCAAACTCACTATCAAAGCAAAATGGGTTGTCCTAGTTTGCATTAACTGTCAACTAACTTGGCACTGCCTGTAGTCACTTGAAAAGAGCATTTTTATTGGGTTTGTTTTCTGAGCATGTTTGAAAGGGATTGTCTTGGTTGGTATTTGATTTAGAAGGGCCCACCCCACTGTGGGCAGTACCATTCCCTGGGCAGTGGTCCTGGGTGGTGTAAGAAAGGTAGCTAAACTGAGCCCGAGAAGCCAGAGAGAGCAAGGCAGCAAGTAATAGTCCTGCGTCCAGGTTCCTGCCCTGACTTTCACTCAACGATAGACTGTGACCTGGAAATGTAAGTCAGATAATACCCGCCCCCACCCCAATGGCTTTTAGTCAGAATGTTTCATCACAGCAGCAGGATGAAATTAGAACAGATGTAATATGAATGGTAGGCGATAGGACACAAAAATCTGAAAAAATCAAAGATCCAAGAAGTGAGAGATGGAAAAATTGGTTAAGTAAATGTAAAATTGGTTAAGGAATGGGAGGTTGGTTAGAGAAACCTCAGTGTAAAATTATTATTTGTAGCTGGGGATATACTTTCCCATACTAATTTGAAAGTTGATTAAGAAAACTGGATTTTTTTTAATGGGAAAATAAACCCTTAATGTCTACTGAACATACACATATAATATGTGTACATGACTGCTGCATACAGCTGAAGGCTATGTAACAAGAAACACAGTGTCAGAAAGGAGAAACCTTCCTGTGAGTTGTTGACCAGGGTAGTCTAAGAGCTTCTCCAAATAACACAGGTTATTGCCATAGCCCTTGATTACCTCTTAGAACCTGAAGGTTAGACCCTATTGCTGAATGCAGGATGAGCTTCAGACACAGAATTTGGAGAACTGGAAGCCTCCTCTCTGAAGACTGGCGTTGAGAGTTGTTGAACACACTATGCAATCTGCTAAGGGAGAAAAATCTATGGATGGTCCAACCACAGCTTTAAAGCCCAGTAACCACAATGACCTACACAGCAAACTGTATTGGTGCAGTAATGGCATTTTTATCTTGGGAGCAATTAACAACTGTCTAATTGGACTTAATGCTCCTGCTCAATGGGAGGGAACTCATGTGACCCTGTAAACAGTCAAATACATATATCTGGAGAAGTCAGAACCTAGAGAAAGCCCTATATTGGTCACATCCCTAAACAAATGTAACTTTTTACTTCATGCTAAATATGTATCCTTATATTTACAGACAAATATGCTAGGCACCACTCATCAAAGAAGCTTCTTTTTGTAACAGATCAAGATTATTATAGAATTCTACATCTGGTCATTCACAGAAAAGAAGTGTCCATGAGATTCCCAGCCCTCAGTGACACATTTACAATGGGACCTCTACACCAGGAGATCGAGAGACTACTAATGCATCTCTCAAGTTTTACCAGTGAAGCTTCCTCATGCAATAGAGGGCAATGGATACAGAAGGCCACAACGGGACAAAGCGTAGAGCGTAAGAGACTGCAGAATGTATTTCCTTAGATAGGGCTTATATTAAACTTTACTGAACCAGGGTTTACAGATCACTGCAGAAGGAGGAGACAGTGGAAAAAATTATAAGAGTTAGGGTTGGTGAATGACCATAAGGAAACAGAATCCTTCAGGCTCCTGGAACTTGCTCACATGAACTTACAGCGATGATGACAGCATGTACAAGACCCATGCAAACTCAACCAGATAAACTGAAATCCAGTCTAGAATTGGAGAAGTGGACAAGAAGCCCTGGCCTTAGGGAAGAATTATTGGAAGCTCTTCACTGCTGGATGAAGGAGAGTCGATCTTCTTTAAGGGAGTGATGCTAGATAGGTTAAACAGACTACAGTGGATGAATTCACATGGAGGGGCACAAACTTGACTCAATAGTCTTTAACATATATGACAGAATGTGTGAAATCTTGTGATCATATTATGGGGGCTTTACAGAGAGGGAAGGGGTCTAAATGTGCTTAAGATCCATTGTGTGAAATGCACAAAATTCAATAAAATATACATTAAAAATTAATTTAAACTTTAAAACCAATTGGTATATATATATATATATATATATATACATATATATATGTATATATATATATATATATATAAATAATCAGGTATATCAGTACCAGGAATTATTCTCTTTTAATTTTCTCTCTTTTTTTGTTTGCTTTCTGTAACAAGGCCTGATTTTGCTCTGGTTGTCTTCAAATTCGCTATGTAGCAAAGAATGACCTCGAATTGATGATCCCCCTGCGTTTTTTATTCAGGTGTTGGAATTTGGTGTCCACACCCCGACAGCTGGCTCTAGTCATCCTTCTTAAATCACTGTCTAATGAATGCAAAATTTTGGGTGCTAAGAAATGAAAGTTAATGTAAGTGCCACTTTTTTATTGTGTATTATATCCTGCTCAAAACATAGAAGAAATCAACCTATGATTTTTAAGATATATATTAATTGCCCAGCATATAGCTAACTTGGAGTCAGACATGTAGAAAACAAAATTAATCTACCCAGTCTAGAAAAAAAAATCACAATACTTGGTAGCAAATAAATATGTATTAAAGTTTTTTAAAAAATAAAATGATCTTTGTTGCTTTTTGGGTTCTATGGTAGAAAGAAATTGTACTCTTGCTTCTCCCAAATAGTCTTGACCTAGAAACATTCTGATAGGGCTTCATGATAGAAAGTAACTTTTCAGAGCTTAATAGTAAGATCATAAACTCTTAAAAAACTAAAAATGAATTTGTCTTATGATCTGTTTTTACCACTCCTTGGTATACACCCAAAGGACTCATCCTACTGTAGAGATACCTGTACATCCATGTTTGTTGCTGCTCTCTTCACAAAGCTAAGAAATGGAAACAACCTAAGTGTCCCCCAACTGATGAATGGATAATGGAAATGTGGTACATTTACATAATGGAATTCTACTCAGCAGTAAGAAAAGATGAAATTTGCAGGTAAATGGATGGAACTAGAAACTGTTATACTAAGTGAAGTAACACAGACTCAGTAAAGCAAGTGACATATGTTCTCCCTCATTTGCAGATCAGAGCAGCAATTTCTTGTATATGAGTATGCATCCTGATGTAACAGCAGGAAGCAGGAAAATGGAAGGAAACACAGAGGTAAAGGGAAAGAAAAGGCAGGAAAGGGAGGGATGATAGGGAACAGCTGTTACTAGGGAGGAGGTGGGGAAAGCAGAGTGTTCAGCTGGGATGGGGAGGGAGGGATCTGCTAGGGACCATGGGGATGGGGGAGGAGGGAACTCAGGAGAGGGGGATGTGGGAGGTGGGTAGTTGGGGGGAGGATATGGAGAATTGGGACTGGGACTGGGAGGGAGGAGAAGGTTGGATGTGGGGAGACACAGGAGAGATGAATGGAAGGTGGGTGGAAGACAGAGGGAAATGTGTTAGCTGGGAACTCTTGAGAAATACATATATAATGTGAACATCAGTGCTGGGTATGCCTGGGGGCTGTATGGCAAGGAGTATAGAACCAGGCAGGAGATGGTTCCAAATGGTTAGTCAGAGTAGTCCAAAGACTCCCCAAATAACATGAGTTTTTGAGGAATCCCTTGGTTATCTCCCAGAACTCTAAGGTCAGACCCTACTGCTGCAGACAGGACATACATCAGACTCAAGACTTGGAGCAATGGAACAGGAACTGACCTGGAAGCCTTCTATCTGAAGTTCAGCTCTCATAGTTCTAGAGGATGCTATGTAAGCTGCTAAGGGAGAAAAATCAATCAATGACAAACCTAGTTCTAAAGCCAAATGACCATAACAACTGGCATAGCAAACTACCTCTGTTGAATACCAAACTGCCACAGTAGTGTCACTGTTACCTAGAGCAGGGGTGGGGGTAATCACTAGCTACCTAATTGGTCTCAAAGTCCTCTCAGTGTAAGGGAACTCAAGGATAGCGCTGTGATTATAGCCAAATATACATGTATAGGGAGGTCATAGATCTTCGAGAAAACTCTGTCTGTGTCATACCTCTAGATAAATGAAATGTACTTTACCATATCCTAAATATGGATCTTTATATTTACAGACAAATATACTGTACACCACTTATCAAAGAAGCTTCTTTTTGCAACAGATGGAGGCTACTGTAGAGTTCCACAACTGATCAGACTTAGAGAATATATGCCTGGCTAAGTTTTAGAGAATAAGAGACTTCGGAGTGTATGTCCCTAGATAGGACTTCTATATTAAACCTCACCCACCCATGGCTCAAGGACCATTTCAGAAGAGGGGGCCAGGAAGATTGTTAGAGCCAGAGTCGGTTCATGAACATAGGGAAACAGAGGCTTTCAGATCACCGGAAGCTTGCTCATGCAATACTTCAAGATGTAGCCTCCATACTTGTGGCAATGGTGATATCAAGCACAAGACCCATGCCTACTCAGTCAGACCCAAGGGCCCAGAGTGGCAAATAGGTGACAGGCCAGCCCTAGCCTGAGAACTGTTGGAAACTGATTACAGGTGAGTGAGGGAGAGTAGCCCTTCCTTAAGATCTCTAGATAGGCTGACTAGACTGCAGTGGAATGAGCTTGCACCAAAGGACATCTGGGTAAAATGCTTGACCAAACAGAACTTGGCATGTACAGCAGAGTGCATGAGGCTTGGAGCGGGGTGGGGGGCATGAATGAGGGAGAGGATCTAAATTGATTAAGAACTGTTGTATGAAACGTACAAAAACTCAATAAAAATATTTTTCCTAAATAAAAGACCCCAAACTTTGAAACTACTAGTAGAAATCAGAGGAAAAATTCTAACAGAAATGCACAGGCAATAATTTCCTGACTAGTATTGCAGTAGCCCAGGAAATAACAGGATAAATTGGCAAACGAGATTGCATCAAATTAAAAAGCTTCTGCCTAGCCAGAGAAACATGTATATGAAATGACAGCCTACAGAATGGAAGGGAATCCTTGCAGTATTTAGCTGAGGGCTGATAAACAGCGTGCACACTCCCCGAACAAACCCAAGCTAGCCAAAAGCCCAGCCTGGGTGGGGGAGGTGGACAAGAAGCTCCCTAGCTGAGGATGGATTGGCATTTGATCGAGGCTGGAAGAGGGAGAGTCAGTGTCCCCTACTGGTGTGACACCTTGCAGGATGACCAAACTCCAAGGGACAGACCCATACCCGAGAGCATTTGAGGAACACAGATTACATTCCACAGGCCTTGAAAAGGGATAAAGGGGACATGGAGTTGGCGGCACCAGGAAGTAAGGTGGAAGTAGCCATGGGGGCAGGGCCCTGAATATGATCGAAATGCATTGTGGGAAATTCTTAGCTTCAAAATATTTTTTTAAAAGAATATATAAAGAAGTCAAGAAGTTAATATCAGAATAATAACTAATCCACACAAAAATGTATAGATTATCCAAGCTCTGTGGGAAGTTAGTGTTTTCTTTCTTTGTTTTTGTCTTTATGAGACAGGTTCTCCCCGTATCCCCAGCTGACCTGGAACTCGCTATGTAAACCAAGCTGGCCTCAAACTCACAGAGATTCGCTTGCCTCTGCTTCCGAAGTACTGGGATGAAAGACATGTGATACCAAGCCCAACTAATTTTTTTTTAATTTAATGTGTTCACATTCACCTTTCCCCTACCTACCCTGGTGGTTTTCTTTGAAGGAACTCTATTCCATGTGCATGTTTGTTGTTTGTTTATTTGTGTGTGTGTGTGTGTGTGTGTGTGTGTGTGTGTGTGTGTGTGTGAATAAATTTAAGTAAGATGTACTCTGGGTAAAGATGCATCTAGCTGCCCAGGATAGTATTTAATATGCTGTGGATAATGGCTGAGAAATAGTGATTGACAATAAATGGACAGCTGACAGATTAAGAGCTGGTCTAAGGCAGAACTGGTGCTTGAAGTTTGTTCACAGCTCGTTAGCCTGCTCAGACCCAGCCATGACTCACAGCCACTGATGCCAGGCTCTGGGACGTGGTCCCCAACTCCATCTTGGAGCCCATTCTTTCAGAAGCTGCTCATTAGTGTGAGTGTGTTTAATGATCAGTCACTGGTCACTGTGCAATTAGTATGTCTTGAGTTCTTCCTCCCAGCTTTCCGTCATCTCCCTCCATCTTGCCTTTGTTGTGTCACCCGTTAGTGCCTCTCACATGATATTCCCACAGGCATTCCTGACTGATTTCTGGAAATTTTGAAATGGGGCTAAATTATGAAAGCTTGGGGAGATTTTATTACACTTCTATTTAAATCATCAGATGAAGAGAGCCTGGGATAGATGGGTGGTTTTCTTTACTGCCAAGTCCATCCAACTTGATAGGATAACTTTAAAAAAAATAGATTATTGACTCTCTTGATTCCTGGGAAATGATTAGAATATATGCTTCTTGGAAGGAGCCCATGAGATCTGAAAACCACAGACATGTAAGCTTCGGAAACCCAGCTTGAAAGATGTAGTTGTTAAAGGCCCAGTCAATATAAAACTCTAGGAACTTCAAGGGAAAGATGGAGATGAGAGCTGTCATTTCCCACATGATGAGGTGGTTTCAGATTTTTAAATATGTGGCCGTGGCTTTGGTTGTTAGAGGCAAGCCTTTCTAAATGACGCTTGGAACAGTCATAGGAGATAACAGGGAGCAGATGTGGATATCAACTTTAAGACAGACCTGAGTTCCTCATCATGTCCAGGAATTTACGAACTGATGAGCCCCAGCAAATGATTTTCCCATACATAAGTTTCAGCTCCTCCTCTGAACACTGGAGATATTTAATATCTGCTTCTCTGGATTTTTTGTTTGTTTGTTTTGAGGATTAGGGGAGTTCATGTATGTAAAACATTCATCACAGCAAATGGAACTTATTAAGAGCTCAATAAATGGTAGGTTTCTTAAATGGTGGCCAACACACACACTTGAGTGCTGAGTTAAGTTAATCAAATATTTATTAAACACTGAGTCTACACCAGATACTCTGCATCTAGGCACAGAGATGAAAACAACCAAGCCAGTGGTCTCTATATATTTTCATGTTGTTTACAGACAATATATCTTTTCTTTTGGTCATCTTAAAGTCCAGGACACTGATCAGGCTGAACAAAAGTCCCATCAGAACAGATATTTTGCATCCCTTATATTAATGTATCTTCAGTTACAGAGGAGTGAATAAATTCAGCAAATATTGATCGAGGCAATCTTGAGATAATGTCCAATATATTATTCTTGGAATTTGAGGTAAGTGAATGTACCAAACACTAACAACCACGACCAAAATCTCCAGGACCTTACATTCTGAATGAATGAAGTTACTTAATGCACATTCATCAAAAATGTGTCATAAAACATATTTTTTGGCCTGCAGGTAGAAATTTTCCTCAAGGAATTGAGGTAATTTGGAAATATTACCCTTCTAGGTAGAGTGATGTCACTTCTAACCAACTGCCACAAGCTATGCCTTGCAGGGCCACCAAGCCTTCTTACAGTCCTTCTGAGAGTGATGTGTGAACTTGTGGCCTAAGAGGATTTGGGGTTCTTTCTGGGAAATGGGTTTCACACTGATGAAGCTTAGGATTCCTGATCTCCCATTCAAATAATGGCTTCATGGGTCCTCACTCCAGAAAGGACCCACTGAGACGTGCACAGGGGCCCTGGAAGTTTGCCAACTTGCTCTGCCTAGTAGGTGTGTATCTACTTCACTTTGGGGTCTGTCTCTGCAGGAAATGTGTGCCTCCCTCATCAAGAAAGCTGCCAGCATTCACAATTGGGACATAAACAGGCCAGCAGGTTCTGATTAATCCAAATTGGAACTATTTAAACAGTCACAAAAAGAGATCTTTTCCCCTGAAGGAATTTACATGTGAAGAGAGACTAAGATGGGAAATAAACATTTCTATAATGATTAAAGTTAATTGGCTTGAAAGGATGCCTCTGAAAGAAATGCTTTCTGGTTTTAGTTCCAATCTATTTCGGGACAAGCCTGTTTTTCATAAGATTGGTAACTGCAAACAGATACTGCCCTTTCATTGGAAACAGATGGTATAGGACATAATTAAAGAAGTATGCACTGACATCTCAAATAACTGCTTTCAATTACAGCATTTCAAGAGTATTAAGGGGAAATATTTTAAACAAGACCACTGCAAAAATAGATTTTGTCATTAACTTTGAAATAATATTTGACTTAAGGCTGAAATTTCCATGTGCCAGGTCTGAATCTCACGGGCTAATGCTGATTGGTGAAGGAGAAATTGAATCATTATGGTTGTATCGTTCAGGGGAATATTTTTTAATGCAGAGGAAAAAATGCATTTTCCCCCCTCTGGTAAGACTCATATTTTAATTTGCACTTGAATTTTAGTTCTATTTCACAACCTCGGAGAGCTTTTATAGTGAAAACACTTCAATGTTTTGAGTCCAAGGTTATCTGTCACTAATATGAGTCTGTGTGTAGCCAGTATATACAAGACTGTGCCCCATCATCAAGCACATTCATATGCTTTGTAACCCACATTGAGAATACACTGAGCATGCTGATGATGAGATGGATCTGTAAAACCCCCACATTAGATAATGTGGAAAGTTGGCAGATTACCTGGGCTGATGCATTTGCAATTTGTGGCTTGTGGTGAATTTTCTCATTAGATACTATTAATTAAGATTATAATAACTGTACTCATATAGTACCCCAAAGCTGTTTATTGTCCTATGCAATATTTAGACTGGTGTTTACTCCTCCCAATAAATACTTACTGCACATCTAACCCATGTCAGGCACTATTTCAAAAGATAAAACAATGAACAAGACAAATGTTCACTTCCTTCACAGAATTTATGATTGAATGAGTGAGAGACAAATAAATACACAGTTCCAATGCTGGATAAGTACAATAGGGAAAAGTAGTCAGGTGGCATGTGTGTTAGTTACATTTGTGTTCTTGTGATGAAATACCATGAACAAGGCAACTTACAGAAAGAAGAGTTTGTGAGGCTTATGATTCCAGAGGGACAAGAATCCACCATGATAAAGGTGGCTTGGTAGAGGGCAGTTGGAGCAGAAAGCTGAGCACTCACATCTTAAAGCAGGCACAGGAAGCAAAGAGACAAACTAGAAGTGGGACAAGGCTATGAACTCACAAAGCTCACCGATACTGATGTACTTCCTCCAGCAAACAGCACCACTGGGGCCAAGTGTTCAAATTCTTGGAACCTATGGGAAACATTTCTCATCCAAACTACGACAGCATAGAAACACAAAACAGAGGTAACCTAGCCCAACTCCCCACTTTTAACTTAGTTTTAGAAACTAAAAGGTAAAGAAACAGAATTGTGTATCATTTGAGTAAGCAAAACATATATTCTTCCTGATGGACCAATGGCTCCCAATGACTAGCAGCAGATGTAACATAGACTAACTTATTGATTATTTATGAACATGAATTATTTAACAACCAAACTAAATTTACTTTTGATTCTGTGTTTACATGCACTATAGTAGATATTCATGGAGACAGAGAGACAGAAACAAAGAAAACACTTGAGCTATACTACTTTTAAAATGTAATGATATAAAGGGGAGGAAGAATAATAGAATGGGAAGGGTTGACTGCAGTGGGGAATGGGAGAGCAGGATAGAATAGAGAGTTTGGGGAAAGAAAACTCACACTAAAGGCCATTAGAAAAAGCCCTATGGAAACCTACCATTCTAGAACCTTCTTAAAGGAGTTACCTTATAATGGGGAGAGTCATATCAGGTTAACAAAATAAAACATGAGTGCGAGGAATGGACTGTCTCTCTAGAAACTGTTGACCAGGGGTGCTATAGACCCTCAAAGAATATTGGCCATTGCCTTTGTTCTTGGTTACCCACCAGAATTTGATGTTAAAACCCTATTGCTGAAGACACTACATACATGAACTTTAGAACAGATGAGGAGAAATCAACGTAGTGCTGACTTATCTCTACAGTCCAGCATTGGTAGTGATGGAAGGTGACACTGGAAGAGGAAGAAGTAATAATTAACGTTATCTAACTGAATTCTCTGTGCTTCAGCAACAACTGGCTTGGCAAGAAATAACCTCTGGTGCAATAGTGGCATGAATATTATGGGAGTAAGCAATTACTTTGTACATGGAATCAAGGTCCATTTCATAAGAGGGAGATAGTATCTGACACTGATAACAGGCCTGGAAACATTTGGCTGGGCAGGCCACAGGCCATAGAGAGAGCCTAAAACTATTATTATGCTCACCAGATTTAGTAGAAAAACAACTCCTAATGACCCATAGATTCATGTATCTCTCAACTCACACCAGAGAAGCAGCAGGTGGTGATTAACACAGAAAACCGTAACTGGCCAACATGCAGAGAATAAGAGAATATAGCATGATTATCCTTGAATTTGACACCGATGTATCAAACTTCTCGCTCCCAAGGCTTGGTGATCATTGTTGAAGAGAGGATAGAAAGATTGTAAGAGCCAGAGGTGGAGGATGATCCCAAGGAAGCAGAGTTTCCAGACAGCTGGTCAGTTGCTCATATGAACTCACAGCAATGGTGGCAGCCTGCACAAGCCCCACATAGGCTCAAATCAGATAAAATCGCAGCATAGACCTGGAGAGACAGGCAAGAAATCCCAACCCACCAGAGGGTCTATTGGTAACCAATGACTGCTAGGAAGGGGAGTCTGTCTCTTTCAGTCTCTTGGTAAGTTACCTAGGCTCTAGTGGATGGATTCACATTGAAGGATGTCTGGGTGACACAAATGTGAGTATGGTGCAGATAGGGGAGGGGAATCTAAATACTATCAAAACATATTATATGAAATTCTCAAAAATTCAATTCAAAAGAGGAAAAAATGCAAGTGGCCTCAGGATTTACTCACAGTGATTCATGTTAGATGCCAGCACGTACTCACCTTACTTTCACAGACAGCTTGCGTGCCCTGAGGACAAAGGAAGGGTTGTTGTGAATAAGTAATTAAAATAAGAATATTAAAAGTTCACACTTGTATTTCTTCATCACATAACAGCTGATTTTAGATTAGTTTCCACTAGGAACAGTCTAGTCATTTCTTTCATGTTTGTACTATGATCAAATTCTCCATGAGGATGTTCAGATTGCCTATCCAGTGATTAGCCCCTCTTCATTTTAACAATAGTTTACTACAGTTATAGTAAGAGTATGTATGCATAAGTCTCAGATCTTGATGATCTATGGGACGTAATTAGACAAGATGACAAATACCAATGCATTCCTTAAATGAAAGACTTACACATTTGTTCTCAAATAATTAAAAAGAAAATGTGCCACAAGTGAGTAATCTTATTTGATAAACAATGGGGGAGAAATGGTTCCCATAAGAGGCAGGAAATGGAGAGAGAACTCTGAACTCTGGCTGAGGGAGAAAGATGGAACTTGGAACTTTGAAGGATGATAAAAAGTGATGGAAGAAAATCCCTTCAAAAGGGAAATAAAAGATTCTTTAGATAAGAGCGTTTTTATCTTAGGTTAGAGACTGGCTCAGGGTGACTGGTGTATGGTCTCCATTCATCATTTTTCTCATAGACATTGCATTTAGTCATATGACTTGCTTGACTGTGTGGGCAGGATTGACACTGGGCCAGTTTCACATGCAGGTCTGAAGACCTTATGTATTATCTTTCTTTTTTTTACAATGCCTCTCCTCCTTATGAGACAGGCTGACTTGGTGAACTCTGGGGGGCCATGACAATGAGAAATGTGGAGCTAATCCATCCCCCGGGCTCATCAACTAACAATAAGAACAATGCCCTCTTCTCTCTTGAAGCAGATCCAACCACTGAGCTCAGTCTCAGACCCAGCCTGGCCTACTCACATACCTGTGAGACAAAATACTTCATCGTCTAAGTCACTGCATTTTGGGTGATTTTTTTTTTTCACTCAGACACATTGCAGCAAAAAGCTAATTGAACTTATTTGGGAAAGAAATACTGGTGGGCAGAGTTAAGATGAGGCAGGAGATAGTAAGGCATCTTTCTGGCTCTTTTTCCCTGACTCTCTATAATCTCAAAACAGAGGAAGCTATTTGGGAAAATGACTAGAAAGCCCAATAGTGTGCTATTTATTCCCTGGATTGGTGAAATTTAAGTACTGCTTATTTGACCCAAAGATGACTTCTTCAAAATTCAAAGCCAACCCACACTTTGGGGTGGCAACCACTGTTTCTGATTCACAAATATTCCAGGTAAATAGATTAATTTAGGAACAGTATGGAAACTTTTGATTATAAATCTGATTCTTCTTGCTAATAAATCCTAATAAAGGACCCTATGAGAAACTGGATAATCAGTTGAATATTATATTTATGGTTCTTTTCTCAAATCACTGTCCTATGGCTGAATGGCTTCCTAATATTTATTACCATGATTTCTCTCACTCAAAATATTGTATTTAGAGCACATAATTTCTAGAGATAATTGTTAAGATTAAGAGTGCTGAGACTTTGAATGATGGCTCTTTTCCACATCAGCACCTTGGAGAATCTAGCTACGTATTAGAAATAAAGGTTATTATGCCATTAAGTGTTCATTTGGGATACATGGTTTATGGAGAGTAGGCAGTCGGTCTATTTCTGTTTCCTAGATCAATGATATTTGCTTTATTTGTCTTCTTACCTAGATCTCAGAAAAAAGTATTAGTGTTGTACAGTATTATAAACTCGAGGAACTGGCTAGGTACCAAGTGGAAATTTCATACCACTTGGAATGCAATGAAGATTGACATTTAGAAAATAATGAAAATAACATCTAGAGTGTTATCTGAGCACCAACAATGATATGTATAATGCTAAGTGCTTTATTTGCATAATTTTATCTCAGCCTCACCACAGTCTTCTGAGTGATAACTATTACTAGACATTACATTAGTTCATTTGCTGAAGTGGGATTTGGATACCAACTAGATTATTACCTGTTGATCAATGCTTTTTACTACATTGATAGGAAGTGTTAGCTGAAAACATGATTTTGGATATTCTCTCAAAAGACTAGACATGCTCTTCCTATGTCCTTGTCTTTATCACAATCAGAGAGTAGTTAGAATCTTACTTCAAGTTTCTCTTGATGGAAGTCCAAACACACTTAAAAAGTTTTGAATGTGGCGAAGAGTGACAGGCCTTTTTTCTTATTAACTTTAAAACATGCAAATAATTCTGCATTTGTCCTAGAAATACAGGAAAAAGACTGATGTGTTTCTACGAATTTCATAAGGGGAGAAGAGCAAAAGATATTGTGACCTCACCCAATCAAGCTCCTTGGCCCTACTGAGCTTTATCATAAATACTGATTTAAAAAATAATCTCACATGTTTAATTTTGATAATTTCTCCTTTCTAAAAATAAGAAAGCATTCCTCAGAGATTACCTGGGACTCAGAATTGTAAATCATCGTCCTGGTCAGGTCAAGAGTTTGAAGACAGTCAACTCCAATAGTTTTCAGGTGGCAAACCGCCTGGGTCCTACTGATGGGATGAATCATAAAGGTTTTTTTAAAAAAAGGATATTTTAAAGACTATGAGAAAAGCATTGCTATATTCCAATTAGAGAAGCTTGAGAGACATTTTTCCCTTGGTTAATGCCACAAAAGAGACATTTGTCATGAAAACTTAACTGAAAGACAGGCCATAGCATGGTGATGGATGGCCTCTGGGAATAGTTACGTAGCAGAGTGTGGAGCCAGGACCAGGAACTGTGAGACACCAATGGAAAAAAAAGCAGAGTTGCATGCATGTGAATATTCTGAAAGCAATAATGGAAGTGGACTAAGAGGAACAAAGAAGAAATGCTTTGAAGAAAAGTTGTTCTCACCATTAAAAGCTGTAGCATGCATTCACATCTGGCCTAACAGAAAACACTAATCTTGGATATCCTTGAACATATATTAAAAATTTGGATGTATTACTTAAAACTATGCAAGAATAGAGAGTACTGGAATTTGAGTCATAGACCTTCGCTTGTAATGTGAGCTTGAACAGTTTCCTACATCAGACTCATTATTTACAAATTATCAGACATAAAACAGCTAGAGAAATGCACAGATCTATAGTAGAGGCTCTAATGTCTATTATGTCTGATCGAGCCTGATATTTAATGTGCACACCTCAGATTTTAAGAAGCCATTCACCTGATTAGCATCATGAAAAGATGATAGTTTCTACCACAGAGCTAAAAGTATCATGTGAGTTAGTGTGGTGCTGAGGGGAATGGCAGTTGCCTATTAGACGTGGGCAATAAATGCAGAACACCTGGAACTGAGGCCATGGATCAGTAGGTAAAGTGCTTGCTTTGCAAGACTAAGAACCTGAGTTTGGATCCCTAGCATGCATTAAAAAACAAAACAAAACTGGGTGTGATGGTGTTAATACACTCCCAGCACTGGGGAGGCGGAGGTAAGGGGGTCCCAGGGGCTCTCTCCCAGCTACTCTGAATCTACAAACTCTGGGGTCAGTGAGAGTCTGTCTAAAATAAGGTGGGGCATGACTGAGGGAAACACTGACATCAACCTCTGGCCTCCACTCTTGCATACACAAAAGCATATACACATGTATACATCTCAATACACACAGACTCAAAGGAGAAAAACAGAGGAACATCTATAGGAGCTTACCTTCATCTTTCAATCAAGTTTAGGCTCTCTATATAATTTTTTGAGGTAGGTTTAAATTTTTTAAATGTATTATTACTAAATCCATTTTATTTTAATTGTAGTACATTTATCTATCTTGGGGGCACATGCAAGCCATGGCAATGGGTGGAGGTAATAGGACAGCTTGTGAAAGTTGGTGCTCTCCTCCTACCACGTGGGTTCTGGGATTGAAACTCACATTGTCAAACTTAACAACAAGCGCTTTTACCTGCTGAGCCATCTCACAGTTCCTTCAGATATAACTGAGTGACCCCATGGAGTCAAATCTTGGCTTTGCTGATATGAATTGACAATGGCCTTTCCAGCCTCAGATTCCTATCAATAGAACGGGACTAGAAATTCCATGCAATCCCTTTTAAGAATTACAGATGATTTATGAAAACACTTAGTAGTTTGTAGTCATTTCACACATGGCAGCTAGTGCTACTTAGAAAGTCACAGCTCCTTCAGAGCAGAAACCAAACCTCATGAGTCTTTGCCATCTTATTGTGTTTAGCACAATGCATGTCCTATATTAGTTATAATAAGTCATCATTGAATAGATGAATAACTAAAAAGCCTTGTTTAATGTTCTTGCCTTTGGCTTTAATTGCCATCAGATGGAGCTTTTGTCTGATTTAGGAGATATTTTTTTCCCCTCTAAAAGACCACCTTTGACTTCAGAGCGTATCTCCAAGACACACAAACTACAATAGACATACATCAACTGTCAGGAGTGCGTAATTTTTAATGACATATTCTGATGACACCTAAACACTGGGTATCAATTTGGCTTGGGACTCAGACTTACACTTATTTCCCAGTACTGCTTTGTCTAACAAGCCATGTTGAGAGAGTTAGTTACATCTTTGAACTTAATTTCCTCATTCATAAATAATCACCTGTTCAGTTGACATGAAGATTAGATGAGACAGAATTTGTATAGTGCCTGATGCATAATAGGCAAGTCGAGTTTTGAAACTGAGTCTGTGACACCAGAATTCAAGCTCCTTATATTTCAAAAAGGATTTTTAAGCACACTGAAGAAAGGAGCCATATCTTATTCAGAACCACTTTGCATATGACTTGGTGCCTGGCATAATGTGGGTCAAAGGGTAGCTGTGCAATCAATGTGTGTGGACCTGAATTGCTTCCAACTGTTGTTTATACACTGAGTGAATCAAGAACATTTCTCCAGGAAAATGGGACTTTAAGCATTAGGAACCATAATTCACAAAACAAGGCATACCAAAGAAACTTTACCTTCCTTCCTGTTACTAGAGCAATTGTTAAAAAAGAGAGAAAGACGTAGACCAAGTGTTTTTTCCTTTTAATAAGGCTGTAGATAAATCACCCAGTTTGGATTGGGTTTCAGATGAAAATAACAGATAGCCCAAATCAAATCAAACTGGCTTAATGAGTAAGTTCCCTTTTTGGTCCACATGTTAAAAGCATATGCCAGGATTGGCTATCCAGCAATTTAATAATGTGACCAAAACCCAGGTTCTTTCTGCTTTTCTGCCCTGACAACAGTGTGAACTCCATCTTGCATGTTAGTTTTCCTTTGGTAGAAAGTAGGCTCTGTGTTTTTTATTCATATCTAGATAGAGAACATGCCACTCCAAGTGCTGAAGATAATTTTTGCCAACATAATATTCTCACTCCTTACCCAGTCAGTTGTCATCAGTGGAATGCTATGCACAGATGGACTGCAATTACAGTTCCTGATGAGGATAGGTATTATTACTATGGTGGGGACCAATTCCTCATATTTCATTGCTTCTGTACAGGAGTGGGAATAGAGTGGAGAAAACATGATGAGAGATAGGCACATGCCACTGGTAAACATTATGATCATGACAAAGATGTAACCATTTTGACTGGATTTGTTTGGTTCATTAGTAGCTGATAAAATAACTCTATAGTCAATAAATTAGAAGGAAGTGACATATCACATATTACAGGCACATTTTCTTCTATTACTCTGTCAGCCTGGAATGGGTTAGGTCATCTTCCATCAGGTGTTTATGCATAAATCTGTGTCATTTCATATAAACCTGTCATAGGAACTATATTATTTATGTGACTATTTTACAATCCATCAATAAGAATATTGAAATTGGGAAACATGCCTCATCCATCTGTCTACTCTCAACAGAACCTGACAAAATCAGTTTAGAGATCAAATTTTCACATATTTAGTTATGAGCAAACTAAAAAGTAGACATTTCAGGAAAGATTTCACATCTTCATATGTGTGAAAAGCAAACTCCTTAAATGTATTGTGGAATATACTAGTAAATTTCAATCACTTAACTGTAAAAAGGATGTATACTGGATGAAGATCCAGTTAATCTTCTTTCTGAATCTATAATTCAAAGATTTTCTGAGTTTACCAATGCTGATAACAGTATATACTCCACAATGGTGGCTTAGATGTCTCTTATGTGGAAATCAAGGCATGTTGAGGGACATCAAGGACCTTGTTTGATTCATGAGAATTTGGGCCTTCTTGCCAAGGGCGTAAGCTCTATAAAGGAAGCGTATTTCACTCTGGTTGGCAGCCATGGTGACTAGTCCTTGTTGATTGTGATCTGGCATGAGCTTGGCATTCTCTGCTTATAAGTCAGATGCCAAGACAGCAAGAAACACAACTGAAGGAAGCTTCATGAGCCAATATAGTAAACAGGAAGGGGTCCTTCTTATCTGCTTGAGCATTCAAGTGATCTTTAAGAAGGAGAATAAATAAAAGCAGAAATCAATACAGCAGATGTTCAGTGTTTACCTAATGTTGAACACTGCTCAGCCCCTATGGCTGAGGGAATGGTGTATAGGAAATGAGGTCCCAGCCTACAACAAAGCTTAGAATTTAGTTACATATTTGTGGAATACACATAGATACATATACGCACACATACAAACAGTACAAAACATTCCAGGCCATAAGTGGGGCAATGAGAAAATATCGCATTCAAGAATGCACTACATACAGCACAGCCTTTCACTCCCCGTCCCGACTTTGTTCAGCCCACCCTGTTTGCTTCTAACATTGATGCTTTCTTTACTGTATTAGAACTTTCTTAAGACCTTGGATCCCCTGAATATTCCATGCAACATCAGTGCTGACTTTTGGAGTCATATTTTATGAACATTCCTGGACTTCACATAAGCTTTTAGATTTATTCTCTGACAATTTGAGGCTTGTCTACACTGTGCTGTGATCATATTCAGCGCTGTGATTCTCTCTTATCCCTCTCTGACTTTTTCTTTTCCCCCAGTCTTCTTCCTACCCCTATTTCTGTTTCCCCCTCTATGCAGATAGGCACAACTGCTGTGAGCTGGTGACTGTAATGGCCACGCCCCGCCCAGTAGACAGTCTTTCTCAAATCACTCTTCTCCATCTTCTGGCTCTTAACAATCTTTCCTCCCCCTTTTGGTGAGGTTTTCTGGGTCCTGGAAGGGGTAATGTACATGTCCTATTTGGGGATAAACATGCAACGATCACTTCCTCTCAGCACTTTGACTAGCTGTGAGTCTCTGCATGAAGTATCATCCTCTGTCAAAAGGAGCTTGTCTGACCCAGGCTGAGAGCAGAATTATGCTGTGGGTATAAATGTAAACATTTAGAAGGCATTTTAATTATTTGTCTATTTGAGTAAAACATCAGTAGTACATTCTCTTCTAGGGTCTGTGACCTCTTCAACCTTAAGTTCTCGATGATGTTTACAGTACTAGGCATTTATTCCCTCCCACAGAGTGGGCCTCTAATCCAGCCTGAAAGCCATTGCTTGCCTACAGTCTTGCCACTATTCCACCAGTAGGCACTATGTCCCCTAGTAACAAAATTCCTTCTTCTCTTGAATCTCATAAAAGAAGTCCCAAGCAATAATCGTGGCCCCTGTAGACTCTCTCATGGTCCTGACGCCAGTCTTAACAGTGTATCTCTCTCTAATATGTCCTATTGTTTCACTTTGAATAAAGTTTTCTTAATGGATTTGCAGTTCTGAGAGAGCCTTTCTTTTCAATTCTTTGAATAAAAGGCCAAGAACCTGGAAACATCCGGGGTAGACCCTGAACACCAACAACACTCCCTGTGCAGTTGAAACGTACTTAGACTTTATCAGCCAAATTTCTTTTGCTTTAAAAATTACCTACAATAAAAAATTGGAAAGGAAGAACATTTTATTTTGGGTCACAATTTCAGAGGTTTTCTAAGAAACTTTTTTTTCCTTTCAGAATTTCATACATGCATACAACATGTTCCGATCATATTCACCCTTCCCTCCTCTTCCTCCTCCTACACCCCCTCCCATCCCCACCCAGCATCACTTCTTTGTTTTTCATAATCTGCTAAGTCCAATCAGTGCTGTCCACATATGCATGAGTGTGAGGCCCTCTACTAGAGTACTTTCAACTTGCCATGGACCACACCCCCAAAGAAAACAGATCCTTCCCCTACCCCAGCAGCCATCAATTGTCAATAGTTCCTCAGCTAAGGATGGGGGCTCATGGACCCCTTCCTAGTCCATACCAGAAATTTGATTGGCTTGATCTTATGTGGGTCTTGTGCAAGCAGCCATAGCTACTGGGAGTTCATGAGTACAACTGTGCTATAATGTCCATAAGGCACCATCTCACCCCTCTCTGACCTCTGGCTCTTACAATCTTTCCAACTACTTCTCCCCTTTCAACATTGTTCCCTGAGACATGCAGGGAGCATGTGGTACAGATGTCCCATTTATAAATGATTGAGTAATCTACCCACACTTGTTCTCTGCACTTTGACCAGTTGTGGGTCTCTGTATTAACTCTTACACACTGCACAAAGACACTCCTCAGATGAGGACTGTGAGATGCACTCGTGGTAGAGAGATTCATATTTAGAAGGCAGTTTGATGCAATGTCCATTTAGCAAAATAATGGTGGGTAGTCTTGCAGGGCCTATGAACTCTCTGGCCACCAGTTTATAATACCAGTATTATTTTCCTCTTGTGGAGTGGGCCTTAAGTCCAATCAGAAAGCAGTTGCTTCCACCCACAATATTCCTGCCACTATTGTTCCCATGAGTATATCTTGCCAGGCTGGCCATCATTGCAACTCTCAGGGTTCACAGCTGGGGTGAGACTATTGAAGACTTTTCATTGCTAGTAGCCCACATAGCACTTTCTGGTACTATGAAAACCAGCCAGCAGGGAGGAAGCTTCCAGTTCAGTACCAGCTTGATTTCCCCAAGTTCTGCAATCAAAATCTATATCTTCAGCAATAGAGTCTTATCATCAAGTTCTAGTGTACAACCAAGAGCGATGGCAATGGTCTGCATTTGGGGGTGGGTCTCTACACACTCTCTGCCCAACGACTCAAGGGGAGGGATCCCACACTTGGCACTGGGTTTTTTGCATTGTAGCCTATGGCTCCTGGGAGGAGCATTATTCCCTGTGTATGCTAACTCTACTTAAGGTATTTTTATGTGGTTTTATAGGTTTCTGTAAGATTTTTAAAAACATCCTTGGTGTCATCCTCCCACTTCCCATCCTCTCTGCCTTCCTCTTCCTGCCGCACTTATACCTGCCTCTCCTCATTCTCCACTCTTTCTCTTTTCTGTCACTCGTGTTCTACTGTCCCTTCTCTCTGAAGACCGTTATTCCTCTCCTCAGTGGTTCCTTTCTGGTTTCCTACCTTTAATGTAAGGTCAGTTGTCCTTGTGGTTTGGACACCAGTAGTTAGGTAGAGGGACTGGGATATGTGAATGGAGAGGCTGCTCACCTCAAGGGAACTGGGAGGCAAAGCAGAGCCAGGTTCAAGAGTGCACTCTAAACCAGGCACCTAATTTTCTTCCACAAGGCTATACTTCTTAAAGGGCTACCTCCTCCTTTTTGCACCACAGACTGGTGAACAAGTCTTCAATACAGAACACTTGGGGGTCATTTAAGATCCAAGTTATAATAGTTTCTGACTCTGACTCAAGGGAAAACCCCTTCTCTAGGGGCATGAAAACATTTGTTGTTGGTGTGCGTCCAATCCCCCAGGGTGGAGTGGAGAATAAGCACAGGAAAATGCCGTGAGTCTTGATTTTCTACGAGAATCCAAAAAACTAAATGCCCCAAATAGCAAGGACAGGAAGATAAATGCTTTCCAAGCGTGGGAGAAGATTAATATCAAAGGGAATCTCAGACGAAGGGATTTTGGGTACAGAGACCGAAGAGTTAGTTCGGCTGGGTCTAGATTTGCACACATGCAGGAGTTACAGAACCTCTCCTGGCTTCAATTTCCTTCCTTATAAAATAGACAATTCTATATTTCTTAAAAACTGAAAATTGTTGAGGATTCCCCTTGCCTTGACAAGTGAGGAGAGCGAAAATGAGAAAAGCAAGGAGAGAGCAGAAAAAGGGAAAACGGCCATCAGACTCAATCATCATGTCATAGACAGAAGGGAACCTCATCTCACAAAATACAGAGGGATAGTCTCCTAAATTCCAATTTAGCTTTAGATCAAACCTTCGACTGTCGCTTTCATCCATGGGCAAGTGTAAATGTTGACAGGAACGTTGGGGATTTCAGAAGTCACCTGTTCACATTACCTGTCCTGCTAGCATGCTATGATCCTGAACTTGACCTCGGACAGCACGCTGGGCATTTAAATTGCAAATTAAGTGTACAGACAGGCAACTACAATCTGGACTGCGCAGAGAAGTTCAACATTGACAGAAGGGTAAATTTATAACTGAGCAATTCCTATATTCTCAACCGTTTCCTGAGTGATGGAATTCCACAGAGAACAAACAGATACAAGACTTGACATCAATGAGCAAGGGAACCCCAATATTAATAGATACATGAGCAAATACATAGTATGTTGCCAAAGGAGAAAATAAACAAGGTGAAAGAGAGAGAGAGAGAGAGAGAGAGAGAGAGAGAGAGAGAGAGAGAGATCAAAAGTAGCTGTTAATTAACTGAAGGCCAGATCACACAGGATCTTATGAATTCCTGCCAGAATGAGAATGAACTTTTCTCTTTCCTGAGTGAATGGTTCACTATGAGAGGAGAGGCATGAGAGGGCCATATTCTGGTTGATGTCTACATAGGGGTTTTCTGGCTTTTTAAAATGTGACTCTGAACTCAAGTAGAAGCAGGGAGTTGAGCTGACAGTATAGTATCCAGTCTGGAAAATTGATAAAGAAATTTTATAATAGAAATAGAAAGATGATACTTGGAAAAATACTCCTGTGGCGCTGTTCTTCCCATTGCTCTTGGAGTTGGAGATGTAAGAATACAAACAACATATTACTTAATGGGAAAAATGGCTAACTTTGGAGAATATTTTTCCAAAACATAATTTTGCCTCTATTTCCCCTCAAACTAATGAGTTGTATTTGTATATTCACCTAAACTTCCCTTTATATTTATGCTATTAACATTGCTTTATGTGACCCATAGTAACTGTGTTACTAAGTATGTGCTAGACTGTGCCTCTGTAACAAACAAGCCTTTACTCATGGTGGCTTAATGAAATAAATGCACATAACAAGTATGAACCAGTACAGGAATTTTGATTATCTTGACTACCAGCGGAGAGAACACAATCTTAACATTTGGATCTGTAATTATCCATAATTGTTGAGGTCAGAAAAACCTTACATATATTGTAATACATGACATACATGGTAATATGCACTGTGTTTTTCATGTTTCATTGCTGTAGGTCATATGGCCATGCCTAACCTCACATGATACAGACACTTGCCACTGTAATTATGAACCTGAAAAACAGTGAAAAAATTGAATGCTTCTGATAACTCCTATGTCCTGGCTCTATTTCCTACAGAACAGCTTTTCCTTGTCTTCATCGTTCTACTTTCAGCTTCTTCGTGTGGGTCTTCCTTGCTCACTCAGCTAGAATTTTTATGATCTGTTCACTTCTGAATTACACCACTCATATGATATTCCATATTTTCTTACAAAAGCACAAAAATTTCACCTATTATTCTGAACACATATTCACCATTTTCTTTACCCTGGTGGGATCATTTTTGTAGCTATAAAATAAACACCAAGAAGTGTTAAGAAAATATGTTCCTAAACTCAAACAAACACCTACCAGATGCCAGCTTCCTTTGGTCTCTTCTGTTTTTGAGATGCCTGTTTCTTTCTGTTTTTCTTTTGTTTTAACCAGCCTCTTTTTAAATAATGCTTTCATGTATGAAAAGTATTTTGATCATATCCACTCCCCACTACCTTTATCCAGCTTCCCCCAGGACTTCACAACAAATCTTCCTTCCAAATTCAGGTCCTGCTTTTATTTAATTAATAGGCTATTGAGTCCAATTAGTGATGGCCACACATGTGTGGGTGTGGATTCATCTACTGGGGCATGGCCAACATACTAACAAACATACCCCCAAAGAAAAGTAGTTCTTCGTTCCTCAACTGCCTACAGCTCTTCAGCTAGGACAGAGGTCCTCAGGAGCTCCTCTCCTTCACATATTGGAATTTTGACTGGCTTGATCCTGTGTAGAATGGCTAGATCCATGTAGGCCTTGTTCAGGTAACCACAGCTGCTGTGAGTTCATGAGTGCAGCAGACATGCCATATTTTGCATCTCTCCACATCATCCTTTGGCTTCTTACATTCTTTCTACCCCCAGTTTCTCCATGTTCCTTGAACCTTGAGGGATTTATATAGAGCCCATTAATGGATGAGCACTCACAGTCATCTATTCTCAGTACCTTGACCAGTTATGAATTCCCATATAAACCATGGTCCACCATGAAAAGAAACTTCTCTGATTATGGCCAAGAGCAGCACAAATCTATGGGTATAAACGTAAGTGTTTAGAAGTCAGTTGAAATGTCTTTTTCTTTTAGACTGTTTCTGTTCTTTGAGTTTCTTACTACCCACATATTAGATCCATTCTGGTTTCAATAAGTATGAAATGCCAGCAAGCAATTCCAGACTGTCTCTCTTGCTTGAAGACTAGTCAAAAGTGAACTTTGCTATTTGCTTGCTAATAAGGGAGAAAGCAATAACACCAAGTGTTTCACTTTCAGTCTGATGTATTAATTAGTTGCAAGGTACCATCTTGTGTAATAGTGAATGATTAGCAACACTTCAGACACTCTGTTTCAATCAAAGGTTTGTTTTTCCTAGCGAGAATAGGTTTATATGCCATCTCAACATCAGAGTATTAGTTTCTAGTTTGTTTTTAATTAATTAATTTATTTATATTTTACATGTATGAGTGTGTTTTCATGCATATTTAAGTGCATCTGTGTCATACAATGTACTCAGAGGTCAGAAGAAGGCATCGGATCCTCTGGAACTGAAGTTACTGACATGTGGATGCTGGGAACTCAACCCAGGTCCTCTGCAAGAGAAACCCATCTTCTTAACAACTGAGCTATCTCTCTAAACCATAATTTGCTTTTCTTGAAAACATTTCAGAGATGCAAGGTTATATAGCAACGACAAAACAGATTTACAACACAGTTCAGCCTCCAGAAATATGGGCCTATCTTTACTGGCTTGTTAAAATAGGCATAGGCATCTGATTTATTAGAAGTGATTTTTCCCCAAAGAAAGTCAATGTATTTGTAACATAAAGAATTATTTCATAAAAGAGAGAGTACAGCACTGTTTGCACTAAAATCTGGTGTTCTGTTCTATAATGTATTGACCATAGTTAACAATAATGTACTATATGTTTCAAATAAAGAGAGGATTTGCACCTTCTCACCACAAAGAGATGCCAAATGTTTGGGTTCTGCCTGTACTCATTACCCTGATTTGATCGTTATGCAATATATACAAATATATATATATATATATATATATATATATATATATATATATAATCAAAACATTATGTTGTACCCAATAAATATGCACACACATTTATAATATATTGTGATAGCTATAATATGATAACATGCCAGTTAAAAGTAAAATTAAACTTAAAAAGTGATGCTTCCTCATAGCTAAGTTGCAGTATTAGAGAATATTGTTCTCCATGGAAAGAGAATGGAGATACAAAATGTGAGGAACAAGGGAATCAATCTCCAGATAAAGCATGAAACTTTTAACTGATTTGGGATGAAAAACCTTGAATCTTCAATCATGGATTAGAGAAGGCGTTTCATTTTCTTAATGAGTAGTAGAAAGGCTTTCCTTTTCTGTTTTTTTCAGATGCACCCAAACACTACATCTCACAGAGGAGAAAAACTTAAAAGAATCCTTAGAATTGAAGCCTTTTGACGTTTTCTTCCCAACAGGTGGCAGTGTTGATTCATAAATTGCTTTGACCCAAACAGCAGCTAAGCAGTCATCACTGGTTTTGGTTTTAGTTTTAGGTACCTTCATTTTTCATCCCACCTGTTTTACATGGTATAGGTCAGACATAAAGAGTCCAAACTTTATACTTTTCACAGCACTTTGTGAGAAGACCTATATGGCTAATGAGTCAAATCAATCCCTGCACTAGTGATAAGAAACACTTTTCCCTTTTGATTCCTCATAGGTAAGTATTACTTGTTTCTTCATTTCTGTTAGTGTACAACTTAGTCACAATACCTATCACTCGAGTTCATGAATTAATTAAATCATATGTGCATCGAGACAGTGACATTTACACAGTCTGGCTCTCATGCTTATTGTGCAAAGCTAGAAAAAGAGAAAACTAGAAAAGAAAAATATCTTTATTTTCCATAAATAGAAACGTCTAAATTAGCAGTATAAAAATATATCTATCATCTATCTATCTTTTTATCATCTCCCACTAGTAATAATCTACTCCCATGACTTTATTTGGGAAACTAATAGTTAATAGTAAAAGCTATAACTCAAAGATTTATAACTAATTACTGAATTATATATCTAGAGATATTAAAAATAATCAAGATGTGGACTTAATCTAAATGTCCATTAACAGATGAAGATATTTTAAATATAGCACACATACATAATGGCATACTATCCAACCAAAGAAGGAATGGAATGTGGAATTCTTTCATTTATAAAACATAGATATATGTAAAACATAGATAGATACCCAATATGGTTAAGTGAGATAAACCAGGTGCAGAAGAACAAATACCACAAGCTCTCACTCGCGGATGGAATATAAATGAAAGGTGATTCCTTTAAAGTATAGGATGGGAAGGTGGTTCCCAGAGACTGGAGATCACAGGGGTAATTGTAAAGAAGTTGATTCACAAGTACAAAGCTACAGTGAGATAGAGAAGTCAAATGCTGGTGCTCTACTCCACAGCTTGGTAACTATAGTTAACTATAATATATTAAACCTCAAAATAACTAGAAAAGAGCATTTTGGATCTTCTAACCACAAAGAAATGGTAAATGTTTAAGAGATGGAAATGCTAAGTACCCTGATTTGTTTGTGCTTACTATACTGTGAATACATGAATTACCTATCACACATATATTAGCAACCATGTGTACATTAAATAAAGCCACTTATAATGAGAATTAAAAGTAATGTCTGGTGAGAATTTAGCATGTGCTACACTCTCTTCTGAGCCTTAATCCTTGAAGTAATTCTATGGAGTAAGAACACATTTTTCCCTACATTTTATCGTTGAGGAAATGGAGAAATTTAAGCAGCCATGTCATAGCTCAATGGAGATCTGAGGCCAGGCAGTGTGTCTTTCTGTACGGTAACAGTGGAGAGTGACTAGGAACTCATCACGTAAGTGTTTATGCCCTTTGTATGCATTATGGCAATTAATTTTCTTTCTGACACCTTGAACTAAGCATTAACCATTTTCTTTATGTTACTTTTGTTTCCTGTAGGAATTTAACTGTCTTTCTTCACAAAATATAAAGTCATTTACCTCTCAGCTCCTTGAAAATAAGCATACAGGTTTGTACAAATACAAATCTATTAATTTAACGTCAATTAAGCTTGAGAACTCATGGAATTTGGTGCCATGAAAGTAGTGTGTCACTTTTTCCACGAGGTACGTAAGTTTCATTTTATCCAGGATTTTAAGGAAGGTTAAAAATGTGCATTTACAGATCTTTGTACGTTTTCTTTGGGAAAAAATAAAGATCGGCTATAGGAGGAGTGACCAAATGATGAATTAGGATTTCTGAAATTTGTTCATTTTGATTTTTCAAAATACCATAAAGCCTTTAAAATAAGGAATCATATTTTTTAAAATATGGAAATACATACCCCCACAACAAACTAAAACATAGCTAATATTTTTCTGCTTGTAAAAAAAAAACCCAAATCATTCACTTCAACCATTGATAGCATTTTTTTGACTAAGAACAATCATAGAACAATTTAATGCAGAAAAAAATCTTGAAAGAGGCAGAATTGAGGGTGAAAAGCAAAATGTAAAAGAAAGATTAGGATCTGGTTTATTGACTTCTAACCATGGCATAAGTTAACAAGAACAGGAAAGTATAATGATCACATTTAGAAACTTAAACCCCTTTGACAGCTCATTTCATAAACTCACAAGTATTTTTCCTCATTGTTAAGGAATGGGATATTCTGGTTAATACTTGCCATGAGTACTTGTAAACTCAGTACAGCTGAGTTCCAAGATTCCTAATTAGGCATCTGGCTCTTTACATGGAGGCTGAAAAGATTTTATTTTTCTAAGGGAAGTGACTAAATGTTGTAAATATGTATTTTAAATTTCTGCTAAAATGCTGGAAGAAACTTATTGCTCTCCCTCATTGCAAATTAGACCTCTAATAAATTGCTAAAATTCTGTCATTTATTTATCTGGAATAAATCTAATACTTAAATGTTTGTCCAAACCTCAAATCAGAGTTTAAATTATGAAAATTATTCTTAAACTTCCCATACTTATTTCCAAAGAGCTGAGAGGCAATTCTTTGATTTTTTTTCTTCAAAGAAGCAAAACATGTAAAAAGAATGTTTTAAAGTAATTTTAGACTTATAAAAGGGGAAAGCCTGTGGCTCCCTATATGGTTTAAAGTACATTTTCACGTGTTTCTTTGGCATTTTTAGTCAGATTTGATGACTAGTTTCCAATCAGAGGGAGTAAAACACAGACTGGGTGAAAAGCATGTTGGTCTTAATGATATTCAGCTTCCTTTGCTTTCTGTAGAAACCCTGAAAGCAAATTTAGTTTTACTTTGGATGAACCACTAGGAATATCATATAGAAGTTTCTAGATACTTCCTAAGGCAAATTATATATTTGCACAGCCATGTGGCATGAGAAATGGGAGATTCAGAGTGTGTATTTCAATCGTGGTCATCTGAAAAAAGAAAAAAGAATGCCAAAACCCAAGTAAGTGAGATGTGGAGACACAAGCACTCTCACATTGTTAGTGGGAGATGTTGTTGATGCATTTTCTAGAAGTAACTTCTGTGAGAAAAAAAGAAAGAACACATTTTAAATGTATACAGTCTTTTTGACCCTCTAAGCTTATATATAGGAAACAAATGAATAGTTTTACAGGGATGTATGTATATTCATCACCTTGTTATATGTAGTAATGAAACAGAATTCAAAACAACCCAGGGCCAGCAATAGGGGGTTGTTTAAATAAATGGTTATCTGTCTATATCATACAATACTATGCAATAATTAATTAGCCTAGAGAATGACTATGGCATGTTGTTAAGTGACAGAAAAGGAATTACAAATGTTGATACCTTGTAAAAACAAATGTGAATTTAGATATGTGTGAATATATGAGTAGATACAAAGGCTAGTCTATCTCATTAAAATTTAACCATAATCTCATAGAGAATTGGATGGATTACCTTATTTTATTCATAATTACCCATTATGCTTTCTGAATATTTATACATCTACTCAGAAAAAATAAGATAAGGCTTGTTTCATTTTGTATACACACAACAAAAACAAAGCAAACCATGCTTTCAATTGGTGTCTTCTTTAACTCTTACTCTAATGTTTTGCACAGCTGTTTTGTTCTCCACACTATGCACCATGCTCCATTGATTCCTTCTTCTTCACTACAGTTTCCTCTCTTCTCAAATCCTCTCCTCTGCTCCTGGATTCCTTCCCCCTTTTTTTTTTCCTATATATTTTCCTTTTAGTTCTCTGTTTCTTGGTCCTCATCCTTCCTCTTTTCAAACAAAACCATATGAAATCTTCCATGTACAGCCCACATGTGTAAAATCTTTCTACTCAACTTGATTTTTTTCCTCCCTATTACAGGATTTTTTTCCTAGCAAAATGATTAATGAACTAATAACTAAAATATCAAGTATGCTTTTTAAAAAACCATTTAATATATTTTCTACTATTTTTATATATGCATAAATAATGATAAAAATTTATGTTTAAGAATCTGGACTATGAAGTTAATTCTGTTTGTTCAATTCTTATCTTCACCAGTATTTACAATTGTCAAGACATGGAATCAACCTAAGGAAAATGTCACACACACACACACACACACACACACACACACACACAATCGAGTTTTATTTGACTATAAAGAAAAATGAAATTAGGTTACTTATAGTACTGAAAAGCATTATCTTAGTTCAAGAAAAGCCGAAATCAGAAAGACATATTGTATATTTCCTCACATATTGAGGATATGCATGTATGTGTGTGTATATATATACATATATATATATATATGACATGAATATAATGTGAAAGTGGAAAGACTATGTGGGGAAAATAGAGTATACGGAGGAGAAGATAGGATAGTACATATTTTCTCTTATACATGGACTCTAGATTTAGCATATTCACATGATATAAAATCAGAAGGGGGACTATTTGGGGAAAGAGGGAGATAAGCAGGAAGGGAGAAGGTGAGTTATTTTGAGAATACATTGATATATGCATTAAGTGTCATAATGAAGTCCATTATTTTATATGCTAGCAAAACAATAAAAGCATAAAGGAGATGATGTGAGATAAACCTTAGAATAATAGTAGCAATTACATGGTGATATTCAATAGTAATTTCTATTGTTATATTCTATCCAAATGTACTTAAATTGTATCTGTGTTTTATTACTGTAAAAAAGGTTGTATTAAGAATTTGACACAAATAAAACTTTATGTGTTATATTACTGACTTTAATTTTTACACATAATGCATTAAGTATACTTCCCAGAATTAAGATGAGAAGGTTAAAACAAGGGGGAAAATTGGCATCTCTGAACCTTCTTCTTTAAATGACAGCTTGTGTCTGAATGCGCATCTGTGGCTGGAACAGGTGCAAATCCTTCCAGGACATCATTGGGTGGCATCATGTGCTTTGATGGTTGGTGACCTCATAGTTGTAAAACTGAGCTTATGATTATTTCAATAGCATATCTTTGTTTCACGACAAGTTTATATATAAGTGCTTATCTTTAGATTAAATTTCAGATACTCATAAATCAATCCCTATGTATTTATCTGGAAATAAACTATCAATATTCACCAGAAATCCTAGTCATTGGCATTTCTATAAACTCAGGTTTTCAGGACAAAATCCTGGAGACATCCTGCAGTCTTCTTTCCCAAACATTTTTGTGGCTAATCTATGAACATGTTCCTGTTATTTTTTTCTTTAATAGCATCTGCAATATAATTCATTCAAAGCCAACTCATGCTACAAAGGGGTAGGAGTAAGTTTTTCTGGCTCATGTATTTTATACCTCAATTATGGTGATGATCACCTGATATATATATATGTTTCTGATATATATGTATCAGAAACAGTCGTGGGGCTGGAGATCAGTAGTAGAGCGCACTGAGTTTAATCGCCAGCACCAAAAGGCAAAACAACCTTGAACTATATACAGCGATGAATTTCCTGTACGTAACCTACACTCAATAAAGCTTACTTAAATTTTTTCTATTGCAAGAATATTTTTCATTCAAGTTACATTGTTTTGCTTTTTGTGTTTGAAAAGAAATCTAGTTTTTAGTATTTTTGTGTCAATTTTCCATTTGCATCTAGATTGCCTTTTCAAAAAGCTGAAAATTGCTGCAGATTCCTCCCTGCTGATCTTGTCTAAAAGAATGTGATTCTGCATAGGGACTTGAGCCACAAGCTTTGTCTAATAGATATTTCACTTACTGAGAATAACCAGTGGGACAGGTGACCTCTACTCATGAAGCAATCACACTGCCTTCCCCCAAAACCTACCACCAGGGTCTCTATGCAATTGGCCACATACAACACTTGATAGTCACACTCTGCTCAGCTTTATTTTAAAATTATTTCATTTTGTTTTCCATTGACAACTAATATTTCTATATGTTGATGAGGTACAGTATTATGTTTTGTTTCATGTTTGTAGTAGGTAATGATCAACTTATCATATCATTATAATTAATATATTAAAAAATCCTTTCCCCAAACTTAGTCAAGGAACTATTAGCATCTGATCACTGCTGGATTAAGGAGTGACACTGGATAGGCTGACCAAGCTCCAGTGGATGAACTCACATTGAGGGATATCTGGGCACACAAACTTGACTTGACAGGTCTTAACATATATGACAGAATACTATGGGCTCTGGGGGAGTGTAGATAAGGGAGGGGATTTAAATATGATTAAGATGTATTGTAAGAAATACACAAAAATTGAATAGAAATATACATTAAAAGATAACAAATGGCAATATAAAATTAATTAAATGACAGAAAAACCTGTCACTTATTTTCATATATATGCAAATGGAATTACATATAAATATAGTTAGGATAATTATTAAACCAATTACATTAAAGTATTAATCAAAATTATTCAGGGGCTGGAGAGGTGGCTCAGCAGTTAAGAGCACTGGCTATTCTTTCAGAAGACATGGGTTCAAATCCCAGCACCCACAGGGCGGCTGGCACCATTCATAATTCCAGTTCTAGGAGATATAAAACCCTCTCCTTCTTCTGTCTTCCATGGGCACTGCATGGCATGGGTACACTTAAACACATGAAAACATAACACTCATACACATAAAAGAAAAATAAATAAATTAATTAAAACAATTTAAATTTAATGTAATTAAAATCAAATAACTGTGTACCCCAGTTTTTTTTTTTTGAGGACCAGTGAAGACTACATGCTACAAAAGACCAAGTCCATGAATAATTTATACCCTACATAAGTCACTGTCTAAGGTCCCAGTTCCCAAAGCCAGTAAGATTCAAGTTATGGGAAAGGAATAAATCCAGTGAAAAAGCTTTCAAGAAGGATGAAATGAAGCATCTGGGAGAAATTAGCATAAATACTGGGTACTCAGAGAATGTGGAATGAGAATGGGTCCTTGGGAAGAAAAAGGAAGACCTGCTTCATGATTGTCACTGGCTCCCACCTAGGTTAAAACTGCACATACAACTGTTAGAGTTGAGTTGCTAAATATGGAGCTGAGGTCTAAATGCTTCTTCAACTCTGAATTATGTGGTACTTATTTGGAAAATAAGGCCATTCATAATAACTAGTTTCAATTATTTCTTTAACCCTAGCTAATTGTCAGCAAAACCAGCATTTAAATCCGAGACTTCTATCTCATATCCTTTCTCAGTTTCCTATGCGAGGGTTCTCCACAGTCTGTTCACTATTCTTCAGTAGTCCTCAGTAAGAGTAGTGACAATAACAACACAGCTGGATCCATTACAACTGCTATTGCTAAGAATTTAATAAAATCGATTAGTTGCAAGATTTGGATAGAGCAGAAGCTGGGAATTGCTAGTCGCATATATATGACTGAAACATAAAAGTATTGAAAAGAAAGGAGGCAGCTGACAGCAGCTGGCATCAGTGCTAACTGGTTTACTAATGAAACAAACTTGCTGCAGTCTTTCCCCAAAAGTCTCCCATGAAAGTCAGGTTGGTATCTGGCTGTGACTGGAATCAGTTTTGAGCCAGTCTGTGCTACTGTTTATCATGATGACATCCTTCTTAACACGTTCTTGCTCCTCTTGTGACGCTTCTCAGATCTCATTCTTTGATCTCTGGATCTCTTAGCTCTCTAGATTTCTAGCTCTTCTTTCTCTCCTAGGTTCTGCCTCCTACTCCTCCTTAAATAGAGAATGACAGACTGCTCCTCTTTAGCCATGAGGAGAGAATACTTTCCAGAAGATTCCTGAAACTGTGATAATACCTCTCTGTGCTGCCTGTTCATTACAGATATACCTGTGATAAAGCTTGATGTGCACATTTGGCATACTGAGAGGGTGATGTGAATAACCAGTGAAGAAGTAGAATGCTTATAATTACACGTACTGGTTCCATCATCCCCAAACCACTGTCTGCCCTAGCTCAGTTACTTGCTACTTTACTGCAGTGTGTTGCAAGTTTTCTGTGTAGTTTCCTGCTTCTCATTTCTCCTGTTTTTCTCTTGTGACAGTCATCTTCCTGATTTGTAATTATAATGAAATGATGCGATCCTTTGGTCCAAGTGTTTTTAACGGTTTCTTCTTGCATAGAGTCAGCCTTTCAAGGTCACAGCGTTGCTGACACTTGGCATTTTAACCCTATTTCCTAGCGCTTCTCTATCTCTTTACATTCCAAACAAATGAAACCAGCTGTTTTCTCCTTCCCACCGGTTTAGAGCTGGTTGAAATGGCTCACGAAGTGCCGTCTGACTTTTCCAATGAATGACTCTCCCTCATCTACTGACTTGCGCGGACCTTTTTCTTGATGCTCCCTCAGGGAACAAAGTGTTTTCTCTCCTGTTTTAATTACTCTGTGCTTACTCTCTGCCCCCTCATCAGCTGCGTGCTCCTTGAGAAGAGCACCTAGATTTGATTTATCTCTCTGTCTATCCCTCATAGCGCCTACCAGAAAGTCTTGCAAAGAGTTGAAACTAAATGAACATTTGTTTGTTTAGCTAATGAAAACCGCATGGGAGAGAAATGTAAGTTGAATAGAAATACAGATATTTAGACAGAGGTCATTCTTTAGCACTTCTATTACCCATGGTTAATTTTTTTCATGTGTGAGTTATTGCTGAACCACTTATTTCCCCCTTTGCTGAAAGTTTCTTTATACTGGTCATTAAAAAAACATATATGAAGGATTCTTTTTACATCACATAGATGGCTCTTGGAGGCTTTACCACATTGATGAATGCATGCATGAGATGCTCAGTTACCTCTGTTAACTCACTCAGTGGGAACTCTGCCACGGTGGATTTCATTCAGAATACCACGTTTCAAATTAGGTCGTATTGGGAAATTGTGTTAAGGCTATATTCTCTTCTGACATGATCTTTTAATCTGAAATTTGCAAATAGTTTCACATTACAAACAAAGAATAAAAACCTCTGTTGTATAGTATATACTATAGTATATTCTAGTTGTTTTAAAAATACAGAACATAATTACTGAGTCAAACTTGAAGGTAGTGTGACATTTTAGTATGAACAAACTATTGGACAAATGTGGAGCCAGAACTAATCTTGAATACTCCCAACCAGTTTTCTGTCTTTGGTACTAGAAAACCAGTGTCTGGAAATGCAAGTACTTAGTTAAAGGAACTTAGCTAATTAAAAGGACTGACAGAAGAACCAGGCTGCTTAGTCACTCTCCCATCCAGCATTCCCCACTGGATTTTGAGACTCTGTAGTAAGATGGTTGCCTCAATATACTTTTCCTCGTACCTCCTTTTAATTACAGTGATAATAGTTGTCTTCTGACCTTCACACGTGTGCCATGGTGTGCACACAGACACACGCACGCACACATACGCATGCATGCATGCATGCATGCACATATGGGCAAGAGAGAGAAAGAGAGAGAGAGAGACAGAAAGATGAGAGAGACACACACAGAGAGACAGAGAGACACAGAGAGAGAGACACACACATACACACACACAGAAAGTAAATAAAATGCAATTATATTTTAAAATCACAACTGTATCCTTTCTTGTATGAGCCAGGCTCTGAAACACACAACTTGCATACACGTTCACTTTCTTAGTGTTTCTGAACTGCCTTCTGAGATATCTTTAATTTCACTTCATAGCCAATGAAACTAACTCGCACCTTGAAGAGTTCATGATTTAGTGCGGGAGAGATGGTGCAGATGCAATCTCCTGCTCCCTTACAGTTTTATTAAGATTATTCTAGCCAGTCAGAACCTGACTATTGCAAGACAACACGAGGGAGAACAAAAGAAAGCAGTGGTCTTCCTCACCACCCCTGTGCTTCTCCTTGTTCCTCTTGGCATACTTCAGCAGTCCTGTAAGGAACCTTGATTCTTCATTCCTGTCTTTGATATTTCCTATTTAGTATACTGTACACACTGAAACCATTACAATTTAGCAACTTTAGGAAACACATTTTACTAGAGTTGGAATTAATTCAGGTGGAGAGGTGGGTGGCCTGGCACTCCTTCAGGAGAGTTGGAAGGGATTCAGTGTTAGGTTGTCTCTGGTGACTTGAGGTTGATTTCTTTCCCTCACACTGGAATACTGTTTTGGAGTCCTACTTGGGCCTTCTTCCTCCATGATACTGAACTGAACACAATTGTATTTCCCAGTATCATGTCAGAGGAAACCTGGCTTGCTTTATTGAATTCATTTCTGTAGCATACAGAATAGACCCAGTCCGAATGGCCATATAATTCTATTCAATGTGAGATGTTACTGTCATAATTGGTGCATGTCAGGAATTTCAAAATCTGTCCCATGGCTTTCTGGTCATTCAAAGCAAGCCTGTGCCCCCAGCGCCACTGTTTCTGTCCTGCGATTCATTCCTCCTCCTCCCCTTGTCATTCAGCTGCAGAAGGGTGAAGGAGTTTTGAAGAAGCCTTAATAGTGTTGAATCTGGTCACGTCTTAATGGCTTACTTGTTAGCTGCTTGAGTTTGGATACCTTACTCAGTGTTTGAAAATCTTCATTTCTCTTAGGCTAAATAGGTATATGTAACAGGATTTGTAACAGTTAAAGTGAGTAATATGGTGCTAAACACAGGGTGTGTCATGTAGTCAAGGGTAAGCGTGGTCTTAGATTATCTTATTCTCTGTTAGGAGGGAAATATAATATAATGAATATGAACTAATATAGTCTTTGGAACTCTGTTAGGGAAAAGGAAATCAATCACTGTCATTGTAGCCCTTTGTGCCTCAGCAAAAGCTATGTCATGATATATGCCCCTACGTCTCCCTCTCTTCAATGTCAGTGAGATTGACAGGATCAATGGGAAGAAAACCAAACAGGTGCTGTTATATCAAACATAGGTTTCTTGAGTAGCTGCATGTTTGAATGTGGGAATGAGGAAAGAGAGAGAAAACTCACTCCTCTTCCTGTTAACTCTCTATACTCATTCCCCCTACAAAAAACTTTTACTCAGCCTGCTAGGATTGAGTACTAATTCACTGATCAATGTACTCAGCAAATATCAACTGTGATAGTCTGTGTGTCAGACTGTGGCAGTATAACAATGACTAAAACAGACAAAATTCCCAGTCTAATAACAATAGAACATAGGATCTCAAATTTAAGATAAGGGTGGAGTGGAGACAGAAAGGACTAGGCATGTAGGTTGGTATAAATACTTTGAGTCTTATATTGAGTGATATGGAAAAGCATTGGAAGGTTTTGCACAGAAGAGTGATATCCTCTGACATGTTTTATAGAGCTATCCTGGCCCGCTGTGATAAGTAGTGTTTAAGGAGCCTTAAGGGCAGCAGGGAAAGGACTCATGAGACTGATAGATAATACTGAAAACATCCAAAGACATGGTGGTAGTTTGCACCAAGGGTGGAGTCAGGGAGTAAGAACATGGATGACTTTAAACGAGGGAAGTCAGCGCAGTTCGTATCTTGCTGTTTTAACCTTTAGCTGAACATGCTGGCGATGAGGACAAAAAGAGTTACAACAAAAGTGCTGGTTTTGACAAGTACAGACAAGAAAGGAGAAGGCATGGGAATTGAGTGTGCAAAGATTCAATGGTGAATTTAAGCTACATAAGAAAAGCAAAAGAGGATCACAGTGAGGCTAGTAGTATCAGCAAATTAAAAGAAATAATGCTTACCTGGGTACTATGGAGAAAGAGGGGAAATTCAATGCAGGGTGTGGGATGTTGGAGACCAGGATGACAGAGAGTGTAATGACTGAGAATCGAATTCTAGAATGTGATATGATTGACTGGCAGGTATACAAGAGTCAGCATTAATACAGCCTTCGTGATAGAACTGGACACACAGGGAGAGGAGGTAGGCATCACCACCACGTAACAGCTCCTGAACACATTTGCAGAAATCAAGCTCAAGGGAGAGAGAATTACCTACCACCTGTTATCAGCACTGTTCTCTATCCTGGTCAAGAACCCAGACCACCAGACTGAAAAGTTCTGATCAGTATCAAAACATGGTCTTTATAGGTATAAGGAACCTGGACTCCGTAAAGGGAGGATTTTCACTCAGATGGTGTTCAGATTTGTACAGCTATTTAAAATGTCTTTTTTTTTTTTACCTTAGCCATTATGGCTTGAGTAAGATGAAAACAATGGTGACAGCACACACAAGATCCATGCAAACCCAAGTGGAAAAAAAAATCCAGCATAGAACTGGACAAATGGGTGCAGGCCCCAATCTTGGCAGAAGAATTATTGAGAGCTGATTACTGCCGGATGAGGAAGAGCTGATCTTCTTTAAGGGAGTGAGTCTAGATAGACTAACTAGACCCAGGTAGACGAACTTGTACTGAAGGACATCTGGAGACACTAATTTACTTGCTAAGTCTTAACACAAATGACAGAATGCATGAAATCCATTGGGGAGGCTATGGGAGGGTGCCCAAGGGAAAGGGGTATAAAGATTATTAAGATGTTGGGTATGAAATACACAAAAATTCAATAAAAATACACAAAAAGTTAAGTCATATACACATATATATGTTTGCAGAAAAAGAAATCTCAAGTGATTTTAATTTGCATTTCCCTGATAACTAAAGATATTGAACATTTAAAAAATATTTCTCATCTATTTGTGTTTCATCTTTTGAGAACTTCCTCTTTGGTTTCTTACTTCAATTTTTAATTAGGTCGTGGAGGGTTTATTTTTTGTTGGGCATAATGCAAGGTGGGCCTACCCAGGCCACCTGCTAGGAGACATAGAAGAATGGTTCCTGTGGGTGTGGTGTTCTGCTCTGGCTAGTTGTGAGACCTGCATCTGGAAGGTACCGCCTACCTGGTGACAAACATACTATTGGCTGTATTTGGGACCCCACCCCATAAGGTCATTGGTTATCCAGACCTATAAGAGCCTGTACACCTATTCAATAAACGAGTTTGTAGTGCCACTTGCTTGGCCTGCTTCCCATCTAACTCCCAGAGTCTGCGACTTGACTCTGCATCTACTCACTCCCAACCCCTGGGGCTGGCCCCCCAAAGTCCACTTCGGCTGGCCCCAAGTGGTGAGACATGACGGTAACGCAAACGGTATTTTTTTATGTTTAGTTTTTTGAGTTCTTTATATATTCTAGAGAGGAACCCTCTGTCAGAGCTATAGCCAGTAAAGATTTTTTCACATTCTGTAGGTTGACTCCTCACTTGAATGATGGTGCCCTTTGTTGTACATAAGTTTATTTAGTTTCACGTGGTCCCAGTTGTCAGTTGTTCAACTTAATGACTGTGCTCTAGGAGTTCTGTTCAAAATGTCCTTTCCTGTGCTGATAATTCCAGCACATTCCCTACTTTCTCCATTAGAAGATGCATGATATTAGGTTTTATGATGAGGTCCTCAATTCAAGTTTTGTGTACAGTTAAGAGATAGGATCTAGCTTCACTCACAATTAGCTATCCAGTTTGAGCAGCAAATGTATTGAACATGTTGTCTTTTATCCCATGTGTATTTATGGTTCCTTTATCAAAAACAGATAGTTTCAAATGTGCAGACTTAAATCTAGGTCTTTTATTGTATTCCATTGATTAATGTGTCTGATTATACACCCGTACTAAGTTGTTTTTATTAGTACATCTTTTTAGTATAATTTGAAATCAGGAATGGCAATGCCTTTAGCAGTTCTTTTATTATTCAGAATTATTTTGGCTACCCTTGATTTTCAGTGTGTTTAATACAAAATTTAAGATTTTTTTTTCAATTTCTGTGGAGAATTGTACTGGAATTTTAATGAGCATTGCATTGAATTTGTAGATTGCTTTTGGCAAGATGCCCATTTTTATATTAACCCTACTGATCCATGAGCATGGAAGGTCTTTCCATCATTCAGCATCTTCTTCAATTTTTTCTTCAATCTCTTAAACTTTTTATTATACAAGTCCTTCACTTAAATGCTGGTGAGAATGTGGGAACGAGGAACTTTTATTCACTGCAGATGGGCTTACAAACTGGTGCAAACACTGTTGAAATTAGTGTGAAGTTGCCTCAAAAAGCTAGAGCGCGGGGGACCTGGAGAGATGGCTCAGTGCTTAAGAACACCGACTGCTCTTGCAGTGGAGCTGGGTTTGATTGCCAACACCCACATGTAGATTGTTTCCATTTGCTTGATATTTTCACTACAGTAGCAATGAACATGGATGAACAGGTATCTTTGTAAGATGTAGAGTCCTTTGGTACATGCCCAAGAATAGTATGATTGGATCATGTGGTAGATCTAGTTCTAGCTTTAGAAAATATAATAGTTTATTTATTATATTTATTTTATGTGTATGAGTGTTATACCTGAATTTATGTTAAGTGCACCCATGTTGTGCAATTGTTGTGCAATGCCCACAGAGGTCAGAAGAGGGTGTAGGGTCTTCTGAAACTGTAGTTCAGATAACAGATTTGATAGGATAGATAGGATCTACAGGGTGGTAAATTAGGACACTGCTCTGCATGAATCCTAATTAAAAAAATTTTTTTTCATAAAAATCCCTTTTGGAAAACAGCCAGACAGACCAGATCAAGTCTCACTTGGAGGCAAGTCCCCTTGACTATTTTGGGATTTCCAAGAGGGAAAGCCATGGGGATGAAGCCCAGCTGGACAGGAGGAAGCCAAGAATTTCATCAGCAAAGACCTCATTTTGACTTGTTTTCAGGAGAAACAAAGGTGGGAAGGCCCTTTACTCTCCCTCAGGGACATGCTGAATAGTCAAAATATTAATTTTGGAACAACAGAACCTTCAAGTTGGAAACAAGCTAATTCAGAGCTGTGGTTGATTGGATTGGCAAAGAGCTTCCCCGAACCTTCCGAGGATGCCATTCCAACTCCTGCAGTCCAAACAGAAAATCAAAAGGATACAGCATCCAAACCAGAGAAAATAGCCAGATTGACTACAAACTCTGGGCACCCCAAACGTCTAAACAAACCATAATCTAGCATTTGGTACCAGAATTTTGCTAATTTCTAAAGAAATAAGAGTTTTACTGGATTGTGCATCAGTCCTTTAGTGTAAGTACGTCTCATGTTTTCATGCTCAAACAGCCCAACCATAACACAGGGCTCGCTCCAGACAGTAATATCTCCTGAACTTTCATGCCCATTGTTGTCCTTTTCATCTATCCTCAAAGGCTAGGCTTAATCCTGTTGTACCCCCACTGGGCTCAGCCCCTTCTTTATCCTCCCAGTGCAAAGCAATCCTGTACAACCCTCTCAGTTACTTCAGCTTAGGAGCTGTTTGTTGGAATGTGTAAATGGAAATTGTGGCTTCATGTGTTTTTTTCTCCTAGGAACAATCTTTTTTTAAAAAATTTTAAAGTGAGAACCAGTGCCTGACTGATAAGTGAGAAGATTAACTAGAACAAGGGCAGATCATAGTAGGTGTCAGAGGGCAGGACTATTTTCTTCATTCTCTTATACTGCAATACAGAGAAAGTTATTTGATCTACTTCTGGGTAATTTCAGCTCATTTCCAGGAAAACACTTAGAAAAATATTTTGGTTACTCATGGTAGGATTTATAAGCTCATGTAATTCCATTACAATAAGAAAAATAAAACTATATTTTAACATATTCTTCCAGTGCTGAGTTGTGTGGCTCATCACTGTAAAAAAATCATTTCTTTCACAAATCAATTAGTAAATTCAATGGCTACAGAGATGAACATATATGCATTTATGATTAGTAAAAAAGCAAAATGTTAACAAAGGAAAGATATTGAACCTATTCACTCAAAAATTCTGTCTATTTGCCATATACCTAAAATTTGCCTAAAAATGCTTGGAAAATAAGATACTGCTATAGCTGCTGTTATAGAAAGATGTCTGACCCTGAGCATCAATTATTGCTAAAGTATAATTTTTTTAGATTAAAATTGCTCAATCAAAAGTAGAGTATTTCAATATTTTTTGATATGCGTTATGAAAACATTTTCTCAAACATTCTAAGTCATTCTCCTACTAGTGGACTATCTGACTATGGAGTCAATACTTTTTAAAGCTATAGACAACTTTATTAATATTTAATTGACATACAGTGGAATTCACAGACCTTGGCTGTACAACCTAGCAGGTTTGTGTAAGGAAACGTTTACCGGTGTGGCAACACCACTAACAAAACACCCTGAAGAACTCCCTCATTCTCCCTGTGTGCCTGCTTGCCCTATCTCAGGAGATCATTATATTAATTTTGATCAACAAACATTAGAATTTTCTTTGGATTTTCATGTAAAGTATTATATATATTTATATATTATATATATACTATATGCTATATTATAATATAGTATATAGTCTTGTAATATAGAGTAATGCAATATAATATAGAATATGTTTTTTTTTCTCAGTATGTTGGTAAGTTGTGTGTTTGTGTGTGTGTGTGTGTATGTGTGTGTATCTGGGTTTGTGTATGTGTGGTGTATGTGTGTGGGTATGTATTCATGTGTGTATACATGTGTGCATGCAGGTGCACATATGTGCACACAGAGACCAAAGGAAAATGTTGATTGTCTTCCTCAGTCATCCTCCATCTTATTTTTTAAGACAGAGTCTCTCACTGACCCTGGAGCTCATTGATTAGGTTGTCAGCCAGTCTCTGCTTGCCTAGCACAGGGACTGTAGACTTGTCCCCCTACACTCAGCTTTTCATGTGGGTCCTGGAGATTCATGCTTAGGTCCTTATGCTTGTGTGGTAAGCACTTTACCAGCTGAGCCATCTCCCACACCCTTGCTTATTATGTTCTAGGATTCATCCATGCATGCTGTACATTGTTACAGTAGTCATTTTATTGCCCAGAGTGTTTAATCATGCCGATAAACCACATTCTGTTTATTAATTCTCTTGCTGAGAGACATAAAATGGCATTTTAAATTTTAAGCAATTCAGTATACTCTTATACCACTTGTTACCATATTATTTGACTGCGATATGAATGTATCCCCAAAGGATCATGTGCTGAAAACTTGGTCCCTAGTGTGATGATCTTACAAAGTAATGAGACTTTGAAAGGAGCCTAGAGTTTGGAGAAATAACTCAAGTTAGTTCAGGGCATTCACTGTTCTTGCAGAGGACATGAGTTCAGTTCCCAGCACCCACATGTCAGCTAACAACCACCTGAAATTTCAGTTTCAGGGGATCTGAGGCCCTTTTCTATCCTTCACAAGCACTGCATGCATGTGGTACACTTAACACATATTTGAGGGCACCCTAGTGTCCTCAGTCTCCAGTACTGTCCTAGACTAGAATATTGTCTGGAAAAGTAATTATGATGAAAATGTAGTTCCACCATGAAAATATATTAATAATAAAATAAAATCGCATCTTCGTTTACAAGCACTTTAGGAAGAAAAGGAACACTGATTTTACTGTGTACCTTAAGATATTTGTTACTGGCCGTGAGTGGTGGCACACACTTTTAATCCTAGCACTCAAGAGGCAGAAGCAAGTGGATCTCTGTGAGACTGAGGCCAGCATAGTTTACATAGTGAGTCCCAGGTCAGCTGGGGCTACAGGGAGACACTGCTTCAAAAGCAAACAAACAAACAGACAAAAATGTTATTGGTTACCACATGAATAAATAGAAGGAAAAAAAGCTGAGTAAGATTGGTAATTAGCATTGGGATCACAGAGAAAAGATAAAGGAGGCAAAAACAAATAGAAGGGGAAATAACACAGACAAACGGTAGATGAGGAAGATCTCACTAAAGGCAGAATGAAAAGAGAAAGGTAAAAAAAATGACTGGTAATCTACAATAATCTCAGCTTTTAGAAGACCGAGACAAGAAGAAATAAATGTGAAGGGTGAATGTTTACAGGGTGAAGCATCTGAGGAGCTCTCTTCCTTGCTGATCTCAGCTTCGATGCTTAGTGTGCCTTCCCAGGCTTCTAGATGCCAGTTACATCCCTAGGTGATTCACTGCCAGGTCAGGTCACAGATATCGGTCTCATCAATGGAAGGCCCTTCATAGGTCATGTTGCCGTAGCTGGTTATACCTTTGAGTGGTCCTTTTCAGGAGTCTGATGGTCAATGTTGGTGTCACCCCTGTGTGATCCTCCCCAATATTCAATTCATGTCAGGAAACTGTCTGCGTTCCTCTGCAGACTGTTGCCTCAGCCAGGTTGCCACATCTCTGAATACTGTGTGTTTCTGATTCAAAGTTTTCCCCACTATCCAGAACATCCTATTGGCCAGGTTTCAGCATATAATCCTATGCTACTTTCTCTGAAGTTTCCTGAATGGGGGGGGGGGGGTCACAGAGGGTTGAGGGTGGCCAAGACACTTTTCTTAGCAGAATGTCTTTTGAAAGTGGCATCTAGTTCCCGCTCTAGTCAGTTGCAGATAAGAACAGGTGCACCTTGCATCAACCCTCTCTCTGTCAATTCTGCTGTGTACAATTTTTGCTTCATTCCTCCCTCTTTTTCTGTTCTTCAGAATACCTGACACCAGAAGTGCAGTGTAGACTTTCTGCAGGGCTCTGTCTTAAGCCATGATACCAGTCATTTTCTCTCACTGGAAAGAGAGTATCCCAGACCCACCAACTCCTCTGAGATGGACTCTGGACTTTCTCCTGTCCTACTTTGTGAAACTGCCTGTTTTACTTTGCTATTGGAAATAGAAATTTGGGGCAATCACCCCACCTCTTCTGGTAACTGTTACCCAGTGATCTCCCTTTTGTTACCTGGAAATTCTAGCAGACTGTGCCTGCCTGTCACCCACCATCTTCTGAGCTCCCTCACATACATGACCTTGGGATGAGATGCAAATTGTCATCAAGGAATAAACTTAGATCTTGCATTGACATAGTCCCAGTCAAAGACATGAAGCTCTAATTACAGGCAAGAATAAGCAAAGTTGGGAGCTCAGACGTTGGCTGAGGGGACTGCAGAGCAGCAGAAGAACTGAAGCGCATTGTGGCGAGAATTAAAGGCAGCCTGCACATCCAGGAATAAATGACTGAGTTCCATAGAATATAAAATATACTTCAAAACAGGAAGCAGTAGAAAACGGCAATTCTGTCTTCAGGGGTCTTCCTGAAAGTTTCTGTTTCCTCATTAGATGCCGCACTGATTATTGAGGAACTGGCTGAAGTTCAGATTGATGAGATTCCATTTTCTCCATCTGAAACTAGGGTCTTTTCCTTTTCAAATATTTTAAGATGCCTGCTTGTATTTATTTAGTTTTTAAAATTAATATTTTTTTGTTTTTCATATTTATTTAAAATAATTTTAGTCTCACAAAACATGCAAAAGTACAAAATAGTTTATTCTTTATTCAGTGTTTCCACATGCGGCATGTTACATAACTGTAGACCAATTACCCAAACCCGAACCCAGCATGGATACAGTGCTATTAACTAATCTCAGACATGTTTAATTCAAACTCTAATGCTTGTTTCATGAAGGTTCATTCAATTATCATTTTTACGTAATTTCATCCAATCTGGGGCCGGTCCCCAGTCTGTTTTTCATGGTTTGAACCTTTCAGTGAGTCCCTGGATTTTGTTTATCTAAGGCCTTCTTTTAATTAACTCTGGGCATCCATTTTCTGCAAGGAGTGCACAGGAAGGATAGGCTCCTACTCAGGTCCTAGCAGGAGAAGCAGGATCCTGACACCTGTCGCTACCGGTGATGTCTACTCAGACGTAGTTGAGATTCTGAATTCCAAGTTTCTAAACTCCAAAGTTACTGTTTTACTCTTTGTAATGAATACATATCTTGTGGGAAAATACTTTGAGAAAATGAAAATATCCTGTATTTTGTTGCATTTTAGTCCACGAATTTTTACATCTATGGTTCTTTCCTGCCACAATTATTACCATGTCCTTTGACAAACGATGGCATTCTAAGTCCTCGATTCACCTATAATTCTCCTCCTCTTCCCTCTTCTTTCATCGCTGTGTTCCCTTCCTTTCCACCTTCTTTTTATCCCTTTCTCCATCCCTCCCTCTGTTCCTCCCCACTGTTTTCTCTTCCTTCCTTCCTTCCTTCCTTCCTTCCTTCCCTCCCCTTTCCTTTCCCTCCCTCCCTCCCTCCCTCCCTCCCTCCCTCCCTCCCTCCCTCCCTCCCTCCCTCCCTTCCTTCCTTCCTTCCTTCCTTCCTTCCCTCTTTCTTTCCCTTCCCGATAAATGACACAAATTAGATGATGGGAATTGTTCTGAGTTGGCTCCTATTTCTTTGCAACATATTTCTATTATCTTATCATTTCCATAATTCCTGGAAGCATTCCAGTTTCTTTCTGAACTTCCTCTGCCCCAGTCTTAAAATTATTCACTTTTTCAAGAAGCCTTGGCTTCTGTTACCAGACAGTATTGTTTAGAAACCAAATCCTATGTGCTTAGTTATATTCATTCCACTAATGCCATTATTTCTAAGCTCTCCCAGGAGAAAGCTAGGAAGTGTACATGTCCATCAACACACACACATATGCACACACATCACACACCATACACATCTGTCTAGTTATCATTTAATTGACTCTTAACTACCACAAGTTCTCACTGACTGCTCTTCTACTCACATCACAATGTTCTTTTTCCTAGTCTTCCTCGTTTGTGACTCCTTTCCCTGACAGAAAGAGACCTGGCTCTCTTTACCCACAACATACCTGTCTGTTTGTCCAATCCCTCAAAACCTATAAAGTTGATTGAGAATGGTTAGACTCATGTCCTGTATAAAACAAGTGGCTTAACTGGATTCCACATCACAGTCTTCTCACATTTTCTTTCTTGATGTGCAGAGACTCTTCAACTTGCAGCAGATGAGCCCACATAGACTTGCCAATAGAATAAGGTCAACAAATGCACTTAGTGTACTTAGCCTCCGGAGTACCAGAGCTCAGCAGCAGAATAGACTGTGGAATAGTGACTGTCCACTCTCATGACTGAGTGACTGCCCCCCATTACAAGAGAGTATCCACCACATTCATGTCATTGGCTCTGAAAGAGAATAGAATTTAAAAGTGAAGGTGTAATGTCCACTGACCATGTACGGCTGTCCATTTCAAACTCAGAAACCTATCCCATGTGGGAGACAGTTTGTTCAGCTGAATCCTGTTTTCCAAAGTTTCTTAGGTTATTTGAATTTTCCTCCAACCCCTTCTATGTGGTTTGGCCATTTATTCATTTTATAGCTAATTTCATGCATTACTATTTGTATTATATTTTGTGCTTACCCCCACTCACCTGTTGATTTAGTTCTTTATGTGGAGCATTGCTAATGTTCTGCTGCTGTGACCTGAGATAAACCAGATTTTGAGGAGGAAATAAATGGCTTGACTTGACTTTGAAAGTGTCATTCTAGGCACTTGACCCTTTTACTTTGAGTCTGTGGCACAGAGTATATCATGGCAGGTGTTCATGGAAGACATGAAGTGATTCATGGGAAGACATGGAAAACTGATTCATTTCATGGAGGCCATCAAAAAAAAAAAGAGTCTAGCATCCTAATATTCCTATGGGCAACCTCCCAATGATCTAACTTCCTTCCATTAAGCTCTACTTTCTGTAGATGTCACCATCTCTCACTAGCACCACAGGCTGGAACCTTGAGTCTTTGAGCCTTTAACACATGATCCTTGGAGAATATTCAAGATCTATGCTACAACACAAAATATGTAAAGCACTACCATGGTTCTAAGAATCAAAGGAACAAAAATCTATACTGAAGACTTACAATTAGTATCTATTTAATCATTTGTTTGTCATATTCTGCAGATACTATTTTAGCTCCAAATGAATGCTTAACATTTGCCTTTCCATTTATCAGTTCAAGTAATTAATAGAATGGAACCCTAGATATAGGTAAAGTTAAATATAGACATATGAAGAGATAGAGATTTATACATGGACATGTTATATGATTAGAAATCATGCTTCAGAATTTGTTTACTCAACAATCTGTCCTCCAGAATCATGTTCCCACAGCACTCCTGCCTGAGCTGAGGTCATCAAGGTCTATGAGTACTCAGGTAAGCAGAAGCTCCTGAACAGTGTATAGTGCTATCCCACACACCCTCCACTACTGCAAACCATGACTTTGAACTTGAGGAGACAGAGTGGATCTCAGCTGCTACCTGAGTGGCCACTTCTTCCTGTTGAGTTTCTGTGTCCTCTGAAGCTTTTATCCATGGTGAGCCCTTCCTTTTCTCTGTTTTGTTTGTTTGTTTGTTTGTTTTTGTAGCATCCTGTGTATATAGTGGTGTTTCTATGAAGTAACTTCAGGTGTTACTTCAGGTGTTTCCTGAAGTAATACTTCACAATATTTTTACCATTAGAGAGTGTCATATGGATCTTTGATGTCCCAATTTCTAAAAGAATGCAAAAAACACACCTCTGCATCAAATATCAAAACCTGTGCTGTCTTCTTAATGAGTGTCCTTTCTTTTTCCTCTAAACTATGGCTGAAACTGTTTAAAAAATAACCAGAATAAGCAACTCAAAGCAAATTACATCTTATTTACAGAGCATCAAATTTTCCAGTCAGCTCTCACAACCACAGACAGGGCCATAGAACATGTCATTGAGAAAGTGCAAGCCATGCAAGGAGACTGTAGAAGTGAGGTCAACAGCCTACTCTCTTTACAGAGTTAAAGTTGCCAAGTCTGCCAGGTCGAAAGTCTTACAAATGTGTGATATTGGTGTTGTAGAGCTCATATGCTCATAACAGAAGAGGAAGAACTGCAAATAAAACTGAAAGAATTATGAATTTCAGATAGTCTTTTCTGCTACAAGTTAACACTTCAACAGATCTCTGGAACTGAGATACAATGTTTTGACATTTTGAGTACTGTAAAGTGGTATGAATTGATGATAGATTGTGGTTTTGTTCTACACAATGTATGGGAAACAATTCATCTAAGATTTTTTACAACGTCAAAATCTGTCACAATGCACCATTTACAATGCTATTATTCCTTGCCACCAGTTTCATAATGGTTCAGTTCTAGGATTGTATATAAATCAAATTACTCTTTTCTGACAGTTCCTGCAAGGTAGATTCTCTCTAGCATCTCAGTTGGTGTCATTTTCTGGGGAGCGTATTTTTAGGTGGGCTGTAGAGCCATGCTTTCTGAGTTCTTATAAAGTTGAAAGCAGGTGTCTCTGACCTGGACAACACATTGTCTATCAATGAAGTGCTTTCAGGTCACTGTTATTATTGGAGTGTCTCGTGTATATCACTCTGCTCTCTCCTGGTATTGACAGTTGCAGTGGTCAAGTCTGCTTCCACCTTGAATTCTCCCTCTTTGCAGGTGACAAGCATATCTGTTTTGCTTTGGCCTAGATGATAATATGATATTCTGTCTCTCCTTCAGGATCAGTAGTTTTACTAGGACATTCATCTACTTGTACCCCATGCCAGTCTCTCCTAGGGCTTAGTGTTCCCTTGAGTTTAGCCTTTCTTTCTTTCCCACCTTGTATCCTCTCAGACTATCTTTCACTTGTCTTTCTGCCATAACCAGCTTGAAAATGTAAGAACTGACATCACAGGAGTGAATGGGGTTAACTTTGTCTAGGGAGGTACCCACGATTGGTGGGGGGGGGGCATAGGAAGAAGCGGTGGATAAATGCTTCTTGCTCTCCCCTTCCACACATCTTACCCTGTGACCAAGATGGTCCTCATAACAGTGCCATGATTTGGACAATCTCCATGCTGGTTGTGTTCTTCCCTCCTATGCTTCCCAGTCACGTTTTCTCATCATCTGGGAGCACGTCCTCAAACAACTACTTGAATATAACACCTTGTCTCATGTTTTGCTTTATAAAGGAAAACTTATTCCTAAAAATATCCCAGCATCTTTGGGTTGTGAGCCTGAACCTCTAATGGCTGTGCCAGCTCAAAGAACTACTGGGCAGCTGATGACTGCTGAGTGAGGAAGAGCTGATCTTCTCTAAGGGAGTGACTTTAGGTAGGCTGACTAGACCTCACCAGATGAACATGCACTAAATGACATTAGGGGACACGAACTTGATTCAATAGGCCTTAACATAAATGGTAGAATACATGAAATCCCATTGGGGGTGTGGCTATTGTGATGCTGATGGAGAAGGAGGTATAGAGATGATTAAGATGTCTTGTATGAAATACACAAAAATTCAATAAAAATATAAAATTGTCCTGGTGTCATAGGTCTGCTGCTTTGATTTTTTTTCCCATACCCCGCCCCCCAGAGTTATTCGCCTCTGAAACTATTTTCCTATTTGTACTTTCATTTCCATTTTCTTTCCTGAGGTCTCCCTACCTCCTCCCCTGGATTTTTAAGTAAATGTTTTCATCCCGACATGATTTAAGTTTCTGTGGTGACTTCATATTTTCCCCCTTTTCTTTTGGAGTTCTGTAAGCCCTTTTAATAAAGGCTGTCTCCACGTTGATACCATTTCTTCTGTTTTTCATTTTTAATAATTTCAGATTGTGTTCTCCACCTGCCGTCTGCTTAGGCCATTTTGTGACTCTTTTCCAGCTGTTGTTTTATCTATGTCATCCCTGCCTTGGCGTTTTTCTTTGTATTGGCTGTTTTAATGGGTCAGCAATTTTCTGGTAAAGAGTAAGGAGGAGGACAGGGAAACGAAAGATGCAGTCTGTGGTTTGAGTCTCTACTGTGTTTCCTTGGGAGCCATCTCGACTCATATTTCAACATCTAGACGGAACACATGTATGGGTCATAACAATGCTCATCGCTTTGCTGCTTTTCTGACACATCTATAATTTCTAATTCTCCTTTCCACTTTTACTTAAAAATTAAAATCTTGGGGGCTGGAGAGATGGTTCAGCGGTTAAGAGCACTGGGTGCTCTTGCAGAGGACCCTGATTCAATTTCCAGCACCCCAGCGGTGGCCAACAATCATCCTTAACACCAGTTCCAGGGGGCCCAACGCCCTCTTCTGACCTCCTTGGGCATTGCAGAACATGGATGCACTTACATACATGCAGGCAATACACTCATACACATAAAATAAAAGTAATAAATAAAATATAAAAGTGAGAATTTCTGATATATACCTGGCAGGGGAGATACCGTGATCACAAAGGTAGTTCTCCCTGGGTGAGGCTTATTTACGATACTCTGAGTGTGCTGAGCCCTGCCTGCCATTTCCCTCAAAGTGGGAAACTTGGCTGCATAATTTGTGGTAGTGGGAAACATTATTCTCATTTTTACCCTTAAAAAACTTAGAAAGAGAAAGAAAAATCTCTGGTTGCCTCTCTTAGTCAGGAGTCTGGATTACAAAAGGGAGATATTTCTCTCGTGTTATTTTGGCACCTGCAGTGGCAATCTTTAATTTTCTAAGGCAGTAACACCCCTGGAGCTCCTTGATTGGAGGCTAGGTAGTGCTTTCAGTTGGCCCACATGGTCCTTAACCACTAATGCCAGCAATGCCTGTGAACTTGTTAGAACAGTTTCTTCAGGTGGTGCTCAGCAGTCTGAGCCCTTAAGAGAGCTTCCCGGGAATGTTCCAACATTTGAGAATCACTATTTTATCAGAACCTCTCTTCCAAAACATGAACCAAGATGTCTGAATTCCCAGCTCCCTGCTTCGTTTTGGTCAAAATTACATAGAATTTGGGATTTAGGATGGTATATTAGAGTGACAGTTCTTTTTAATTATTTAACATACTATTGAGTTTTTGCAAGTTTCATATAATATATTTTGAGTACATTCAGATCCTCTCCCCTATCTATACCTTTCCTACACGCCCCTGCCAGTTTGTTTGTACTATGTCATATATTAAGGTCTATTGAGCTGAGTTTGTGTCTCCAAATATCCTTCAGTATGCATCCATCCACTGGACCCTGATTAAAGAGCACTAACTCTCCCTCTCCAATAGTTCTCAGCTGCCAATAATCCTTCAGTTAAGGTTGGGGCTTCTTACCCCTTCCCCACTTCTGTCCTGGGACTTTGACCTTGGAAGATGAATGGTATTTTTTCTCTTAACTGCCTGGAGAATGATGGGCCTGGACCTGTGGCTAGAGACCCAGTTTAGCCCCAGATCTGCATCTCATTAGTTGATGACCTCAGACAAGCCACTTAACCTCTCTAGGCTCCTCTGGGCCATGTAAATGCCACATCACTGAGCAACAAAAGCACTCGCTGTGTTTCCTCATTAACTGAAATTTAAGTGCCTTAAGTGAAAAGGTTTCTGTTTTCCTTCCTGTGAGATGTCATCAACAGCGAGTACTCTCAGAAAAAGCTTTGAAGCTAAACTATTGCTAGCCTTAATTTATGAAAACACATTCATGTTCAGAGACAGTGACAATTTCCTCCATGTCATGGTAATTTAGTCACATTTCAAGTCTTCTTCCAAAGTTCTGAAACCCAGGGAAAGCCTGCTTTCCATTTGTCTCCCACTCTGCTTCTCTGTGGAGTAGAAGATGCAGGAGGAGAGGGTGTGACCTTGCTAGCAGAGGGCAGGATGTGGTCCAAGTCATCCTGAAGTCTGCATGCAATTTCTCACTTTCCTGTGGTTCATCCCATTTCCAGTTGAGACCATCTCACTTCCTCCTGCTCAACCAAATGGCTATTGTTAAGCATCTATGCCATCCCTCGGTGTGTGGCAAACATAGCAGGACATTGCACAGACAAAAGAATCCCCTCGCCATTTCAGGGAATTCTGCTCTGATACCCAAATGGGATCATTTATTTCTTCATTATTTGTTCATTGATTTGTTTTTATTTGTATTTTTTGAATTAAAAATGTCTGGGCACTGGAGAGATTACTCAATGGTTAAGAGCACTGACTGTTCTTGCAAAGATCCAAGTTTGATTCCCAGCACCCACATGGTGGCTAACAACCATCTGTAACTCCAGTTCCAGGGGATCTGACTCCTCTCTTCTGAACTCCGTGGGCATTGCATGGCATGGATGCACCTGTCTACATTCAAGCAATACACTCATACACGTAAAATATCAAATAATTTTTTTAAGTTTTATTGATTCTTTGAGAATTTCATACAATGTACTTTGATCATATTCAGACCCCCTCCTCCATCTCGACCCTCTCTTACAAGGCCTCCTGACTTCATATCCTCTATTATTATTTTTTAGAACTTTAAAATTTAAAATTTTGTTCTTCAAAATGCTCTTGATATGATTCTATTCCTTGGGGCCTGGCCAACCTTCCAGGCATCACACCCTCCAAGAAAACTGACTTTCCTCTCCCAGCAGCTATGAGTAGCCAATAGATGCCCAGATAGAAGTGGGGATTCTGCCCACCTCCCCGTCCATGCTGGGTCTTTATTTGGCATTGGCTTTCTCATGTCTTGTGCATACTGTCACAAGTGTATTGGTTTCATATGTGAAACTGCCCTGTTGTCGCCAGAAAACACAGCTTCCACTGGCTCTTAAAAGCTTTCTGGCCCTTTGTTCCACAATCATCCCTGAGTCCTGAGGGAGGGGAGGGTGTGATATAGGTATTCCATTAAACTTTTAAACTTGAGAAACTAATTTAAAAATTACACATTTTGTTAAATTAAAAAATAAAACATTTTTTGAGATCGACTATTAAATTTAAAAACAGATAAAGATGTTTAAATTCTATCCCTATATGTATTTTAATATATAAATATATGTTTAAATATTATTCTTATTTGTAAGCACATACCTATAAGTACCATGTGACTGTTTTTATAAGGTGATACTTCATATTGCTAGAATAAACAAATAAAACCTATATAGAGATTTGATTATTTAAATATTTATCAGCTAAATAATTAATCCACTATATACCTCATCTTCAATACATTAGCATAAAAATATATTGAAGATGGTTGCTTGGAAATTTGGTATGAATCTGCAACTAACAAGGGAAGTTCATACAACTTTCCAATGATATCATAGGTCAGCATGTTCAGAAACTGACCTCTAATACATAAAACAAATAAAGCTAGCAAACACATGTATCTTAGCTAATCCATGAATACCACTATGCGACAGTCTTTATATATACAAAGCAATCCTTCAGACTCATTGACGATAACCACAACTAACTCAGCTATATAAAACTAGCAAGAATTACATTACATAGGATAATGTGCTAAAGGTAAGCTTCAGTGAGTAACCATTCTGGAGTATGCTTAAGATTACAGACCTTGCCCTAATATTTAACCAAAACTTTGACAAAAGGATCTATTGAGTTAAAGTGTGATTCACAACAAAGTTAAAGTTACAGTATCTTTAAAGATTAGTGTGCAAACTTGGAGATTATGCTCTTCAGCATTGTGTTAGTGTTATATCACCATGACAAATACCTGAGAGAAGTTAAGGAAGGAAGGATTTGCTTTGTCATATGTTTTCAGTCCATGGCTTGCTGATACTGTTTCTGGCTGAGGATGCGATAGAATCTTGTGGTGGTGAAAAGACATAACACAGCAGCATTCTTCATGGAGGCCAGGAAGCAGAGAGAGAGAGACAGGCAGAGGTATAGAAAGAAAGATGTACCTTTCCAGGGCATGCCTCTGATGACCTACGTCCCAGGCCCTATCTCTTGATTTCTACCACATCCCCAAATGGTGCCAGCAGCAGCAGAAAGTATTCAAGAAATAAATCTTTGGGGATATTTCATACTCAAAGCACAATAATGTATGTGATAATACAGAGCCAGATCACTGAGAGCAGCATCATGCAACAGAGTTTGATTAAACACAGAAAGCTGCAACTGGCCACAATGTAGAGTACAAGAGTCTGCAGAGTGTGTATCCCTGGGTAGGACTCCTGTGTTAAACCTCCGCCACCAAGAGCTAAGGAATCATTGCAGAAAAAGGGGTAGAAAAATTGTAAGAGCCAGGGGTGGTGGATGACCACAAGGAAACAGTTTTCCAGGCCTCTGGAAACTTAATTCAAATGAACTTACAGCAATGGTGACAGCATGCACAAGACCCGTGCAAACTCACACCAGACAAAAGCCCAGCATAGAACTGGGGAAATGGGCAAGAAGTCCCACTTAGTTGAGGAACTATCGGTAGATGGTCACTGCTAGGTAGGGAGAGTTGATAACTTCCCTAAGGGAATGAGACTGACCAGGTTCCAGTAAATGAACTCGCACTGAGAGCCATCTGAGGACAAAACTTGACTTGATAGGCCTTAACAAATATGACAGAATTCAGTGTGGGGCGGAAGTGAGGGGGGCTATACCGGCTACAGAGAGGGGAAGGGGTCTAAATATGATTAAGATATGTTGTATAAAATTCAAAGAAATTCAATAAAAATATATATTGAAAATAAAACTGGGATTATCAGGAAGAATCAACCAGAAGCAGCCACAGAGTTTACACAAAGGCATCTCATTCAACTCCAATCATCTGTTTTCCAAAAGCTGGGACAGGTAGGAATTATCTCACCAAACAACATAAGTTTCATTTTGTAATTCGATTTACTCTGTGCGTGCACACACACACACACACACACACACACACACACATACACACTTGTTAACAGTTCTCTCCTTCCATCTATCTTGTGGATCAAATGAATCCGAAGAATCAAACTTAGGTCATCAGACTTGGTAGCTACCATTTTTACCTACTGACCCATCTCCATCCATCAGCTAAGGATATAAAAAAAACTATATTTTATGCTTACATATAATAGTTATTCATAGGAAAAGTCCTATTTAGAATAAGAACTATGAAAGGAACTCAAGGTTTATGCAGCATAAAAGGCCATTTATTTCCACCTTCGTAAAGATTTGACTTAGAAGATCAAAAATTCTACATCTCATATCTTTAGCAATTCTAAGTCTGTCATACATTTATACAAAGAAAGAACAAAATGCATTTTTCAGTGGCCTAAAAAAAACAAACAAAAAAGATAGATCAACACTTGAAAGGACAGAACTTCTAGATTATTATCTAATTAATTATTTAAATTGTTTAAATAATTTCTAAATGGTCATTTATGATATAAATAATTAAGTTGATATTGCTTATCTTCAAAATGTCATTCATCTAGTGACTTACAATTTGATGAATTCCGGATTTTATCTTGCAATGAAAGAAGAGTGCAGTTAATGCTTCTGGACTCCTTTTCTTTCCATAAAAGATAATCTGAACTAGAAGTTTTTGGACAAATTGTTGGAACTTGGTACTGATGGGCTAAATTATGAAAGTTCTGCAATACGTGCTTTATTTCTAAAATAAAAACGATCATGTGCAGACTGCTGAAAAAGCCTTAAGGCATTTTTTTTCCATGTCTGTCAACAAAGTTCTGCAGATCTCATTTATCTACTCTGCATGTTATTAATACAAAACAGAAAAATAATCTAGATACACATTTATCTCATGGGAATAATATTGTCATGAGTCCAACCCTGATTGGATAAGCTAAAAAAAATATGTACATAAAATTCACTAAGAAAGGGGAGCAGGTAATTGATCAGAACATGAGTTCTTTACTCATAATTTATTCTCATAATCACAAACGGTCAAAATTAGGAATGTAATAGCAGTTCTTCATTAATCATGTGTGTTATATAGAGGTATTTATTACTTTTATAATTTACTTTGTATCTTATACATTTTAATAAGTTATTGAAAAGTAGCATGTAACTACCAAATCCAATACGAATATCTTTATCACTACTTTAAAATATTTTTGCTTCGTTTTTGATCTTTTGGGGTGGGGTTGAGACGGTGTCTCACTACGTAGCTCTGGCTGGCCTGGAACTGCTATGATGATCAGACTGGCCTGAAACTCACAGAGATCCACCTGCCTTTGCTTCCTAGGAGCATGCTGGTAGATGCCTCCATGTCAGACTTCAATTTTGTATGTTAGTAGCAAACAAAATGATAGGTTTTATTATAATATTTGCACATGGATTTATCATTGTACTTTGCTCATAGCCCCATCTGTCATCTGCCCTCTCTTTCACTTGTCTCTGTCCTCCTCACAAATAGTTCCCTTCTTTCACATAATATGTACACATTAAATCTAGATTATGTTTATGAGATTCATTGATTCTTTGTATTATTTCATTTATTTCTGCTTTTTTTATTTCTTCTTGTCTGCTGGGTTTGAATTTCATTTGTTGTTGTCTTTCAAGATTCTTGAGTTGCAAAGTTAAATCATTTATTTGTGCTCTTTTTGATTTTTAAAATGTAGACACGTAGAACTATAAACTTCCAAGAGGTTTTTAAATGTCCAAGAGGTTTGTTGTATTGTACTGTCCTTTTCATTTAATTCCAGGGATATTTTTATTTCTTTTAATTTCTTCTGTGATCCATTCCTCATTCAGGACTGTATTGTTTAGTCTTCATAAATTTGTGATATTACTAGGGTTTTTCTGGTGTTTATTTTAAGCTTTAATGCATTGTGATCTGATAGAATACATGGAATTATTTCAATTTTTGTATTTGTTGAGGATTGTTTTGTGCCCCAGTATGTGGTTGACTTTGGAGAAAGTTCCATGGCATGCTGTATATATTCTGTATTCACTGGTGTTTGGTTGGAATATTCAGTAGATATCTGTCAGGTACATTTGATGTATGGTATTGTTTAATTCAGATGTTCTTTATTTAGTCTCTGTCTAGTTGTCCTGTCTAATGGAGAGAATGGGGCATTGAAGTCTCCTACTGTTCATGAAGTGGGATTAATCTGTATCTTAAAGTCCTGTAGTACTGTTTTTAAGAAATTGGGTGCACCAGAGTTTGGTGCATATATATTCATGATTGTAATATCCTCTTGTTTAATTGTTCCTTTGATCAGCATGAAGTGACCCTAATTTTCTCTTCTGATAGTTTTAGTTTGAAGTCTATTTTGTCAGATATGAGAATGTCAACTTCTGCTTGTTTCTTAGTGACATTTATGTGGAATATTTTTTTTTCCTATCCTTTCATCTGAAATAATGTCTGTCCTTGGAGACGAGATGGGTTTCTTGCAGACAACAAAAGGATGGATTTTGTTTCTTGATTCACTCAACTAGCTTTTGTCTTTTGACTGGGGAGTTCCATCTATTGATAATTAATATTGAGAATGTGTATGCTTCCCATCATTTTAATCTCTGCTTGAATTCTTAGTCTAACTTTGTGGCTCCCTAGTTATACCTTAATTTAGTTTCCTTCTGTTGCCCCTTGGGTATAATTATTCCATTCCTCAGTTCTTTGTAATGCTTCAAGTAGTCTCTGAAGGACTTGTTTTACGGACATGAATTCTTTCAGCTTATTCATGCTGTGGAAGGTTTTTCTTTCCCTTTCAAGCATAATAGATAGTTTTGTTGGGTAAAGTATTCTAGGTTGGTATCTATGGTCATTTAGAAATGGGACTACTTTGGTCCAGGTTTTTCTGGTTTTCATAGTTTGCATTGAAAAGTCTGCTAGAATTCTGATTGGTTTTCTTTTATATGTATTGTATTTTTTTGGTCGTTGTTGTTGTTTTTCTTTTGCAGCTTTTAGTACTTTCATTTGTTCTATATACTTAGTGCTTTTACTATGATATGATTTGGTGAGTTTCTTTTCTGGTCCTGTCTATTTGGTGTTCTGTGTTCTTGTATTTTTATGGGCATGTCTTTCCTTAATTTTGGAAAATTTTCTTCTATAGTCTGGTTGAATATCTGGTCAATACCATTTTCCTGAGATTGTTTTCCATCCACTATGCCTACAATTTGTTAATTTGGTCTTTTCATGGGGTTTCACATTTCCTGCATGTTGTATTCTTGTTTTTTTATTTTTTGATTTTTTTCATAATTTTTGCTCGAAAGCTCCAATTCTTCAACTTTTTCATCCACTGTTGATGTTCTTTTTTCCATTTAATTCATTCCATTGGTGAGGAATTCTCCCATTCCTTCAAATTGGCTTATTGAGGTTTTCACTTCCTTCTTCGTTTCAGCCAGAGTTTTCTTCAATATTTCTCTTTTGCAATTTCTGTCAGAAGTTTATCCCTATCTCCTTTTAGTTCTTTGATTGTCTGTGTGTTCTTTAGATTCATAGAATTCTTTGATCATGTTTATGATTTTTTTAAAGTCTGTGTCCTGGTTTATCTTTGGGATTCTCGATGTAGAACTCTTCTATGGCAGTGGTGATGTTTGGTGGGAACACATTATTTGGGTTTTTCATCTTATTATTTTTCATTGTGATCTTGGGTATGAATTTCTTTTGTTTGTGATTCTGATGCATGATTCAGGCCTTCCTTTTGTTAAATTGAAGTCTGATTCTGTTTGTATACTTGATGTGACTTGGTTATTTTCTTTTTAAGTATGATAATCTGATTTGTCAAAGCTTCAGGTTCTCTCTTTTGATTTTATATTGGAGGGACCAGATGGCTGTAGTCCAGCTGCTCAAGAGTTCCCTTGGAAGCACTAGTCAGGCAAGATCAGATGCTCTCAGAGTCTCCGTTAAGGCCTTGGTCTCTTCAGTCAGCAGGCAGAGCACAATTTGCTAGGAAGAGGCTGAATTCAGGCACAGAATACTAACCCTGTCGTAGTGAAGGGGGATGAAGGTGGTACTAATGTAGGGGGATTGGCACCATGCAATTTGGAAAGTTGACAACCAGGCAGCATAAGAAGATAGTCCTGAGATCTAGGGGGCTAAGAACAGGATTTCTGGTGGGAGAGTTTGGAGTGGAGGTGGTGGTAGAGGTGTGGAGATGCAGTTGACAGGATCAGATTTACGAGGGAATTAGGCTGGTCTCCAGAATCCAAGGCAAGTTTTGGGTGGGGACTACCAGGGTAGAATGCTGTTCTCAGGAATGCAAGGAAATTGGGTTGGGGACAGCTTGTGAAGGCTCTAACTAACTAGACTGAAAAATTGACCAGGTCTGAGTATAGTGAATTGGGACACAGTGTGTGGTTCTGGACTAAGAGGGTAGTCTAGGGATCTGGGGTGCTAAATAACAAAAGTGGGCCTGTGCCCAATGCTAGACGGAGGACAGGAACTGGGGCAGGAGAATGGAGATGTTCAGGTGGTAGGGGACTGGAAGGGCAGTGGGTGGGATAAGACCTACTAGGGAAGAAGGCTGTTTACAGGAATCCAGGTCAGGCTGGAGGATAAACTAGACTGACAAATTGAGCTCGTCTCCCTATTAGAGATCAGTTTGCAGTGGGTGCATCTGGTCTAAGAGGTTTGTCCAGGAATCTGGAGTGCTAAGAGCAAAAGTGGGCCTGTACTCAAGGCTAGACGGGGAACCGGATGTGGAGCAGGGGAGAATGGATATTTTTACTTTTTTATTTTATGTGTATGAGTATCTTGCTTGCATGCATGTAAGTGTACTCACATCATTCACTGCCCTTGGAGGTCAGAAGGGGGCATCAGATTGCCCTGGAACTGGAGTTTGGGGCAGTTGTTCACTACCATGTGGACGCTGGGAACCCAACCTGTATCCTCTACAAGAACAGCTAGTACTCTTGACCATTAAGACATCTCTCCAGTTCCAAAATAAATGCTTTGAAATAAATTTATTAAACTACTATAAAAATATACTAAGGGGTGACATCTCTGTGGATTCTCTAAACTTAGGGTCTGCTAGGTGGAGGCAAGTATTATGGTTCAGCTGAGGTTTAAGTTGAAGTCTTCTGGTTTTCTTACCATCTAGGCTGATGGTAAACCTAAACCAACCAGATGTCGGATGTCTTCCAGAGTTATCTTCCCTTTAAAAGCTATGTGCCTCACAGGAAATCAAATTTTAAACCATTATTCCTCATTTTATGTTCATGTGATTCTTGATATTGTTTATTAATTATAAGAGTATGGAGCAGGAGAAAGAGTTCAGTTCCTAAAGTACTTGTCTGTCACACAGGCATGAGGACTTCAGTTCAGATCCTTAGCACCCATGGAAGGACAAGGGCTGGAAAGACAAGGGTGGCACTCCCGTAACCTTAGCCCTGAGAGAGCAGAGACAGAAGGAACCCTGGAGTTCACTTTCCAGCCATTCTATCTGGATTGATGAGCTCCAAGTTCTTTGAGACGTCCCTTTTCAAATCATGTGACAAGTGACTAAGGAGAAGTCATCCAGTGTTGATTTCTGACCTCCACATGCATACACACATATGCACACATATGCAAACATATTATCTATATTTTTCCACAATTTAAAAAACTTTAGAGAAACATTTACTACTAAGTATTGTATCATTTCCATAATCACAAGCAATATATCACAATACTATATATACATTTTTAATTACACATACATATCTTTGAAAAATCTTAATTTACATATTAGGCACAGTAACAGATAAACAATAATACTTAACTATAGATCACAGCAACTTCAGCATATGAGAATTTTGTTTCCTTATCAAGTTGAGAGCTTTCATCTCTTTATTTAAGAAAACTAATTCACAGCTTCTCTGTCACTTGAGACTCATCTGCACCATCACTCTTGTATTTTAGGCCATTATTAAGTAAAATAAGGGGTTAGTTGAACATATTGAGCAGAAGCAGAATGATACTCTGACACTTGTTCTAATAGCTGAATGGATATTGGCGTGATTAACATGCACACAATACATAGAACCAAGAATGTGTCAGGTTTACTGCTTAGAATGGTATACAACTTAAAACTTATAAATTGCTTATTTTTGAAAATTTCCATTTAGCATATCTTGGTGCCATGACTACTGAGGTCCACTGCAACTGTTGAAACCAAAACTTCAAATAAGAAATCACAATTATATAAGGAAAATCAAACATGAAATTTGTGAGACACAGCTAAAGCGATACTTGAATGGAAATTTATGTATTTATTTTTATTTTTATGTGTATGAGTGTTATGCTGCATGTATGCAAGCGCACCCATGTCATATAGTATCTGTGGAGGCCAGAAGAGTGTGTCAAATCTCCTGGAACTAGAGTTGCAGACAGCTGATAGGCACCATGTAGGTGATGGGGTCCTGGGTCTTCTGCAAGAGCAGCCAGTACTTTTAACCACTAAGCCATCTCTCCAGTTCTTGAATGGAAAGTTTTACTTTGGAAATATTCACTTGGATCTAAGGAAGCTTTTTAAAAAATAGCTATACTTGGGAAATTTGTAATAGAACAGGAACAAACTCCAAGAATAGGGAAGGACTTAATAAAACCAAATAGAAGAGGGAAACTGAATAGTAAAAAACTAATCTAAATCTGTAGGTCACATTACAAACATCATAGAATCAAGTTAAGAGATAACAATACCAGGAAAAATAATTTGAGATTAAAATTAGAACTAAACATAGGCACAATGGATATTTTATATACATGTATTTACATACATAACTATTTTGAACAGCTATATAATACCTTTGGAAACAAACAGTGGCAATGTATTGATATATTTAGAGAACTGAGAAAATAAAGGATTTGACAGGTGAATACTTTTTAATATTTTATTTGTTATTGTTTTTAATGTATGTAAGTATGTGAGTGCACGTATGTCATGCCATGCCCATGAAGGTCAGAAGAGGGCTTCGATCCTCTCGAACTGGGTTATGGACAGTTGTTAGGCACCATGTGGGTGCTGGGAATTGAACTCAGGTCCTCTGCAAGAGCAGCCAATGCTTTTAACTGCTGAACCATCTCTTTTGCCCCCCCAGGTCAATGTTATTTAAGTATATATACTTTAAAAATGACCAAATAATTTTTCAAAACTTAGGTTTCTACAGTTTTGTAAATGAATTTGTGTGTGTGTGGTGTGTATGTTTTAAAGATTCTCGTTATGCAGCCCAGGCAGGCCTAGAACTCATGATTTTACTGTCTCAGCTTCCTAAGTGCTAGAATTATAGGTATGTGTCACCATGCCTAACTCTCTTATGCTTCTGAGAATTCAGATTTTATCCTAGTCAACTTGTCCCACCAAATAGACAAAACAAAACAAAAAGCAAAAATGCATAAAAATTTTGGGACCTATTATAATCTTGGTTCTAAAATTAGAGAAGTACAGAAAAGACTATTGTGGTCCATTTCTACTTAGCCAGTTAGCTTGAGACTCAGAAACTGCTGATGCTTCAGTTCAACTGTAAAAGTAGGTGTGCGTGGAACCTAGGTCTTGGCTCAAAACAAGTAGGATGTGTTTCACCTTATCTCGAGGAGGGTCAGCTCTTTTTGTTCTGTTTAGACTTTGAACTGATTGAATGAAGCCCACTCTTATCTGGGAAGGCAATCTATTTGACTCAGTTTACTGATTCCCATGTTAACTTGCCCAGAGACACTCTCAAAGATATTTGGAATGGTTGACAAGGTGTCTGGGCACCATGTAACCCATCAAATTATACAAACATTAACCATAACAGTGAGCAAATGAGTGCAGGACTCAAACTCCTTGGTAGACATTTCAGTGATGGCATCTTCCTCATTAGGGTTGGCGAGGGAAAACTCTTCTAGCAGCCTGTCCCATCAACCCATAACAACCTGGGATGGTGGTGTTGACAGGCACAGTAATGGTGTTTGCATTCTGTGACTGGACATGCTCTAGAGCATGGCTGTAATACTCACAGTTTGATATTACAGCTTCCCCCAGGGACTCTGGGATACTAATTTTCTTTAATAAGCACCAGAGTAGTCTTTGTATTTCTTAGCTGCTCTCCCTGATTAGTGCATGCTCACAAATGTCACCTGTCAGACATCACTGTTTTGCACTTTCAAGTGTATCTAAGTGCTAGGCAGTAAACCAAGTGGTTGAGTACAACAGTGACAATATTTCTGTTGTCATGATTAACTGAGCAAGTTCTCCTGCATCAGGTTAGGTGGGGGACAGTACCTCAGTAAGTGACAATTTTGTAAACAGAAGTCACGAGCCTGGAATAACAGAGCAGGGATCTGAAGGTCGGTGTCCTTAAAATCATCTTTCAGTGACTACACTGTCCTGGATTCCTTCCCTCAGCTGCTTATTAAGCACAGTGAAGAAAACCATCTCGTTAAAGAGCCCATTCTTTAGCAGTGGTTCTCAATCAGGGACCATTTTCTCCCAGGGAACATTTGGCAATAACTTGAGACATTTTTGCTTGTGGTAATTGTAGTAGAAGCCAGAGTTGTTGCTGAACACCTCACAGTGCAAAGGACAGCTCACAACAAAGAATGATCTGGTTCTAAATGTCAGGAAGGCGAAGGCTGAGAAACTTGCTCCAGGGCTGCTTTGCCAGGTTCTCTGTGACTAAAGCTGAGGGTAGCTTTATGTCCTACAGGCAGGTAGAAGTTCTGTATTCATGCTGTAATTAAGAAAACCAGTTCATGGAGTTGAAGTAAAGCCACTTGTACTATGATAACACATGGCCTCTCGGTCCTCCTCCTTCCCAGGTCGTTACCCTATGCCTCTCACTGAAGCCCACTTATGCTGAGTTAGACTATCCACTGAACACATGGCCTCTCGGTCCTCCTCCTTCCCAGGTCGTTACCCTATGCCTCTCACTGAAGCCCACTTATGCTGAGTTAGACTATCCACTGAACACATGGCCTCTCGGTCCTCCTCCTTCCCAGGTCATTACCCTATGCCTCTCACTGAAGCCCACTTATGCTGAGTTAGACTATCCACTGAACACATGGCCTCTCAGTCCTCCTCCTTCCCAGGTCGTTACCCTATGCCTCTCACTGAAGCCTACTTATGCTGAGTTAGACTATCCACTGAATCTATGGCCACATCAGCAACTCTAAAACCTGCTTCACTGATGCTCTTCCATGGACTCCCTCAGCTCTTATTCCAGAATGAAGATGTTATACTGAAAAATATCTACAGTACAGTTATGATCCAACCTGAGATGGTTTCATCTGTGCAAGCTTTGTCTCCTTGTCACAGGTTGAAAAGATGCAAAACATTTTGTACAAGTAAATGACATTGCTTAGCCAAGTGAAACATTCAAACCATCTGAGGTTCATATGTCAAGCTGTGCATACCCCCATAAGAGTTGAGGCTATATTTCATTTTAAATGTATAATTTAGAAGTTACACCTGAAAACAGGACCAATAAGTTTTCCTTCTACAAGCCAATGGTACTTTTAAGGATGACATATTTCAAATTCTCCAGAGGAGCTGTGAGGCAGTCTACACATGAGTTAGAGTTCTGATGGGAAATAGGGTGTGAAAGACTGACGCACAGCAGGTTTTTATTTTAAAGCTATGTGTGTTTCAGAAAGACAGTGACCCAAAGAATCATCCTCCACAGTCTTAACATTTTCAAGCAAAGGCATACACAGAGAGACGTTATTTACAGTATCTCTGTGTAAAACACTGGAGAGTCCAAACTTAAGAAAGAACACTATCTAGCCATGTTATTATCTTGAAAAGTGGTCTGCCTGTACTTTGTCTTGGTAATCTTCATGCATTTTTAGAGTCTGTTCATTTAGGAGGCTTTGGGGCACAGGAAGGAAAAGAATTACAACTACAAGTGATATAATATCAAGTAACATATACATGTCCATATAACAGGTGATCCTAAGTTAGGACTGCCCTGAGATGAATTGACTCAGTACTCAGGGACTACTGACATCACTGAGACCCAAGCTCATCTGTCCTCAACAAAGTGATGCTCCTTTTATACCTAACATGGGCCTAGCAGCTTGCTTCAAGTACAAAATGTTGATGGCAAAACTTAGAGGCATAACTGGTACAACTCCTATGGCATCCCTTTTAAAACAGGATACTTTAGGGCAGACTTCTTTCAAATACTTTTGGTCAAATTGCTTTATGTGGTCATTTCAAAATGAGTTCCTAAAAATAAGAAAAGGATTGCTGTATTTTCATATACCGATGAAAATTTCTTTGGGGACAAGGAAGCCCAGCCTCCTCTAAAATACACGATCATCAAATAATTGGAAGAAACAGGGTTGAAGAAATGTCTCAGTGGTGAAGAACGCTGCTGCTCTTTCAGAAGACCCAGATTTGATTCCCAGCACCCACACATCAGATAACACATCCATAACTCCAGTTCCAGGGTACCCAATACCCTCCACCAGTATTGTATGATGTGACATGAGTGCTCTTACATACATGCAGGTAAAACGCTCATACATATAAAATAAATAAATAAATAATTTAACTGAAAAAAATAACAAAAAATTAATTGCAAAGAGGAAGAATGTCTCCTAGACAGGGAATCAATAGCATCCTTTGGTTTGTGTAATAGCCTTAAGGCATACCAGAGAGAAGTTGAGTGTCTGTATACAAAACATCTGGGGAACAGCTCATTTAAAGATCCACACCAGCAAGGAGAGTCTTAAAAATTTCAGGAATATATGTGATTATTTGCCAAGTGATGACATGAACACAAAGTCTGCAGTACACTGAGAAATACAGCATTGAAGAGTGAGAACCGAGCACCAGCAGTGTTCTTGGTGGTGTCAAGGCTCGGCATGTCCAGGTTCCCTTAACTTCAGTTCTGTGTGATCAAAGAATACTGCTTACCTGGCAGGTTATTTCTAAGTCAAACATAAATAATGTATTCATCCACTGAATAAGTATTTAATAAATATTTACTACATAAAGAACAGCAGTTTAGAAGGAGGACACACGAAAGGCAATAGCAAAAACAACGTAGTGACGATTTGGTAGCTGAACAGAGGAGGGGGCTTCTTAATCATGGTGAGGCCAGATAGGAGTCCCAGAGAAGTCAATGTCTGGAGGTGTAGCCGGTGAATGTAGCTCAGGGACCGTGTTCCAGGCCCTGGGTTCCAGCCCCGGCACTGAGAAAAAACAAACTACAAGCAAAGCCACCAACTGTCAGATTTGAGAAGAGAGACTCACAGAGTTAATGACAGAGGGAAGGAGAGGAATTAAGGTAGAGAAGAGAAGCAGGAGGAGGGAGAGAGACAGAGGAAGGAAGAGAAGGAGGAAGGGAGAGAGGAGGGAGGACGGAGAGAGAGAGATCCAGAATATTTGCATTTTAGAAAGTAGCATTGCATCAGGGAATCTGTAGAAACAAGAGAGTGAAGTCTAAGCATGGATAGACAGTGACAAGAATTTTAATCTATGAGGGAGTCCCAAAGGTATCCAGAATATCACATGGAATCAGCAATTCAAAGACTTGAGGCACATCAATCATTCTGTCCCATTAGGATCATGACTCTGTGGAGGAATCCACTGGTTGCTTCACAATATCTTTTCTCATTGTCTTCCTTAGTCAAGACTCTAATTTTTAGCTGCATCCACAGCTGTCTCATATGAAGCCTGAATTTACTAGCTTTGCTGCTGTGTGACAATGTGAATAACTACAGTCCAATAATGTGAAATTAGGGTGAATATGTCTAATCTGTAGAAGCTGGCTTTATCGCTTTATCTTTATTCCCATCCCACTAACTGAACACGGTTGAGATGACCACATTCCAAACAAATGTTCTAGATGATGTGGGAAAAGTCAGATAGTTGCTAAAGGTGGTGAGGTAAAAATGTAGAGAGAAAAGTGGTCCTTTGTCAAGGTCCAGCTCTTCTCTGGACCACTTAACTATTTCAGACTTCTTTTGTGTGAAAGAGAAAATTTCTGAGTTGTTTATTTTGATCTTTTCTTTCACATAACCAAACCTTAAACAAATACAAAATCCATTGAACTAAATGGATTGGACGGTGGCAAAATTTTGGATATTCCAAAATTTAGATGCCAAAATTGGCTGCTCCGGTTAGAAAAAAATGATGCAAGGTAAATAAAACAAGTGGAAACGAGAGAGACTTACACTAAAGGGACAGTGAGAAGGATGCGGATGGGCAGATCCAGGAGATGCTTGGGAGATATGGAGGACAGCACTGACGGGTTTCTGAACATAGATAACTAAGAAGGATGACAGAGCTGCTGACCTCGTGGGATGGATCTCCCTTGTTGTCTGAGAATGTGGTGCTCTTTGCAATATCTTTAGCAGAATCCTGGTCTCTATCAACTAGAGGCACTCAGTTTCTTCCACTGATTGTATCACAAATGACCTGAAATAACGCCAAAGTTCTTAGAGGCTGCAATCACCCCGCTGGAGAACTTCTGATGGAGGGAAAGGTTCAGTGCTTTTGAATAGACCTTGGCCTGAAAGATTGCTTCTGAAATGCACACATGGCCCATGATTCACACAAAAAAATGTAAAAGAGAGTTTCCTGTGTGATTAATAGAAATTTTTCTCTTTCCAGAAGAGCTGCAAGAAGGAACAAACATCATTATCAAATGTGGTACAGCTCCGACACCCTGGTGGTCACTGCAGTGAGACCTGGAGTCACTGTGATGAGTAACGACTAGCTATTGCTCTACCCCAGATTTTCCAAGTTAGTAAGCTCCAAATCTTCATAATTTAACCTGGTTTGGGTTGGAGTTCTGTTGCTGATAGCCAGGGACTTTTGGCCTATCTGGTGACTGGCATGGCTTGCGAACTGGCCTGGAGGTGAAGGACATGGAGGTGAGTGAGAAAGACTTAAAACACTGAGCAAAGATCACAAGTACCGTAGCTGATAAGTGCAGAATTTTGACAAAGATTTGTTATTTAAAATTAGTAGAAAAAAAAATTGAGGACACAACTCTGTTGGTAGAATACTTGCCTAGTATGCATGAAACCCTGGACTTCATCCCAAGCACCACATAAACTCAGTGTGGTGGTGTATATATGTAATATCATTATTCAGAAGACAGAGGTAATAGATTCAGAAGCTAAACACCATCCTAGCCTACATATTGAGCTTGAACCACACTGCTACAGATTGAGTTGGGATATAGGAAAATGAAGAAAAAATACCCCAAAAGAGAGGATACATGGAAAGCAAACAGACAGAAAATTTAAATAGAATTTAAAATAGCAAAGTTGAGGATAGTAGCTCAAGCCTGTAATCCCAGCATCTGAGCGACAACTGATGAGGGAAGTTTGCTGCGACTACAAGGCCAGCCTGGGCTATATAGTGAATTCTAGGCCAGCCTGGGCTATAGAGTGAGACCTTGTTTCAAAAACACAAATGAAATAAAAGAGGTAGAAAAACTTATTTAAATAATAATGAGGATGGTCCACTAAAAATGAAAAGATTGAACATGCAATGAGGGGAAATTTCCTGTAGAACAAAGACCCTGAACAAAAGAGAAGGGATAAAAGAGCGAGAACTGGGATTGATGGAATGATGCATCTTGGGTAGAAGGACTAACTCCTCCCTCATCCTGATGGAGAAGGATAGAAAACATATAAACAGCTTTGTAGTGTAAAGACAAGATATTGGGAAAGTTTGTTGATTATTCCAATTTTTCTGTGAGTAACAGACATGAGGGAAAGGCAGTCAATCCAATGTGTAGTAGACATTCTCAGAAACTCTAAAGAAGCATCCAGCAATTTGGTGCTCCGATTAATTTACATACATTAGGGCTGAAATCAGCTGACTGGAATTGCATCTATTGAGTGTAATGAATCCTTTCTCATGGGAGATGTAGCCTGAAGACAAGTTAAAATAAAGATGCCATAGGCATCAGCCTGTGCCTCATGGGAAGAAGTGTTGCAAAAGGAAAATGAGCTCCCAAGATTCTGGGCTGTCTCTCCTGGTTAAGGTAGGCTGCCCATTTCAGAGCCTTCTCTGGAGATGGAGTTCAGAGCTGGGGTAATCATTGTGGCTATTGCTAACTGAATTAATGTGTGCACTGGTTTTTTAAAATCCACTTTAACAAGGCTTTTCTCTCAGACCTCCTGTCTGAACTTTAATAATCGAATGTTTGGAGATCGTTAAGTAGCTGCCTTGGCTTGTTTAACACGATGGTCACAGACATTTCGTCGAGCTGACACAGGATTTATGTCTCAATAACGCAGTAACATTTAGTGAGCACTGTGGTTGCAGAACGATTTATGCCCAATCTGCAATTGGGGAATGATTTACACCCAGTGAGGGGCAGAGTTATGAGAGACTCTGCTAAGACACTCACATCCTGTTACTGGCCTGCTTTTCCACTGAATGGGGGTTGGAGGTGGGGAGGTAATATCCATGCACAGATATATTTCCTTGATACTGTTTCATTAGAAAGAATTAGGAGTTTGAACTAGCTCCCTTTTCGCTACAAAATGTTTTCAGTGTCTCTTGTTCCTGTTGGTTACCTCTAAACTCCACATTGGTTGGTCTTGAACAGTCCAAAGATGAAAGCATTTACAGAAATTCAGCACCAGATGATGAGAAGCTTTGGTTTTTGCATCACTAATCTGGTCTTACTGAGAGCACAGACCAATGGCCAGGCGTTTCTAAATGCCCCAGTGCCAAAGTCACTGATTGTTTTCCTCAAGCCTGTGCTGAAACTCATGATAAATCAGAGAGCAGCCTCCTGGGATATCAGGGCAGTCACACTTAGTACAGAGAGACAGAGATGCAGAGTAATTCTTGTGTCAGAGAGTGAGCCCTTGAATGGGCTTGTCTGCATCAGCATCCTGGTTCTGCCATTATCTTGCTTTGCAGCCCTGGCCTGTTTGTGTCTCCATGCTTCTTCTTGTAAATAACAATAACACCAAATTTAGGATTATTTCAAGAAAATCCAGGGACGAGGCTTCCAGGTCAGTTGCAGCTTGATTGCTCCAAGTCCTGTGTCTGGAAGTTTATCATGTCTTCAGCAATAGGGTCTTACCTTCAAGTTCTGGAAGGCAAACAAGGGCTGTGGCAGTAGCCTGTGCTATTTTGGGAGCCTCTTGGACCACCTTACCAATAACTCTAAGGAGGGTTTCTTTTCCCTGGCACTGTGTTTTTAGTTATACAGCCGTCAGCTATTTGCATGTATATATTTTTTTTCCAGTAAGCTTCTAAACTAATACATTTCCCTCTGACTCTTCATTGCCACTTAAGCATTATTTATCTCTCCCTGCTCTCCCTTTGTATAGCTCTATTCTCTCCCCAGTTAAAGTTCCCTCATTTGCCCATTTCCCCCCTGATAAGGCCCATGTTCTGCTAGTCTCCTCTCTGGAGCTCCTTCTTCCTCTTTCCCCTCTTGGTAATTTTCCATTTTCCTGGCTTCTGCAGTTATATTAGGATACATACTCACATTTAAGGACTTGGAGCTGGGATCCACACATGAGAGACACCATACATTTCTTGTTTTTCTGAGTCTGTGTTACTTCAATTAGTACAGCAGTTTCTGTTTCCATTTATCTTCCAATTTCATGATTTCATTTTCTTCTTTCCTGCCGAGTAGAACTCCATGGTATAAATGTACCACATTTTCATTATCCGTTCAAAAGTTGAAGGACATTAAGGTTGTTTCCTTTTCCTAGCTATTGTGAAAAGAGCAGCAACAAACATGGCTGAGCATGTATCTCTGTAGTAAGATATTGAGTTCTTTGGGTTTATGACAGGGAATAATATAATCATGTTATATAGTAGATCTATATACAATGCAAGATGCCAAGGGAGAAAATTAATCAGTGATCCTACCCAGATATAAAGCTATTAACCACAATAATGATCAGTCCAGCAAATTATCTATTTTGGTGCAGTAATGGCACTTTTATCTTGGGGGTAACTAAGAGCTATCTAATTGGATTTGAGGCCCACTCAATGGGAGGGAACCCCTTTATAAACACAGCCAAATGCACGTGGATGGAGAGAAAGGTTATTACTAAGTTCCATGACTGGTCATATACAGAGGATAAGTCATTGTGAGGTCCCCAGCCCTAAATAACATATCTACAATGCAACCTCTATACCTAAGGCTCGGGGAATATTATGGAACAGGGAGTGGAAAGAATACTAATGCATCTCTTAACTTTCACCAGACAAGCTTCCTTATATAGCAGATGGTGATTAACACAAAGTCCCACAACTAGCCAACATGCAGAGAACAAGAGGCTGCAGGGTGCTTGTCCCTGAATAAAACACCTGCATCCAACCTCTGCATCCCAGGCTCAGGAATTATTGTGGAAGAGGAGGCACAAGGACTGTAAGAGTCAGATGGTGGATGACTACAAGGTCAGGGCTGATCAGTTACACATCTGAATTCACATCAATGGTGACAGCCGGCACAGGATCCACATAATCTTAAGCCAGACAAAATCCCAGCCTAGAAATGGGGAAGTAGATAAGAAATTATAACTTTAGTTGAGAAAACATTGGCAACTGATAGCTGCTGGGACAGAGAGAGTTGGTTTTCTCTAAAAATGCAACAATAAATAGGTTGATCAGGCTCCAGAGAACGGACCCACACTGAATTTCACTTGATGGTCCTTTATAAATATGACAAAGAACATAAAATTGGGTTTGGGCATTGAAAGGGGTGCCAACAGCAGAGGGGCCTAAATATTATCAAAACATTTGCATGAAATTCTCAAAAAAATCAATAAAAAATAATATCCGGGAGAATTATAAAATAGGTGATGAAAAAGAAAGCCAAGTGAAGAACAAGCAGGTTGACTGGCAAAGGGAACACCGTGTGGATTTAAAGTCCAACTCTGACCCTTGTTGTCTATGCCAATGAGGAGAGACTTGCTGTACTGCTGATATAGAAAGACATCAGACATCACTCGTGCAGATATCTATTACTGGCACAACTGAATATATGTGCATTTCTTTTCCTTCTTTCCAAACAAGCAGAGGACAACTGAAGACTACACTGAAATCTTGATTAGCAAAGTGTTAGGTGATGAGGACAGTGTCTGTTTGCCATTTTCAAGGCTGTCTTACACACGTGTGCGATGCACCCACAGGTTTCCTGTGGCTTCGTTCTACTCCCGTCACCAACATCTTCCAGACATGAACACCTACCTTCTCCCTTCACACAGCTCTGTCATTTGAATTGCTGCCACAAGAAACAGTACTTAGACTTTGACTGACAATGACAAAAAGGTTCTGAAACCTAGAATTTTAGTAGAGGAAAAAGAAACTCTTAAAGGCCCTATGATTTTAAGGTTTAATTTAAATGATGTGTATATATATATATATATATATATATATGTGTGTGTGTGTGTGTGTGTGTGTGTGTGTGTGTGTGTGAGAGAGAGAGAGAGAGAGAGAGAGAGAGAGGGAGAGGGAGAGGTGAGAGAGAGAATGTATGTGTATATGTGTGGACTTGTACACATGAGTGCAGTGTCCATGGAAGTCAGAAAAGGGAGTTGGATCTCCTGGAGCTGGTGTTATAGGCAGTTATGAACCACCCTATGTCAGTTCTGGGCATGAACTCAGGTCCTCTATAAAATAAGTGTATACTGTTAACAGCTGAGCTATCTCAGCCCACTATGTTGACATTTTAGAAAGACTTTTTTGATTTAAGCTAGTGCTTAGCTTTCCTCCCTTCCAAAATTTAATCTGGCTGGGTAGATAAAGAACTCTGTGTCTTCCAGATCCTTCCTTTCAGGCCAAGCCAGTGCTCACCACCATGTTCTTGTCTTATGTGGCCACATCAGCCTGTGCTCTTCTTACAGATTCTGACCTCTAGCTACATTTGCCTTTAGGCCACTCTGGAGCTCTTGTGCCTCCACAGGCAGGATAATGAATCTCTGTCATCAGAGCTCTTTCCTTTTTTTCTCTACCGCACACTCATTAAATTCCCTCACACATTCCAGTTACTCACAATGCAAAACTTCAAGGTTTTTGTTATTTCTATTTCTAGTTGAGGAGCAATCTGTACACGTTACTGGACTTAATTTTTATTCAAGTACTTGTTTTCTAAGCCGCGAGGAAATAGAAAGTGAAAACCACATGGTTTTAGAAAAATGCTTCAAAGTTGCCCAAGTGATTTTTTTTCCCCAAAATATTTCATATCCTTTGGGTCTGAGAGAAAGTAAATAAAATTAGATTTGATTTACTTTAAGCAAAAGTTTTGAAGGTGAGAAGAAACGGATTGATAAGTAGACACAGAGTTGCAATATTTCTTCAGTTCAGTTTTGAGACCAGTTACTTAGTACATACTTGGAATGTTGCAGGCATAGTCAGGTTACAGCTCAGCCCTGGCCTACACAGGTGTACTGGATGCATGCAGCATGGATTCCACAGGACTGTACTCAAATGACCTGCTTCACTTGTCCATCTCTGTTTATCACACAATGAGCTATTACAAGGCAGGAATGTAGTTAATTATCTTTGTGTCTCACATATTCATTCTGCTAACACCATCTCAAGTCAGTCATGTTGAAGATTTCAATTCCCAGCATCCAAAGCATTATTAAACAACAGAGATCTTCCTGAGCATTCTCCTCTCCTGTGTGTGTATGTGTGTGTGTGTGTGTGTGTGTGTGTATGCTTGTGTACATTCTCATGCATATGTGTGTGCAAGAATGCATACACCTGTGTGTTCGTGTTTAGGATAGAAGACAACCTATGGTATCATTCCTGAGAATTCCATCCACCCTTTTTGAGACATGGTCTCTCACTCGCTTGGACTTGACAAAGTAGGTGGTCAGCTAGCAATTCCTGGGATCTACCTGTGTCCTCTTTACAGTTTAGGGATTTCAAGCATGTTATCAAAGCCCAACTTTTTTAAACATTAGTTCTGGGGATCAAACTTAGGTTCTCATGATTGTAAGACAAGCACTTCACTGACTAACCTATCCTCTCAGCCCTCTTCATATTTTTAAAAGAGAGCTTAAATTGGGTGTGAAAATCATAAACTCCACTGCAAACCTATAATAGTTCTTCATCACAGATGGATTTTCTTCAAATTCTGTTGTTTTCCATAACTGTTAGTATAGTTTTCAGATCTGGGCAGTTATACTATCTCAGTGAAGCCTGAATTAATTCCAGGTCTCCCTACCTTCTTTTAGCTCAAGGAAGAAGCTCATTTCTCTCTGAACTTCGGGACTGTCCATTTGTAAACCCTATGCCCCTAGAAGACCCTTCACACCTAAGAAGGTTTTACTTATTTCTGAAAACAGCTCCAATGAGTTAGAAGCCATCTTCTTTTTCCTTTTTTCTTTTCTCTTTCTCTCTCCTTCCTTCCTTCCTTTCTTTTCTTTCTTTCTTCTTTCTTTTTCTTTCTTTCTCTTTCTTGTTTCACTATGCAGTCCTGTCTGGCCTAGAACTCACAGAGATCTTCCTGCTTCTGCCTCCCAAGTCTCTTTTTTAACATTTATTTTAGTTTCTAATTATGTTTGTGTGTATGTATGTATTTGTGTGTGAGTATGAGAATAGGTACCCTCAGAGGCTAGAGGCAATGGATCTCCTAAAGGTAGAGTTACAGTCGGCTGTGAGCCAACCGATGTGGGTGCTCAGAATTGAACTCAGGGCTTCTAGAAGAAGAGTGTATGCTCTGAACTGCTGAGTCATCGCTCTAGCCCCCCTGCCACCTGCCTCTTTTTCTCCAAAGCTGCACTTCCTTCTCATGGTGTTCAACCACTTCCTTGCCTCATGCCCACCCTCTCTGCCTCTGTTCTCAGTGCAGTCAGATGACCAATAAGGTGTTTTTGTTGTTATATTTGATTCTTTACCCCAATAGCATCTGGTACATAATGGGCTCCCAGTGTAAGTGCGTGAGACTAAATCTCAGAATAAAAGCTTTCTAAATAGGAAACAAGTATAAAATACTCCCAGACCATTTCTAGACTGTTGTTAGTGACAACTAAAGGCTAAGTAGCCTTCTAACAGAAAGTGGTGTGACTTCTAAGTGGCTTTATATTATATAAATGGGAAACAACATGTCTCCATAAAATATACTAGAGTATCAATACAACTCCTATTAAAGTCTCTTTTTAGCCATGTGGGCAATTTATTCTTTATAGAAACATACTTGTTTTGACATCTCTTTAATTGTCAATAAAGTTTAACTGAGAGCAATTGAAACACAGGACAAGATTGTTCATTGTTAGTGACAAGTTTGAATTACAAAAGGCCTTTAGAAAATTACATTTTTCTTACTTCCTATTGCTCAGCAACTTCTAATTAGGATGAGAACGTTTTCCAACATTAGCAAATGGTCTTAGTGAATGTATAAAATTTACAATGAAAATGTGAATTGCTATATTGCAAGTAGAGTCTTAAAATTCCGGGAATTTCCTCTCCTAAATAAGCATCTTTATGTTTTAATTAAGAGTTATAAGGATATAGTGGACTGCTTGTAAACAATGGAAGCATAAATGTAATTTTTAACTTTTGTGGAAATTGCCATATTCTCATGTCTTAATGCCTCTCTCCATTGTGCTCATTCTGTTTTTGGTCATTGCAGCTGTTTATGAAAGATCATTCCTTCTCCAGAGGCATCTTCCCAACCGTAGCTTCCGAACAATAGACCTATTATTTTCCTTTCTAAGAATTCCTCGGTGAAGAGAATACCCAAATACCACTGTTGCATGTGGTCAAGACTCATAAATCAAAGAGTTAAATTTCAGTTACCTGGTAATACCTGCACCCTGCCAAGGCTTCAATCGTTCTCTCATTTATAAATTCTAAGTTTAAATTAAACCAAATCCCAGGCTTTCTTGGTTCCAAATCTTCCCTTTTGGCAAAGCTTGTATTCCTGGTTCAAAGAAAAGAAAGGCTTTCTTTTTTTAAAAAGGGCTCAAGGCTTCTTGGACACCAAATGACTTTTACAAAGCACCATTTTGTTGAGTGCAAAAGAATAAGAAACAGCTGGGCTACATTTCCTTTGAAATGCACACTTAGTTAAAATTAAAGACAAAAAATGAAAAAAATAAAAAGCACTAGAGAAAAACACTTTTTGGTTTTGCCAAGACCCAAGCCGTTTACAAAAAAAAAGCGGGGGGGAGGGATAAGAAACGAGAAAAAAATAGTCTGAGATGTTCTTGCCAAACCAGTTCCCCTTCCTCATGTGATACGGAACTTCATTAAGCCCAAAATACAATGAATGGTACAAGATGCAGAATTAGTTCGCTCGCGCTGGTTCTGGAAACAGTTGTGGGTCGGTTAAGCATGAAGGACTTCAGTAAACATCTCCCTTCTCTGCTCCCTTCTACCCTAAGAATAGTTGCAGTGATGATTTTTTTTTTTTCCTTACCAGTTTCTCCGTGATAGAAGATTTCTAAACGGAGGGACTCGATGTAGGGAGAAAACGACACTGTAGTGCCTAAATTCCTGGAAACATGTTCACGCTACAAATAGTAAATAAATAATAAAGTGATTCTGTGGAAATGAAAAGTTGTTGGTCCCTGCCAACTTGCTTTCATCGCAAATCAGAAAGACAAAGAGTCAATATTTCTTACCCTGGAAATATAGGTAAAATAAGCCCATGTGTGGTGACGCTGACTTCAATTTAATTTAACAAACACTATTCAGCACCTACCATATTCAAATCATATAGCAGCGTACTGTTCTAGAAAAATCAGCTAGACATGAAATATGGATAGAGGAAAGAAAAGGGAAAATGAAATGAAAGGGTAAAATACATCAGAAAGTCACTTATCAACACAGAAATTGATTTATCCTTTCAAGAATTCTCAAGATGAAAAACTTCCATGAAATCATAATAAATATATATTGAGATGTGTATAAAATTCTTGCATTAAAGGTATAATATAATTATTTAATTATTCTAGTCAAGAAGTGTTTCAAGAGTGGCTGGATTTGAAGTTATTGTTTTTTGTTTTTTGTTTTTTTAACCCCACAGTCTCCCTTTAGAATTTCCAGAACAAAACATGTAACAAGAAAAATCTTATCCTGGTTTCACATATTTGCTAAGCAGAAGTTTAAGTGCCTCATACCAACATTGACAACATTTAGAAAAATTAATCTACACATGCAAGTTTTTCTTTTAACACCCATCCAATCCAAACCCAATAGACCTAACTTTCTCACTACCCTAATATGCTGCCTGTATTTGTTCACTGGGAGTGGGAGAGGGCAGACTTGATATGGCATTAACACTAAAATGATGTTCTTTTAATGTCTTCCTGAAAGTTCTTGTACTGATTTTTATTCTTTACATTTAGTTGTTTATTAATCCGTGTGTGTGTGTGTGTGTGTGTGTACATGCATGTATGTCTACCATGGCACATTGACTCCAGTCAGTGTAGATTGACTGCAGCAAATCAGTTCGAGAATAGAACCTATGGCAAGGAGAAAGATGAAGGGGAGACAGAGGCAGGGAGAAGTCAGAAGTTGGCAAAAATGTGTCTCTGTAACGGTGGGAGGGATGACAGAGGGAGGCTGTGCCTGCTGGACTGAGGGGTTGCTGTCTCAGGAGTATTCATTCCCGACTTTGAAGTCAGACATAGCCCTCCTTTCCTCCCTTCATCAAAAGCCTCTCCTTACCAGCGTCTACAAGGGCAATGGACATCTCAAACCTCAGCTTTGACAGTTTAGTATAATAGGATTTACCTGTTTTGTAAAGGGGGCAGTGCACAAAAATTTTAAGTAACAAATCTCTCTAGGCCTGGGTTACCTTACTCAGGCCTTTAAAAAGTAAAAATAAAAATAAAGGACGTGCAGTAGGTCAGGGATAGTAAGAGGAAGGGGAACTTGTCAAGGGAGGCTGAATGTTATCAAAATACACTGCATGAAATTCTCCAAGAATCATAAAATACTTTAAAATAACAAATCTCAAAAAACCTAAATAGTATAATTTTTTTTATTTTTGATCAAGCTGATAGAATCTGATAATTGTCATAAAAATAAATTCTTGAATAAATTTAGAATGAAAACATTGAGATGGGAGCCCTCCTGACACTAAGTTCTTTAAATCTGGGCAGATTAGAGTGATCTCATACTTGAAGAAATGACTAAGGCATTGGTAGCTGGTGACAGTTCCCACCACCTGCCCTGCCCAGCTCCAGCTTGGTCAAGCTGAAGACTGCGTTCTACTGGCGCTTCCGGGTTTGCAGTCTGGACATCCAACCCCAGCTTCCGTCTCTCCCTGCTTGGCGTTCCTATTCACGGCCTGTCCCCCACCCTATACCCACAGCCTGGGAACATCCCACATGACTGACTTCATATCGGAGCCTCCTTGAATCCAGTGTCTCTCTGTGTTTTTTGACTGGACCAGACAATGCTTGGTACTTTAAGAGAGGTTTGAAATCTTTAATAAGTTTAATTTAATTATGGTTACACTCTTTATTAATTGCAAATAAAACCAGAACTTCATAATTATCATTTATTTGATATATTTTGGAGATTTCTGAGCTACCACTTGGGGAAGGAAGACCTAAAGCAAAGAGGTTAACACCAGTTATGGAAAATGCATCCTGCAGAGCAAGTCAGCCTCAAAGGGGAATTAGTGAAGCCTTCCATGCCAATTCTGCAGGTCACTGTAAGGATCAGAGCGAAGCATGTAGGATTTTAAGAGAGGAAAGAAAGTCTTTTGCAAATATTATTAGATGAAACCACAAACTTAAACATCATCTGAAAAATACACTTCTATATTGTTCATGGAAATGGGTAAGTGAGATGCTGCTGTGTCTGAATCTGTTTTTCATAGAAGACAATTTGAGAGTTTTGAGAAAGCCCTCTAGGCTTCTCTAGTGATGCTGAGTCTAGCCACAAGGCCCTCATCCTGCAAACAAAATACTGAAGGCTTCTTAATGGCAAATACTCTGGTCTGTCTTACATGACAGTTCATTGCTATTGTTCCTGCTGCTTAACCTGTAAGTCTTCCTAAAGGTTCTGTTCCTATAGTTCATATCAAGATACTTGGGAGCTCCTCCTCCCCTCTTCCTGTCTGCTCCCCCACTTCCTGTTCTGTACACTCCCCCATAGGTATGTGGTTTTTTACAGATCCAGTGAAGAAAGCAACATGTACACCACAAAAGCAGGTTTATTAACTTGAAACAGTAAAATCCAGACCAGAGCAGCCTCCTCTTCAAGTGGAAGGTAAATGTATGCTTACTTTTCAAAGAACCAGAAGGGGCCATGACTCCTCCAAGACTGTTGTTCTCAAAATACATCGTGCTGTAGTAGGTTAGTGCTTGTTTCCAGTGGCATCCCCTCATGGGATGCCCACCACTTCCTAACCTGCCGAGAAAGGACAGCTTCATAAAATCAAAGTACTTAATCTTAGTCTTCCCCAGGGCTTGGAGAAAACGAATTCCAACTTTTCCTACATCCCATAAGAAGATCTCTCATGTAGTGTTTTCAAAGGAAGATAGTGAATCACAGGCATTAAGACTTCAGCCTAGCTCCCATTGAAAGCATCAAATACTTGAAGTTAAACTACTTAGAGAATGTAAAATAATGAAAAACATTTTTAGAAATATAGTTTACTGTGCATCCAACTCGCTTTTCTAATTGATATCATTGGAAAATTTAATACTATCCTTGGTGCTCAGGATCTATAGTAGGTTCATACCTGAGAGATTTAAAAGACAAGGGACTATAGCTGTCTAGGTGATCCCCAGCAGATCCATGGAGCCATCGGGGTGGTTGACACTTCACCTGAAGGAGGGTGCTTGCTCTGCTTGTCAGGAAAGAGACCATTTTTTAACAGTGATGGTCTATTGAAACTGTTTGGTGCCAGACAGAAGAAGGAAAATGGGATGAACTAGTATCCTGTTACAGGTGCTAAATAAAAAGACAAGAATGAAAGGGTTGGAACCATTGCAATGAGTCTCCAGAAGCCCACAAAGGCCTTTTTCTTTAGTTTGCCGTACTTAATCATTTTAAGATGACATACTTCTCTGAGAATTTAATCCAATCTTTAAGTCTTCTTGTACAACATTTTAATATGTGTTCACGGTGTTTCTAGACCCCTGAGGGCTGTTCATAAACCCCTGTTCTCTCTCCTGTATTACTTGTCCATCAGTGAGGCCTCTTGCCTAACCCCGTCCACCTTCGCCAGCAGCACTGTCTACCTAAGGTGCCTGTCACTTGCTATGCTGTCCACAGCCTCCCTAACTTCTGGACCTGGGACCCTATTCTCCCGTCTGCCTCCTAGCACAGACCCTCACACCAGTGTCTGGTCTGAATCTCTTCTTCATATTTATGTTGTCTTACATTCAGATTTGATCTATGTCTCTGTCCACTCCTTGACCATGGTCCTTACTGTTGATCCTTCCACAATGTCCAGTCCCACATTCCCTTCCACTGTCTAACCATCCTTTCCAAAGAACATCCCTTTGGAAACTTCCTGTATTTTGCATAGCTTAAGAATTTGATTCATATTAAAACAACACAAAAAAAGGCTATGGGAGAAGCAATGTATTAGGCCTTTTGTTTGCATTTGCAGGTTAATAAGTTTCAGATCTTGTTTCAGAGCAGACATTGTTGAGGAGAGTTTGAGAACTGAGTAGATTAGAGAGGAGCAAATCTGCCGAGAGTGGAAAGGAGACTTTGGAGGGCAGAGGGTAAAATTATTCATTTTTCTTATTCCTTCATTTTGCTTTAGACCCACATTAAGCTGGTGTCTAACTAAAACTTAGCCTTGAAATAGCTTTCCTGACAGGAAACACTTGCGTTCTTGTTGAGTGTTTGGGAGATAGTGTGGCATGCTGCCATGGCTTTGGCATTGACTACCACTAACTAAGAACTGTGTGTTTATAGTGTTGATGTATGTCTGATGAGCAAGAAATAAACCACTGTGTTCTGCCTGCCCCCCAAGAAAAGCCTCTCCAAACAGAATGGACACAGAACTCCCAACGCTGCCATTCTCCATAAGTTAGTAATAGACTTAGGTCAGAGCTCTGATCAAACTAGACAGCATAACTTTTTCTTCCCTTACATAAACTAAAATTTATAAAATATATTCACATCTCATCATTTAGGGATTTAGGCCTACAAGTCTACTATCATTAAAGAGCTGCATGCATACATTCTCCTTTCCACAGTAGGGATTACAAACCCCTAAGGATAGTAAATTATTCTCTTCTGCACTATATTCTATGATTACTCCGTGGAATTTTCTAGACTGTTTTGTAAGGCTCTGCAGAACTAATGAAGTGTTATTTATACTACACACTGATTTTATGCTTTGTTTTTCTTGAAGTTTCTCCTTGTCCCATCTTTTTGGATTTATCATACATTTAACAGACCTACGTATGAAAGCCATTTTTCTGTCACTCTTTGAGTTTTAAATGAATAAGACTTTTTATGAAGTGTAATTTTCAATAACAATGAAGTATTAAAGGACTCTTGGAGCCCCGTGTTCCATTCCTGCCTGTGGATTTTTTTCTTGCTCTCTCCTTCCAGCCCCCACTCTCCATCTCTTTTTCTCTCCATCTCTTTCTCTTCTCTTGGTTTCCACCAGCAATGTCTACAGTTTCTGCAGTTTCAGATATAGGGAAATAAGGGACCAGAAAAGAGTTCTGAAAGCTTCTTTCTACCCCATTACACCACATCAAGAAGTAGAAATAGATGATTGTCTAACAGCCTCTAATGTGCAAATGACCGCTTATTAGGGATGTTGAGAACTGGAGGTGCAGAGGTACTGAACAAGTTTTCCTGAAGATGGTGACTTTCCTTTTAAGTTGGCATCTTTTACATTTGTGCCTGAAGTGAATTTCTACCATTCTTCCCAAGAGCTAAAGAGCATGTCTTTTCCAAGCAGTCAATTTGGATTCAAGCCACCACTGTCCTGTTTTGACTGTATGATTTAAATGCCTTAAGAGCTTGTGGAAGACGGGTTATAATAAAAATGCGTACTTTCTGAAGAGCGTATGGCAAAGTGTGTAAAGGAGGCTGACATAATTTATATAGCAAACACTGGGTATTTCCTCCCCTTGCCCTCTGGTCTGTGCTTCGCTCCTGACCTCCATTTCCATCAGCTGCTTTAGAACATTCCTCCAAGAAGCTGGTTGCAAGTACTTGTAGAAGACAAATTTTCTTGCCTTCCCAAAAGCCATCAGTGCCATCCTGGTCCCAAAGGATTCCATTCTTACTGCTTATTTAAGGACATTAGTCCCTTCAACATCCTCAGAGCATGAGTCATTATTGAGCTAAGCTAGAAATAATAATTCCAAAACTTTAGAAAGTGATTTATGTGTAGGCAAAAATATTTGGCTTAAAACTACTCATTAGCACATACAGAGAAAATTACTGGGGTACAAGGAGAGAGGCCTTTTAAAAAGATTTATCATTATTATTTTATTTATGTGTATGTCTGTGTGTGTGTATATATATGTATGTGTGTGTGTGCATGTGCATGCTAGTACCTATGGAGGCAAGAAGGGAGCATCAGATCCCCTGAAACTGGAGTTACAGGTGGTCATGAGATGCCTGATGTGGGAACTGGGAACCAAACTTTCGTCTTCTGGAAGAGCAATAAGTTTCCTTAGTTAAACTGAGCCATTTCACCAGCCCTGGGAGAGGCTTTTCTAAGTTAATAAAAGAAGAGATTTCAAAAGGGAATTCTCCCTCCTCTTCTTAAACAAATGTGGTCACAGCTTTATAGGAAGCTTAAAGCTGCACAACTACCTGTGCTCTAAAACACAAGATGTTACCGACAGAGTAGAGTAGAAAGATGGAAATGCCTCATCCCAGTGACATTCCTGTGCCTCTGAACAGCCCTTCTCCAGACTCCCTGCCATGCCAAGCAACATGGGCTTGAGGGACTTTTGGTCAGTACTCCGTTATCTGGAGACGTTAACTAATGGCCAGTGTTCCATAGACCTGAGTTCAAGTTGCAGTTTTGAGTGTATATTAGATTAGACAAGTTATCTAAACCCAGATGCCTCAGTTTCCTCACTTATATAATGGAGACAGTAATTTTGTCCGACTATTGGACTGGTGTGAGGATTCTATAAATTCTTGTATAATAACGGTTGATATTAAACATTCAGTAGATAGTAGTCAAAATGACTTTAACCACCTCTTCATGTGCTGAAAACATGATTAATTCTCCCATACAAATACAGATTTCTGTATATAATTTAAATTAAAATTTTCACTGGTCTTTAATATCACAATTATACTATCCTGGTCCCTAAATCGTTATTATCTTCCTTTCTGTTCTGTATGTAACTGCCCTGGAGCCATGGACTCACAGAATGGGGCCCCATTATATAAACTCATACCTCAAAGGGTATATGAAAGAGTCTTCCTTGTGCCCATGCGACCCAGTCAAGAATTAGTGGTTTGGCTTGAAAATGTGAAGCCTGAACAGGCTTTTTAATTTGAGGAAAGGATAGACTAACTGAAACGTTTAAGTTCCTTTTGAATAACTCTTTCAGGCACAGTACCAGGAACTCTTCTCTTTTGGTTTCTTTAAACTCTTCCTGTGACTAATCTATTTCTATTATGAGCTGTGCATCTAGATCTACAACATTAGTAGGTCTTGAATCTTGTTTTAGATCTAAAGTACTACATAAAGCTAGTCAATGGTTCCCCAGCCGTCATCAGGATGTTTCCCAGACTTTTACTGTTTGTTTGTGCTCTCTTTCTGTCCTGCTTTGCTAACCTGTTGTCTGCTATCTGTGCCAGATGTTGGCTACCATGGGTGCCAGGTGTTGGCTAGCATGGCTGGGTCCTTCGGGGGCGGGGGTAAGGAGGCGCAGAGTCAACGACACAAACCCTGGGAGAAAATGGAGCCACGATCTCCTTTAATCTTAGAAAGGAACAGGATTTATACATTTGTCAGGCTTTGGGGAGGTCTTTATCTAGTCATTTGATGTGCTTCATTCTGGTAGGTCCTGAACACCTGACAATCCGAAGTTCATTGCTCTCATTGGTCCTGGATGGCTGCTAGCCTGGGAGCTTCCCAGGTTCGATCCCAGGAAGTGTTCGCTGTGCACGCATGCTCAATATCGGTTCTGGCTTGTGCTAAGCCAGCAGGCCGGGAGCCTGCCTGACCTTGCCGGAATCATCCTACACTAACCCTCCACGTTTGCTTTGTTCTTCTGGTGACTGGAATACCAGCACCTTGCCAAGCTCCGTATGCTCATACGTAGGATCTCAGCACCCAGCAGTCTGCAAAGATAGATCCCAAACTTGAAACTTGAATTTCTCCTTTCCGTAACTGATCTCAGAGCCCACATACAATCAGGGATGACAGGTGAAGCCAACATCCTCATTTCTTAGGTTTAAAAAAGTATGTTCATTGATGAGTCAGAAGAATAGTCAGAAAAGTTTACAATTAAACATCTTACAGGATGATTAGTGGATACTTGTTATTATTTTCTTGGTTATTCAAAAGCAGAACCTCCTCTCTTTGTTTAATAGTATCTCACATGCTGTTCTAAATACATTGATATTGTATTTATTAGTATATCTCACCTTTGTAGCAATGCTGTGAAGGCACTAACAGTTCTAGAGTAGTCAACAGTGAAAAGTTACACAGCTAGAATCCAAACCCAGGGATTGTTACCCTAGAGCCTCTGATCTTAACCAGCTCACCAGTACAAAAAGACATGTTTTGAACAGAGCACAGAGGATCAGGCACCAATTTGACTGAGTTTACAAGGAAGAACATCATTTCAGGAAAACAACAGAAGGTTCTGGAGGAGAATGATACTGTGTTTCTAAGATGTCGGGTTCAAACAGTACCAGAAATCCCATTTAACGTAACGTGGTCACAGGTTTTTGTCTCCTGTCAATTCCTTTCTATCTTCTGTAGCCTATCTAAGTCTTATTTATTCTGAAATCTTGGCTAAGCATAATTCCCTACAGGGAGGCCTCTCTGCCTTTCCTTGTTGGGTCAGAGAACCTCTTTGTATACCCACAACTGACACATGGTCTCACAGGTCCTATAAACATTGGCTCCTTTGTTGTATATTATTACTAGTGTGTAGACTCCTTGAACACAGAGGCAATGCCTGTCTTATTTGTCTTTCTATTCACAACATCTGATGCAGTACCTAGTATATGGTAAATGTGGAATGTGGGCCTCCAGCAGAGAAAATCATAGAAAACGCTGCCTGAACATAGAATGTTTGGAGTAGAACATCTGCAAGAATCAAAACTTTGCCAGAGTCAAAATATCCTGGCTTTTTCCAGTTCTTCACCACAAAAATCCAGATAATCAAAGATTATCAAGACAACTAACTTAGAAAGAAGGCCAGAGAAAGCTTCTAATTAAATTAGAAGGAGGTTGTATAAGAGATACAAAATGAATTTCTATGAGCATTTCCAATATGAACTGAAAGCTACTTTGATGTGATGATAACAGGTTACTTTGATTGGATGGAGAATGATAACCATAAGCTATTCACAGGGACTTGTATGTATGTTTGCGTTACATATATAAATATATTATTCAAAAAATTTTGTGATTAATCATAGACGACCAGAGTTCCATGTGCCCTGCTGTTTTGTCCTAAGATATCCTCTCAAAAGTCTCACACTCATAGAAATAATATTGGCTTTTTCCAACATAACATTTTGATTACACTGGCTCCAGCGAGTCTGGTTTTTTTCTCTATCTGCATGCTCTTTGAGGAAAAAAGCATTTTAGTTATGACAGACCAATATATGCACCTGAAAAATTGCTTGAGTAATCTAAGTGTTAGGATATGTGCCAAGAAGAAGGATATAGGAAGAGTTATAGGAGTCAAGACATGGCAGGGCAGAGTGAGGCAGAATTACCAGGCAAGTCCTTGTGTTAGGAAAATGGAAATCATTAGTGCTTTTCTGGGGCAATTTCAGTGAAACAAAGAACAATTGGCTGAAGGGTGTGGAGTGGGGATAAGGAGGTGAGGATCACTTTGAAAAGGTTGTGGCAGACAATCAAATGTGAAAACAGGGCTTGTTTGTATTTTTGTGACCCAGAGACTCCAAGAGGGTGCTGATCCCAGGGATTATTTTCATTTACATCAGTAACATTGAATTTTCCATGAATAGTTCTTTGAATTAATACGTAGAGAGATTCATGCAACCACCAGTATAGTTAGAACACAAACCTGTTCCTTTTGCCCAAATAAATCCTTCTGATACCTTTGCGGTCATTCCTCCTCTCTTTTCCTACCCATTGGTAATCATTAACTTGATTATTGCTGTAACTCTCACTTCTCAAGAATATCCATTTGTACAATAATACAGTCTATAAAAGTTTGTCACTGGATTTTTCTGTCTTAATGTCTTTGAGATTCTATTTGTATGTGCATGTGTATGTGTATAGATCCCTATGTACAAATGTCACATGCATGTGAAGGCCACAGGACAACCTTGGGCATCATTCCTCAGGTTATGTATATGTATTTTTACTTTTTATTCTATTCTACTTTCTGTTGAATTTTTTAAATTCTCATACAATCTAAGTCGATGGCATTCAGATCCCCTCCCCTATGCACATCTCCCCTGCTGCCCTCTACTCAGTTCAGGGTACTCTACTATATATAAAACATGACCTACACAGTCTGATTTGGACATCCATATTTCCTTCCACGTGGGCCCATCCACTGGAGACTGATAAACCTACCAAGAGTCCCATCCCTGTAATACTCTGTCCTTCTCCTTCCCAGAAGCCATCAGTTGCCAAAAGATCCTTAGGCTGGGTTGGGACTTCTTACCCATTTTCCCATGTCTCTGCTGAGATTTCATCTGGTTTGAACTTGGATTTGTGCATACTGTCACCACTGCTATGAGTTCCTGTGTGTAACTGACCAGCTGTCTGGAAAACCGTTTCCTTGTGGTCGTCCATCACCTCGGCCTCTTATAATCCTTCTGTTCCCTCTTCTGATCCCTGAACTTTGGGAAAGCAGAAGTTTGACAGAGGTGTCCTATTCAAGGATGAGCATTCTGCAGCCTCTTGTTCTCTGCACATTGACCAGTTATGGGTTTCTGTGTTAATCACCATCTGCTGCCTAAGAAAACTGGTCTGGTGAGAGTTGAAAGATGCGTTCCTCCTATGTGTAGAGGTTGCATTGAAAAAGTGTCACTTTGGGCTAAGCATCTTACAGACAATTATTCCCTGTGTTTGACCAGTGGAGCTTTGTGCTAGTCTCCATTTGTTGCAAAAAGAAGCTTCTTTGATGAGTGGTGAGAGGTACATTTGTCTGAAAATATGAAAATGCATACTTAGAATACAGTATGATATTACATTGGTCTGAGGATATGGCAAAAGTCGTTTTTTTTCTCTAGAATCTATGACCTCTCCAGCCATCTGTATTTAGCTTTGTTTATAGAACCACACATGAGTTCCCATTAAGCGGGCCTTAATTCTAAGTAGGTAGCTGTTATTTACCCCAAGATAAAAGTGCCACTACTGCATCAATAGGTTGTTGTTCATTAGGTTTTAAATCTGGGTATGAGCATTGATTAGCTTTCTCCTCTGATACCACAAAAGCTAGTCTCCAGGACAGAGGCTTCCAGGTCAGTTCCAGCTTCACTGCTCCAAGTCTTGTGTTAGAAATATGGCCTATGCTCAGCAATAGGGTCTTATCTTCAAGTTGTGGGAGGCAATCAAGGACTGTTGCAATAACCTGTGCTATTTTGGGAGTCTCTTGGGATACTCTGATGATCAACTTGAATGGAAGTTTCTCCTGCATGGCATGTGGGTTTTGTTATATAACCTTAAGCTGTCTATGCACTCATTTATATATCTACGTATATTTTTCAGTAAGACTTTGAACTGATATATTTCCCTCTGATTTTTCATACCATCTATTATTTCTCTCATCTGTGACTCCCACTCTATAACCGTCCCTTACTCCCTCCCCAGTGCCCTCCTTTCCCCAGTTACCCCCGCTCCATAACACCTGTCTCCTCCTATCCTCCTCTCTTAAGCTCCTTTTTGCTTTTTGACCTTACCAAGCAGACTAGAATATCTAGCCAACAAGCCCTGGGCACATACTTACATCTGCCTTCCCAGCTCTGGGTCTACAAGTATGGATTATCGCAACTGCCATTCTTGTCATAACTTTGGGCATCAAACTCAGGTTGTCACATTTGCAAGGCCAACATTTTATTGAATGAGCTATCTTTCTAGCCCTTCATTCAACCATTGAATCACTAGTGCATTCTTTTTCATGGCTAAGAAGTATAAGACTGAATGGAGTAACTCTGTTTCTTTATCCATTTTACTCCTAAAATAAAATGGAGTTGTTTCCAGCTTTTTGACCATTGCAAGCAAAGGCACTACAAGCATTCCCATGGTAGGACTTTGTGTGCACATATGTTTTTATTTCTCTAAAGTAAATACGTAGGAGTGAAATTGCAGGGTCAAGAGTGTATGTTTAACTTTATAATAATTGCCAACCTGTTTTCCAAAGAGGATGTGCTATTTTGCATTCCCAGCAGCAATATATATGAGTTTCAGTAATTTTGCATCCTTTCCCGCCAAATAGGAGTATTTTGTGGTTTAATTTGCATATCCCCAATGACTGAAGATATTGAATAATTTTTCATGTGTTTGTTTGATGAAAAACCAATCGGCCAGATTTAGGTTGGTTTCTTTCTGTACTCTCTATACACTTCCATTGATCTATGTGCTAATAATTGTGAAAATACGAGTGTAGCCATATATTAAATCTTTACCAAAAGGTAATGTGATCCATCCAGATTTTTGCCTTTTCAAAATTATTTTAGCTAGTCTAGAACCTTTTAATTTCCGTATAAATTTTAAGATGTGCTCGTTGATTTCTATTAAAATATGTTAGAAATTTGATTGCAGTTTCATTAAATTCTTCATCAATTGAGGGGAATTAAGTACTATTTAGTTAGCATCCATGGACAGTATTTTTATCTCTGTATGTCATTTTCCATACAGAATTTCACTCCTTGCCTGCTCCCAGGCATGAATTGGACTGTATTACCATTCTGGCTGGTTCTTGAGAAGGTAAATATGCAGGAATTACCCACAGGGAATCAGTATTTGAGACCCAAAATATTTCAAGAGAGTTACATCAATGTTATTGCTTTATCCTTGCTGTTAGAGACATTGCAGAGGTCATGAGTTAGGTTTGCTATAGCAATCTCTGGTTGAAATCACTGTTTTTTCCACACAAGACTGCATAGTTTAAACTCTGAAAGGCAGGTGGAGGTCAGGCTACTGTGAACAGTAGAGTCAAGACTCAAGACCACATCGCATTCTTTTGGCTGGAAATTCGATTTCCATATACGAGAGTAATATTTATCTTGTGAATCAATTTTGAAAAATAATTTCTTTGGGTAGGGAATATAGACTGAGTTGTTTTTTCTTAGATATGAGGGAAGGGAAAAATTCCCTTTGCAAAGAAAATTCGTTTAAAACTTACAGGGTTTCCATTAATTATCATAGAAGGATATTTTTACTTAATTATATAGAACGTGTATATATTCCAGGAGGATGCAAGAGATGGAACCTAAGGCTTTGCATTTGGCAGGCAAGTACTCTACCACTGAGTTGCATCTTCAAGTCCTTAGATTTTAATACAGGTACTTGCTACATAACCCATACTGTCCTTAAACTCATGATTCTCCTGCCTCAGCCTTGTAAGTGCTGTGATTACAAGCATGTGACACCATGCCTGACTGAAGCTGTATTTTATTGTATTGCTTTATTTTTATTTTATGTGTATGCATGCAATGCATGCAAGTATGCAAGTGCATCCTGCATCCATATCATGCAATGCCAGTAGAGGACAGAAAAGGGCACCAGATCCCCTGGAACTGGAGTTATAGATGGTTGTTAGCCATGCAGGTACTGGGATTCTGCAATAACAGACTGTGTTCTTAACAGCTTAGCCATCTCTCCAGCCTCTGAAGCTGCATTTTAATTGAGAAATTTTTGTTTGTCGGATGTAGAGATGGTTTTGTGACATAATGTATAACTTCAAAATTATGATTTCTTTTCTGTGAAGAATATAATGAGTGTCTTAAACAATGGAAATTTCTTTCTTATAATTCAGAGAGGTAGAGTTGAAGACCAAAGTACTGGCAAGGGTGGTTTCTCCCAAAGTCTGCGTCTTTGACGTGTAGATGGCTGCTTATGACTGTGCCCTTACACGGTCTTTCTTCTGTGTACACAAGAAAATGAGTTTTCTTCTTAAACGTTCTTCAGCTTCCCTACACAAAGATATATACTGAGGTAATCTCTCCACTCCAGACCATAATATTTCAAAGCACACATGCAAATAAGTTTCTTATAGAACTCTCCTCTCAGTTTGCTGGTTTGGGCTCCCATTTAACCACTTGCCCCAACACGATTTCCTATAACATAATTCTTAAAGCATCTCTGAGAAGACAGTAACAAGTCCATCAAATATACAGTAAGAAGACTAAGGCTTAGACCCAGCAAGTCACTTACCCAAGGCATTCCTAGTCTTAGGATTTAAATTTAAATCTTGTAACTCCAAATACTGTTTCCTTTTCTATGAAACTGTTAACAAAGGCTTAAACATCATTCCCAAGTGATGAGCTTCCAACCCACCTACCAATGCCAGTAAAGGCATTCTGTCTCTCAATCCCTTCTGAAGCCTGTCTTTGGTAAAGGCAAAGCAGGATCTGAGCACAAGTCAGGTTAACTACAGTGAGAGTGGAGCAAAGTGATGAAGATCAGTGACACTGTATTCAAGAACACCCTGTTCGAAATTCCACTTTTGCCACTTGAATATGTTTCTTAAATTCTCTAAGTCTCCGAGTCTGAATCATCTGGTTTAATGTAATACTTTCCAGACCCATAGATTTTCTCTAAAATTTAACAATTTCATTTTTTTAGACTTTTTGAGGCAAGGTCTCAAACTCATTATGTAGACCAGGCTGGCCTCAGTCTCACAGAGATCTGCCTGTTTCTGCCTCCTAAGTGCTGGGATGAAAGCCATGCACCACCATGCCCAGCTTAATTTCCTATTTTTTTTACAACAAATAAAATTCATATATCGCATTTTCATTATCCACTTCTCTGTTGATAGACATCTAAGTTCATTCCACTTCCTGGCTATTATGAATAATACAGCAAGAAACATGAATGTTCAGAAGTCTCCCTGGGGTACAGGCCCAGAACTGGTATATCTAGATCATTTGGTAGTTCTGATTTTAATTTTTGAGTTTTGAGAAACCACCAGACTGATTTCCATAACGGCGGTTCCAGTTTACACTCCTGTCACCATTTAAGGAGGGTCTTCTTTCCTTAAATCTTCACCAGCACTTGTCTGTATTCTTGCTGGGAGCCATTCTTTCTAGGGTGAAATGGAATATCAAAATAGTTTAGATTTGCATTTTCCTGGTGGCTAAGGTTGTTGAACACTTTGTAAAATACACGGTGACAGTTTGTGTTTCTTCTTTTGAGAACTGCCTGTTCATTTTATTAGCCTGTTTGTTGATTAGCCAGGGTATTTTGGTGTATAACTTTCTCTAATGTGCAGATTCTCGTTTATAGTGTTTATACTTATGAGTGTAGTGTAGACTATGAAACTAGAAAAGAGCATGAGAGAGGAATAAGAGACGTTGAGGAAGTGGAGAGGTCAACAGATCAAATGTGACATGAGAACAGAAAGGTTCCTGCCATTCAGGGATTCAGAAGTGGAGAGGTACAAGGACGGAATTGGGGACCGGAAGGAAGGCAAGGGAAAAGAATCAACAGAAACAACTTTTCCTTAATAGCTCAGGATTCACATTATGCAGGTCATGAAGATAAAGTAAATTATATTAAACATGCTGGGCTCTGATACTGCTGATGTTTAAAAAGTAATATGAATTCTTCTAGCCTTGGCCACAGGCCCACTCTTGCTCTTAGCATCCCAGATCTCTAGATTGCTCTCTTAGTTCAGACCCACCCACTGCCATCTGAACCCTATACTCAGAGCACCCACTGCCTTTTCACTCCCTTCCCACCTGTGCGCCTCCATTTTCCCCTGACCCCATGTTCTGTTCTTCTAGGTTTGGGCATAGGCCCTTGCTCTTAGCACTCCAGATCTCTAAATTACTCTCTTCGACCAGGCCTACCCACTGCATCCGGAATTCCATACTCAGACAATCTCAATTTTTCAGTCTAGTTTGTTAGAGCTTTCAAAGGCTGTCCTCCCCCTCAACTTCCCTCTGGCCAACTTCTCTCTGCCCACCCTAGACCCACTATGGACCCTGCCTGACCTCTCCCACATCCCTGGTAAGTCTTATCCCGCCCACTACTTTCCCACATCTCTCCCACCCAAGCTGCCACCACTCCCAACTTGCCATTGCATTCCTGAGACTAGCCTTCTACCCTGGTAGTTCCTACCACAAGCTTGTCTGGATTCTAGAGACCAGCCTTCTACCCTGGTAAATATGATTCTGCCCACTGTGTCTCCATTCCCATACACAGCAACTGTAAATCTCCCACCCCACATCCTGCTCTCTATCTAGCTTTGGGCACAGGCACATTCTTACTCTTAGCCCCACTCCCCATCTCTAGTCAACCCTCTTACCTCTGGCAGGCTGCAAGCTCTCCAAATTGCACCAGACCCATGCCCTTACATTGGTGCCATCTATAGCCCCTCCCACTGCATCAGGGCTAGATTTCTGTGCCCATTTGTAGGGGCCCAGGCCTTTGCAGACTGCCTGAGAAATCCCGAATTCAACCTCTGTCTAGAAATTTTCCCAAATTGTGCTGTGACTGCTGGGCCTAGACCCTAAGAGAGAGCCTGGGATCATCTGATCATAGTCTAACTTATGCTTCTGAGGGAACTACTGAGCAGCTGGACTTGAGTCATTTGGTTCCTCCAGTATAAAATCAAAAGAGAGAACTTGAAGCCTTGACCAATCAGCTTTTCATAACCAATAAGAAAACAACCAAGTCAATAAGAAAACAACCAAGTCACATCAAGTATACAAACAGAATCAGATTTCAATGGAACAAATGAAGGTTTGAGAGTCACATCAAATCACAAACAGCAAAAGAAATCCGCACGACAAGATTACAACAAAAATAATAATGTGAAAAATCCAAATAATATGTCCCCACCAAAAATTACCAGGCCTAAAGGCAGGTTACAAAATTAATCTACAAAAATCAATAGCCTTTCTATATACCAATAACAAGCAAATGGAGTCTTGAGGAGGACAGGAAAACTCTCCCATACCCAATAGCTTCAAAAAAACTATCTGAAAATAACCCTGACAAAAGACATTAAAGATTTCTACAATGAAACTTTTAGATATTTAAAGAAAGAGATTGATAAAGACACCAGAAGATAGAAGGACCTCCCATGGTCATGGATTGGAAGAACTGACATTGTGAAAATGACCATCCTACCAAAAGCAATATGTAGATTCAATGCAATCCGAATCAAAATTCCCATGACATACTTTAGAAAATTAGAAGAAAAAATTCATATGGGGGTGCAAAAGATCCCAGATAGCCAAAGCAGCCCTGAATACAAAGAGCAATGCAGGGATGTTATTATACCAGATTTCAAACTATACTGTACAGCTCTAGTCATAAAAACAGCATGGTACTGGCACAAATGTAGACCTGTAGACCAGTGGAATATAAGTGAAGACTCACATGAGTACATGCAAATTCGGCTACCTGATATTCGACAAAGGGGCCAAGAACACTCACTGGAGGAAAGACAGCATCTTCAGCAAATGGTGTTGCAAAAACTGAATCTCCACCTGTAGAATAACATTAGACTGATACCTTTCACCTGGCATAAAAATCAACTTCAAAAGGATCAAAGACCTTAATGTGAAACCTGAAACTCGGAAACTGTTAGAAGAAAATGTTGGAGTTAACCTATAAGAGACAGGTATAGGAAAGGACTTTCTAATCAGACAGTAATTGCTTAGGAATTAAGGTCAATAATCGACAAGTGAGACTTCAGTTAAACTAAAAAGTTTCTGTACAGCAAAAGAAACAACCAAAGAAGTGAAGAGAAAAACCCACATAATGGATTAAATCTTCACCAGTGACATATTTGACAGAAGTTTAACATTCAGAATATGTAAGGACTCAAACAAAAGAATCAAGAAAACAAGTGACCCAGTTAAAAGATGTGCTAAGGATCTGAGCAGAGATTTCTCAGAAGAGGAAATAAAGATGTCTGAGAAACATCTTAAAAAGTGTTCAGCATCAATACTTAGGAAAATGCAAATTAAAACCACTTTAAGATTTTATCTTTCCCCAGTCACACTATCTAAGATCAAGAGAACAAATGATACCAAATGCTGGAGAGGATGTGAGGAAAGAGGAATGCTCATTCACTGCTGGTGGGATTTTAAACCCGTGCAGCCCCTATAGAAAGCAACATGGAAAACTCTTAAAGAACTGAAACTGAATCTACCATTTGACCTTGTTACACCACTCCTTGGCATATGCCCAAAGAACTCATGCTATTGCAGAGATACTTGTACATCCATGTTTGTTGCTGCTCTTTTCACAATACCTAAGGGATGGAAGCAACCTAAGTGTCCCTCAACTGATGAGTGGATAATGAAAATGTGGTGTATTTACACAATGGGGTTCTACTCAGTGGTAAAGAAAGATGAAATCTTGACATTTTCAGGCAAATGGATGGAACTAGAAACTGTTATGCTAAGTGAAGTGACACAGAATCAGAACAACAAATGACATATGTTCTCCCTCATTTGTGGATCTTAGCACCAAATACCTATATGTGAGTATGTACCTGATGCAACTGCAGGAACCAGGAAAATGGAAAGGAACCAGGGAGGTAAAGAAAAAGAAGGAACCTGAGAAAGAAGATTAATAGGAGACAGGTGTTACTGAGGGATAAAAAATAAAAATAAACTATGGGGATAAAGGGAAAGAAGGAGCTCAGAGAGATGGGGCTTAGGAGATAGGAGATGGGTGTTATCAAGGAGTAATGGGGAAAATTGGGACACATTAATTGGGGAAGGCATAGAGGAAAGTTTACACACATGAGAGAGAGAGAGAGAGAGAGAGAGAGAGAGAGAGAATGCTTAGGGAGTATAAAACACCATAGGGAATCACATTAGTCTAATAACTTTGTGCCACATTCCACATACAATATCTCTACATGAGCCCCCATGTGCATAGCTGAAGGCTACATAACAGGAAAATGTCAGACATGAGAAACCTTCTTTTCAGTTGTTGGCCAAAATGGTCCAAGAGACTCCCCAAATCATATGGGCCATTGTCACAGCCCTTGATTGCCTCCCAAGACCTTGAGGTAAGACTTGAAGACAGAACATTACTTCAGAGACCAGATTTGGAGCAATGGAGCTAGAACTGACCTGGAAACCACTTTCCCTGAAGGCTAGCTCTCATAGATCTGGGGAGCACTATGCAAGGAAAAACATCAATTGGTGCCCCAAACCAGCTTCTTGACCAAATATACGTTATTGACTAGCACAACATTCAACACTGCGACAGTAGTGGCATTTCTGTATTGGGGTCAATAAACAGCTACCTAATTAATCTTAGAACCCACTCAATGGGAAGAAACTCATGTGTGGTACTGTAATCATAGCCAAATATGCATGGCTGAAGAGGTCATAGATCTTAGAGAATTTCTCAAGGCTGTCACATCCCTAGGTTAATGTAACTTCTTACTAAATGCAATTTATATTTACAGTCAAGTATCCCAGTCACCATTCCTCAAAGAAACTTCTGTTGCACCAGACAGAGACTACAGAGTATCACAGCTGATCATACACAGATGTTGTCTGTGAATTTCCCATACTTAAGCGGAACATCTACAATGCAGCCTCTATACCCAAGACTCATGCAATATAGAACAAAGGTTAGTCAGTAATAAATGTATCAACTGCCATTAATGAAGTTCCCTCATGCAACAAAGAGTCAGTAACACAAAAGGTAATAACTGGCTAAAACACAGAGAATAGTAATCTGTAGAGTGTGGGTCCTTGGATGTCGACTCCTATATTAAGTTTCTCTCACCCAGGACTCAGGTACCATTGTGGAAGAGGATGCAGAAAGATTGTAAGAGCCAGTGAGGAGGAGCATGATCATATGCAAATAAATCTCTACAAGTCCTGTGACTCTGCTCATATGAACCTACAGCAATGATTTCAGCATGCTCAAAACTTATGCAAACTCATGCAGACGAAAAACACAGCATGGCACTGTGGAAATGGTTAGTGTACACCAACCTTTGCTTAAGAAATATTGGCAACTGATTACTGTTAGGTGAGGATGAGATAGTCTTCCTAAAGTAATGGACCCTGGGTAGGCTGAGTAGAACACAATGGATGAACCTGCACTGAGGTCATTTGGGGACACTAACTTGACACAATAGGTCTTAGAACAGATGAAAGAATGTATGGATTCCAATTAGGGAGCTAGGGGAGAGCCAGTTGTGGGAAATGGGACATAAAGACGATTAAGATTGTTTTGTATGAAATACACAATGATTCAATAAAAAAGGGCTATGAGAACTGAATATAGAGTTTTCAAAAGAAGAAACACAAATGATTAATAAACATTTTTAAGTGTTTAAAAAATCCTGTATGGCACAATGCAGGATGGGCCTTAGCCAGGCCACCTGTTATGAGAAATAAGGAGTGGCTTCTGTGGATGTGGCTCTCCGCTCTGGCCAGGCGGGACACCAGCTTCCACTCCACACCTGGATGACCTGCCTAAGAGAGGGAACACTAGTGGCTGCAGTTGGGGACTCCCCATTGGGCGATTAGCTAACCAAACTCGTATAACCCGTTGTACTTCCTTGAATAAATTGAGTTTGCTGTGGCTCACCATCCACAGGCTTTTCACCGAGCTCCCAGTGTCTGTTGACTCTGTGCCACTCACCTCCTTTCAGCGGAGACCCTGCAACCCGCTCAGGCCAGCCCTGAGCACAGGGACCCCAGCATCTGGCACCTGAACAGGGACTCCGCCTCTAGCGTTGGCGAGATGCCCCCCACCCTGGTTGTCTGGTGAGTAGGCCCCTCTGTGTTTTGTGTGCTGACAGTCGTCTGAGGGTGAGTGAGCGACCCCTCATTTTCCCCTTTCCCTACTCCATAGGAAGCACACCTCGTCACACGGTCCGAAGCCAGTGCTGGGCCTAACCCTCCTGATATTAGAACTGAGGAGAGGCCATCAGCCAAGCCTTTCCGGAGACACCGTGGGGGCAGTCAGCCGTGAAGGCTGATTTTCCCATCTTTGATTTAAAAACCTCCTTCCTGCTGGCAAGCAAGCATAGACCTCTTAAGTTTCAATTGCGCTCTGCTCTATTCCAGATGCTAACACTTCAGCGTGCATTCTGGCACCAAGCCAAGTTCCCACGGATGACAAGGTCTGAGTTGTCCAATATAAATGCTCTGAATTGTCCAATACAAACACTCCCTGTAGGACAGACAGGTTCCGGACCCTAACATTTATTTGCCCACAGAGCTGTGCAGATATGGAACTTTTAAAAGCTGGCACGCACCTTCTTTGCCATTTCTTGGGTGCCCCCCTGCAGGGCTCCTACAGGGGCTGGTGTAAAGACCCATGGAAGTCCCCCACTAAGTGTGAGACAGTTGGGGCCCCAACATTCTGTCTGTATGTCTCAGCCCCAATATTAGATATCTTGGTTTGGGTATTGATCATTGCTTCTTCACCCAGAGGATGCCTAGGAAGACAAGCAGCAGCCCCAGGCTGGCCCAGAGCATGAGCTGGGACAGGCAGTGAGTGCTCCAACAACCACCCCACCTGGGGCCAGGCCCATGCCACGCCCACAGAGCCCGTTCTTGAGGCCCGTTGGCCTCGCTGCAGGTCAGTGCAGAAGGTAGAGAGTGGCCACGCAGAGGCCAGGGATGAGGCCCACCAGCAGCAGGCTGGGCCCAGTGTGGCCCTGTTGGGCATCCAGGAGTCCTCATCCTCCTTGGAGCTGTCGCAGACTAAGGCACAGTGCAGCAGCGGCTGGGTGGATGGGGTAGGCGGGGCCTCGGCTTTGGGCCCAGGGAGTGGCAGAGGCCCCAAGGTCATCATAAGGTCCTGAGGTCTTGGAGATGGGGCCGAGGCCTGCAGGGTGTGCAGCGGAGCCTCCTTGCATATCTGGGCCTCCTCCCACAGCTGCTCCTGGCCCCACAGCTGAGCTTCCTCCTGCAGCTGCTCATTGGCAGCCAGGCCTCGTCCTGCCGGCTATAGTCTCCAACATCACTGAGACTCGATTCCGCCTCTCCAGTTACGTCAAAGCTCCATGGTCACAGGCTTTTCTTAGTTACTTCCTGTCCCTTAATTACCAGGTTGATCATATAAATTCCACCTTAGTCGAACCAACCCAATAACTTCTATGAGCTTTGGGCAACAATTAATAGGATTTCAGCTTTTTTTCACTCCTCAATTTGGTGGGCTGGGAGTATAGCGCATGGTAGAGTGCTTGCCTAGCATATGTAAACCCCTCATGGTTGTTCTCATGGATCTCCTCAAAATATTTCTTGAGGACCTTAAAAAACTAGGTTTAACTAAAGCCAAGGAAAAAATTCAAAACGTACTCCCTTTTGGATCTTTAGAGTTTAAAATTTCCACTGATATCCAACCTTTCACTCCAAGCCTTTTAATAAAAGATAAGTATTCTCTCACTAATCTCCAAAAACTCTGTGTCCAAATTAATTGGCTTGAGGCCTTTTTGCCCATTCCTCCAGCTAAATTCCTTCCCCTCTTTGACCTTCTTAAAATCTCAGATAGTCCTTCCCAGAAAATCCCTTTGACCAAACAAGCAAAAGAACGTTTACAGGAGATATCTCACCAACTCTTTTCAATTACCCTCACAAGATATGACCCAACTCTCCCAGTCCTGAATTTACTCATCTGGATGGAGGGGTCTCCCCTAGGAGTCATTTGGCAAAAACAAGCGCCCCTTTACTGGGTCCACTCCTCCTGGTGGCAGACCAAAAACTCACCACCAAACTGGTGGCAATGGCCCTCTTAGCTATCAAGATGTGTAATTACACAAACAAAATTTACAACATGGAGCCCTCTAAAATAATTCTGCCCATCTCCATGACGGAACTCCAGTCCCTTTTCAGGGATGACCACCTCTTTCATATCCTGGTGGCAGGATTTCCTAATAATATACACAACCACTCCCCTGTTCACAAAGTACTTCAATCAGTCTCTGCCCTACCCCTGAAGGCCAGTCTCCATTCTATACCCTCCAGCCAGCCTATTCCCCTGGCTGCCTCAGCTTTTACAGATGCCAATAAGCATTCTTATGGACTAATTGTTAAGAAAGTCAACCAGCCAGACAAGGCCCCTAAGTTTGCTAACCCTCATTCAGTTCAGTTAGGTGAACTTTATGCTATCCTCAGAGTCCTAAAACTCTGTCAACAGGAACTTGTCAATATTTTCTCCAACAGCAGTTACGCTGTCCAAATGTCAGGGACGCTTCCCTTAGCCAACCCCAGCCCCTCCCATAAACTAACAGATATTACCATTAGTGCCTTAAAAATGCTAATGAAAAATAGACAGCATCTCTGATTCATTGAGCACGTATGCTCACACACTGGTCTGCTGGCTTCATTGCTGACGGGAATGAACAGGTAGATAAATTAATTGCTGTCATTTCCTTGCCACTTCTAGAACAAGCTAAACACTTACACCAAAGGTTTCATCTCTCCCCCTCTAACCTACAGGTTCTCTACCCCAAGCTTTCTCTTAGCCAATGCAAGCACCTAATCCATACATATAAAGCCTATGCCCCTTTGGCCCCCTTGGGCCCAGTGCAGCTACAGGGAATTAATCCTAGAGGCCGTACACTAAATGCCATCTGGCAAATGGATGTCACCCACATACCTTCACAACCTTAAATATGTCCATGTCATTGTGGACACATATTCCAAATTTGTTTTTGATATCACCCTTTTGTGTGAGAAGGTGTCCCAAGCCATTAAGGCAACAAAACCCACTATGCTGGTCATGGGTGTGCCCTGGGTGATTAAGACAGATAATGGCCAGCATATACATCTGCCCAATTCAAGTCTTTCATAGAATTCTAGGGGATTAAACACTCCAAAGGCTTCCCTATAACCCTCAGGGTCAAGCCATAGTGGAGAGGACTAATAGAACCCTCAAGGAACTCATTATGAAGCAGAAAACTGCAATGACACCCAGGGATCCCCATTTGGCCTTGGTGGAAGCTCTTTCCACCCTTAATTTTCTTACCTTTGATGAAGCAGGACTCTCTCCAGCCTATAAACATTGGAGATCTCAACCAGCCACAATCCCCTTGCCCCTTGTCCCCTGGAGAGACCCTTTCACAAAGGAATGGAAGGGACCTCACCAACTCTTAACACAGGGTCAGGGATATGCTTGTATCTTTCCAGAAACCTCATCCTCCTCCATCTTGATACCTGCCAGAAATGTCAAGCCTGCCACAAATGTGCCTGCTCGCACAGCGGATGCCCGCATCACTGTGCAATCACTGGATCTGTAACCACACCCCTCTCCTTCTACTGCTCATGCTCCACTCCCTTTCTGTCTAGGGCTGATGACTTGTGGGCAGCGATGCCCTATCCAGATACCTCCATGCTTGCATCTCAGGATAACTCCATTTTCCTGGCTATGTATTCATCCAACCCTGCCAGAGGTTTGCCCCTCATGGCTATCCCTTCAGTACAGGGAATTAATGGGACCTGGCTTCTCAGTGGTTCCCTCTGCTTTTCCCTTGCCAGACCTTCTCCCCCATGCATAGCTTTGAAAAAGACTAATTTTTCCAGCTTTGATGCTGGAACAATGCAGGTACAACTGGCCCCTTTAACACAAGGGACTTCAGCGCCATCTGCTGAGATGAAATAGGATCTCAGCCATTTTTTCACTCCTCAATTTGGTAATCTGGGGAACTTTTGCTGTGGCCTTCTTAATAGTGCACCTGACCTTTTGTTGCCTTTGGAAGCATTGCATCAAAGCAGAGCTTCTCAGACTTTGATGCTACAAATTCTGTTTAACTGGCCACTTAATAACACCACCTTCTTCACAATACTTAACTATTCTCACTTCTTCCTGAGTCTTCTACAGGGCACAAAAGCATTCTTCGACAGGGACCCTCACACACCACAGGAGCGTTCCTGCATGAACCTCCCATGCCAATCTTGATAACCCTCCTATGCTACAAACATCACCAGGATGGCAGGTAGCCAGTGGTGGGTAAGACCCCAATGACCAGGGCAGCCTAAGACAGGCACCATCACCTGAGGTGATCCCTGGAGCCTGGGGTCAACAATGGCTTGGCATAGAACCATGCTTCCCAGGGTCGCTCAATTAATAAAAACAAACAAAAAAACGTGGCACAATGCAAGAAGGGCCTTAGCTAGGCCACCTGCTGTGAGGTATAAGGGAATAGCTGCTGTGGACATGGCGCTCCGCTCTGGCCAGGCGGGACACCAGCTTCCACTGCACGCTTGAATGACCTGCCTAAGAGATGGAACGTGAGTGGCTGCAGTTAGGGACCTCCCCATAGGGCAACTGGCTAACCAAACTCATATAACCCCTTGCACTTTATTGAATAAAGTGAGTTTGCTGCAGCTCGTCCTCTGCATGCATCCACCCAGCTCCCAGGGTCTGTGTGTTGACTCTGTGCCTCTCACCCTCTTTTGGCGGACACCCTGCTTCCGGCTCGGGCCAACCCCAAGCAGAGGGACCCCATCAAAATTTTATGAAGCCCAATCCTTAGCTGAGGAGTTATTGATAATCACTAACTTCTGGGAGAGGGAGAGTCAGTTTCCTTTAAGGATGTGGCCCCTGGTAGGTAAGTGGAGTTCCAGTGGACCGTCCCATACCCAAAAGTGTATGTTTAGGACAATTGAACTCAGTATGTTTAAAAATAATGAGGATACACACTGTTTGTTCCTGAATGGGACACCTAGTTCCCAAGGCTCAGGGATTATTGTGGAACCAGAGACGAAAACATTGTAAGAGACAGAGGTGGGTGGATGACCACAAGGAAACAGAGTCTTCCAATTAGCTGGTCAGTTACTCATATGAGCTTACAGCAATGGTGACAGTATGCCTAAGATCCATGCAAGCTCAAATCAGACAAAATCTCAAAATAGACAAGGGGAAGTGGGTAAGAAATCCCAACCAAACCTTAGGAATTTTTGGCAATTGGTGGCTGCTTGGAGGGGGAAAGACAGTGTTCTTACAAAGAACTTACAGCAATGGTCACTGCATATGCAAGAGCTATGCAAGTTCAAGCCAGACACAACCCCAGCATAGACGTGGGGAAGAAGCCCTGACCTTAGCTGAGGAATTATTGGCAGTGGCAACCAATAAGTGCTGGGAAAGAAAGAGCTCCTTTTCTTTAAGGGTGTGATGTAGATTAGGCTCTAGTGGACGGACATTTGGGGGCACAAACTTGGTTCTTCTAGGCCTTAATATATATGACAGAGTAAATGAAATCCAGCCCGAGGACTATAAGAAGGGTTCAGTTAGAGGAGAGAGGGCTACGAATAATTAAAAATACATGGCATGAAATTCATAAAAATTCAAATTTCAAAAAAGAACATTATAAAGAAACAAAAGTGGTTGCTATAGGGATCTTAGATAGATAGGCTTGTCCAGTATCGAAAAAGATTGAAGATTTGTCCTCCTAAAGATCCCAGGAGAAAGCAAATAAAATATACTCAGGCAACCTAAATTTCTTGCACAAAAAGAATCAATAGTCAAGAATATTAAAATTTCATGCTAAAATTGTGAGTGTGACAAAAATCAAAGTCACTCTAAAAATTTGAGCCTAGACCATTTATAGTCACAAATGACCAAATCAGGACAACTGAGTCAAATGAATTCTTCATAATCTGTCTGCTGCTACTTAGGAGTTTTACCTGATAAGTCTAAAACCAAGGTGGCAACAGGTGAGCACCGAGCTCATGGAATTCATAGACCTGTATATCAAGTGGAATGGCTGCCGGAACGCGGTCTGAAAGTACAAGTCAGCTAAAAAGCTTCGGCTCCCAAGAAGCTGGTCTTGCCCTGGAAATGTCTGCGTCTGCCCGTGCTCAGTCCTGGCAGGAGCCTCCTTTGAGAATCCTCCCTTGAGAGCTCTCCCATGATTAATCAGGAAGAGCCCACTCCTCCCTCATTACAGTCGTGGCCACAGTTGAAGAAGACATTGTGCAGTTGTTCTCCTTCTTCCTAAACCCAAGAGTGCCCAGGGGTTCATGTGAAAATCAGCTTAACAAACTCAGGTTTTGTAGTCACCAATCCAAATGAGATGATATGTTGGCTACCATTTGCCTACCCTGTTGTAACTCCTCTTTCAATCAGTAAGAGTTTGGATTAAGGTTCCCCATTTCTCCACACCAGCACCAGTTTCTCCCCACATAAAACAAATAGCACTGTCACAAAGTTTATCCTAATAATTAGCTTGAATTTACTGCTTTAAAAACACTGCATCTTTCTCCTTTAGAGACACTGGAAACTTTCAGAACTTCTTGTGTCCTTACCCACATCCTTCCTGAATTATGGTAGAATAAGACAGAGTTAATGTTCTCATTATTCAAACTATTCCTGTTTTTTTCCTACATATTTTCTGTCACTTGTATCTCAGTTGCATTAGGGATCCCCCCAGCCCCCCAATACCAGTATGTGAACTGTATATACAATAACTCATTAAGACCCCATTCCTTTCTTAAGATTCATGATATACCAAATGGTGGCATAACTTTCCATCTAATGTAATCTGTGGATGGATTCCATAACCCACAGCTTTTGATTGATAACAGGAAGGAATGGCGTTCTGCTACACTGTTTTGCTTTAGAAAATAAACTTGTAATTTACCCGTCTTCTTTCTTTTACAATTCTGCTGCATTTGTCTCTTCAGTGATGTTTATATTTAGTTGCGTATGTAGCTTTGAGATAGTCCTAAATCTCTTCCCTGAACAACACAATTAAATGCACTTTGGTTTAGTTCTTATATGTGTGAGTGTGTGTGTTCACATATGTGTGGGTATATGTGCACACAGGTGAGCGTATGGAAGGAGTCCTAAAGTTGATGTTGAGTGTCTTCCTCAACTGTTCTCCACTTTATTTATTGAGTATCTCAGTGAACCCAGAAATTTCCAGCTCCAGCTAATTTAACTAGCTAGCTTTCCCCAGGGATCCCCTGTTCCTGCCTCCCCAGTCCTGGAATTGAAAGAAGCTTCCACACCTATCCGATTATGTGGGTTAACAAGGATTCTAAGTCTGGACTTCATGTGTGCATGATAAATGTTTTATTCACTGAACCATAGTCCCAGACCTGGCTATGTTCTTTAGCCTCAATTTAAGGTTATGTTAATATTCATATCAAGGTTGAAAGCCATCTTCAAATTAAATGATGCCACACTGAATCGGACAGACATGTGACAAAACTGATCGATAGTCTTCGCATTCTACTAATGACTTTTCCCAGTCAGAGATCATTCTTTATTACTTACAGCTCATTTTGTCGACTGGCAGCATGCCCCATTGTGACATTATCTCGTAGCTTTGCTTTGCTTGGCAGAAGCTCTTGTGTTGTGTGACACCATATAAGCACTAATTTAAAAATTACAGTCAGAGTTGACACATAGGGATTGAATTCTGCAGCAGTGACTATGGCCATTAGCTTAGATCTCAGTTTGTTTCTCTTGGAACTTGACTTGCTCTAAATATTCTGACCAAAAACTTAAAAACAAAGAAAAGATATTCTCTGTTGCCTTCTGTGCTTACCCACAGATAAATCTTTAAAGTGTACATTGAATAATAGCTACCAAGCTAAGAGTGGAATGCAATGTAAACACTTCAAAAAAAATAAAATTCGAGTATGACCAGCTTGATATTTAAGACTGTGAGAACGGAGACTGTGCCAACTCTGAGACTCCAACTAACCCTCACCACATACCTGACATCAGAATAAGTTACTCAGAAAGAGTTTAGCCAACACCATGACTTTCTCTAAACATTTTCCCCAAGTGTCCTTTAGTGGAAGTTTAAATTTCACATCTTCAGGCTAAAATGAAATTCCTTAAATCCTTCCTTGCATGACTTGTTTTGAAACAGAATAAGCTTTCTCCTTGATTGACCAAAATAATTATGTCTGTGTGCAGTTTCCAAAATTTAAATTGGGAATAAATCTTAGCAGGATAAAAAAAAAATCTGGCACTGTGCTTTTCTGGGTATAGAAAAGTGGGGGTAGGGTACACACTCTGGATTTTTTTAAAGAAAACTCAGCATATTGGGACACTAAATGTAGCACCAGCTCCTAAGTATGTCTGTTACCACTCACTCCAGATCACCAAGGCCTGGGCAACACAGGAGCATTCCTGGGTCCTATGACAGTAGGGATATTTCATTGTATTTATATTCTGAAAGCTTTTTCCTATTGTCTTATTTTTTCCAATATTTTCTTTTAAGTTTTAACTTTATGATTCTTATTTTAAAAAAACATTAACTTCTTAATGTATTTAGAATTTGTCTTGTTAAAGATTTTTTTTCCATGTATGTGACAAAGAGAGGCATGTGCACTTGAGAGCAGGTTCCTCCCTGTAAAGGTTAGACGCATCAGATTCCCTGCTGAATCTGAAATTTCAGGCAGTTGTGAGCTGTCTGATGTGAATGCTGGGAACTGATCTTGGGTCCTCTGCAAGAGCAGCACACTTCTTAACCACTGAGTCATTTCTTCAGCACGAATTTGTCTTTTGATATGAGGCAAGAATTTAAATGTTTTCCTAGAATAGTCAATTTCAACCATTTTCCTGCCTCTAATTGAATGATATTTTAAAGTTAAAGAAAACCCATAGTTGACTAATCAGACATGATGTGCCTGCTAACTATGTCAATAAAAGCCTTTACTAATAAAACAGCCTATATTGATATGAAGATGGTGAGTATAAATTATTTTATTAAACCAAGTATTTTTAAAGGTAGGAAAGCCCTATCCATTAAATAAATATGCTCTCATTCTCAATTCATAACTCCATATCGCTAAACCTTTTACCCTTTGCTTTGCATGACTTTAAACTCCTAAGAGTTCCACTTTCATTCCTGAAAGCTTTATGCCTATGAAAAATTCCTCAGGAATGGTATTTGTTTGATGTTGTTCTAACTCTCCAGAGATGGAAAGGAAATAGGTAGTTCTGGAGAGGGCAAACTTAGGGCAGATTCTGACTGACCTCACTACCTAGTCCTTGGTTGCTTTGCATAAAGTACATTGTCATTCTAGATCTCACTTTCCGTGTATGTTGACTGGAGATCTCTGAGGCAAATCAGTACTGATATGGACAGAAACTCATGATTCATTTTGCTATGATGTTTTGCTTATCACATAGGCAACAGCTTCCTGAGAGAGGCCATGAAAAGAGTTAAAGGATGAGGATAAAATACTTAGAAACGTAGACGTGGAAATGGAGGTGGTTTGGGGTTGTCCATCTTTAAAGAGAGCAGGAACGTACTTTTCTGGTTTGTAGAATACTTATATCACTTTAGGCCAAAGCATTCCTGAAGATTTAAGTATAGGCATAAACACACTAACACTTTAATCACCAAAGGAACAGAGAATATGTACATTTGTATTTTCATATAGCAATTACCCCACATCTTCTTCCTAACAAGGCTCTTCTACAGTTTGTTGAGCCAGGATGCTCTGAGTTCCTCTGGCTGAAGGATAAGCAAGGAATCCAAGTTAGGCCATTTGTAAACAAACTTAACAAAACTTGAGTCTTGAGCACATCAACAAAAGTTGAAAACTTTTGGACATCAAACATCCCACGGCCAGGATGTTAGAAAAGTGTTCACCCTTTTTGGATTTCTGGAGCTGCCCTTCTCTGCTCTTCTCAGCCCTGTCCTGCGGTTTCCTCGGATTCACTGACTGCACCATGTTCTCTCCATGAGCTCCTGTTCTCGAGTTTGCAACAGTCATTTTCTGTTCTTTGCCGTCATAAGGATATAAATGAATAGAATCCTTACTTGACTGAAGTAGAAACTGATCCTCAGACATCAAATATAACTCGAGCAAAGCTTCATAACAAAGCCTGCAGAATATGAACCCACACAGTGTGGTTTTGGAACTAGCTTCCTGCCATGGCTGGCACATGTTAATTTTTTGTCTCATGAGATAGCTATCTTTTAAAATAATGTATTGGTGCCAAGGTTTAATAAAACCGTAATACTAACAATAAGCAAGAAAGAAAATGATACTCATTAGTGAATTCTCTCTTACACAATCTTCTCTCTGCTTATAGATCATGTTTCCTTATATCTGTGTACTGATTCCCATGCCCTTTAAGTCTGAGGAGTTTGTGTTTGCCTTTTAGTAATGCAGAGTTTTCTCTCTTTCTGAAACGTGAAGATAAAAATCACAGAGCCAAGTAAGGAGGGGCTACCTTTACTTTCAAACCTGTCTGTCAAAATCCATGACTGGGGAGACTAGGAGCCCTAGGAGAGAATCTATTGATGTTGTTTTTCAAAAGGATCATGTTGTCAAACAGCCTTCTAAATATTCATGTGTATATCTGTTGGTTAAGGAAGCTTCTTATTGAAGTGGGTAGTGTTTAATGTAGAGATTTTTAACTGTTCGAAATACTGAAAATAAATCACTGTGAGTGTTCAGTGATGGATGGGACATCTCCATCAATTCCTAGTCCCCCAATACCCTATCCAAACTCAGGGAACATCAGAAAAGATGGCAAGGAAAGAATGCTAAGAGGCCTGTGTAATACTGTCCTCTGAATATGACAGGGCTGTTACATACATGAACCCACAGCAGCTGTGGTTATGTACACAAGACACACACAAGATAAATCCAGTCAAAATTCCAGCATGGATGGAGAAGGGATTTCCAAGTTTCCACTTCCAGCTGAGGAGCTATTGATAGTTGATGACTGCTGGGGGAGGGAGAGTGGCTTTCTTTCCAGGAGGGTCCACTGGCAGTTGCCTATCCCCCAGTGGATGACTCCACACCCATGTATATATAGGCAGTCCTAATAGGACTGGGTGGGTTGAAAAAATATACATATATGGACATGAAGTTGGGGAGGAGAAGTGTTGGGGGTCATGGGGAGAGGTGGAAGGGACAGTGGGAGTGGAGATGAGCAAGATACATTGTAAACATGATGAAACTTTCAAAGAATAAGTATAAAATATTTTTAAAATGAGAACATCTTCTCTCAGAACTAATTTCTACACATTCTAACTAATCTCGTTCCTTCTATTTTCTCTTATTATTATATTATTACAGATTATTTATTCCATTTTATTCATTATGTTATGACTGGTTAATCCCCTCATAAAATGGTCACTGACTGAGCACATGTCCTGTGTAGCCCACCGCTATTGCTCCCTCAGGGGCTCCTTCAACTCTTTTCTATACCTTCGTCTCCTATTATCTCCTACCTCAAGTTCAAGTCTCTCCTATTGTTAAGAACAAGCAAATCTCCCAATCTAATGTTGTCCTTTTCTACCAGCTCTTGACCTTTCTTTTTCTAACCTTCACATTTTTTTAAACTTTAGACTCTTGTTCTATTGGGAATTTTTTTTTTTTTGTAAATGGCTTGATACAGAGGTCCAATTTCATTTTTCTCTTGTGAATTCTGTCTGACTCCAGTGTATTAAAAACTTTCTCTCTTCCTCAATAACTTACCATGCTACTTAAATCGTGTATCAAAATATCATATTATGTGAGTTTTCTATTCTGTTCTATACACAATCCAGCCCTATGCCATACTTCCTAACTTTCATGTGTTGAACCATAAATCTTTTTTTTCCTTTCTTTTTCAGAAATGAATTTACTATGAATTGACTATTCTTTATTCTTTGTTCTCTGCTGTTCTTACATATATTTTGGAATCAATCTGCTAAAAAACTTCATGTTGAAATTAACCTTTTGTTTTTGATAATAGTAAGCTAATTTCCATATATTTCCATATAAAATTTTTAAAAACTATGAATTATATTGTGTATGTATCTACATTTATCATATATATTTATTATGAACTTAAACACACAACTTTTTCGTTAGGAGCATTCTGATAGTTAAAATTCTGTTATCATTCATGATTGATTACTTAGGACAGTGTTCCAGATATTGAAATATTTTATAAGCATGTTCTCTCCTCCACCAAATATGCAAATCCTGATATGCATAAAACATTGAAAGAATAATATGTCTCTCAGATAGTGAAGGTTTACGTGGAACAACAGTTTTGCTGTTTCAAAGTAAGTCACAGATATCAAAACCACTCCCAAGAATAAGAATATACATATATTTCAACTTTTTTTTACAATATGTAACCACAATATTATCATTGCCTTAGAGAAAAATTAACTATAAATCCCTAGTATAAGATCTATTCATATTTAAATACTCCCAATTTTCTACCAAATATTAGTTAGCTTTTTATTTTCCTCTGCAAAAACCCAATTAAAGTTCCCCTATCATATTGATTTTTAAGTCTTTTCAGTCTCTCGTAATTGAGAACAGTTTCAATATCTTTTTTCTTTTTAAAACATTGAATTTTTTGAGAGACCAAGCCAGCATCTCATAGAACTGCAACTTGAATTCACTTGACTGATGGTTCCCATCTGGATAACATTTATCGTGTTTCTTTTATCTTCTATATTCCTATAAACTGGAAGTTTGGTATAAAGGAATAATTAGCTTCAGGTTAAAGATGTTGAATAAAAATGCTTTACAGAGGATGCTATGCCCTTCATATTGCATCACATCATGGGGCACGTAAAATCAGATTAGTTTCTTTTAAATAATGTCAGTATGAACACTTACTAAGACAGGAAGAATTGGGTATTTCCATTGTAATTTTAAAAAAAATTTAATCCATTTAATATATCATTCCAATTTTTTTTGTACATTTGCTAGTCATTACCACACTCAAGAATTTTATCACAGAGTTGCAAAACAGTAGGCATTTTCTTCAACTATATAATTGCTGTGTTTATTAATGGTATCTTTCTATAACTATCCTTTCATCAGTGAGAAAAAAAATCTGCAGTTCCTCTTTGAAAATAGGCATCTACTCAACATTTACGTTTTTTCACCCATTTCCACAATAAAATTTTATAGAGTGATCACTTTTAATAGTGATTTGACACATGGAACTCCTTCAAGCTGACATATTCCTCTTAAGTTTTGAACTCTTGCTTCCTGCCATAAAAAGTCACTAGATAATAGAACATTTTTCCAAACCAAGATCCAGAATCAACCACTTTCATAAATCATATTATAATCCATTTGTTAAAAACTGATGATGAAAAGAAAGTGTTAAATTGTCCAAAGCATGGGCCTGATGAGATGGCTCCATGGTTAAAAACACTGGCTGCTCCTGTAAAGGATCCATGTTTGATTCCCAGCACCCATAAGGTGGCTAACAACCATCTGAAATCCAGATCCAAGGGATTTGATGCCCTTTTCTGACCTCTTCGCACATTACATCACAAAGGTGCACTTACATACATGTAGAAAATACAGTCATAAAATAAAATTGGTAAGTAAAAATTTTAAAGCATTCAAAGCACAAAGACATATTACAAATACAAAAGAGCAGGCAAGGATGGCCACAGAATTCTCAGAAACAGTGCAGGTGAAAGGGCACTGTAGCCACGCCTTCCAAGTGCTGTAAGAAAACAACAACAAAAAACCTACCAAACTCGAGTTCTGAATGTAATAAAATCAGCTTTCAAGAACCAAAGATATTTCTTCAAAACAACGAAGAAATCTTTAGACGTACAAAAGCTGGTGAGCATGTTGCCAGCCAACCTACAATGCAACAACAAATGCTAAAGGAGCTCCTTCAGGCAAAAAAGAAATGTCACCAAGTGGGTACATGTGTTCACAATAAAGGAAGGAAGATTACCGGTTTGTGTGGACAAACCTGGAATCATTTCTGCTTTCTATTTTTCTTTAAGAGATCACTTTAATCTTAAATAAAATTTTAAAGAGAAATAATAATGTAGTACGGGGCTTATGCTGTCTGCTAATGTAAAACGTATTACAGTGTTAGGAAAGACCAAGAATACTATCATAAGCTCATTCTGGTATATATGAAGTGATAAGGACACTTGAAAGTAAGTTATGATCGGAAAAAGAAGTATCTATAACCCTAAAACAACCACTAGAATAAATAATAAACTTCTACCTAATAAGCCAGTAAAAGCTATTATACTATTAAAAAATAATCCAAAATAAGACACAAAAAGAAGACAAAGAGAGCAAAGAACAGAGCAGACAGAGATGGTACAGCAGAAACCTGTAGGTTGATGTCCTTTCTTCCTTTCCTTTGTCACATAGCCTTGTTCTCCGTCTCCCTTCCTCCCTCCCTTCTTCCCTAAGCCTGTTCTGTTGTAACACCTTTTCTTTTGACTCTGAAATATCCCATCCTCTAACTCACAGTTCTTCCAATGATGTTTTCAGGATTTCTCTGAGGATGGGGCCCTCTCTTTTAGTTAGATGATGGTAGTGGCTTTGTTCTACCACAGCAAGGGCCTGGCTGTTTTATCTTCTTTTCTGTTCAGTTCCTTTCTTCATAGATCTAGAACCTACCCTTCAAATCTTGACTGATTTCTCCACTTACACAGTATTTGGACTATCTCCTTATTTTGTGTATGTCTAATGGCTATGAGTGATTTAAGTTTTCTCTCTTACATATGTAGCACTTAGTAAAATGTGGACAGGCTCCATTCTAGGCATCCTTCCTGTTTTACAAGAATGTTTCCTATCTTCCTTCCCTCATTCTTCCTAGTATTATACCCAGTGAAGTGGCAGCCATCGTACCAAGATTAGCAGTATCCTTATTGCTGATTTTAATGGACAACTTCTCGCTCTTTATTTTCCTTGATATTACTGTACATTTGGATGTCTGAGGCTATTCCCTACTACTTGATTGTTTGATCTAACATTCTCTGTCTTTCCTTCTGTCTCCTTCCTTGCTTCTCACACTCGTTTTCTTCAACCTGCTTCTATCTGACTCAGGGTCTCGCCGCTCTTAAATATTCTCCTTTCCTTTCATAATTTTACTTTTTAGCATGTAAGTATATGCTAATTATCATCAAAATATTTTCCTAAACTGAGACCTCTTGCTGAACTCAAAGTATATACCCGATGGGACTTTTTCTTTTTCTATTAAAAAAGTGTTTCAAAAGCCATTATTTTACAGATCAAATTCATTATATCCGGAGGCCTCACCCTCTTAATGTACGTAGCAATGATTAATCAGTAAGTACCCAATTACAAGCTTAAAATTTGCTGATCACTCTTGCTTTGTCCTCCTTCACTTCTTCAATGTCCTTGTGTCTTTTCCCTCTTTGATATCTATTGAGAGTCTATCATAATTACCATTATTACTATCTTAGTTCAAGTTTTCATCTTCTCTTAACTAGATTATTTCACAGCCATCTACCTTCCTGAGCACAACAATTTCCCATACCCAATGAATAATTCGTGCAGCAATTTGAGTAAATTTTCTAAACTCTGTCTTGATATCTTCTTTCAACCTCCCTGAAATTGAATGATAGCGCATCTCAAGGATATGCTTAACATGGCTTACAAGTCCATAATGCAGACCCTGTCTATTACCTCAGGCTTCTCCCTTGAGACTCTTTTTACCTCACCATCCACATTCCAGTCATACTGAACTCCATACAGTGCTTATAGGCAATCCCATACTGCTCTCCCTTTTCCTGTAGTTAACTCCTGATGACCCCGGTTCTTTCTTCTTTGCTAAAGCTGTCCCTGGTCCTTTCTTGCTTCAAGACAGAGGCAGGGGCATCTCCCTTTGGTTCCATGGTCCTTGCTACTTAACCCTCATAAGAAGGATAGGTCTATGAAGATATTTTCTCTTTTCTATTTTTAAAAATATTTTTAATTTTAAATTAATGTGTATATATGTGTCTAAGTGTGGGCTTGTGTTTAAGAGTGCAGTGCCTGGGGAGGCCAGAAGAGGGCACTGAATCCCCTGGAGCTGGAGTTACAGATGATTATAGCTGCCTGGTGTAGGAGCTAGAAACTGAACTCAGGTCTTCAGGAAGAGCAGAACATGCTCTTAACTGCTGAGACCTCTCTCCAGCTCCCATGAAGATCTTTTTGTATGGAAATTTTGATTGCTTGTTTACAAGTCAGCCTTCTTTATTAGAGAAGCTATTTGAGAGAATTATCAACCATTAACTTAGAACAAGCACAAATTTGGCAACTAGCAGGTATTCAGTTAATAGCTGTCAGATTAGTTGATCCACAGGCACAAAAGCAAATGAGTGACTTACACTTACATGCTCATCCTCAGTAGTTAAACTGGTCTATTAATACCTCTCTTTGTAGAATCAAAACATTATCAGGCTTGAAAAATAAGGTCATCAAAATTCTAAAGTTATCTTTAATTTTTTAGAATGTTTTTAAAATTCCTTGAAGAAACAAGTGAATATTATTTCCAAATGAAAAAAACTTTGTTGACTCTGCTTTGAAGGTAACAAAGTAAGCTGTGGTTATTGTGCATTCACTGTGTCCATGTGTGTTCTGAGAACTTTACAAGTTGAGTCTTCATAAGAATCCAATGGGATGTCTGCTGTTCCACTTTATGATGATAAATAGGCATAACGAGGTTTCTTAACCTCCTCAAAGTTACACAGCTAGTAAGTAGAGGTGAGCTTTAACCCAGCCAGTCTAGTCATAGAAAGCTCTTATCTATTATGATTCACTACCTCTTAACTGTCTTAACACGAGAGCCTTTGTACATGAATGCTTTTCCTACCCTTCTTCAACTTAACTCACATTCATTGTTGTATTTACATGTGTGAATGTGAAATCAGCCAATTTACACTGTACAAAACCAACTCAGAATTATCTTTACCCTTTGAAACACAAAAACTCATATCTATTCTTGTTATGAGGTAAGATAATGCTTCCATTTATGAGCATTTTTTTTTGCATAAGTTTGTGTGATCATGAGCACTGAATTTCTTTCCTAAATCTCAGAACTGACTAAGTAATTTGCAGGACCCAGTACAAAATAAAAGTGCAGGGCCCTTACTCAAAAGTTGTTAAGAATTTTTTGGTAGCAGAATGTTAAACCAAATGAGAATCCCTTCTAAACAAAGGCCCTTTGCAACTGTCCAGAAAACACCCACGAAGCTGATACTACCAAGGAGGATATGAAAAAATCCCTGTCAGCCAACACTTGACAGCTAACATTTTGTCTGCAGTTGATACTCACTTAAGAACAATGCTGCTGAACATCTTTTTGTATGTAAGGCTAAGAATTGTATCTTCAGTTTTAAAACACTTTTTTCAGTTGTTTAAGATAGAATTCCTCATCGGTATTATCCCAATGTAGAATGTTTGTAATCAAAAGAGAATAAGAAAATATAAAGTATTTATAGGGATGGAGAAGAGGCCTGTTGAACAAATTGCTTGCCATGTAAGCGTGAGGACTTCAGTTTGGTTCTCTAGTACCCACAAACAAAACTTAATATGCCTGTAATCCAAGCAGTGGGGAGGCAGAGACAGGAGGATCCCAGAGGCGTCCTGGCCAGGCATTGTAGCTAACTTGTGAACTCCAGGTTCAGCGAGAGAGTCTATCTCAAAAATTAAGGTGGAGAGCGATTAAAGAAGACTTGTGACATTGTCCTCTGGCCTCCAAATGCTTGTGCCCATATATGAATACGTACCTCAACACATACACAGACTTAAAAGTATGCACACACATATGTCCACACACAGAATTTATGTGTTTAGTCACTATGATATGTACTATTCTGTGCAAGAGAAACAAGTGATTTTATTTTACAGATGAAAAAACAGATTGAAAGATCTTAAATGACTTCCATAAAACCACTTAGCCAGTAAATTGAGGAGCTACTTGTTAAGCCCAGAGCCACCTGCCGCCAAAGACCATGGTTTTTCCATTATGCCACATTACTCCTTTTATAGCAATGGAAAAAGCATAATCAGTCATGGACTAATAAGTAGAATTGTGAGACATTACGTTTTGGCCTTCAATTAAAACTTACTCTTGTTTCTTCCCTGTGAATCTCAGATTCTTCAATCATGGACACAGTTGTGAAAGTACAAGGGACAGTCAATATATGACTTTTAACAAAGAATAGGACTATCTTCTGAGGCTTGGTGATCTCCCCACTGGGAATGCTGTCATGGTCATTCTCAAATATCAGGGGCAGATGCAATCTATTAGAAATTACAACGCCAGCTGTTGTTTTATATCATTAGACTTTTGAAACCAACTGGGAAAAATCTACTTTTGCCAAGAGGCAAGTCTCCAGGCTCTGCAGCAAATATCAGTTCCAATTTGGTTGAAGTACTGCAGGGTCATTTTTTTTCTGTTTCTCATGGTTCCAGAATTGATCCTCTGCACATTGGTTGGAGTTCAACCTGAAGTATGTCACATTTTCCATTTAAATTTAAGAAGATATGAATTTACATGGATCCCCAAAACAGCTGGGCACACATTTTCCGACTAGACTAAGACTCTGTGCATCTACTCTTATTCTTTAGCATAGAGCTGGGCATAAAACTTGTCTGGGACTTTGAGCTAAGAGCAGAACATAATTTGCGGGACCAATCATCTTGCCTTGGAAAGGGAAAAGAAGAATTATAATTTGTTATTCTCTCTGGTGAACAGTTATATTGTCCAGTCAAGGTTATTAGCCATCCAGAAATTCACAAGTGGTTCCCCTTGGCAAACTTGATCTTGAGTCTAACAGCCATTTGATGATTTCATAGCATTTTAGAATCATGAAGTGTTAGCATTGGAAGGGACCTTAGATCACATAATCTAAATACCTCATTTCACAGATGAAGACATAGATGCTCAGGGATGTTTCAAGGTAGCAGAAGTCATAAAGTCAGCAAACAAGCTGGTCCTGGAAATCAGAGCTCTTAAGCATTGCTCAGTTCTCTTTCCATTACTCCATGGTGTCTCATTGACTTAGTTCATTGTCAAATTCCATGTGTTCCTATTCTGTACAAGGTTTGCAATTCAGTGGCAAATGTCTTTGAAATGGAAATAAATAAATCAAATTTTAATTATCACATATTTACCTTTAATATATTCTATAAAGCATTCTCCATGTAGTCATTTGTATAGTGACCCTTCAGTCATTCTTGCATTAATTTATTCAGTTAAAAGATGTCTGTTGGGCATTAAACAACACAACAGATTCATATGAGGATGAGATTTAGTTTCTTATTTCTACTAAGAATAAGACATAGACTCTAACTTAAAGGAGCTTAAAATTAGAGAAACAGTTATACAAATAATAACTTTGATAACTGTTCAATTTGTATATATAATTTGCATATATATAATTTACATATATATGCATATATGGTGGTGTTTACTGATTGCCACGAGAAAGGACCCAGAATTACCTAGGAGACAAGCCTCTGGCCATGTCAGTAAGGGAGGGAGTTTCTAGATTGGGTTAATTGATATGGGAAGACCCACCTTAAATGCAAGCAGCACCATTTCATGAGCTTGGGTGCCAGACTGGACAAATAAAGAGGAAGCTAGCTGAGCTCGAGCATTCATCTATTTCTACTGCCATTTGGGTATACAATATAATCCCCTGCCTAACACTCCTACTGGCCTGCCCTTCACTGCCATGAGCTGTGTCCTCAAACTGTGAGTCAAAATTAATTCTTCTCTCCTTAAGTTGCTTTTGTTGGGGTTATTTTTGTCATAATGAGAATAAAAACAAAGTTTGTCAAAAGGCTTTATTGACTATGTTGTGTGTACAATCAAGCAATGATACTTAAAAATACATTTTGGCATTGATTTTACTTTAAGGGACAGCATCACAGGCTAAGGGAGGAACAGGAATTCAGAAGAATGCAGGGTCATACTCTAATTTGAAATCTCTAAGGACAGATCATATAACAGTTGAGCAGGATGTAGAGGTAGGAGGGAAAAGAGTATGTCAGATGTTGGAGGCTACTGAACATCAGGGATGTTATCATGTAAATACTTGGAATATCTGAGTTGATTCAACCTTTGTGATTGAAGATGGTATAAAAATTATAACGGGGTACAAATGGTTGACAGGATAGGGCTTATCATGTATGGCAGAAGGCATAAGGTCCAGTGCAAGGAAAGGTGTCTAAATTTGATTAAGAACTGTTGTATGAAATGTACAAAAGCTCAGTTAAAATATATAAACGTTTGTACTAAGGAAGCAAGAGAACAGAGACAATTAGTGGATGATTATAATTTATTTCTACCTAATATAAGCTGAGACAATCCAATTAATTGTCTGTGATCATATCACCTTCTCTTTTAGGGTTCAAAATCCTTCATTGTTACTCATATAAAATCTAAAATATTCATTCCTTCAACATCTAAACTCAGCCTGTTCCAAACTAAATTCTAAATTTTTCTGACTTCCTCACACTTCACCCTGTCATACCTCTGCTCATCTGTGTTAGTTAACAACTCCATCCTTCCATTTACTCAAGCCAAAAATATTTGAGTTCTTCTTCAGTTATCTCTCTGTTCACCTCCTACGTCTAGTCTTTCAGGAGTCCTGTTTCTATCTACTATCACAGTCTCCCAAGCATCCAGACACTACTTGTTATGTCTTTTCTATTGCCCTAATCTGATCTCTGTGCTAGATTATCACAGTAGACTCTTGAAACCTCTCCCTATCTCTCTTCTTGCCCCTGAGTAGTCTGTCAATGGGATAGTCCATTGGGAAAGTGTTAGACATATCCCCCAGACATTTAATATCTGGAAACACTTCTTATTTTCTCAGGACAAAAGGATGGTATTACTGGCATATGCCAGAAGACAGAGATGGCTCCAGGCAATATATATTTTTCAAATTGTATTCCAAAGCAAGGAATTGTCTGGTGTGAAATAATAGTGTTGAGTCTGAGACATCCTGATCTCCCATCACCATAACTGCTAGGCCAGTACTTAAAAAAAAGCTAATGATATACACGGCATTGCACTATTACAAGCATTTTCATTTATACTGTACATTATGCACATTCCCCTTCTGCTCTCCTTTTTCCTTCTCCCATTCCCATTAGTGCCCTTTGCTTCCCAAATAGTTTCACTTCTATTTTCATGTCTTATGTACAAAGTTTTTTTGATTTATTTATATAAAATCTAGAAATCACTCATAAGAGAAAACATGATATTTAACTTTTTCTGAGACTGGCTTAGTTTACTTAATTTGATTAGCTACAGTTGCATGCATTTTCCTGTAAAATGACAAACTTGCATGCTTCTTTATAGCTGAAACAATTTCATTGCATACGTGTGCTGCACTTTCTTTATTCATTCCTCTCTTTTTAGACAGCTAGGCCGGTCTCACAACTTAGATATTTTGAACAGTGTTGCAATAAACATTGATGTGCAAGCATCTTCGTGATATGTCGACTCGGATCCCTTTAGGTACATACTCATGAGTGGTACTGCTAGGTGACATGCTAGATACATACAATGAAAATGTCAAAGGGAAGAAAAAAGGAAAGGAAGAAAAGAAGCGGAAAGGAAGGAAGGGAGAAAAGGAAGAAATGAGGGAAAGAAAGGAGGGAATGAAGGAAGGCAAGAAGGAAGGAAGGAAGGAAGGAAGGATAGAGAGAGGGCAGGAGAGAGGAAGGAAAGAAAGAAAGAGAAGGAGGGAGGGAAGGAAGGAAGGAAGAGAGAGAGGGAAGAGAATTACAAAGTAGAAGAAACAAAGCACTTTTGAGGAAGGAGGGAAAGACCCTAGTCACTAGAATACTTGTGCCTTGAATGCAGCAGAGGAGATTATTTGGGCAAGAACCAGCCAGAGGGGAACACACAAAAGGACAGTGAGGAGGGATGAATTAGAATGAATTACAGAGACAAATCTGCATGAAAATGCTGTGGTGAAACCTATTACTTTATATACTAACTTACAATTGTTTTAATTTAAAAGTGAGAGGGGAAAAAGCTCGTTCTTGGCACTACCCTGTCAAATTCTCTGTACAGGTTATCTATTTCCTTGTAGTTATGTAGATATCATTTTCTACAGTGGCCCAGGAAGTGGCCCAGGCTGGCCTTGTCCCACCATTGGCTCCCCGATGTCGTCCACCCTCCTCCGCGCTGTGCTCCACAGACTCAGCCTCCCTACTGACTTTTAAACAAGGTGGCTAGGCTGCCACTGAGGCTTTTCCTCCCGTTAGCCACTCTGGTTGGGGTACTTTTCCCTCAGATACCCACTTCACTAAGTCCTCTGCTCTCAATCTTCTCTGCCTTTTTCAGTTAACATTAAAAATTGCTCCCCTAACCATTGTCTCTGACTCTCCTTTTTCTATTTTCTGTCTTCTTTGATCATCATTACCTCCCACCATACCCTAGGATCTCCTTGGTTAAGTACACATTTTACTGTCTATCTCTTGGAACAGCACCATAGGACGTAGATCTCAATTTGTTCACCAGTTTATCTGAGTATGTAAATTTGTACCTAGACTTAGACTTAAAATATATTGGACTGAAAAATGATGGTTTCTTGTAGGCAAAAAGCCCAACAGGAGAAAAATGAATATAAATAGACTGGGACAGTTTCATGATTAAACTAATAGCTCCAGGGGAACATGAAGTTTAAGAGACTTTCCCAAAGTCCACAGTAAACATGGGAACCGGGACTAAAGGTTGGCAAAAAATAAAGATGAATAAACAAGGCTGGCAAAATTCTCATCTGAAAGAATAGAGACAAGGAGGACAAAAGAAACGAGAAAGGGGAGAAAATCTGGCATTTGCAGGAAATGACAAAGTTAGCAGGAAGTTAGAGCTGCATAGTCCTTATTTAATAGATGAGAATATTGAAAATTAGGGGTAGGGCCATGTGATCACCATCAAAAGTGGCTTTCAGACTGAGGTTGCAGCTTACCAGTAAGAGCATTTACCTAGCATGTTAAAGGTTCCATTCTCAGAACTGGACACATGAACTGATCACTAATTTTATACACACACACACACACACACACACACACACACACACACATTTATATTTGTCCCTTGTCCCTGAGCATGCCAGAAACAGACATTGATATCCAGATGATAATTCCAGTTCACCCATTCACATTCATAGATATCAGTAATGGACGGTCCGTGAAGCCCTAGTGTGAAGCAATTTTCATAGTCCCAGATCTTCCTCTATTTTCCATGTTAAGCACATCTCTAGCATTTGGGATTCCATCTGGCTGTGTGACAGCTATGGCAACCACAAAATCAAGTAGGAAAGCATATAAACTGGATCCCACAAATCTTTCCCTGGGGTTGTCAATGGAATTAAGTTATAGATAGACAGCTAAGAAATATGAGTACATTCAATTAATGCTCAATACAATAAATCAAAAAACGCTTTCTTTGCTTAAAGAACAAAGTACACTAATGCATCATGACAAGTCCCACTTATGTTACAGCTATAAGGAGTGTCCCCTGATCCCAAAGCAAAACTACTAGAATAACCATTCCCCTGAAATAGAACATCTGGACATTCATATCATATGCTGCATGGATGCTCTTAGGCCTCAGCTGGAATTATAGTGTAACAGCGAAACACAGCTATCCTATATTTTGTGCCTACCTGCTTGTGGGAACCCCTGGATTCCACAGTTAATGTTTGAAAATCTCCAGGTGACAGATACGTTGCTAAATCATTTCTCCATCACAGCAACCATCACACGCCTTCTTCAGTTTTCCTCTGTGACTTCTTTCCAGCACCTCGATCCCCGCCATCCTCATCAGTGGATGCCTTCTTACAAAGCAATGGAGACAATTGCCTTAGCTACTGTCCCTGGTACTGTCTCCTGGAGTTCCTCAGTTGGCCTAGCCTCAGAATTCCAAAGCTACCTGTGTTCTACATATATCTAAACTATCTTTCTTACTAGCCTAACAGCTGGTGCCAGACTTGTTCTTATACAGAAAAATTACTTTATTTGGTAAAATTCTCTAACAAACAACCTGGGGTTGGAGGAAAGAGTTTACAGATGTGTCCTGTGTGATCAGGACAAAAATCTGGCTAAACTCCTATGTCTAAGATTGTTTGGTTTGAAGAAGGAAAGAAAGAGAAGGATAACATAAGTAAGGTGCCCCGTAGTGGAATGAGCTGGGTTTATGTGCATCAAGGACCAATGGAAGTTTCCCAAAGAAGAAGACATTTTAGTGGAAAAACTAAGGTATAATTAAATGTTTTCACTTCTGTCAGCCCCAAATACCCACACTTGTATGTTAAAATCATGCCTAAATGCTCGGTGGGAATATAAGATTTGAGAGGGGAAGAAGCTTTGTTTAATATTTGGGTTAATGTGGCATGAAATAGAGTTTTGACAAAAGAAGCAATTGTTAGGCTATCAGTCGAATTCTTTACCCCATTTTAGCCAGAAATTTGCAGAACTCTTGAGAAGGCCACTGAAAGGGGAAGGGAGTTTAATGGCGGTTAACACAGGGTCAAAGCTTCACTGTTCGTTTAGCTCCTCCGCACTGTGAATGTCTCTGATGCAGGGTCTCACTAAACCATCACGACCTTCTGCCTCTATCTAACCTGTTTTACCCCCAACCCCAAAAATACCTCGCAGGAAACAGAAGCTAAGCTGTTCATCTGAGGGAAAAAAAAAAAACACAAAATAATATTGTGAAGGCTACCAAGTACGGATAAAGGACAAAAAAGTGAGGATGTGTGATAAAAAAATCAAATGATGCCAAAGGATTCTTAGCAGAAGTGGAATTAGAGGCTTCTAGTCTCAACCCAATTGGTTGTTTGGACCAGATTCTTTGTAGGGTTGGTCTTTCTGTGCATTTTAATATATTTAGCAGTATTTTTTTACCTCTACCTACCAAATGCCACTGGAGAGACCAAGTTGTGACAACCAAAAATGTCTTAATACATTGCCAAATATTTCCTGGTCAACAAAATCATCCCCAGCTAAAAATGGTCTAGACAAAGTGGGAAAAGTTAAACTATCATTTGAAGGTAACTGAGGAAGAGTGAGGATTTTGCTTACACCTAACTGTCTTTGCTCTCATTTTAGAACTTCATTTGTGGGAAAAAGGAGTGTGATGTCATAATAATGTATATTCCCTTCGTGACAGCCTCGGCCACTTCTGCAGAATCTCTTCTTCCCTCTGCACTGTGTGTGTCTTACCCAAATATTTGATGGGAGTCACTCAGAATATGAGTTTTATTTACCTCTTAGATTCTACTCAAAGATTTCTCTGTGTCACTTCTATTCAACAGTTCTGCTTGTTGAACCCTAGTCAGTCATTCCATCTTACTTTTCTCTAACAAAGTTTTATAAATGGCCTTTAAGTATTCATATGTATATTTTACTGTTCATTTAAGTTTTTGAACAGGGAACTTACAGATCATTTGCACTGAGTGCAACATGCAGCCAAGGATGACCCCGAACTCCAAACACTCTTGTCTTTGCATTCCCAGGTGTAGAGACTATAAGCATGTGCTACAATGCTCTGTCTACTATCTGTGTTTTAGGTTATCTTGTATAAGCCTTCCTTCAAGAGCAGATGGTGGAGTCTTATGAATCAGGATTTGTTTTCAATTAATCTTGTGTCTTAGATAACAGTAATAAAAACAATAATTCTTAATTTGAGCACACTTTACTGTTTTCAAAGAACTCTCATATGGCCTGCCTTACAATTTTATGAAATATATATCTGAAGAGTTTTGGAGACACTCATTCGATATCCTAAAACCAGTAAACTGTGGCCCTAACAGAGAACCCAGAACTTTGTCCCTTCCAATGTGTAAAAGAATAAAATAGGACCATATCTTAATTCCACAAGTTTTGGTAATTATAACAGTATTGGAGTTCTTCAGAAGAGCAATCTGAGAATATGGCACTTAAACTCTACAGCATGTCTTCACGGTGAAGGAAACCTGGAAGGTGAAATTAACTTGAGATTTTTGAAAGTAAAACAGAGAAGACCAAAGATTAAGTTGATGAAGTATCAGATCAGATAAATAGTTTTAAAGGCATCACGCTAATAGCGTACTGACTGATCTATATATAGTAGGGGAGGTCTAAGACATTGGTTAGAAAAATTGTATAGCACAATATGGGGAATGTCTCCCCAAAGAGGTTATAATATATAAAATTAAGAGAAGGGACAAGATGAGGTATTCGATGTGAAAGTAATTTTAATACTTACTTTAATTTTTTAAAAATTTATTTTATGTGTATGAGTCTTTTGCTTACATATATGTAAGTGAATCACATGCATGCAATGCCCATGGAGGACAGAAGAGGGTGTTGAATCCTCTGGAACTGGAGTTGTAGACAGTTGTTAGCTATCATGTGGTTGCTGGGAAATGAACCCACCATTGTAAGAGCAGCTAGCACCCTTAACCTCTGAGCCATCTCCCCAACTCCTTAATGCTTACTTTTAAATTTCATTTTTTGAAAAGATAATGCATTTTTTAAGCTAAAATGAAAGATACAGATGAATCTTGTATCCATACAACAATAAATACGCTCTAAGCATCTGCTGTGCTATACTGCACACTGCTCAACCACAAGCTTATTTTTCTCACTGTGTCTCTTTGAGGTAGTTTTTACTCTATTTTTCAAATTGGGAAAATGAGTCTCAAAAGTAAATCACATCATTGACCCTGGATGAATGAGTGTGGGAACTCAGATGTATAACCCATTGGAGCAGCCGCTTTGTCCACTGTAACAGTTCGCTTTTCCATGTGGAAAAACCCGCTCACACACTTCTGAGCTCAAGGAATATCCTTCCTCTGGTGGAGATGCGCTGGGATCAAGTGCGCTGGGAGATTGCTTTCCTCACAGGGTTCTCCCAGTCTTCTGCCTGCCCAGGGAACCAAGAGAAAGCTTCACCAAATACCACTGTTTCAAATATTTCTTTGGAACACTTAAGAAATTATTTCTGTTATACATAAAATATTCGGTTTCCACTGATGCCTGTGCTTGTCAGTGCAGGAGGAAATCTGGCTATGGAGGTTTTATGTTTCATGCAGTTCTTTCTGGATCCACCGTGTGGTATTGTTGTGCAATTAAAGTAACTGCTTCCTTTAGCAATTTGGCCTATCCTTGACTAGTTCTAATCCAAGGGGTATCTTTTTCTGACCTTAACTGGGTCAGTTCTCTAATTGGTGTTTACCTTATCCCCTTACATGGGGGTTTTTCAATGTCTATCTCTCAAATTTCTCTAGAAGTTGAGGGAAAGGGCTGGTTGGAGACATTGGTTTGTTTAGAACAAACCAGTAGGGTACATTTGCCTATTGTTTCAGGCAAGAGGGACAATTCTGCATTTGTTGGCTGGCTACTTTCTATTACAGCACTGCACAGGATAGCAAGGCTTAGCCCACAGGCGCCCTTCAGGAAAGACGCCACGTCCTGTGTATGGGATAGTATCACCGGAGCCGGTTCTTTGATGCTCTCCAGCTCTTCCATCATAAGAGCCACATGAAAGCACATGAAAAATTAGGTCTCACTTTATAACTCCCTGAGGGGGAACTATTGCGGGGGTGGGCAGTGCAAGAGAAGGAGCACACTGAGTATTGGAATTTGTGTCCAAAGTCCTGGAATCTTCTTGCAAACCTCTGGTAAGTTTCAGCCCTCAGATTTCCCATCTGTGTTTTAAAAGATTAACTTTGTCATCATCCTAGGGGTTTATTAAGCTTTTATTGATTTTTCAGTGTTTTTGTTCTTACATCTGAGCATCCTATAGTACAATTCCTTAGACTCTAAGATTGAAGCAACCTATCAAGTCAATTATGAAGATATGCACAAAGCCAACAGTAACAAGCCTGGATATTTTTGTACTTAAACATTTTCAAAGTATGCTTTCTTACATTATCTGGTTCATCCTCACACTTCTGAAAGACATGTACTGACAACTATGAATTGAGAAACCAGACCTGGAGAGGTCAGTTTATTTCCCTTAAATTGCTAATGACAGAGGCAGGGAAGGGCTCTAATTTCCACTGTACTGTGTTTCTACTGTACATCAGTTGCCCAAGCTAAGTCAAAATATCACAATTGAATGCATGCCCAGTAAAATGAGTTTGGGGTAAAAGACATGCTTGGCCGAGTGGGACGCTAAGGAAAGGGATGACTTCCACAGAATGAGTGAAATTTCAATGATCAACATGTGGCAATTGCTTTGAACTCTCCTTAGGTAGAATTCTTATAAAACAGCTTAGCAGGCAGCCAGAAAGCTGATTCCAAGGCTTAAATTAAAAGCACCTCTCATCAGCTAATGTTTGTCATGGTGACTTTTATTTGAAAATGTGCTTTGCACATGTGAATGCCTAATAAATGCAAGTTGATAATGACAACGAGGACTGATGAACTGAAATCACCTTTGGCACTGAAGCTGTCAGCTTTCCCATGAGCAGCTCATGGTGAAGAATGCTGTGCCCCATTTCCAGCTTTCTGAACACTTGAGTCTATAATAGTAACTTTTTGAACCCACTATGGAGGGGGCCCAAGGGCTGATATCACAAGGTCAGATATACACAATGCCAATCATTCCAACAAAAACTGAATAATTCAGTCAGTCATCTAGGGATTTATCCACATGACATCAAACATCTGGATGACTGAGTGTTTCCAGTTCTCGCTAGGATGGTGCCGTGCAGATTCAGACATCGACTATTTAAGATCAGCAAAGGTACAGGGTAAATAAACTTTCACATTGCGTGCTTTGAGATGGGACAAAAAAGCTTGTTTCATTTATTTCTTCTCTCAGTCACATTTGCAAAAGGAAGGACATAGAACCCACTCATAGCCTAGTAGAGAAGGTAGGATGGGTTAAGATGGAATTATAAACAAAAGAGCAAGGGAATGCGATGCAAACCTAAACGCAGAGAGTTTGCAAAGCTTCAGCGATGAAGTTATGTTTGACCAAGATTCCATTACACTTAAACTGAGTTGGAGTAGATGTACTAAGTGCAAAAGAAAGCCAGAGGGAGTGGCAGATGCAAAGACAAATAAACAAAAACATTTGGTAAGGAAATAGAGAAACTGGGAGAGGCTAGAACCTAAGTATATTGGTAGCATCTCTTCTCAGCACTGTGTTAGAAGGCCAGGCTTTAATGATCTTTCAGCTTCATGCCTTCTAATAAATAAAAAGACCATGGGCAAAAAGACTAGCTTGCCCGGACCCAGTCCCTGCCCTTCTGTTTAGACCATCACCTGGTTTCACTGGGATCTAGCATTCCAAGAGGTTCAACTAGAGTACCTGCAGAGGCCGTTTCCCAGACTCTGCTCCCATAGGAAGATGCTGCTGCTGATGTGAGCAGCCCTCTGTCTAGGGTCTAGCAGACAGATAGCAGTTTGTGGGCTGTGAGTGAGCATGGACATGTGAGCTGCAGGCCACATGGTGTGTATGAAACCCCATACGCTGCAGACTCAAGGGATACAGGAGAAGAGGGCCAGCAGACCGCAAGGCTGGCATAGGAATCCAGGCATCTGCACCGGACTCCAGGAATCCACAATTGTAATCTAGCCTTGTAGGTTGTTATAAAGTAAGGTAATCAACCTAGAAATGTATGGTGGGTTCATTTCACAGCTTGTTGCCTTGCTTTTACAGCATTTACGTATTTAAATGAGACTATATGGACCTCCACTGATACTCTTGATGGATTCTGTAAATGCTAGGGACAGTTCTTATGGGGGAGTAGTCGGAGATAAAGCAGAAAAGAGATTGGGATGAGATTCTAAAGGGTCTCTTATATGGCATTGGCAGAGATCTTTCTCAAATCGGATGTGTGAGCTGTTTAATGGCTCAGATCCTTTTTCGCATCTTTCTCAGCTGCTCCTCCCCATAGAGATAGCTCCCTTTTCTAAACTATCACTCCACTCATTACCAGCTATATGCGATTTAATACTTACGTATAATATATTGAATTATTTCATGAGTCTTGATCGTCTCTCTCAATCTTACATGTTCTAATATTTGATAGCAAGTGTCAAGAGTTTCTTTTTTATTGTCCACGGATGTCTTGCATGGTTTTAGGGAGGAAGTTTCCCTAACAACTACTTAATGATTCATTGTAAAGAAGGTTTTGATGAAAAACAAATTTCAGTGTCACTAGCGAGCCATGTTTTGCTGCCAGTCTTTTATATTTCTGCCCCTTTCAGGACAGGATATATAATTTGTAAAACCTGATGAAAAATGAAAACGTGGAACCACTTGTTGAAAAATTATTCAGAATTTCAAGAAGGTAACAGCTGAGCATTAAACCAAGCCTGGGGCCCTCTGAGCATGGGGCCATGTGTGATTGTACAGGTCTGCTTCCCTTTACTCGTTTAAGACAAGATGCCTTTCCTTCAGGCTTAGTTAGTAAACTCAGTGCAAAGAGCCTTTTTACAGTTTCCAAAAGTGTGGTCCAGCAGTAAATGAAATGATGTTAAATGGCACACAGATGGGCATTTGTTTAGTGTCATAGCTATGTACCAATGTGTTAGGATATGTGTAATAGTTATGTAAATGTGCTTTAGGGAAATATAATTTGCACATCAATCAATAAATTCATGTTTATTATTGTTTGGGACAAGGCTAAGTTACAAAATGGGCCAAATTAAAGAAAAATATTAAGTAAATAAGAGTCCAGGTGGTAGGCAGATGTTACACAAAATATAAAATGGTTCTTAAATGACTGAGGTTTGGAAATAGTGGAGAAATTGGGTGGCTAAGATGTCCTAATGACTCTGAGTATTTGGTAGCATCCTTGGGCCACACCTGACCTTTAATTTTTCTGTTTCAGCTGATCCTTTTTCATGTTTTCCCATTTGGTTGGTAACTAGGATTTGAGTTTTGAACAAAGAAAGGCCACCAAATCTAAATCCCCCTTGGAAGCAGTCCTGGAAAATCTCTTGGGTCTAAAGTACACTCTCTGTTCCCTGCACGCTCTCCTGATCCTGTTTCATGGACCGGGGAGACCGTTTTCATGGGACAGAATACTTGGAACTAACCACAAAGATTTTCCCAAGCAGCCTTAAAGTACTTTCGGTATTCTTTATACTCTTTATTTATTGTTGCAGGTATCTAAATGTCTGTTTAATAATAGTACTTACTATTTATCAACAATGATTGTCCTTCTAAAAATTACACATGGCACAAAACAGAGTAAATATTAGGGATAATTCCCCACATTTATATCCTTTACTTATCTAGAGTGTATTAAATGGTATAAGTGGTGTAACGTCTAACCTTGTTTGGTCTTATACACAATTCCATAAGTATTAGTATTCCCACTTCGTAGATGAGTCTTAAAAGGCCAGGTGCTTTTCTGAGATCATGTGGAAGACCAATTTCTAAGTCTTCTGACTTCCAAGTTCAAATATTTTACCATTTTTTGCTTGTGTACTTAACACCAGAGCCCAATATGTTATTCTAGAAGGATATTTCTTCCTAAAGTCACCTAGGACTAGTGCTGTTCCAAGTGCTGAACAGTGTTAATCTCAGGGATTTAGAGAACAAGAAATAGGGACTTCTGGGAATTCTCAGAAATTTCATAAGTCTGGAGTCCTTCTTAATACACTTCTGGCCTTCTGCATACTCTTCACTCACTATTATGAGTATCTAAAAATATTTTTAATTACTTGTACTTATTAATATTCATTATTAATAATAATAGTAATGGTTTAGAATCATTAAAAAACTGTAGCATATAGCTAATATACAAAGTCTGTAAAATCCTAGAAATAATTATTGGGTATACTTAAGAATTCTAACATTCAGATCATCTAACAAGATTAACATCAGTATAGAGGTCATATGTTGGTATGACTAATTTAAGGATCTATTTTGCTTCCATACTCTATTATAATTTCTTGAAACACTATTCATAGAATATAACATGATATGATTAAACTTACTAATGTTTATTTTATTTACAAGAATGATTGTTAGTTGTGCACAGGGCCATGGGCACATATTGGGACCACGGTAGCAGTTACAAGCAAGGTTGGCTCTGTGATCCCTTCTTACTTTATGTGTTCCTATGCTGGTACCTAAAGGCCCAATCTCAAGCTCTCTCCCAATGTCACCATTTCCTAGGAATTGTTTTACTCGGTAACTTTCCTTTATTAAGTTTAATTACCTCAGAAAATAGTGTTTTGTATCTTTTCCTAATTTCTTAGTTGATTTTGCATGGGAGTCAAGACGTAAAATCAGAATAGGTGCTGGAGAAATGACTCCGCCAGCAGTTAAGAGCACTGGCTTCTGTTACAGAGGATCCAGATTTGCTTCTTAGCACCCACATGGTGGCTAACAACTGTCAGTAACTCCAGTTCCAGGGAATCCTGCATCCTCTTCTGACCTCTGCAGGCATTGCGCACATAGGCACACCAACATATGTACATGCAGAACATTCATACACGTAAAATGAAAATAAAATAAATCATTTAAAAAATCAGAATAACAAAATAAAATGCTGGAAAGAAAAACACACATGGAAACTTTACCTAAGACGGGCAGTGTTACAGGATCAGGAGTATTTGGGAGGAACAGTTATGTCAAATTATTTGTGTTCCAAGGAAGAGAAAGGCAACAATTAAATAAAGTTTTTAAGAGAACTTCCTCCTTGTTGAAGTAAAGAACATTTTAAAGCTTATATTAGGTAAGGTAATGAGCATTCTACATGGAATTAAAATTCACCCTCTTCTTTGGAAGAACTATTACTGAGGAGTTAATTACAAGTTGCTTGTTTAGACTTTCTGTGGCTGTCAGATTATTGCTGAGTGGGGGCCTCATAAACAAGAAGCTTCCTAGCATGTCCTTTCAAGACCAAGCAGACATGTGTTTCCCATTTAACATTTCATTGCCCCAACTGAAAACAAATCAGCTGTGTCCTTGGGATCTTACGGAGGGAGTGAAGGTTGGGATTTATTCCTGGACAAGCCTGAGGAAAACATTACCCTAATGGATGAAATATGTGTGTACTAAAGACTTCTCAAAAGTCTTTTGGCCAATTCAAGTCTTGTTGAATTGGTCTTTCCCAACTTGGTCTCCTCATCCTTGAAAGGAAGGAAAATTCAGAAAAGTCCACTGATGCTAATCTGACTTTGCCCTTTAGTTAGGTAAGTGTTAAAAGTAGTCACTATCTCTATGGATTATCCACACTCTTATGCTCTAGAAATCCCATTCTCTCTTGCTTGTATACATCAACAGAAACCCACTTCCTGTTTTCTCAAACCAAAGTCTTCCATCAGTTCTTCCCCCCCAAGAAGGCTCTCCTTGATTTCTCAATGCTCAATGTGGTCAGAAAAAATTTGTTTCTACATTGAAAATAATAGTCTCCTTAAGATTGCAAGCCCACTGTGGAGGAATTTTGGCTAATTTCTATGTTTTGTACCCTGACAGAACGCAGGAAATAGGAAAACGGATTTATTTTCCTTGGCAAAACTGGGGGATGCTTGGTTTAGTGATCTAAAAGTTTCTAAGAGTTCAAGCTGAGAAGCACGACATGAAGCTACTCTAAAAACTACAGGTCAGATTCTCAAGTATAATTAGGGAGATTCGTCATTACTAATGGGCTTATCCTGAGTTCTTTGTGATAGAATACCCAGCAAGCAAGATGGTTGAATCTTTCCTGTCCCCTCTCTTCCTTTCCCTTTCCTTCTTTATTTTCACATTTGATTTTTCTGTGAGAATATTTGGAAACTCAAAGAAATTCAAGGGTTTCAAGATATGCAGCCTACTTGTAAAACAGCAGCATGCTAAGGTGGCCAGAAGCTGGAGATCCACTGGTGGGATGTCTTTCTGGTTTGAAAAAATGTAATAGTGTAAAAGGTGGATTTGAAAACTATCTTCTTACAGGTATGTGAAACATATTTTTGTGAAAGGTAGTATTTCATCACTCAGGTTTGTGAAAATCTATCTGAAGAGAATCCAAGACACACTGTGTCTTGGTAAAGTAGAAAGGGGGAACCTAGAATATGGCATGAGCAGTGTGTTGATGTTCTGTGTATGTTGTTCCTTTAATCCTCCCAGCAACCTAGGATATACTTCCCATTTGAAAAAAGAAGGAAATAGCTCAGGAGATAAGGACGTGCTAAACAGGGACTGGAACCAGGAACCCTGTTTCTCACATGACATTGTGCCATCCCCTGAGATTCCCTTCTGTAGAGTCCCTGTTCTGCATTAGGACCTGCACCCCAGGCATGTTCTTTTCTTACTCAACCACCCTGTGCATCAGAACTATGCCCCAATTCCATTAAGACCCTGAGGTCTTAAAAGCAGCCAATGACCTTCCCAAGGCAGAGAGGAGTCCAGGCCTCCTTGACAGAAGAGATAATGGGAGCCTCATGCAAACCATGTAATAAAGTCAGGAATGAGTCTCTACTGGTGGCAACTTAGCAGTAGACAGAAACCAAGGGAGGTTTCATGGTAGACCCCAGCTTCTCTGTCCTGAAAACCTTGACTGGGTGAGTTGAATTACACGTAGGATTATTTATTAATGTGGTATCATTAATAAACTCAGGAAGTTGAAGGTTAGAAGCATACCTTCATCTCTACCCCACAATCTGAAGCTTTAATATATACACACCCATTATGTTATTTATATATTTGTGACTCATTTATTTTAAGAAATAAAATATTTCAGGTATATTTGAAGCGCTCGGTCCTATCCAAAATTGGTTCTTAATTAGAATTTTTCTGAAACTGTTTCTCATTCTTGTGCATTTTTTATATTTTACTACATACATCTGTCCACAAAATATACAGGATTATAATGTGCTCTTTTTGCTTTATATTTAATGCCTGGTATCTTTCTGCAGCATATTCATCCTCCAAAGTCATGTTTCTGAGGAACATCTACCTAGTTGTGTGTAGTTGTGGTTCATTCACTATTTCTGAGTAACATCTCATTTTATTTATTATTTCATTGATAAACATTGTATTTATTTCCAGTGTTATGTCATTGCAAACCAGACTACAACGGACCTGTCTCTTCATGTCTTCTTGCACCCGTATAGTTTTTCTAGCTGTCCCAGATTGCTACCCTTATCTTACTTCTAAACTGAATGGCACTAAGCAGATAAATATGTGACTCTAAGGAAGAAATAGTTTTCAGATGCCTTCACTTTTTAGATGACCTTGCTATCTTTTCTTAGGAATTCCGCCTTTTATAGCTGGAATATCATTTGGAGACATTTTCCAGGAACTCGAGAGTCAGGCATTAATTTCTTGAAAGAATTATTATACTCATTTACTGTAACATTCTGTTACTCTATTATGCTATCATCCAAAAGGCTCAATATGCCAAAAATGTATTGTTCTAGTTTGCCTTCAATTGCTATGACAAGACACTCTAATCAATACCAGCTTGGGGAAGAGAAGGTTTGTTTGGCTCATATCTTCAGGGTCATAGTTCATCACTTAAGGAAGCCCAACATAGGAACTCAGGGCAGGAACCTGGGGCGGGAGCTGAGGCACAGGCCATGGAGGAACTCTGTTTACTGGCTTGCTCCCCTGGCCTGTGCTTAGCCTGCTTTCTTACACAATGCAGTATAATCTTCCTAGGGGTGGTACTGCCCGCAGTGGGCTGGACCCTCCCACATCACATCAAGAAAATACCCTAAGAACATGGCCACAGGCCAGTCCAGTGGAGGCAATTCCCCAATTGAGGCTGCCTCAACACTCAATTTGACACTAAAACTATCCAGCACAAGTATCTATTTTATACTCAAATTTTCAGCGTGAGAGACTAATTCCTCCTGCGTGTTAACAACTGTTAGTCTACGAAGGAACCTTGAAATAGTGGTGGGCTGACTACAGTACCAGACAGACTTTGCCATGTAATGTTTCAATAGAACAGAACTTTATTTTTTTGTCACACAGCATGCCAGGATGGTTCCAGGCCAGTGAGAATGACAGCTTTTCTTCATGTGGTCACTTTCTGGATCTCAAGTTGACTACTGCTTTTCCATCTTAAATACGTGGCTCCCAAGTTCCTCAGAGGTTGTACCTCAATGAAAGACATAGCAAGAAGGGATGAAAATGGGAGAGGTCTGATGCAAGATTGAAATATTTAACCTGTGTTTGCATTACACAGGCTAGAAATTAGTCACAAGCCCACATCTAATTGCAAGAGATTCTAGAAAATGAAAGTTCCCTGTGTGCTCAGAAAGAAGAACAAAGGGCCTTACATGGAAAAGAGAGGAACTGGTATGTGCTATTTATTATTATTATTTGTGTGCATACATGATGTGTGTGTGTGCACATACCATCACACATGTGTAGAGGTAGGAGGACAGCATTGTGGAATTAATTCTCTCCTTCCATCTTTGTATGGATTTGGAATACAACTCAGGTTGCCAGACTTGCACTGAGTCAACTCACAGGTCCTAATAAGGTTTTAATTTAAGAGTTTGTTACTATCAGAAAGAAGTTAATACCAATTGAGTTGGGAAATAATTTATAATTAAAATGCTCTCTCTTGCTTGCTCCTTTCTATGGTGAACATGTGCTATTTTGTCTACTTGTATTTCAATCTCTCCTCTTTGTCTGATAATAATGGATTCCTGGTAGTCAACCTATATATCTTGGGGGAGATGCCCCAGGTAAAAAGAACGGGATCTACTCTTACTTGGAGCTCCCATAAAAAACAGAAAGGGAGATAACATTTAATATGCAGGAAGTTTACTTGGAAAATAATCCCACAGAACAGAAAAAATAGACTGAAGGAATAGTATAGGTATCAAGGATATATTATGGAAATGACCATCAATACTATTGAGACTTATGATCAATAATCTCATATCCTTGAATAAAAGTGAAGAGTATCCATTTGTTAGTTCATATGAGGTTCTTTCTTCAAGGCTAGAGGAAATATCCTGGGATAGGGAAGTGCAATTATGACTTGGTTTGAAGATAAGGACAAAAAAGGTTGCAATGGTACTTAAGCCATATCTGATCGAGAGGCCATCCTGATCTGCCTGCTCAGTATCCCTCCACCTCCACGGCACAGCAATTGGGTCACAGCTGTGTCTAAACCAACAAGAACAAAAGACTCTTCACTCAGTATTTTTGTAAGTATAGCTTATTTTTAAAATCTTTTTTCCAAAGTTGAATGAATGTAAGTGTGCAAGTGCCAGTAGCTAGAGGAGCAAACCTTGTGCCAAAGTAGAGGACAGCTGGAAGGCGTCCTCGTGACATGGCGTCAGTTTCAGTATCTGAAGTTCTCAAAATTATGCCGCTGCCCATGGGTCTTCCTTTCATCCTATGACCACTGCTATCCCTCCAGTTAGTAATAATATGATTGAACTCTCTGCCTATTTTTATTTTGGCCTCAACCATTTGCAGGTGAAATGCAACTGAACTGAAATGTAGAGACTCAGGTAAAAGGAAAATGTTACTAATTGTATAAGTGTCTTCAGACCTAGAACTGGATGATCTATGAAAATATGAAGACTCTGAATTGTCACAACCAAGGCCAGCTTTCCAGTGCTGAGCAGTGGACTGAGGGTTGGGATCTGCTAAATGCAAAAACATTTCTCTTCAAGCAAAAACATGACATTGAAACATAGTGGAACCCAAAGAGGTTTAAGGAGAGGTAGAGAATCTGGTTGCGGTGGAATCTTAGTGTAGTTTTAATTTGCATTATCCTCATGGCTAAGAATTAGAACAACCCTTTTTCTTAACTGGGCTAATAGGCTTGATTTTCCTCTTTCTCAAAACAGTTTCTTATTGAATTCTACATCCTATAGATGTTCTCAAAAGCTCAATATCAGTTCCTGTGTTGAAACTACATCCAAAATGCCATTCATTACAATTAGTGGAGTTTCTCATCTTGAAGAACTCATTCATTTTTTTTTTCGTACCTCAAGCTGTCATCTTCAAAAATCAATCCTCATTAGGCGTGGTGACATCATCTTTAATTCCACTCCTTCTGTGAGGTCAGCCTGGTTCATATAGTGACTTCCAAGCAAACTGAGACTAGGGAGACCCTGTCAAAAAAATTAATCCTGGGGCAGGAGAGATGACTTGGCAAGTAAGAACATTTTCTGCTCTTGTAGAAGACCTGGATTTAGTTCCTAGCACCCACATTGTTGCTCAAGACTGTGTGTGTGGTGCAGATACATATATGCAGGCAAACAGACATATAAAATAAAATTTTTTAACTTAAAAAAATTCAGTCTTTTACTTCTAATTATGTCTTTGACCTTGGTACTCAGTTCTTCTTTCAAATTCTCCCAGCTCTCATTTGGAGTTTGAAGATTCAACAATATATCTAAAACTGCAACCTTCTTTTCCTATCCCTGGGCCTCTTCTTTCTTTGCTGATTTTGGTCAGTTTTATCAGTAATTTGTTCTCTGAATCACCAGGATTTTATCCAGTGTGGCCTTTGATTCTTCTCTTCTTGCTGTGAGGTCCTATTGATTCTTTCCTTAGAAAATTTCCCCTACATATTGGTTATATTTTTTATGCCTTAGAAGCATCTCTATCTGATCTAAAATAACAAAATTCTGCTTGGCATTTTTCTTTCTGCATAAAATCTCTATATGATCTCTACGATCTGAAGAAGAGTCAAATACTTTGTTGGAAAATTAAAGATGAATATCAAACCTTGGTATTTTTTTCACTCATTCTCTCTCTCTCTCTCTCTCTCTCTCTCTCTTTCTCTCTCTCTTATCAACAGCTCTTCATTGATTGCTTTGAACTGTTGCATAAACTTGTTCATGCTCATTACCTTTTTTACCAGATTTTAATTGGTATGAAAACAGTATCTATCTTTCACTGTTTTTTTATATATACTCTATATTGTCACACACCCATATTGTACTTGATGGCTGCTTAAAATGCATTTTGCTATTACTAAAATAAAAGGCTATGCTTTGTATGTAGATTTTTTGTCATACATACCTATAAGTATAGATGCTCAACATGCTAATAAACTCTCATACAATTTAGAAGACTAAACTCTCATAACAATTTCTACCCTACATTTATCCGTTATACAAAGAGCTATTCCATCATCTTACCACTGCTACCTTTGTTTTTGAAGAATAATATATATTTTTTCTTTATCTAAGAAATAATATCACACTCTGGTGAAAGTTCTTTGTTTACAAACCCTCCTTACCTTCACTTTTTTCAGTGTCGTCTTGGGATCCTAGCAGTTCGATGTTACTGAAGTTTGAAGTGAAAATTATCACCAGACTCCAATGTATATAAAAAAAGACATGGTACTATCCTTCTTTCATTTTATTGAAAAGAAATCATTTCTATTCTAGCACAAACAATGTATATTTTACATCATAAAGCAAGATATAATTTACATATTACATTTCTTATGAGATTCTTTATTACCATTATGTCATTGGCTTTTTTCATTAGGTCACCATTTCTTGTTTAATTTAACATAGCAAGTAATCTGCTAATCAGCCTCTGGTTTGGGAAGGGATAAGGGATGATGAGAGTTCATATACCTTCATCTGGGTATACTGATGGAGAGGAACAGGGGTATGCCTTGAGTTTATGGCACTTAGACCCTCCTCGGACAGTTTTCCTTCCAATCACTTGTTGAAGTTGTTTTTTTTTTAATTCAATAATGAATGTACAAAGTTGAGTGCTAGTGCTACATGTATGTTTCTTGATCAAGTGCTTGGATAAAGATGCTTGTGGGATGGGTCAACCATCAATGGGCATTCCTATGACTAACCAGCACAAGTTATTCCATGATATTCCTAGACTTTGCTTGCACAAAGCTTCAGATAAAACCTCCCAGTTTCTCCTATGAGTTTATGGGGTCAGACTTTTTTGATGACCACTTAAATGGATTTTAGAGTGAAGGTTTCAAATGAGTTGGAATGATATTCTTTCACATGACCCCTTTCCAATATTTTCCCCTCCTTAGCAGAATCTTTTCATGTGTAATTTCTGTACTTTGCCTATAACTCAAATTCTCTTTTTTTCCATTCTCCCCAAGGTTTAAACTTGGATTTATACTCAAATCCCCAAGGTTTACCACTTGGATTTGTACTCATTTTGCAAATCAAAGAAAGATTTTACAGTAAGGATAAATTGTTCCTTTGACACTTAATAATATATAGCAATTAATGGGACAAATGAATGAGTGGAAAGACCCCTTAGAAGGAAGTAAAAGAAGCTGGCCATCCCAGATTAACCATTCTGATAGAAGTATTTTAAAAGTGTGCTAAATGGCTAAATAATCATTTTTTGAGAGAAAAATGCACAAGATGGTCTTTCTTCTTATTAATAAACCAAATGTGAAATCACTTGAAATGTATTTTCAGATTGCTGGATACTAGACTGTAAAAAATTGCCATTAGCTCAATCTGATATGCCAAGGGAAATATAAATGTATGCTAAAAGTGCATCTTATACCCCAAATTCCTTGCCTCACTCACAGTACAAAGTTGGCACATTTGGTCAAAATCAAATTTGATCATTGGTAACTACAATTATTAGAATCAAGCTAGTGATGAGACTATAAGTTAAAAATATGTCTATTCTTTGTGTCTTAAATTATTCTTTGGTCAAATGATGTAATTGTTGAGAAAACTGAATATATAAACCATTTCTTGTTTCAAATACAAGGTTCTACATATGTACAGCAAGGTAGCATTTCCTTGCTAGAAAACAAAGCTTCCATATGCTATGGCAGTTCGTGAGCACTGTATACTTTTAAGTCCCTTTCCTCCCATGGCTACAAAGTGCTGGAGATACAGAGAACACAGGAAAGGACGGAAGAAGGAGCAAATGAGCAGAGCCTCACAACATCCCTGTGAGGTAGGTAAGTGTTGTTAAACCTATTTTAGAAACAGGTACAGCGTGGTAATGTGATCTGGATAAGTTAACCAGGAAGAGTTGAAAAACCATAGCTGGGAACAATGAGAAATGAAGAAATATCAGCTCTGCTTCCCAGCCCTGGATGATAAAACTCATTTCAAAAGCACCAAATTACAGAAGCCTAATTGTGCTGAAAAATTTGTGTAATTTAAAGAAAGCTTTATGTATTCTGCTTAAAGTTTATGTGGCTTTTCTTTTATATTTCAGTTGAGTGAAGAAAGCGGAGGGCGATCTTTCCTCCTCTCTCTATTGCCCGTAATAGGTCAGAATATATCAACGCCTACTCGACCTAGGGCTCCAAGGACATTTTTATAGTGTCAAATAATTCCTAATTCATTTAAAGCCCTATGGTGAAAAATGAGACTTATTTTCAAACAGCTGCCTGGCTGATTGCTGTCTGACCTTAATAAGAATTTTATGCAGAATATAAAAAAGCAAGATGCCTTACTAATGTCTCATCACTGTGAAGATAAGGGCAGTAGTGGTGGAATAAAGTTTGCTTCTCATAATGTTTGAGTGCAAACTTAAGCTTGCAATATTATATATATATATAATATATAAATATATACAGTATATATATATGTATATATATATATACATATATATATAGTGTGTGTGTGTGCATCTGACCACCCTTAAGGCACCAAATAGACATAGGCTATGCCTTTCACAATGCAGTCTTTGTTTTCCTACAAAAATTTCTTTTCCCCTTTCAAATAAAAAGAATTTCTTCTATCCAATAACCAATGACAACAAATATCTAACTTAGGATAGTTTCTTGTTTGAGTGAGTGAGGGGCAGTATTGATGGTGACATTATAATCTATAGCTTAGAGCTTCAATCCATGGATTAAATCTAGAGCTTAGAGCTTAGAATTAGCCAGACACAGCCAACCTCATTGATCAGACAGATCAGTGACCAAAACTTGTATACAAAATTTTTCCTGTAGCTGATGGAAAACCTTACCATGCCCAATAAACATGGAGGCAATGAAACAGGTTCTTCAGAAAGACTTTGGCTTTGTCAAATCTCCTGGAGAGATTGGGAAGAGGACAGAGTAAGGCACTGAGGTCAAATGGGTTTCTGAGAACATATATATATATATATGGTTTCTTTGGCTGCTGCAGATTTTTTTAATCTCATACAATTATGGGAGTGGGTAGGCTGAACCTAACTGAAGAAGCATGGAGTATAATTATCAAAGCATGAATAGAAGAAAAACAAAATAAACACACACAGAAACAAATGGTGGCAATACCCCAGAGAGGGAAGGAACATTCGTTAACTAATTTTCATGTGGCTCCTCTCCTGCCTCCCTCTGCCATGGTCCCAATATTCTAGTTCTGTGTTTTGTTTGTTTGCTTTTATTTTTCCAGCAGATGAAGAAATGGCAGAGCAGGATAGGTGTCTTATGGTTTTTGATTTCTTCTTAGGCCTGTTTAATTATTTTTTCCTCAGTTGACTGTTGGCACCTGGTTCCTCTGTAAACTATATTCCTTGGCCTTCAGTCTCAGGTTGGCAATGCTGTTGGCCATGTTGATGCCCTGTGCAGGGCTATTGTTGGCACATGTGGCAGAATAAGTAGCCATGGCGCTGTAAGGACAAAGGAGAGAGCAGGGAGAATAACAGGCATTAGTTTCAGAAAGCTGCAAGTCCATGCCCCAAGTGGATATGCTCTCAGGACAGGGGCAGGTGGGGCAGTGAGGTAGATAAAGGACCTCCAGGGTCTCTTACAGCCCCAGCTTTCCATTAGTCTAAGGCATGTGGAAAGGGTGGCCATCGTTTGCAGGGCATGGGCAAGCAGAGATGAGATTCGAGGGGAGAGGAGTCTGCTGTGTTGGATACAGTGAGTAATGGTTTATTTCTGGAGTGGGAGGAGATGCTGTGCAAGTCAAATGGCAGGTGCTTTGTCAGCTAGTTAAAAGAAGTCTTAATCTTTCTACTTATGCCAGACAACTTTTGGGAGCAATGAAGGAAAGGGCCAGGGCTGAAGGGGATTTTGCCTCTTCTCTTGTGGTAACTGACTTGGATTCCAATGTATTTTGACTAATCTATAATACCATAATAAAAGACATGTTGTAGAATCAGTTTAAAAACTCCAGGATCACTATTCTGGTCTATTGGTTCACTGATCAATAGTAGTACCAAGCATTGCCAAATCAATAGGTTCCTATCATCTGGCCTTGATTTTATCATTTCTCCTCAAAAGTATCTGAGTAGCATACAATAAATATCTTTGGGTGAGTCTCTTTGGAAATATATACATTTCCAAAATAAACCATCCAGAGTTCTAGTTTTGGCATTCCTGGCCTCAGAGGTAACTATTTCTGTGTCTATATTGTTGAGAGAAACCCAAAGATGCTTTTCACTGTTAAGACTATAGTTAGGACCTAGGCAAAAAAAAAAATCATTTGTAGGTTTCTGTTCATTGCATTCGTGAATTAATTTTAAATGTAAAAAGAGGTGTATAGATTTGGATGCAAATTACCTCTTACATTATATGAATAGTTAAAAGAAGACTTTTTGAACTAAACAAAATGCTTGTAAAATCCCTTTCTGCTGAGAGTTGGAATGAGGCTTATAAATGGAATGACATATGCTTTTCTGCTGCATTCCAGTGGAATTTTGTCAGCCACACAGGAGTTTGTGGTTTGTGGATCAAGTGACAAGATTAGAAAAGGGGGAAAATTAAAGCTACTCTGAAAATAGAGAGAACAGATCATTGGGGTGCATCTGGGGCAGCACACAGTCAGGACTGTAGGTAAGACTGACAGTGGCCTCTTTCAGCTCAGTTCTACCATTTACACAGGAAGACTGAGTCAAAAGAATACACTGAGTTCCAAATCACTTGATCCGTCCACAGATACAAATCTTTAACTTAGACGCTTTATTACGTTGGTGTGTTTGTGGGAAAATGCACGCACATGACGGCAGAAGGAGAGAGACTGAGTATTACAAGACAATCCTACACTTTGACATTTCATTTTTGCCATTTTTCACTCCTATTGGTCATTTCTGTGAAGATGGTCTTAAGCCTCCCTCCCCAGACAAGGGTAGGTCCTCCTACTGCATTCTACATCTCAGCACTGGTTAATAACTTCTTTAGTATCTATCATTGTCTTCTGTATGTTCCATAGATCACCACATCTGTCTCGATCAGTGTATCCTCAGGAAAATCCAGCACATATTGGGTATTCAATACACTGCTTAATGAATAAACAAATAACAGATTTATAGCTACACATAGAATGAGCAAACCCACTTGTGCCCAATGTCCCTGATATCTGTCATCCTCTTACAATTTCTTTTTTAAAAAACCATTGTCCTTAAGAACTAATTTTTACTGTAAAATTTTTTATCATAATAAAAGCAAAAAATTAGAAGGATGTGGTCAAAGAAATCCTATTCATTGCTTATTCTTTAATCCATAAAATAATCTTTTCACAGTAAAAAATATTAACACATCATTAAAGCTTAATAAACCAGATTGATAATTTGTATCACTGTCCACCAAAGGACAGAGACAGAAGAGTCCTCAGTTAAATCAGGCTTACTAGGAAGGAGATCAATGAGCAGAACAGCCTAGGAAGACATGAAAAGTTTATGTTTTGTTTTTGTGGGAATGTACAGCAAATGACATTTATTTCAAAAAGCCACATACATATCATTTAGTTCATAGATGAATTACATGCTTCCATTTAATACCCTACCAGAAATCTGTGCAAAGCCACAAAATGTATGGTCCAGAAATTTCTAAGATATACCAAAGCCCCAAAAATCTAATTGCTAAGAAAATAGATAACTATATTTGGGAAATGTATCTAACAAGTGGATTATTATAAACCCAAACTAACTTTTCTGAACCAGGTATCTGTGAGAATACTGAGCCCTAAAGATGGTACATTACTATTGGAATAGAAGTTAGAATGACAACGCATCTGTATCATTTATTAAACGCGAAAAATAAAATTGAATGACTTCTAAATATACCAGACTAATACTTCATGAGAGAATTTAAAGAAAAACAATTCCTTAGTAGTAAACTGCACATTGTTACAGAACATCTTTGCTTTTACATAGTCCAAGTTTCTAAAAGATATGTTTCCTGTTCTTTGAGTTCTGGGCAGTAAAGTCCTGGTTAATAGAAATTCACCTTTTCTTTGATAAACAAGGATATGTTCCATTTCCTTACTGGGAAAAAGCAAATTAGAACCTTTGGGAGAATGCTTTAATTCACTGAAGTTGTTGTTATTTTCCTGAATTGTGTACTAGAGTGGTAACATCAATTTTGTTTGTTATACATCATTTTTGCTGTAGTTACTTCATAGTCTATTATGAGGTTTTTCTCTAAGGTACATCTGACCATAATATCCAAAGTAAGAAGAATATGGATCCAGTTTCTCAGTCAAAAACAAACGAAGGGTAATTCTGATTACACAGGAGATTGGATATTCATGAACGTATTGTTCTCTTCAGTGGCAGTCTGCACTTGGTCAGGACTGAACAAAGTCCTTGCCTGTTCTATGGTGCTATGTCATAAGAACAACAGTCTACCATTGAGTCTGTGGACTGTACTTTATAGGAAACTCACAAACTAGTGGGGTTTGAAGACAAGAAAAAGCTGATGATAATGAATTAGTTTTGTACTTCCCTAGGAGATTGGTAAGTTATATAAATTTGATTGATAATGCTAAAGAAAGTCATAAACTTTCATATAATTGATCATCTTATTTCTCTGCCTCCTGAAAAATGCTTAGAATATATAATCCTACAGATAGAAATTTCAGGATATTCTGTCTGTTTACCCCTGGTTTTCTGAGAGGGCTCTATTTTTACAACTTGAGCTAAATATGCAATATAGGCAAGCACTGGGCAGCATTCTCTTATAACTATGACAAACAAGACACGTTACAGGTCAGAAAGACAGAATTAGCTAGAGGGTAATCCAAGAGTGTCTTAGTCATGCTTTAAACATAGCTCTGGAAGATGGAGAAGATGGAGAGCTTGCTAAAGTGACAACAGATGCAGGAAAGCCCTGAATGCCAATCTGAGAGACGGTTCATGATCACCTGTTTGCTATGTCATGGAAACTTTTGAGATGCTGCTTTAGGAAAAGAAAAAAGAGCCCTGAAATGTCTCCCCACAAGAGAGATAGCAAAAGGAGTAATTAGTTCTTTTCAATCAATTAATGGGTCATCCAGACCATGTAAAGTGACTACTCCTTCCTCTACAGAATTAAGCTTCCCAATACTAAAACACTAAAGAGAGAAACTCAGCAGTGTGTATTGGTTATGTACAGGACAACCTGCTTAACATCAGAGATCCTCTATGCTTGGCTTCCCATTGGGTAAGAGCCTTTTATTCCTGTAAGAAGGGTGCAAATATGAGCTAAGTCCTGGGACCAAGTTTATAAGGCTTGGCTAAAGTACCGTTTTTGTTGAATTTTTAATAGAACTCTTTGTGTCTGTGATCACGAAATCATATTGCCAAATAAAGTGCATGGAGACATTAAGAGATGAGAAAGAAATGTTTGTCTCCCATCTGCTGACTCATCAAGTCTGCGCTGGGACTTTCACAGAGCTAACACGCTTTAGGAAGCATGAAATTTTCCCATTCCCTTATTTGGAGATTCCAAGCAGATGCAGCTCAGTAAAATGCTAACCCCACTAGCAGGGTTAGATGATTGTTTCCACTAGAGACAAGTTATTTGTGAGCAATCTCTGCTCTGAAAGGTGGTTGTGAGAAAAACAGTTACAATGATTGCCAACACTATGGAAGTTCAGAAAATACTATTAGTTGCTTGATTTGAAAGCCAGAGACTTAGGGGCATCTGCCACTCTGCTTTCTAATAATCTGTAGTATAAATCCCATAACTTATCAAACAATTGAAGATAACTTGAGAAAAATCATGCTTGCATCAATCTTCAACTTTAACGTTATTTTCTGATTAGCCCTTTTGAATAAATGATAACAAACAGCTTTAAAATTCACCCAGAAGCCAAATGTGAAACATGTGAATTGTCCTTAGAATCCACGGTTCCTCTCACTTGGAATATATGATTTTTCCAAGTGGACACACTGGTCCATATTTCATTGGTAAGATTCCACTGCACATTCAATGATCCCTCTGCAATGTTTAACTTCTCTTTCTAGTAATGTTTTCATACACAAAGCCTCTATCTCTACTGCTGCAAGATGATTCTTTTTCTATTTCTAAACTTGTCAACGTTAAATATAAGATTACATAATAAATCAATGATTGTATTGGCGTGAGAAGCAAGGACAAAATCAGAGTGTGACCCTGGGCTCATCTCTAGTAATCCAGGACCTCACTATTCAAACAGTGTCAAATGTGACCATAATGGAAATCATCTCACAGTGGAACAATATTGAGAGATACAGCATTCCAGTCCCACCTTAGACTTAGGAGATCACAGTCTGCCCAAGCACGACACAGCTGATTCTGTATATAACTGTGTTTGAAGGAAGCCGCTCTAGCTGCTCACACTTCCTTAGTGTTATGGGCATGCTTGCTTGGAGGAGTAGCTTCTGGTAGTATTCACTGCTTGAGTGAGGCCCTCCACTGCTTCCATTTCTAGGACTTCACCCCCCACTTACTTAAACATAACTAATTCCCACTTAAACCCTACCCCAGAAACCACCCTCCTCCCCCTCTGACAAGTTACCTTTTCAGTGTCTTCCGTTAGAATCCGTTATGAAGCCCCTCGTGTAAACAACATCTTGGGAGGGACGAGGATCTATTTTTGAAAGTGTGAAAGGGAGAAATAAGCCAAATGCGTTCAGCAGATGTCAGCAGCACTATGACCATGACCAAATGAGGGGTGGGTACTATATAAGAATAACCAGCCTCTCTTTCCCTTGCCACTAGCTTTCTTTCAAGTCCAGCCCTCCCTCTGTAAATGGCATTCCTGACCAGTACTAAAGAGCCAAGCCATCGCTGTCTACCTCTCATAGGAACAAAGGCTTCTGGGGAAAGGTTTCATGGTTATTTCATCTCAAAGAACAGCCATTTGGACAAGATTTGGTTGATCATCGCTTCCCAAGAAGCCCAGCACTGTAAGAATAGTAAGTCAGGGTAATTTGGGTGTTTAGATATCCTTTCATTCTCATACTTTGTTTAAAGAAAATAATTTTCAGGTATGATTTGAGTTTATGTCCCCACGGCGAGCTTCCTTCAACTGGTCACAGGTAAATAAAAAACAACCTCTGCCCCAAAAGCAGTGTCCATGTTAGGAAATGCTTTGCTCCCTCTGGTACCCAGCTTCCTGTCTGACATCATTGTTTAACCTGCTCAAGAGAATGAGTGAGGTCATGGCATGCTATAATTAGAAGTAACTAACTATCCTAGTTTGCCAGGGATAATCCTGGTTTATACCTGTTGTCCCAATGCCATTATTAGCATTGCTCCTCTTTCACTCTAGGAACTTCCCTGTCCTGATGATATGTTATACAATCATAATTCTAGATAGAAAAGACACACATCAAAAAACGTGGTGGCTATTTCCCAAGTCTATGATTCTGACCATATGCAAATAGCTGTTTTTATAACTTGGTTTCCTGCTCTTCCAAAGAACTCTGGAAACTGGGAAACTCTTCTCCCTGACAAGCCTGTCTACTTGCTGTTCCTAGCTTTCATGATCTAAACACATGGGTTGTCTGGCTGGGATGCCCACACTCTGGGAGGCAGAACTCAGTTGCAAACATGCTTTGCTCATAAAGATAGTGCTTGAATCAAGAAGAAACATTTAGATAGTTTTCCAATCTTAAACTTCTTACTACTTTGGATACAATTCAAGGTTAAATTTGAATGGATCCATGGCTGTGCGAACTAATAATATGTGGGGCAGAACCAGGGCTCACAAGTGCTGTTCTAGTTCTGCTTGCTGAAGACTCAAACCCAGGAAAGTGTTTAGTCTCCTAGTCTGGAAGCAGAGCAAGGACAGAGCTATCACACTGGAGTGCTCCAAAGGTTAACCAAGAGAAATGCCTTTTAATGAATATCGTATGTGAGCTAACTAGCTTGACATAATGGTACCAAGAAGAGTAGCAAGATCTGTCATTTTCTTTGCTTTCCATCAGTTGTTTTAATTTTCTATTTCCTTAACAATAGTTATATTTCCTAGCAAGTTTTAAAATATAAAAACTATAATATATTTGATACTAAACATAGCAAAAATAAATCTCCAAATAACAGAATAGCCTTTTGCCACTTTTAGAAATTAACCAAATTATAAACACTTCAGTCAACATTAGATCAAAGAAACATAGCATTGATTAAATTGCTGCTTTAAACCATAGTTTTTAAACTTATATTGGAAATTCATTTTTTCATCATACAGAATATGAACAATCAGCTTCTATATTGTTTTAATTAGTTTTTACAAACTCTGTATTTGAGAGAGAAATAAATGCATACCATGAAATGAGTAGAGAACACTAAGTTATACAGACTTAAGTAAAAAGAACAGAATACAAAATATTATGTACACTAAGGCTATCCTCTATATAAAATAATTGAACTCTAGTCATAAAATGAACTAACTAGTTATGTCAAGATGGTAGAATTGTGGCGTGTTTAGAAATATATCCAGAATTTCTACATAATCTTTTCAATTAAAATAGAGTATTTTCCCCAAAGGCACACATGAATCAACATGTTAAAAATTTCGGTTAGATGCCCATATACAAAATATATAGGTGCCAGCACTGAGGCTTGCCCTTATCTTTGGCTCAGGGAGCCTAGCCCAATGAGAGTTCAGGAAGGAGTTCACTCCTATTTGTGTAGTGTGCTGTGTTTCACTTCATGGGTAAAGACCCAGATGGTGGCCATCTGGATTGTTGATGGCTGGTGTGAAAAGTTCCTACAGAAGGCCAGGCAGAAAAAGGAGCAATACTTCCTGGTTGTGACAAAATTCCAAACAGAGATCTTGAAACACCAAGCTTTGACCTATACCCATTTCCCAAGCCATTTGCTGAATCGGTGGACTACTAATAGTTATGGGAAAAAATAAATAGGCCTTCCACTTATTTAAAATATTAAAGAGTATGTGACTTCACAATGGTCTTCAAAACATGTTTTTAGTAAGTCCTGTCGGAGAATCGTCTAAATTTTAAGTAAGAGACATAGATGTAACTAATTTCTCAAAATGTGCCAGGCTAAGGGCAATGGAGACCCAGAACAGGAAAAGGGCCCCTCGCACTCTCCTCCACATGGGTATCTATGTGCTCAGATTAGAGCTACTTCAGGCTAGCCTCACAACAAGAAATGTACAAGAAACTTCCAAATGAGTTTATGTCATTTTTCTGAAGAACTGATGTGGATCAGAAAGATTATTTGGGTTAGAGTTTTGGTTTTAATCATCTTACTAACTGCTGGAAAGCATTTGTATTTCACAAATGTAGTATTTCACACCAGTGATCAACCTTAACTAGGCTTAATCTTCTGTAACCAGTTTAAAGTCACTCCTTAGGTCAATAATTAGCTTTAGGAATAAACAAGATAAACAAAAGCATAGAAAATTAATTTGTGAATATCTCTTCCATAGAAATCAGCCAGAGAGAATATGTAGCCTTGACCTGGTTTCTTACAGGTTCAAAGAAAGGCACTCCAAATTGATCATAATGTGTTAAGCATGTGAGTCTTAACTGTCCTGACATCAGCCTGTGTTTTCTGAAAAGCATAATAAATGGTGCTTAAAAACCTCCTGAGGAGACTAAAATCGTCCTCTTTTATTTGCTTTTTCAAATATTTTCACTTTTTTAATATAAAAGTTGAGTGTAAAGTATATTCTTTATTTAAAACTCATACCACACAGATAAAGACACACACACAGAGAGAGAGAGAGAGAGAGAGAGAGAGAGAGAGAGAGAGAGAGAGAAGAGGCAAAGAGAGATATAAAGGAGTCCTCAGACAAGTAGATAAGAATTAGAAATAGAATAGAAAGACAATAAGGATCTTGAGAAATTCTTACCACTAACAAAGAACTAGGGTCTTGGAAGTGATCAAGATGAACTTGAGTTTTCTTCCCTCCTCTGTCACTGAGTTTTTCTCCCCTCCCTCTTTCCCTTTCTCTCTCCCGTCTTCCTTTTTATTAATAATGACTCTTATTGTAAGAATGCCTTTAGTCTTAGACTTGGAGCATTATACATTAGATCCCTACTTGACCATAGTACAGCAAATCTATCTTTAAGTTTTGAAATGAGATTTGTTTTGTTCCAGACTGGTTCCAAGAGGGGCACTGGACACAGTTTACAAAGGATCTTTTATATTCTTTCCCAGCTTTGCAACCTTGGCAACAATTCCTGAGTCCAAGAAGAGATTGCTGATGGGCTGCCCCTCTCTCTTCTGCCCCAAACCCTGCTCCTGGGGCAACTAGTGATCTCCTGTAAAACTGGGGATATCAGCGAGTTGAGTGTCTCTGAAGAGGTTAACCAAGTAAGGAAATGTCAGCCAGCTGCAAAAGCAGGCTTGAGTTGGCCGCTGAGGAACATGTGGAAGTGAAGCAAGGGAGAGTGGGCCAGTCATTCACCTGTACGGAGAGGCTGTCCCCCAGGACAGATAATCGGTGGGTCTGGGAGCAGGACGAGGTACGATGGGCTGCTCCACAGCAGTCACGTCTCCTGAGTAGGACTTGAGGAGGGAAGCGTTTTTATTGGCCAGCATTGCTCTCTCATTCCTGCGGAACTTGGCTCTTCGGTTCTGAAACCACACCTGGAATATTGTTTGGAGGACAGAAAGGTGTAAGGAAAGAAGAGGAAGAACAAAGAAAACTAGGTCACGAGGATGAAATTCTGCTTGGTTACAACATAATATCATTCCAAGGAAGATACAATGGGGTCTGGAAGTCTCCCTAGAAAAATAGGAACACTATCAAGCAACAATCCTTTCCTGGTAGGCTGTGCTCTTCACACAGGATTACAGGGCTGGGAAGCACCTGGGAGGTGTAGTGTGTGCTTAGCATGTACAAAGCCCTAGTTTCAGTTCCCACGCAAAGCAGGACCATGAAGTCCTTCTAGTAATTAAGGATCCCTATGGACCACTCGTCTGAACCCTGACGGGCTTCCAGCCACACACCTGAACACGTCTGCCTCACTTTCCTCAGTCGGCCAGGGCACTTAGATTTCCTCTTTATTCACGGCACTGAGATTTTTCCTTCTCTTCGGAGGGAGAATTTTGGGTGAAGCCCTGTTTCCCCATATGTGAATTTTTTTCACACTCTTCTTCAGGCTGAAGGGACTCCCAGTCCCTTCCTTGTAAGCTCTTTTCCCTTTTCTACTTCACAGAGACCTCCATGGGGAGACCTCAGAGAGTCATCTACTGGAGTGTCCTCTCAATTCAGCTTCTCAGAATTCATCTCCCATCCTCCCCAGTATTTGTAATCCTGACTACTTAGAACAAGTTTCTGGAAGGTTTATATATTACCCAAGGCTGAAGAGAAAAGCTCAGGTGAAAATAAATGGCTTTGACCACCTTAAAGTTCAAGCTGAAAGCTGGGTTACGGAGGTACATGATCAGATGGATGGTGTACATAACACCAATACTCAAGGACTGAAAGCAGTGGAGAAGAAATGGACCTCCTGAAGTCATATTCTGCTCTCCCTAAAGAAGAGCTATTCAATTTGAAAAGAAAATACCATTCAGCCCAATGAAACACAGTAAAGATCAGAAGCTTTTTGTCATATTTGTAACCCTTAGCAGTACAAGCTCCTGTCCCAAACCTATATTCTTAAGACTTATATTCTTAAATGATCTTCAGAGATGTGTTTCTGCAGAGGGGACACTTGGTACCAGCCCCCCCATGGCCTGAGTTACCTGCACTCTGGCCTCAGTGAGGTTCACCCGACGGGCAAGGTCTTCTCTCACAAAAGCATCAGGGTAGTGTGTCCGCTCGAAGACACGCTCCAAAGCCTGTAGTTGGCTGCTGTTGAATGTGGTCCTGTTCCTCCGCTGCTTTCTCTTCTTCTTTTCCTCTGAGTTCAGCTGATCATCTGGAATGGAAGTGATCGATGATGAGTCCTTAATATCACTTCAAAGGTTCCAAATGCCCTATTTTCTCTGGCATCTGCAGTGAGAGATTGCTCCTGTCATGCACATTCTTAGCTAAATAGTAGAGGCAAAGGCCATTGTTTGGGCAGGTGCTGAAGTGGAACCATAAGTCATAGGCAGCCAAGAACTCTCTGCAGTTCTCATTTCTGGTTGTTGCATCTAAATATGGTGCTAGCCTCCAGCAAGAAACATTACTTCCTCGCTCTTTGTAGCCTGTCTTGCCAAAGAGGACTAAAGGAAAACTCTCCCTCTTATCCACGTTCTCTCCATTCAGCTAGAGATGGAGAAAGAAGAGTAGACTGCTTTCTTATTTCCCTCACACAGTATGTTTGTTCACATAGTTTCATCCCCAGTTATATCACCTACCTCCTGACTCCTTCTCCTCATGATAGACACAAGAACACAAGTGCACACTTACAGAAAATAAATTGTTCACACATAATCAGGATTTCCATTTCACCATGTATTCTCCTTGGAGCAGTGACTAACTCATAACAATGTTCATTAAAGACTCCATGCTCTTGTCAAAGCAGGCTTCAGCCTAGATCAAGGTCTGTGCCACAATATCAGAAACTCAAGCTGCCATTAGACTGGGGCTAACCATAAGAGATAACAACAAGGAACAGGATCTTGAGTTCCCTGAAACAGCTTCACCTAACACTGAGTTTTGGAATCCTGAGAACATGGGACCTTTGGAGAATCACATTCCTAAATATGGGACACTTTCCAGGGTTTTGGATTTGCTCTGAATTATCCCAACAGTGTTTTGACCTGCTAATCACTCAGAGAACAGCTTGTCCCTATCAAAGAATAATATTCATGTCTTGAACAAGAGTTATAGATTATGAAACCAAGTGGAAGACAAGCTGTGCTGATACCACCATCAACCCATCATGCAGAAGCCTGGGCTTTCCCAGAGGCTATATGGTTCATACAGATATATAGCACAAGCTGCACAAGCCCTAGGTTCCCTCTAATGAACTGAACTTAAATATCCTGTAGCTTCTCATCAGAGGCTCAACCCAAAGAAAATTACAAGGAGTTGGAGTAAGGATGAGCAGAGAGGACAATTTGGGATATTTACTCCATATTTTACAGAAAGGAGCTCTCACCCCTTAATTTCTAACACATACAATCACCTGTTCTTCTGTTGCTAAAAGCATACAACACTCTCAATAAAACTGCTATCAAGAATCGAGTTGTCCCAAGAATAATAACATCTACTTCAGTTATCATATTACTTCAGATCAACAAATTAGAGCATGTGCATGTTCTAGATTTATGTATGGGTTCAAAGTGTAGGTTCGACCTAGGAGCTCCTGTAGGTCAGATCTCTTAGTGCCTGAAGGCTGAGAACACCATCTTTGCACTCAGAAACCTCATTTCCTCAGGGCTCCTTGGAGACCAAGAGTAGACACTGTATGCTTCTTCTTGGTAATTAAAGACCCAAATACAGTAAGTGCTGACTGAATTTCTTTCCAGGGGAAAGATGAAACTTTTCTTGTCTTCAGAAAATTGTTTCTGTAGAAAAGAAAGCATATGATCTCATCCAGTTCCTCAAGCAAAGAAGCTATTGAGGGTCACTCTGTCTACTGCGTGAGTGATGCTCCATTAATCATGTTTTTCACTCTAAGAGCATCTCACCTGGGAGGACTGTTTTGATGAAGATTCTATCACACTCTACTGAGAATCTCAGATGAGACACATTTTGATGATGAAACAAACTTATTCATAATTTCCAAGGTCTATCTAGTCCTAGACTATGCAGACTAGCATTACTAATGCTATTTACTTATTATCAAAATTAGTTTACAATAATATCAACACTATAGCCCAAATATGTAGGACATAATACCTCTCAGCAATTGTCTTCATGTGTACTCTCCTCCCTATTCAGTTGTGTGGAATCATTGGTCTTATTCCTAAAACCTTTGTAAATAGTTCTATGTGCCTAGCACTTCAGGTCTCTCTGGGTCTTCCAGAACTCTGAGACGGCACCTTCACATTAATTTAATGCTTTCACTAAACATGAATCTGCAAAGAATCCTTTGTTAACTTATGTACTTTCCTAAAACTAAGACCAATCAGACATTAGGTTATTATTTTATTTTTTATTTTTTGGTCCTTTTTGAGACAAGGCCTCTTATAGCCCCAGTTGGCCTAGAGCTCACTATTTAGACCAGGCTGGCCTCAGTCTCACAAAGTTCTGCCAGCCTCCACTTCCTGAGTGCTCGGTTTTAAAAGCATGTGCCATCAGGTCTGGATAGACTATTAATTTTAATCCTATAAAGGAAATTCCAGATTAAGTTCAGTATCATGATTTGTTTAATTCCCTCAAAGAAATTTCCATTACAGTTATAACTGCAAATATTCTAAATCCTATGTGCTATTTCGTAAGCCTGTTTTTCCTTGTAATGCCAAGCTATTATCAAGATCAGGAATATAAGTTTTTTCTTAGTACTACAACCTGGTTAAGTAATCGTTCAGAAGTTCTTTGAAATCTTCCCCTTTTCATTCAAATTCTACCAACTGTTCACTATAAAACCACCAACTCCCCTGACGTGGGAGTAAGGGAAATGGAGAATTATAGTTTATGACAGTGAATAAATAGCTATGATGATCTGAAATGATTCCAGTAGCAATTTCCCAATGAATGTTCTTGTTGTTTTTAACAAATGAAAACATCAGTCCAGATCATGTTGAAGGTGAGAAAAGACATACAAATAACAGGGGTCTCAGGAGTCTGGATCTGGCAAATGTCCTTCAAAGCACAAGTCAGATGGAAAGAGACAATGAGCGGCAGCCCTTTGGCTTATCTGTATTTTGTCACTTCTTACGGTCTGGGAGATCCTTGTTCTCTCTAGCACTAACGAACAGGACCCAGAATAAGTATCTTCTACAGAAGAGATAAAATACATAAACACTTCAGAAGTTTACAAACTCATGGTATTTGAAAACCATGTGATAAATGAATTTCTCGGATTTGACGGTCTGGTTGAATATAAAGATGAAAAGGCAGTTGCTCTTTTATCATTGCAGTAGGATCGTATTCTTGTTAGAACAGCTACAGTGAAGACTCATTTTGAAACGTGTGGTCCAAAGGTACTGATGTCCATCTGGCTGACAGGATTACATCATTCTTCGGTGTTCTGAAGTGGTTAGGATTTACCAAGTTGCAGAATAAATATGAATTGCAAATGCATTTTTATTAGAATTATCATGTTTAAAACTCAAGGAAGTAACGGATTTTCTAGGTTTGGGGTTTTAATAAATTATAAATATGCAACTGTTGCCACTGTTTTAATAGATATAGATAAAACAGCTTTATGAACAAGTGTAGTCTCACTTGGAATAACATAAAATTCTGGCACTGAATAAAATCCAAGAAATTATTTAATCCAACCCTCTTATTTTATAAATGAGGTAAATAGAATAAAGTGATTTTCCAAAATCATAATGAAAATTTGAGATTTCTAGCTAGGGCTAAAGGCAAGAACACCTAATTCTACTCACTCTTAAATACAAATGACTCTCTCTCTCTCTCCCTCCCCCCCTCTCTCTGAGAAAAAAAGAAAGTATTATAAGCATAAATAGCCCACTACTTGGGAAAATATTGATAGGAAATGTTTTTCCATACTAAATATTATAAAGGAGTCTGGAAAGGGAGTTAGCATCACACGCATTCTATTCTTGCCAGAATGCTGTTAAAAATACAGCTGCTTTCATCTTGGGCAGTGATTCTGAGCCAGGTGTCCCTCCACTTTCTTTCTTAGCAGCCTCTATAAGAATACTTCTATCCTCCATCTTTTCTCCACAAACATAGGAGCATTTTAAGAGACACATCAAAAGATCTAGAGAGATGCTCCGGTTAAGAGCACTGGCTGGTCTTGCAGAGGACCGGGTTTGATTCTCAGCACCCACATGGTGGCTGACAACCATCTGTACCTCCAGATGCCCTTTTCTCACCTCTGTGGGAATTGCAGCAACGGGTGCCCTTACAAACACGCAGGCAATATACTCATACACAGAAAATAAATAAATAAATAAATAAATAATAGTTTTAAAGCTGTTTCCTAAGATGTTTCAACCCTTACTTTGCTGATAGCTCCAATTCCTGTTGATCTAACATTTCTCTAATCTCCCATACATGTTTTAGTACTTTGTCAAATACTCCTTTAAAATTATAGTTCAATATCTACAATAAAGCTTCTATACCTAGTGGTCACAGAATGTAGCAGAAAAGGGGTTAGAGAGACTATTAACACATCTCTCAACTCTTACCAATGAAGCATGGTAACCTCCTCATGCACGAGAAGGTGATTAACACAGAAAATCACAACCGGTCAAAATGTAGAAAATAAGAGACTGAAGAGAGTGTGCTCCTGTATCAGACTCCTATATTAAGTCTCTGATTAGGGATCAGGGACCATTGGAGAAGAAAGGGTGAAAAGACTTTAAGAGCAGGTGTGGTGAATGACAACAAGGAAGCAGAATCTCTTCCAGGCTTCTGGAACCAGACAAAAATCCAGCATAGACCTGGGGAAATGGGCAAGAAGCCCCAACCTTAGCTGAGGAGCTATTGTCAGCTGATCACTATGGGCAAGAGTTAGTCTTCAGTAAAGGAGTGGTGCTAGATTGACTGAACAGATTCAGTGAATGGACTCACACTGAGGGCGGTCTGGAGACACAAACCTGACTCATTAGGCCTTAACGTATATGACAGAATGCATGAAATCTGGTGGGGGTGCTATCAGGCAGGTGCAGGTAAGGGAGGGGGCTCTTAATATGATTAAGATGTATTATATGAAATGCACAAAAATTCCTAAAAATATATATTGTAAAAATAAAAATTAAATTAAATTATTGTCCAGTTCTTTCTACATAAATGTTTTTACACCTTTGTGCATCTGGCCATTACTACAGAAAGATACAGGAATCTTAGATAAATAGACAATAAAATTCAGAAAAGTTATGTTGTAGTATAGAAACAGCCTGAGAACATTAGAATCTTAGGGAGTCACATGAAGTCTTAAAGGGTGCAGTAATTTCTGATTTATTGTAATACTTTTTTGAGACAGCGTTTCACTGTAGCACCAACTGTCCTGGAACTCCCTGTGTAGACCAGGTTGGCCTTGTTCTCATGGATATCTAACTGCCTCTACTTACTGAGTATGGGGATTAAATGCATGCACCATGATGACTGACTCTGATGATTATTTTTAATAGTGCAATGGAAATTATTAGGCTAGCATTATCGTTGTCTCTGGATAATTTTAAATTCAAAGGGAAAAGTAAACCTTTTATGGTGATTCTTCTTCTTCTTTAGAATCAGAGATAGAAAAATCCTTGCAGTCTTGTTTCCTTGTGAATGCAGGGATCAGTCCTTTAGTTTCATCCCTTACATAAACAGCAGTTTCAATTCCTTGAGAGGTTATTTAATCCCAAGTGGGAAATTCTACATACATGTACAGATGAACACCACTAAATGGACTCAGTATGTCACATATATATGTGTGTGTATGTGTGTGTATTTATAATTATGCCAAATATGAAGTAATAATAAAAAAAGACAAGAAATTGTGAGCAAGTTAGGGAGACACAATCAATCAATAAAAAGAAGTTTCTGGATGAGTGATTTAAATAAACAGGAACATATATAAGACATACAAGACAAAGATGTTCACAAGAATGGTGTTTTCAGTGTAGGAGGTTGCTAGCTGCACAGGTGAAGGACTTCACAGGGAGAAGTCTACAAGCAATGACAAGATGACTTGTGCATCTACATAGGACTACAAGAAAATATCATCCTAACCCTGGCGGCAGCATAAAGTCCTCTACATGTCGCATGGGCTGCTGAAGTTGTTCTGGAGAGGGTGAAGAAGGTAGAACCTGATACCTTCAAGCATGAGGACCTTTTCTATGGACTTACATACAGGCTTCAGTTAACTCCAAAAGTCCAGGCCCTTTTGCAACTCTGCATCCAGTGGGAGGAACCCCCTGAGATCCCAAATCAAAGGTCAGCCCAATGTAATTTAAAGGTACAGTAAAAACATATTTTAGGAAGAAAATCACAGTAAAAAATGTGTTTCCTATGCCTGAGTCACATCAATTTGGGAAGAAATCTGATGCCAGAAGATAAAATGCCAGCTTCGGTAGCAGAAACCCACCACCACATCAAAGCTTGTCATCTGCCCTTGGGTTGAAATCATGGCAGGCAAGCGGATCTGAAGTGCAGACCGCTGATCATTTTATGGGCATTGAAGAATGTTTTCAAAGTAGCTTATATTGCACAACAGCTACTTACTTTAATGGGATTTGTGTGGTTCGGGTCCTGTAACCTTTAGAAAATTGAAAGGAAGTATAATTGCAAAAGCCACTAAAAACTGTTTAGCTTTTATTGGCACGCCTCTGAGAAGCAGAGAAATGCAGCTGTGGCATTCATTTGCGTTTCTTTGGTTACACTTAACTTTAACTGGAATTAGGACAGCATCCTTCTAATATATGCCCTGATAAATGTCAGTGGGATTACTTAACTGGAGAGACTGTTGCAATGTAAATGGAGCTTAGCACATCACAATGACCAAAGCCAAGTTTAGCAGCATGCCCACACTTTCTCAATAGTTCTTCAATATCCTCTACCACTGCATCTCATCTGCTCACAGACAGACTGGGTCTCTGAGAGTACAGATGTGCAACTGTTCAGTCATTGCTCTCAGAGGGGTAAATTATCACTTTAGAGCTATCAGGCGTACATTGTCTGATGAAATTAGACATGTGTTCTCTTATCTTTACTGTCAGCTTTATATGTATTTTTACTCAGTCTAAGTGTTACAAAATAATATCAAAATAACAGAAATGCAGTTGAGGGGGTGACATATGTTCTTTGGAGAAAAGAACGTTTTAAAGACATAAAAATGGGGCTGGAGAGATGGGTCAGCAGTGAAGTTAAGGTAAGATGGCTCAGCATGTATTGCTTTTGCAGTGGACCCAAGTTCTATTCTCAGGCTCTTAATTGCCTGTTACTCAAGCATCAGGGAAGCTGATATCCTCTTTGACTTCCCTCGGCACCTGCACTCACATGAACATATGTACATAGTCACAGGCATGTTCACATAACTAATAAAATGAATCTTCAACAATATTTTCAATGGTTCTGTCAAAAAAAAAGATGATTCAGTGGTTCTGTATAAAGTTACTGTACAGTGGTTCTCTGTAGATGTAGCTCAAAGTTGAGCTCTCTCATTGTAGCCAACTTTCCTTTGACACAAAAAACACTAACATGATTAGATTCCTTTAAATCTTTCATCCCATTTATTTTCTTTTAGCTCTGAAAGCAAGGGTATTTCCATAGTGCTAAAATGTGCAGACAATCCCTAATACTTTATCTGTTTTAACTCCCTTAAGATATTTCCTGTAAGAGATTCCTAGCTAGAGCCCCTGAGGGTATCTAGCACGAATGAACCTTCCTATGTAGTCAGCCCTATATCAGAACTCTAACCTTCTGGGGCTGTACTGGATATCTCCCTATGCTGGCATTGTCCACATGATTGAGGGTCATTTCTTTTTAAATTCTAACTCTGGAATACTTATGTTTATGGGTAATTGAAGCACCTTTCATTACTCAGTAAATAAAATGAATAATCAAATATTAAATAATCATATATTAGTATTCTTGCTGCAGAGTTGGGAGTATATTCCCATGGTAGAGCCCTTGTCCAGTATGGGTAAGGTCCTAGGTTTGAGCCCCACTACCAATAATATATATTAAGATTTGTGTGTAGAATATATATTATTATTATTATTCTACACAATATATATATATATAATATATATATATATATATTCTAGGTGTTGGGTTGACAGAATATCTTCTCTTTGATAGAGATCTCTCTTTGGATATGTACATTATGCCTTAATTTATCTTTAGGGAATATTGAAAGAAAATAAAAGAATACAAAATAGAGTAGAAAATAAGAATCCTTAATCAGATCCAACTAACTATAATAGCGAGTGAACACAGTAGAGCAGAATAGAAAGCAAACCAGCTCTGATACCAAGAGAACCTGTTTCACCACAGCCCCGTCTCCTATCTGCAAGGCTGTGGACAACATGTTTCACTTCTCTGAGCCTCTTATTTCAAAATCATAGAAGAGGAGCAAGATTGTCTAAAGCCTTAAGGAGTCCATTATAGTGACTTAGTTGAGCACAGAAAAGAATTTACCAGTATGATTTCTCCTTGGAAGTGGACTAGTTAAAACCATTGCTGTTGTTCTCTTTGCCTTCTGCTTGCTGCTGTTAGTGAGCTGTCATATCACAGAATAACCACAGGAAAAGTCAGAGCGCACTTCAAATGTGGTGACCATGACTTAATCAAGTCTGATGGGAGCATAGATGAGGACAAGAAGCCAGAAGATGCATCAAAGCTTTAAAAATCTGAAGGAAGCTAAGGCATGGTGGGAGACTAGCAACAAATAAGGAAATCCACAGAGAAGCTGATCCCAGATGCTCCACTGGAGATGCTGTTATGGTCTTAGTTAATTCCTGGCTTCTTGCTAAGCCAATTTTTCTTTCTAAATTCCAGTTTTTAAAATGAAATATTCAAAAAATCAGTCAGATGTTAGCATTGAAACAGGTAAAGAATTTATACTTTTTATAAATAATCTCACCAGAAATTAGTATTTTTCAAAAACACAGGAAAAAGGAAGAAGGCCAAAGGTTAAACACAAGCTATGAAAACCCCACCTTTCACAGCCCATTTGCTTTGTGTTAACTAATTTGATTGCCACATGTCTAAAATCACAAAAGTTGGGTCACATTACTCAATATTTACTCAGTGACTTTTCTTTCTTTTTTTTTTTAATGTCTGAGCATTTTGGGAAATTCCAGAAGATAAAAAAGAAACCACTGAGGAATGCAAAATTCTGGGAAAAGAGTGAATTGTGAACTTGATTTTAAAAACTTTCTTAAACTTGCAATATTCCAGGTGTGTGGTCTCCTGAAACTGACTGCTCTATGACTAGGATTGCATGCAGGTCTGAGCTATGCTCCTTGCCTTCTGCTGTCATTTATTCTTTTTAAAGATTGTTTTCACTTTGTTAAAGATTTAACATCAACCATGACTTACCAGTAGGAACTGGCGACTTCATGCAGACCAACTGCTCCATATCATGTTTTAAAGATGATTCTTTTTCAGTACATTTTAAAAAGTTATGTAAAAACCTGGTGAGACAGACTTAAGAAAATACTCCTGGAAACAGACTGCAATGACAGAGATGTCCATAATTAAGAGTGAGCTCAGCTCTTGGAAGGACAGGACTAATGGAACAGGGAGGGCTCTTCTGCTAAACTAAAACTTATAATAATGATTACAAAGTATTTGAACTTTTAAGGATAGAGTATGATGTATATATTGCCTCATATTTTTTAAATTTGAAGTTAAAAAGACAAGATACTTCTAGCAGAGAAATCATTCAGAACAGAAAACTACCTTTAATCACAATAGAAGACAAAAGCAAAGGTAGTTCTGTTGATACTGTCAGTAAATGAGGAAGTCTGAGGAGGTGATTAAAATTCCTCTCAGTGGTTACTCTGGTCTTGGATAACAAAATAATCTGAAGACAGGAAGATGCTAATATTGCCTGACATTTAAAAATACTATTTAGGTAGAGAAAACTAAAATTCTCCCTTAAAAAATCAATAAAAATGAAGTAAAATAGTAGCTTAAAGCTTAGAAAAAAAATGGTTTTTTGAGGAAAACATCACTATATAACATCTCTGAGTTTCAATTTTCTCATCTGTACAACTGATTATTATTTCAGTCAGCCTGGGATTCCAGAAGAAAATACCATAGACAGGGTGACCTAAAAATATAGAAGATTATTTCTTATAGTCTGGAGGCTTTGTGTAGGATTTGAGTAGGTGGCTCTTCGGTTCCTGGTGAAGATTCTTAAAAATAGCAGAGGGGAGAAAAAAGGGTGGGGAAGAAAATTCTAGTCTTCTTATAAGAGTAGCATGGATAGCATTCTATCAGGAAGACTCGCCTTCATGACCTCATCTAAAACTAATCATTCCATGGGCATTGCGTGCATGTGGCGTACTTACATGCATGAAAACAAAACATTCACACACATAAAATAAAAAGAAAGAAAAAAATAGTTATTTTTCAGTGATTCAAGTTAAACAACCAGTTGTACATCCTTTTGTTTGTTTTAAAAACATATTGTGTATCAGCTGTTACAGAACAGTTGGAGAAATGACTATGGGCTGGGAAACAGGAGACTCAGATGCTAATTCAAGCAAGTGATTGGCAAAGTCTTGAGAACAGCAACACCAGCACCTCTTTCAACCCCACCACCGTCCAGTTAGGGGGCTGCTTTATCATTTCTAGTACCTAGTCAAAATAGAAAGTTTTCAATAATTGTTTGCTTTAAATGATGACTAAATTATATTCTTTTGGTGGTAGTGGGATTGTGTAAGGCAATCTTTGACTGAATTGTCCAATAAACTGGATAAAATCTTTGCTATAATTATCATGCCTAAAGCCTGGATGATTAACATACTGAATACGAAAAACAATTTTGTTCTAGTTACTTTCTATTGCTGTGATAATAAAAAAAAAAAAGACTGACCAACACCAACTTGGCGAGGAAAGGGTTTATTTGGCTTACAGCACAGTTTATCATCAAGGGAGGCCAAGGCAGAAACTTGGGGCAGGAACCTGGATGGAGCACAGACCACGGAGGAGCACAGTTTAGCAGCTTGCTCCTTTGATCTATGCTCAGTTGGCTTTCTTATACAACATAAAACCACCTGCCCAGGGGTAGCACCACCCACAGTGAGCTGGGCTCTCCAACATCACTCAACAATCAAGAAAATGCCTCACAGGCCAGTCCAATGGAGGTAATTCCCCAATTGAGACTCCTTCAACCCAGGTGTGTCAAGTTGACAACTAAAGCTGTCCAGTACAGATTCCATAGGGATAAATCTCCAAAGTGAATTTAATGTGAATTTTATAAGAAATAATTCACTAACAACTACCACGTAGACAATAAAGAACTTAAGACTTATTCTATCCTCTAAATTAAGTAAAAGGAAATGACAATAACCACATACTACTGTTATTTCTTCAACCATGTTTGACCCCTGGCTGTGAGTTAGGAAGGATTTACATTGCTGTAAATACTGTTATAACAGTGCTATCAACCACCATAGATGAGTCTTAAAATTGGTGTCTTTAATTGTGGTCAAAACCAGTCTTGATTTCACGTCTTCTCACTATTGCCCTGAACATCTATTGTTCCCACTTCCTGCTGGGAAAGGAGGCTCTCTGAATACAAAGATTTTAAGCTGAGTTTAGAAGAGAAGTTGCAAGTACTTCAAGCAAAAAGGCAGCATCCGGGAAAGTTTATTCTGGCCAACATGGTGGCCATCAGGGCAAGGAGTAAGCCAGGGTCAGAGACGGAGACACGGTCACACTGGACCTCAGCCTTCCTCAGCTACACCAGTACTTTCAGGGCATCATCTCCAGTCTAGTGACACTACATCTAGGAATCGTGCTTAGTATATTTTAGGTACTTTCCTTGGAATAACCAAAGGAATACATTAAACTATTGCTAGTGAAAATGTTTTTCCTCCACACTTAGTCAATTTTCACTTAACCATCAAGCCTGGCAACTCTTTCAGGCATTGGTTTCTGTACCAAAAAAATTATGACACACAATTCTTGTAGTGATGAGAATTTACTACAGTATTTATAAGGCATGTAAAGTCAGGATAGCAGGTATCCAGGACTTTCATATATCCTTTCTCTAAGTGACTTTGCATCATCAGTTACCTAGAAGATCAATCATTATTCCCAATAAAAAGGGAATCCTTGAAGGCAGATGAACAAAGTGTGCATACCACGGTCTTCTTAGCATTTAATTTAATTAATAAATGTCAGTCTTATAATGGAGGCACATATGGAATTACTGATCACTTTGCTGTCATGGAGTCAAAGGAAGTCTTAAAAGATGACGGTACAGTTATTTCTATGTTCCAAAGAATATGTTCAGTTTTAAGATGCATTTTCTTCTAGTCAGTCATTTCCAGACACTGTGTTTTCTGTTCCTTTTCCTTGGCAAGGGAGCTTGGCAAATGCCTGGCTAATTCACTTTCTAACATACAGGAACATGACTGCCTGTCAACCACACCTAACCTTAATTATATGGTGATTTCTTCTCAAGGGATACGTGACTGTTTTAACAAGTAAGGAAATTGATACATTAAGGTCATATGAAATAAAGAAAGTTAAATGAGGGTAAAATACTGAAAAAAAATCATGTGAAATAATCTTATCCACTGAATCGTGTGCCCTGGTTTTGAAGAGTCTAAAGAAGTCCTTGCTAGTAGGTGATCCTGTCTGCCTGGCATGGACACTTTGAGTAATCTAAATGTCACTGTGACTCACGTCATGACCACTACTTCCACACCCCACCATCTGAAAGTCAGTAGAAGAAATTCATACTGTCCAACTTGCCGCAGGAAGAAGTCAGGGAAGAGGACAGATGTGATAAAAAGTTGTATTGACTGAAAACAAAACAAATAATTAGGAAAGGATAACAGCGGCAGTGATGCTTCTGTGACCACAGGCCATTCTCTCCCTCAGCGTCTGTTTCCAGTGCTGCTTACAGCCATTCTTTTCACGTTCTGGTGTCTGTTTCTAGGTTTCCTAGACTTTTACATATTTTTAAATTTTTAATTAATTTTTAGAAAGTATTTTACTTTCAAAGATTTTTCAATTCGTGTGTGTGTATGTGTGTGTGTGTGTGTGTGTGTGTGTATACATTGATAACAATATATTGAACCTAGCAAAGGGGCAAATTGGGAAAGGTTCATGTTTAGTTTTACTACCTATAAACTACCATCGTTAAACTACCTATATCACAAACCTGGTAGTCTGAGTACAAAGCTCCTTAGCAAGAGTTAGTCCTATTTTCTTTCCTGGAGACTTCGAGGTCTAGCACCAGTCCCAGGTCTTCCAAGTGACACTAAGATTTCTTGGCAACTCTCCCAAATAATAGCAATATATTCAATTTCTTGATTAGAGAGCATTCATTTGAATATCAAGTTTATCTCTAATTAGTCATAGCCCCAGATTTACCCAATAGTGATTTTTTGCTCTTCCCATATTTTCAGTAATCTACTATTGCTAAATATTTTTCATGGACAAATTATAAGACAAAAAATTTTATATAATAAAGGAAGGAGCTTTAGTGGATTAGAAGTTAGACAATCTGACTTTTCATCATGTCACTGACCCTAAACTGTCACATGATCTTAAGAACATAATTTACCAATATAGTTTTCTATTTCTACTGATGTCCAAAAATATCATGATATTAGATGATTTCTAGTAATGTTCCAATTTCAAATTACAAATTAATTTTGTCCAATAAATAAATCTGTGCATTCAAAGAGAATATAGTGAAAAATAATGTGTTTATGTACCAACTGTTTCCAATTTGGGAACTGACGGTTTTAATAGTATATGATCTAGATGGTAAGTTGTTCTATATATGTATGGTTATGCAGGCAAATTAGCAATAACCTAAGTAGATATCAAAGTCATTTAAAAATGCATAGATATTGCTTTTAGATAATTTTTAAAGAAAATTTGTGAGCAGTCACTAAAACATTTTGGAAGAAAACATGGAAACTAATTTATAAAGTTGCAAAGTTCTGAAATAGCCTCACACTTAAATGTGGGGAATACAATTTCTTTAAAATTTGTGTGTGTGTGTGTGTGTGTGTGTGTGTGTGTGTATATGTGTGACCCAGCTCAGAGAATCCACAGCTGATCTAGTAACAACGGTGCTATAAAGATGAAAACCAAAAGTGGATCCAATTGCCCACAGTGGAAAGGATCAGCCTGTTGTATTCTGAAAGGTGTACTTGTTTGGGCTGTCTGGATAGCCCACTAGAGCTGCAGAGACTATTATCATTACCTGGTCAGGCACTAACTATATCTGGTAACTCACTTTGACATATTAGTTTCTTGTGGGAGTTCCCAGACAATGGTTCATATGTCACTGCCAGCTGGACTTAGCTTCTAAACAAAAGAAAATTTAAATGGATATTTCAGATGTTTAAATTTTAAATAAGCCAAGGCAGAGTATATATGGTTCCAAGCGTAGTCAACTGCCAAGTTGCTCTGGTTGGCATAACCAAGTACTACTTCAATGGGATCTTAAATCACTGTACAACTCAAGCATGGAAAAAGGCAAAGCAGGGGAAAGAAATGGACAACATTAAACATGAATCACAAAGATTTTCTTCCCTCACACTCTGAGAGTTTACACATCGAGACTGTTCCACTAGAATCCAAGTGATATACACACCTTTGGAGCCATTTGCTGTATATATTTCAAAGTTCAGACCAAAGCCACTGTGTTTTATCGGTCCCTCTAGAAAAATGTTTTTTTTTGGTCAGGTCTGGAAAAATAATGGCACAAAGCATGCAGTAATAACAGAATATAGGTCTTTGAGTTAAAGTTTACGCTGATGCTTCTTCCAAATGATAGGACTGAGAAAAACAATTGATTTTCCAAATTCAGCTTGAAGGTCTAATGCTTAAGATTAGAAAAATGTGTGTTTATAGACTATGAAACATATGTGCAGATCTAATGAGGGAAACTTTGCCATTTAATCTGTTCCAGTAAAGACTATTATGAAGACGCCACGTGTTGGGGGACAGAGGTAGTCGGAGCTTCATAACACTGAAGCCAGCTTGGTTTACACAGTGAGTTCCAGATCGTCTATGGCATGGGAGACGCTGTCTTAAAAAAAAAGACTATTATGAAGGTGAGTTTCTCCAAGATGATTATGTGTGTGTGAAGAACAGATAAGGACATGAAGTCGTTGACTTTACAAAGGATGCCTTGCTTCTCAAAATTCCAAGAATACAAAGCTACCAAGAAAGCAAGTTTGCAGAGAGTCCTACACCATGACTGCAGTGACCAATGGCCACTAAATCAGGTATACCTTCTGAACCCAACTACACCTATACAGATATTTGCAGTGTGCTTTTTCTAGTCATAAGCCAACAGTTAATCAGGCCTATAGATTTTTTGACTCTCAGGAAAACAAATAGGAAAATACTTCACCCACTTTATTCTTAGAGTGGCTAAGAAGAACGGAATTCCATCAGAGAGGGATAATGGAATTGTGTTCACAGTTTCTTGGGGTTAGACTTCTACAAGTTCTTTCTTCCAAAGATCATAAAACATTTCACATATGTTATTGCATTTATATTCCAAAAGAGCACCCAATACAATTTCATACCAAAAAGTCCCAATTTTATGTTTTTTTTAGCAAAACTGGCAAAGTCACATTTATCTAACTCATATTTGGGAGTAACTTGTGCTTAGTAATATTTTGAAAAAGTTAGCCAATGAGTAGGTTCATTATTTCTACATTTTAATTAAAACTTTCATTTCCTTGTCACCAGCTATTCTAGGCCATATTAATTATTTTCCTTCTCAACTCTGAGCTAGTGCTTGAGCCAAACAACTTAATACATTTTGGGTAATACTAGGTGGAAGACAGAGTCCTTGGAACCAGAACTGACTCTGTGCTCACTGTCTTTCAGTAAATGCAGTCTTCTTGAGTCTCAGTTCCTTAACTAACAAATGACATTATCATTATACACTCTATGAAGGCAGAAACAATATTTCATGCTTTTAAAGATCTAATGTGATGCTGGATGGATATGGTCTTCCTGGCAAGCACTTAATGAATTTATCTTCATAATAAGCAACAACTAAGAGCTTGCTATTTTCTAAGAACCACTATTAACATGCTTTACATGATCCATTTCTATTTCACACTCCTAGGATATCATATTACTACTATGTCTGTTCTGCAGATGGAAAAACTGAGATACGGAAGTCTGAGCACCCTGGCTGGGGGCATGCAGCTGACACCTAGTAGTTTGGCTCCAGAACCCAGGTTCTGAAATGCTTTTCTCTGCTTGATATTCAAAGACCCAAGGACCCTCAAAGAACGCAGAGGTTATAAATTTTCATGCCTAAGAATCTTACTCCTAAGGTGCTGGGCGTGGCATGTCTGTAATGCCAGTGCTTGGGAGGTAAAGACAAGAAGACTGAAGATTTAAGGCCAGCCTGTGCTACATAATGAATTTTTTAAAAAAACAAAACAAGAGTGAGAAAAAGCAGGGAAGGTAGAAGGAAAAGAAGAAGGGAGGGAGGGAGAGAGGGAAAGAGGGAGGAGGCAAAGAAGGAAAAAAGAAGAAGAGGGGGTAGGAAGGAATTTTTTAAAGTAGATAAGGACTTTTTGTGAGCATATTACAAATTTAACCCAGAAAGGGAAAGATAAAGATCAGGTGTGATCATATGACTTTCATAAGAGATGTATTCTTCACAGTAATGCTCAATGTGTTTTGTTTGTCTTTGAGAATTGAAATTCTGGTCCACAAGATATTTCTTCTCCTCTCCTAATTCACCAGTTACAAATCCTTCTTGTAGTCATGGGAGACTAAGTCTGATTATGCACGAAACCAATGGGAGCAACATAATTGCACAGATCTTGTACTCATTCATCAAATTCGGCATCATAAATCATTAAATTGCTGCAGCCTTGGCTTTCTGGAATCCCAAAGCTGTTTGAAATACTCGCCTATTTCCATTTATGGAAGAACCACATTGCATTGTCTTTGTCTCAAGTATAAAAAGAAATTTTTTTTTAATTGGAGCATTCATTTTCACAGAGGGCTTTTATACGCTAGAACAATGGGAAGCACAAGAAAACAAATCAAAATGTGCCATCTTACAGGAACATAGGAAAAAAATTGCTCTCAGGAACCAGTGTGCCCCACACCATTCAAATTAGGTTGACTAGTTCTCTGCTCACTCTTTTTGGATTAGGAATTATATTTACTAGCAGAAGTGCAGGCGTCCCTCCCCCCACACATACCCATTGTACAGTGCCAGCTCCACTGGGAAAAGTCTAACAAACCTACTTCTTAAGTGGGTAAAGTCCTACTTTTTATTACTTTTAGGAAAAAAAAAATGTATAACGCCTGAAATTATAATTCTTGAAAAACACAAGCAAAGCATTTGGTTTGAAGAGATATGAAATGTCCACAGATTGAGTTTACTCCTAAGGTAACTCATGGAATTCAAATTAAGCTGCAACTAAAAAATAACAATTTAGATTTCCTGTCTTGCATTTTCTTTCTGATTGATGTAGCTTATGTTTAATGAACAATTGGCTGGTAGCTATGAAAGACCAATTCCCACACCCAAGAAGCTTAGTTTAGTGAGGGAAAAAAAAAAAAACGGATATGACAGAAAGATTGACCACATCATGATAGTGGAGATAAAATGTGAGAAGAGAATCTTAGAATAAGGGGGACTAATTTAACTACATTTTGAGAGGGGAAAGTATACATTTTGACAAATAGAAAAAAAAGCCATTGTAATGAACCGAGCAGGATAGTCAAAAGCAGCGTGACTCATTGCTAAAAGTAGATTTTACCTCATTCATCCTCACAACAGCCTCAAGAAGAGTGTCACTGTCCTAATTTTAGGTTCAGAGAAGTAGATCTCTCAAGAGCACAGAATAAGTCAGTGACAAGATCATGACTCTGTGCTGCAGGCACTGAGTGTTTGGGAGCTTTGAGAAGAGAAGAAAGATGAAACCATAATAGAGAAGGCAGAGTCAGACGGCAGAGCCTTGTAGCATTCTCAGGCTTTTGGACCACCTCCCCTAGAGCAGGGAAGTCAGTAATGGGTTTTCAGTGGGGAGGTAGTAAGAGGAACAGTTTTTCCATTCACACAGTGTCCTGGTGATTTCACGGAGTTTGAGTTTGTCTGGACATCAGACAAATGCCAATGTTTAGAGATTCAGAGGTGGCATCCCATTAATAATGTGCTTTGTACTGCTGTTTTTACTGGGAGGCATGCATTAGCCTCGCTTATTCCTGACCTTCTACCATGTTTCTGCCTATCATCTCTCCCAAATTCTCCTCTGTTCCGGTCTGTTTTTAAATCTCCTAATCATATTTTTTTCAACCTGGGAAGTATACCTATATCCAAGTTACAAAAAAAGTAAAAAAGCAAAGTATGAATTCAGGAATCAAAGGGTATGTCACTTTTTAATCTGAAGATTTTCTTAGTCGTGCAAATACATATTCTAAAGTTGCATGCTCCCCTCTATGAGGAACCAGCAATCATACAAGTCATCAGTGGCCCTAAACCAGCTGGACCTGCTTTGCTCTCTAATATTTCACCCAAGACCTACTGAACTTCCTGGGCTCCTGGAGAGCCTCACTGAAAATAATCTGATTCATAAAAAAATAATTTCCAAAACATAATATCAGATATGCCCATTCATTTCCTTTAAAGAACCTTGACCACAGGATGTTTTTAAGTTGCCAAGTTCACTGACATTCAAATACATTGTAGACATGTGTGCAAAAGCCCTTGAAAACCATCTGTGTGCACTATGAGGCATTCTGGCACTCCTCGGTGGGTTGTTTGTGTTGCTTTGTTTTAGTATTAGAGGCAGTAATATCAATTCAGTTCTAAGCAAACCTTTTCTCCTTTGAGCCAAAGGAAGCCTGCCTTCCAGACACCACTAACACTTTCTGTTCTGTTTGAAGGTGGGAAGACCCTTGGGGAATCACTCCCAAATCCTATACCACATAATACAGCTTTCTGCAGAGTGACTATGAAGCCATGTTCTTGCTACTTATTTGGAGGAGCTTTGTGTAAGTCAGAGCCCCTGAATGGAAACAACAGAGTGAGGCACATTTCACTCCTAAAGAATCCTCATTTCAGAGAACAAAAATATTTATTCCTCTGAAAGCATTTTGTAAAAGATTTAAAATATAAAGTAAAAAAAATCTTGATAATGTTTTATTTGAAAAACAAAAATATCTTTTCCTTCTACAAGAAAAGCCTTTTCTGTACTGAAATTGGCAGCCAGGCAACCCAGCATTTATCTACGGCATAGAAAGTGCTCTGTCAGGCAGGCTATGACTAACAATAAGCTGAAAAACACACCACAGACTTCCACTGTATTTTATTTGGCAGAGAGAAATTATTTCTCAGCACAAAGTATTTGCAACTGGCATTGGTTAAACAAGAAATTACAACCTTTAAAAGCTCTATTTATCATTAGCTGCAAAAGTGCAGACTTCACTGTCAATTACCCCGACAAAGGATTACAGACCATCAACACAAGGAATCACAACAGTCTTGGCAGCTTCAGCCTCACTGAAGGGAGGATTGAAAACTTAAAAGCCAGCGACCCCTTTGCCAAGACCCCTTTGCCAAGACCCCTTTGCCCTTCTATTCCATCCTCCCTCTACAGCTGTGGGTCACTCTCCCATTTTCTCTGTGCCTGGGCTAGCTGATGCTGGGGGACCAGCAAGCTATCTACAGAAAGATGTGACCACCATGCACCAGACATGGCTTATGATCCACTGGCCAAATCAAGTCAGCAGCAGATCTCCTCTGGTTCTATACTGAATGTGTTCTGTTGGAAATAAAAAGTATAAGACTGATTTCTGAAAATTAAAGAAATAGTATGATGCTATTCCTCTCAATTGCTTCAAGGGGTTAAATAGTCATATAAAATAGATTTTAGAAAACAAAAGATCTCTATTATGGTTGATTCTACAACAACCTCTTAATCCCTGAATGTTGCCTATGTGTTCTTGGAAGGCGCACAGAAGTATTAATCCATCTTTAAGTGATTCCATTCTTTCAAAACAGAAAAACAAAGAGTTCCTTTGTTTTCCAGTCTTTTGGTTTTTTCAAAACAGTGTCTTTTTTTTCCTTATGTGGTTATAGAATGGTAAGAGATTTCGCTCAAGAAACAGATAGATACATATCCCTGCTTAGCGTCAATGCTCCTGAGAAGCACAAGATTCCTATCAATGTTCCTGACAGGTTGTTGTAGATACATTAGTTTAAAAGGTCCTGATGTAGCTCTCAGAAGATCAAGACTTACATCTTAATATGATTCTCTTCAAGAGTTTTGCTTTCGTTTACCATACTTGTCTCAATATAAAAACGTTAGCAATGCACAGGAATGAAGTGAAATAACACAGTGCATGTAAACCATTTATACATGATTGACATATAGTGCTCAGGGGATGTCGAAGACAATAATAATGCCAATGTTAGTGACAAAGGTAAAGAAGAGGAAGACAGGCAGGAAAGTATGTAGTGATCAAAGTTACCTTCATTAAACCTTCAAAAAATATGAGAGAGTGCTGTGAAATGTATCTATTTAAGATAATATGATACATATATATATATATATATATATATATATATATATATATATTCCAAGTTATATGTATGGTGTCTTAACTACATAGAGCAATATCCAGCAAAAAACTGAAAGGATTTGCAAGCCCTACAATAATGGATACTGACTCTTCTTCTTTTCCTCATTCTCCTCTAATTTTTTATGGTGAGTTTATCATATATATTTATTATCAAGAAAATAGAAAAGTCAGTATTGGCAAAGAAAACAACCAACACTAAAATATTACACCCTTTAAGATTGCTTTCAGTAAGTTTTAACACATGTTAACAGATATAGCACAATTATAACCCTTCAAGGAAGATTGCTGTTCCCATTTGCAGTAAAGTGACTGAGGTTTTAGGAGATGACGTGCTTTGCCGGATAGGAATCAGCTCTGCTTCACAGTCAAAGCTAAGGCACAACTGATGTGGAGTCGGGCCTGTCTGGTGCCGTTGGTGGTTTCCATTTCTCCTGGCTGTCTGTGGACAGATGCATGTGTGGGTGCTCTCGTATCTACTAGCTCCTCCGCAGTCATATCTTTTCCAGCTAATATATGTTAAGAGTGGGTCTATTCATGCATACAGCCTCTAATCTCTCCCTTTCTCATGTGGTCCACTGCATTCATAACAACTATCACTGGGATATAACATTCAGATGACCTTCTCCCCAAATCACTCGAGTTTGGATAGCTTTATTTAGCTCTATTAAGTTCAAAGAAGGTGCCAGGCAGATTCGCAGTCCAAAAATAATCTCCTTTTATTGGCACTCTAAATTACCTCATGGAGGAGTGAGCTGAGCTAAATTAAAGCTTTCATAGAACAAGGCCCAGGGACTTTTTACTGAGTGGTAAACGTTTTCTCTTTCTGTGAGAACTTTACTGTTTCCTTCCTCTAAGAGAGACTGTGCTTAGAGGCAAAGTAGCTCAAAGCAGATCTGTGAGAACTCATTTTATTTGACAAAGACTCTTAGTGTAAGCCCTGGTGTGGAATATTTAAAATTTTATAGGGTTTCCTAGCTTTTAGGGTAATTTGCATATAAATGAAAGGATACTGATCTCTATCACAAATGGCTAAATATGTTCATTGCTTTTTCTTAGCTGGAAAATTATATTCCTAAGAGTCACTGGGTGAGGTATTTTTACTTATAAAAGACTTTAAATAGCTTGACAAATCTTAACCACATCCTTTCTGGACCACTGGCTTCACCTTATGTTAGCTTTTCATAATGATTGGAATATTGTGGCACATTCCTCTCTGGAAACTGCACACCAGGGAATAGCCAATGTGAAGCAGAAAATATGAAATTATTTCTCTCTAATACAGGATGCCCTTGTTAGTCACAGCTAACAATGGATTTACCACTCCTCTTACAGTGTGAGGATGGCATCACTGAGTTTTTCTTTTATATGTATGAGTGTATTGCTTGTATGTAGGTAGGTGCACCCAAGTCATGCAATGCCTGTGGAGGTCAGAAATGGGCGTCAGAAACTTGAAACTAAAGTTACGGACAATTGTTAGTCACCATGTGTGCTGGGAATTGACCCAGGTCCTCTGCAATAGTAACCAGTACTCTTAACCACTGAACCATCCCTCTCACCCCACTCACTGAGTTTTTAAACAGCCAAGATCAGTATGCTTAACTCACCTTACTACTATGGGACCTCTCGCTGTCACCCTTGTTGTTCCTGTTCTCCTTAAATGAATGACCTGTGTAAGTGTGAGAAACATATATGATCCCTTTGGCCTTCTTTCTGTACTGGTTTTTGGACATGTCACCATAGACAGAAGAAACAAAGTGCCGAAGTCTTCAAGCAGAAGTTTAGAAAAATATCTCCTTATAGTTTATTTCTCCACACTGTACATCTAGAATAGCCAAGAAAAGTCATCCAAAGTTTCTTCTCTAAGCATATGCTTTGATTTCAATAGAGAATCCAGCAAAGGTCTTAGAGAATAAAGCCAAAGGCATTTCACCCAGGAAAAGGAAAAGAGAAGATCTCAGTCAAGGTGATGGGATGAAGTTGATCCTTTTCACAAAAGGAAACACTTGCAAGAAAGTGTGCATTCTATAGGTTTCTTATCAACTGCGGAGGTGAGTTTGTTCTGGTAGGAAATATATTATCTGAGTTTCACCATGTCTAGGTGAAAAGATCTCAATGATATCAGCATAAAGGCTTTCAATCTTAATTCTAAAGCAAAAAATACTTTCCTGTAACGATTGCTAAGGATCCCACATATCTCCCAATAAAAGAATGAAAGACAACCCCCAGAGCACTTACACTTTCTACCAAGTCTGCAGAGCTGATAGAAGACACTAGTATCCATTAAAACCCATTGTCGTTTTGTAGAAAGAGGAGAAAAAAACTATAATCATAGATTGAACATTTGGGTATGTAGTATTAATAATATAGCATCTAATACGATCCAAAATGGATACTAATGAATGGCTAATCAGAGCACAGTTATGGCAAAACTATCAGTAGACTACAATGAGCAATAAACAAGGATTCAGGTTCCAGTTCCAGTTCTGTTACTTGTAGGCTGACTGTGTACAAATCACTTCCATGTGTTCATTTCGCAAGTGTTTTGGAAGGGCGCCCTGGCTGGCTCCTGCTCACTCTCATAGTCTATGAGAACGGTTATTGCTTTTAGTCATATTAACATCAGATATCCTGCATACCATGCCTTCAAAGATGTTCAGCGAGCTCCCACAGCCCCTGGAGAGACAGACTCTACCACAGCAAAACCATGCACTTACAAATAAAGTCGGATCATTCTGTCATCTCTTTCTATTGTCAGACTTGGCCAATTTAATAACAAATCTCATGAAGAAGCTAAATGACAACTTAGAATAACTGATGCTTTAACCTACTCTTAATTCCTTGGTCCACTATTATCCTAAAACAGAAAATTCTAAGATGCTAACATAATTTTGGTTTTGATCTATAAGAACCCTTCAAGCATGGCTGTTACTCATTAGACCCCAGTGACTGAAAGCATTTGGTTACTACAGAAAAGGAAAAAAGAAGATCACTGAAGTTTTATTTACAATCTGCTTTCATTGTAAAATGATAGAAGTCCCGAATCAATAAAAAGATGTGCTTGGTATTAATAAATATGCTTTCTTAAAACAGCAGTAAATGCTATGGGCACATTTCCCAGGTTTTAGGCACAATCTCACTTCTATCTTATTTTCTCCATATGCGTAGCCATATCTCTCAGACCTTGTGACTAGCTTTTGAATAAGAAAGCACAGTTATGTAGGAATACATTTTTCTTAGCTGAGCATATAGATTATTCCTGTACTCACAGAGAATTCTCATATAATTTTATAACAATAATTCGCACCCTCTGAAGGAAACAGCCGTTCTGTGAGATACTGAACTCCCCATCTGGAAAAACCTTTAAGCAAGGTTGGGTTGTGTCTGCCAGGAATACTGGAGAAGAACTTTCAGCTTTCAGAAGAGATCTGATTTGGTCTCTTATAAGTTCTCTTGCAATTTTGAATTTGGAGATTCTATGTCACAGACTTTTCCTAAATTCATTTGAAGAATCCATCCACCCTTTCTCCTGAATTTCATGTCTTGGCAGGCATTATTACAACAAACGCAGGTGAGAACATGAAAACTTATGGTGTTGAAATTGGGACACATTCACACCTGGGGTATGGACACACTCACACCTGTAAACCAAAGAACAGGATAATAAAGTCCTTCTGAGTAGCTGCTTTCCTCTAGGGAACTACAAGAGACTTCAGAAAAATTAGAATTCTATTCATTTCATGGAGTCTCTATGTGGTGCAAAAAGGTGTGCTCAATTCCTACCAGCAGAAAGCATGTAAATTAGGAATCAAGTAAGAATCACTAAGATGAAAGTGGTGTCTCTAATTTGTAGATGTGCAACCATCTCACTACATCCCCTGTTCCCACTCAGATCAGGTCTCTCAGTAAATACATTTCATCCCATCTTTTAAAACTTATCTGATTCAAGGTCTGAAACTTTCATCTTTTTTAGTAAATGTCTGAAGAAGTTATAAGCAATAAAGTGCCATATCAAACCTCTTACCTACCACCTGTAAAACTAACCATGCTATGAAATCTATCGTTCCTAAAAGGTTTCCTTTGAGGTTAGCTGAGCAGGTTTTACTTAACATACATAACCTGACATTTTTTATGATGATGGTAGTTGAAGTTAGTGCAAGTCAGTGACAGAAAGAGTGGGATTCCAGCCCAATAAGAATGTAAAGTGTTATTATTTTCTTAATCTTTTAATAAGTAAGATAGCACTGTCATGTCAAATATCCTGTCTCCTTAAAGCCTTCTTCTGAAAGTCCTATGTGCAAGAAATTGCAGGAGGATTTGGTGCACCATATTCCAGCACTCATCCTCTGACCCCACTCTCCCTAACCACATTTACACCCTCTCTCCATTCTTTACAGTAGATTTAGACCCACTGTAATTTGTGAGTCTTTTATCATCTCTTCTTGCCTTCTTTCCTTTGAGGTAGGGCCCTGTGATTAGTAGTAAAAACAAAACCATGTTATGTAGCCTTTCTAGCACTTTTGTCTCCTGGGGATGCTACAAATATTAACAGCACACACAACAGTCTCCTGGAATGGCTTAAGTTACCAAAAGAGTAGGGGAAATGCTCTGACCAGCTAAGTGGAATAAACTGAAGGTTGACTTGGAACCGGATCAAGACTGGTGTTAACATGCCTGACTATTTAGGAAAAGTTCCAGGATCACTTAATGATGAAAAGCAATAAGACTGTCAAAATTTGCCTGGAATATATATAGGATTAGCCCAGCTCCTAAAATTTCCCAAGGTACCTCTAGGTCAAGGACTTTCTACAGAAGGTAAGCATTCTTGATGACATAAAAATTCCAAAAGTCTGAGTTTCAGAAAAATGTGCTGTGTGTGTGTAACAGAGAGAGAGAGAGAGAGAGAGAGAGAGAGAGAGAGTGTGTTAACAAAGGATTTCTTTCTCTTGTTTCCATAAAGGTTCTCTAGTGAACCTATATTAATCCTCAATACTTGCCATAGATTATCACTTCTTGGGGGGAAAAGTAAGATCCTATAGCTAGAATGGATTTAATTCTTAAATAGTAAGAGAACTCTAGTGGTCTGAAATAAAATACAGCCTTAACTGGTGTTCAAATACACCTGGCAATTTAATAACAATGTAAGATGATCCTTTACAAGGGAAAGCCAGCTACATTCTAAAATAAAATTCAACAGTGACTTAAGAAGGGCTATCCCATCAGGTTCATTAACCCTGTTTATCAAGAAAAGAAGAAAAGAAGAGAGAGGAAAAAGAAGACACTTAAGTCACAATTCTGTAAAAGAAAATTCATTCTCATTATTTACACTTATCTATCAGCATCTCTAAAAGTCATAACTTTACATTTCATTCTTAGGTTTCTAATGAATGCTTTTCATACTCTTGTTTGCTTGCCAGCACCTAACACATCTTCTAGACTCCATGCCATCCTTCAAGTTCAGAAAATACTCTGTGAGCAATGAGTTTTCAATTCTGTGTGGAGGGCACTAAACAAATCTCCCTGGAAGTCATTGCCCTGCCCTCCCCACCACACCTAAAACCAAATCTAAACCATTGACCATACTGAATTTGGCCAAGTACCTTCTCCTTGTAATCAAACCATTTCTAATGAACTACAGATAATTAATTCATTTCCTTGTTCTGGTCTTTGGCAATGCCGAAATCAGGCTACCTTCCTTCCTCTCCGTTCTCACATTTTCTGAAATTTGCATCCTTCTGAATAGCTTCAAATATTCATTTTATAAACTTTCTTTCCAAAGTCACACTTATAACATCTTTCTGGGACGTAGTCTAGATTCACTTTCGTATTTAATCTATCCTGACATAATACTTGACCATTTACAGCCCAATTTATATTAGAATTGTCACACAAACTCTCAGGTATGAAGACAAATGGGAGATTACTTTTTATCCAATACATGCATGTTTTCACATGCAAATAGTACTCTGCTGCCCATGGTGGCTCAAGACTATAATCCTAGCATTTAAAAGGAAGTTTGTTGTGAGTTTGAGGTCAACCTGAGGTATTATAGTAAGTTTAAGGCAAGCCTGAGCTACAGAGTGAGATCCTGTTTCAAAAAATTAAGAAAGCAAGCAATCAAGGGTATACCTATACTACTAGTGGTGACTCTTCATGATGATGCTGAGACTGAGTCAACTTTCCTTCTGTACACTATACATACACGAACAATTCGTGGGAACAAAATTGAGTAATATCATAATTTCCTGTCCCCACTTGAATAATGACAATCTCTTCATCTTCTAGTGTTCAGCCTCAGGTTCAAATCTCTCATGTAATATTTCTTTACCCATTGGACTGACAACTCACCCTCATATGCCTTGCTTGACTTTGACTTCATCTTTAACTCCATAAAATGTGGTTGATTCAGTGCTCACATGTCTGCTTCCAAGAAACTATGCAAACTTAGGCATTACAGACCAGATATTATCTATAACACTATTTCTAGATGTTTCAGTGTGGGGGTTGTTGTAGGTACTCAGTAAATGTTGAGTGCATGAGAAATAGAGGAAGGGGTAGAGGCCTTTTATGTAATGAAATGCTAATCACAATGGCTGTTAGTACCCACAAACCTCATAGCTTCTGTGTGTCCCAAGGACGTATTGTATGGAATCTGGTGAGAAAAGAGTCCACAGTGTTAAGTGATGCTAACATAGAGTTCGTTAGTTAAAATGCAATCAGATCTTCACAAGTCCTCCCTTTTGTGATTTGTCTGTTTCTTAAACACCCCCCCCGGGGGGGGGGATTAAATCTGATTGGTTCATTCTCTAGATCTCCACATAACTTTCTTTGTAACTATCACATATGTTTCCTGCCCCCTACACTTCACGACTCACCACCTGGTGCCCAAAGTCAGAAAAATACCTCATAATAAATAAAAATTAAAGTTTTTTTAAAAAGATTATTTCTCATTTAGCCCACGTTGGACTTAAACGTGCTATGTAAGTAGGGATGACCTTGAACTTCTGATCCCTTTGCCTCTACCTCCCAAGTGCAGGGACTGTAGGTGTGTGCTACCAAGTGTGGCTGGATATTATGTTTTAAGGTCACATATGAACCTCAGAACCATACTCTGAAAGTGTTTCTAAACTCAGTGTGTTTCCTAACATAGACATATGGTTACAAACAAGATTAAAATACAAATCTGCTTCAGAACCCAACTTTGTTTCTATTCACGTCTTTACATAATAATCCAAATGTGTCAAGGATTTTGGCCCATGGGCTGCTTTCCCCCAACATACTCTAGGTTTTAAACTCTTGTCTACTAAGTAAACTGTGTTTGTAATTTGCATTACATAAACTCAAAATTGCCTAGTTATAATACTACCTAGCTTGTCGTAGCCAGGAGTGATGTTCATTCATTGATTCATTCAGCTTTTTAATAAGGTGTCTTGACCCTGTTCTAAGAATGACATAAATTTCACAGAGAGTGATTTCTTAAGTTATCAAATTGCCTGGAGTTTCTTTTATCTCCAAATAATAAACATATATTTTCACTGTTTTATTAAATAATACAAGAAAGAACCCCTATCATTGCATTAATAAAATTAACCAGAATAGAGCTCGGTATGGAACCCAAGCAATGTCTCCATCAGTGATTTCCAATACATAGTTTTCAGAGTAAAAGTACAAAAAACACAATTTTTGAAAGTTAACTATACTCATTTATTTTAATTTCACAGTGAAGTGACTTAATTATTTTGGTGTTATGAAGTAGTTTCTTTCATGAAATAGCAAGTGGCCCGAGGTTTATTTAAAATACCTTAACTTGTCTATATAAGCTATTCCCAGCTTTAAAAAATAATATTTTACTAATATATAGATTTCTGAATTCTGGTCAAACTTAATCATGAATCTGAAATTAAGTTTAAAGGGAAATAAAAACTGTAAACCAGTTAAAATAGCTGACTTAATCTATCTTTAGGGGCAAATGTAAAATATCCTATGGCTTCTTCAAAGAGATTGGTGAAACAAAAGTATTTTTTAAGAAAAATAGAAAAAAACAGATAGTTTAGTTTTTTGTCCAGTGTAGTCCAGTTCTATAAATAAATACTAACACGGTGTAAATTACATTTTTATAACCCATCTTATTCTTTGAGTGCTTTAGTGTTTCCTGGAGTTCTCATTTTACATTACTTTCTCAGTTCAAGTCCACAAGAAGCTCTAGGATTTATTTTACCTTCAAAGTTCTTCAGGTTAATTAAAAATGCTAACAATTACTAAGAACTATAACAATGAATTCAGAAGTCACACACATGAATATATGTATAGACTAGATGTTTTCACTTCATTGCTAGGAAGCAGCATGCGCTCATCAAACTATTTTTGAGGCTTAGCTTTATACGAAAGTCATTTTCCCCAGTCTTCTCTTTCTGCCTCCTTTTTGCCTTTTCTCTCACCATGAAGCTTTTTGGATTGAGTAGAAGTATTTGGTCACTTGCTCTTTGACCTCAGAGTCTTCTGAGACCATATATTCATTTTGAGAATGAGTCCCTTTAGTTACCTAAAGTGTCCTCAGACTAAATAGTTTCCAGATGTTTACAAATATTTCAAGGAAATATCCACACAGTTTTTATGGCTGAGTGATAAAGGACTCCACAGTGTCTATTCAATTGTAAAATAAGCTCCAAGTACTTATTATAAAAATCACTTTCATTTGACACAGATTTGCTACATGCCAGCCAGAGTTCTCAACACATTTGATGCATTATCTCATTTAGTGCTCATGGAAAGACTATGTGGGAGGTATTATCATCTTCCTTTTAAAGGAAAGGGGGCTCAGAGAGCAACTCCACAGAACAAACAAGACTTAGAAAAGACAAAAAGCTGCTGTATCATGTCCATGTTCTACATCTGTGGACTACATCCCTCTTAGAGCAAAACTCATGCACTGTTCATTTTAGACAGAAGTCACAGGGTATCCCTAAATATCCAAAGAGATTGCCTTACGAGAGTAGAGAAGGGGGTTGTAGAATAAGAGTCCTTATGTTTCAATGAGTACCACCAATAGACTTGTTCACCAAACATGCTTTCAAAGGCTGTGTGTGATGCCAAAAATGTTCTTATAATTTGAAAAGCATCTCTCCATTTGAGGTTCTGAAATTTGCTTGTTGAATGCTCATGCTGTTATTCACTCATAATATTAACCGACTTGTAAACAAAACAAAATGAAATCCCAAATAGTCAAGGTGACATTTTGTATAAAACTCTTGCCTTAAGAATTATGCTTTTAAAAAAACTGTGGTCCTCTGGGGGGGGGGGATCAATTACTAGCAATAAAATTCAATGGCTTGCTTTTGAGGTAGAAGTAGAGGAATGTTCAGTTGATATTTATTTATTCGAACTAATGAAGAGGAGCAAAGGACAGTGATTTGAATGAATGTTGGCTCTATTACCCAAAACAAACAATAATCAAAAAACTTTCTGTATTTGTGTTTGGAAAATATCACAGAGGTTTTGTGTGGTTTTTTGTTTTGTTTTGTTTTGTTTTTACATTTTAGTTTATTTTGTTTCTCTGAAATGTTTACACTACTAAATAGTGTTGCCTTGGTATATTTCCAAGTGGCTTTGGATTTTCAAAATGTAGGCTGATAATGAGATAAAGAAACTCTAAGGTGTGCAAGTTAGAAAGAAGTGTCCACTGTTGATTTACAAAAGAATTTATGAGGTGGGAAATCCATATGCAGGCAATTTAGAGGTGACTCTGTTTGTTCTGGAAATGTCTCTCATGGAATCCACTGCATAAGCTGCTGCAGCTGCCCGTCTCCTACCGATGTGAAATGTCATCTATTCCTGCCACTTCTTCCTCTGTTCTCCTCAAATAGCTCCCCCACCCCAGGCTAGAATTCGAATGAGTGTCAGAAATCTCTGACCTTGGCAAGTCACCCTTTCCTTAGCTCATTCCCTGAGGTACCACAGAACACTCCTAGACTTTTGACCTTGCTGAAACCATGGGATTATTTGAAGGAGAAATTCTTTTTCCTATTGCTCATTCTTCCTTCCTGATTCTTACACTCTTCAGGGGCACCATGGCTCCTTTTAAAGAAAAGATGGGTTATAAAACAGAGTTGACTACTCTTGCTTTCTTTGGTTTTTGATCTTCCAGGCCAAAATTTTTTTTCAAGATGCCATTCTCTAGTCACTAAATTATACTAAAATCAAAACACAAAACCCGGAACATGGCCAGTAGCTTTTGATGTTTTTGTATTCATAAATTTTTTAGAGTACTATTTAAATCATTTTCCATTTTTTAATTATACATATGTGTACATATGTGGGTATCTCTACCTGAGCGTAGGTACACATGGAGGCCAGAGATATCAGTTCCCCTTGGAACTGGATTTACAGGCAGTTGTAAACTTCCCAATGTGGGTGCTGGGAATTAAACTAAGGTCCTCTGCAAGAGTTGCAAGTATTCTTAACTGCTGAGCTACCTCTCCAGCCTCTGTTCAAATCATTTCTTAGTTTAATGCTGGTGAAAAGAGCCAGACTAAAAGTCTTGCAGGCAGAGGGTCAATATTTTTTAAGTATGACAGAATAATATAATGTCACCTATTACCAAGGAGATCTAAGAGACTCACCTGGAAGGGTTCTTGTGGGACTGAACAGACACCTCAACAACTGAATTCACTTCTTTAGTGTTTGTATTATTATTATTTCAAAATATTTTGACTTGTAAGAAGAAAAACTTTAAATTACACTCAATTCTTATTCAAATACCACCTCCTGCAAGAAGCCTTTCTTCTGTATTTCTGCTTGTATATCAAAGTCCTGTCCTCCCAGCTTTAAAAAGTCTCTCATTTATATAGAAATTTCCATCACACACCAAACCATATTCATATCCCCTAATTCAAATAAACTCAAGCACGCATTCTCATTTTTTACTTTCTAATATGCCATAGAGGCCAATGGTGATACACCTGTGTAGAAACAAAAATGGAATTGCAATTTAAATTTTTCTGCTTCAAATTCCAAGTGAATACTTTTCAGACTTCTAAGACATGGCAAAAACTCATTAGTTCCTAACTTATATTCCCTCTAAGAGTATTTTACAGAAGACCTCACATATCCCCTGGCTTCCAGTCAGACATCCGGTCCTAGTCAGCTGCTAATCCAGACTTGAGTCACCCACTGACAGTACATCCCAAGTCAACACAAACTTTTTATCCGACTGCACCCACATAACACTACCCTGTGTCCTCCTTTCATCCGGAGATGAATGAAGTTGGTGAGTCTAGCCACAATTCAGGTAAACTAGCTTATCCTGATCCCATTTCCCCATTCATTTATTAATGATGGCATCTGTGAAAGCTCTGAGCTTGAAGAAATGATCTTCAAGCAACCGAGAACTGATGAAAAAGCTCAACTTTCAGCCTTTAAAAAGTATCCATTAAATTTCTTGTTCTGAAAGGAACCCAATTGCCATTCAGAAATCAGGTGATCATCTTTTTCCAATTTTCATTTTTTAGTAAGCCCAGTTTTCCAACTATTGAGCTCTGCACAGTCTGCTTATGTAGCTGTAGTTTTAGGTAATGTAGAATTCACACTTTGTAATAATTATTTTTAAAGTCATGGAGCATGTTGGAAGATTCAGGATGTGAGAAAAAATGAGTTACTGAGACGTTTAATTCTGCCTCTTCCATGATGTTCTAGGAGGCAGAATGCTTAAGAAACCTGGGGTTTTAAATCTTCTGCAAAGATACAGTTTTTTTTTGTTTGTTTGTTTGTTTGTTTGTTTCTGATGACTCCAAACTAGTGTCTTCCTGCAGATTTGAAATCAAAGTGGTTTGGAATCACTTTCGGCTCATAGAAAGTGCTATAGAAAAACATGAGCAAGCCCCTCTGTGCGACAGCATGTCTGCCCTGGAAAAAGAAGAATGTACAGGCATGCAGATTGAAGAGAGCAAGCAGGTGAGGGTGTTCTGTGCTGTGTCTAGCTGAAGGTCTGAAGCACCACTGAGTACTTCAGAGAGAAGTGGAGGAGAAGGTGAGAGCGTCATTGATCTCAAGATTTGATATGTTAAAATCAGGCTAAATATGAGCTACCTCATAGGATTAGATTTATCTCACCAATCAAATAACTGGCTCTTCTGGCAAGAGGACCTGTCAGATATTTCATCAGTGTTGCCCAAAATGCTTCACATAGTTCTGAACACAATGACTATTTCCTAATAGAATGATCAGTGCGAGGCAAAATTTTCTGAGTTTAGCTCATCTGGAGTATTATTTCAATTCTATTATTGGGAGAAAACGCCTCACTGATTTCTGACCTTTGCCTCCTAAAGAGGCAGGACTCAGACTCGGGAACCACAAGTAACTTCTTAGGACATGTCAGTTACAAAAGTCCAGACCTCTTTAATGTCAGACCTCTGTTGCATCAGCAAATCCTTTATAATGAGGGTTGGGTACCCTAGATTTGTTGAGGATTTGTCTAAATGATGATATCTGCGTACATTATTTTCCACTTGACTAATCTCTGTTTATCTTCCTCACAAAGAACAAAGAACTCTAAAGAAGGTGATCCATAGGAATACAGAGGTACTAAAACATCACTGTACACTTCAAGAGACTGTATATTGTGACAGTTCTGTAAAGGATGATATAAAGGTACACAGGAAAATCCCCAAGTGGTGACATTGGTGACTGAGGGAGAGGAAGTATTGGAGGAGGCAGTCCAAAGATTAAACTCATCCCACTCTAAGTTTGCCTATTAGGGGTCCTATACCACTGAAGAGGGAAGAATCATCCTCTTCTTCCTTACTAATGAGCCATAAAACCACTTTCTTCTAAGATGTGGCACTCTTGACTCCTACATTATAGTTCAACTACATCATAACTTTACTAGTCATCTGTCTATGGATCCAAGTAGATATATACATGTCATCTACCCTTCAATAGAACTTTCAAGAAGATGTGTCTGTTATTCCTGTTTCATAGAACTAAAGCCTCAAAGGGCTTGATGACAAAATCAAGGCCTTCAGTGGTCAAAATTCTCTGGTTCACCTTAACTGCTCTAGAACTCCCCTCCAAATCACTTCTTCATTTAAGTTCATTGATCCTTGTAATTAACCTTGGTTTTTCTGTTTATTTGACAAGAAAGTGTTTGGTGTCATTAGGAAATTTTCTTGCAAAGGTATTCTTTTCCTTAGGGTTTAAATTTTTATATATTTTATTTATTATTTTTATTTTGTTTGTTTAAGTGTATTTGCATGTGTGTAAGTACACCTATGTTGTGCAATGCCCATGGAGATCAGAAGAAGGCGTTGGATCACCTGGAACTGAGGTTATGGACGGTTTTTAGCCACCATGTGAGTGCTAGGAATTGAACACAGGTCCTCTGTAAGAGCAGTCAGTGCTCTTAATCACTGAGCCATCTCTCCAGTCTCTGATTATTTAAATTTTTAAGCGTGTACTCCTAATGCATAATCTTCCATTATGGTGTATGGTTCTGTATCCTAAATGAACCAGCTCACCTACTTCCTTGAGATTTTCTAATCACTGGAAGATAAGGTAGAGGATAATGGAATACAATGCACCTGAGGAGACAACAACAGTTTGAATTTGTTGATTTCAAAGCTTCAAGTAAGTGGTTCAGCCTCCTCTGTGTATCAAAGCCATATATACACATATATATATCATAAATATATATAAATTGGACACAACAATATCTAACCCTCAACTTTACTATGAAAATGTAGGTAGTGTGATTGGTATAAATCACTCCCCACAATATCTGGTCCATGGGTGCTCAATAAATCTTGTTTGTTTGTTTGTTTGTTTGTTTGTTTGTTTTACGTTAGTTCTTTTATCCCATTGAAAGACCAAAAGTACTAGTTAAGTGGAATCATTTTTGAACTTGATAGCCAAATGCAAACGATTATGAAGAAAAGTACAGGGTCTCCTCACTTACCCAGAAGCTCTCTTTGCTGTCTTGTTGATCAGTTGTGTACCTATAGGTTAAAATGACCATGTTTTGCAGTTATGTTGTGGTAGTCAAGCTCACATTACTTTTCTATGGAATCATTATGCTTGTTACTCAGAAAACCATCTTCAAGTCAGGAACTATCTTTAATAGCTGCTCCCCCACTAGAAAAACTCATTGAGAAGGTAAGTCAGCCAGGATAATTTCAGGACAATCATAACCAAGATCAGCACCTGAAAAACCCAAAGCATGGAGCATTATGACACTTGGCGAATGACTCCTGACATACTCAATTATGTAACAGGGAGATTTGTAGGAGCATAACCACACCGTTCCCCTGGTAGGCAGCCAGTGTGCTCCACAAATGATTAAATGTAAAATAAATAAGAATGAACTGTGAATTATGAAGCTATAATTCTACCAAGGGAGTTACAGTTATGTCATAAACCACCAGAGCAAATTTGTGTCACCAAAGGATATCAGGTAGACTTAGAGTTCTATAACTTAGTAGTAATCTTTGCTATAGGTCTGGAATCAGGAAAGCTTTTGCCTTTGGTTTTGGTTGATCTAATTTCTTAAAGGACCTATCATTTCTTTGAGTTTGCTAAAATCATGTTCACTTTCCTTTTCTAAGGGTAGTTCCTTTTAATTAATTCAACAGTCCATCAATTAAAATAGGCCAACAAATAGACCTTTTGGACATCAATCTATGATTACATATACCTCATTAGAAAACATTGCTTAATATTTAATAAAGCATTCATTTAGAAGAGCCTTGGAGCATACCTAAAGGGGATACTGGAAATATAGCCTTGATATATGCCAAGTCTAAGTATCTGACTAATTCAATAAAATCAATTGTCATTAAACAAGGTAGATTTGGAAAAGTTATGACTACATACAGTCATCTCATAAATAAGCACCTGAAAGGGGATAATTTAAAACTTGGATTCAACAAGCCTCATAGAAGTAACCAAATTAAAAAAATGCTTTATCAATTATCTGAAATTAAGGAAATATTTTATAAAAACAAGGAAGAAGGAGAGGAGGAAGAACTCTAACTTTCTAAATGCAAAGTATTATCATCTTCAAACTTATTTATACTTAAAACCACATTGCAAATATAAGTATTTGTGTGATAGAGTTCCACCTTTTAATCACAGCCTGCTTTAAGCATAAGGACTGTGATAACAATCACCTAATCTTAGATTTAAGAGTTTTACATTCCCCATAGTATATTTCTTGTTTTTTTCAAAATGTTTAAAGCAGTACTATGTGCTCTTGACTTTTCAGTGGTTTGTTTATATATTCGTTTATCCAGAAGTTGTTTTAAACTACCTGTAATGGGAAAAGTATCATGACAGGAGCTTGAGGTATAAAACATCTGCCTCTCTTTTCTCATCTGCCAGACTGCATGCACCTCGCTAAAAGATAAGACTGACACTTAAAGATAAGTAACAGAGGAAAAAAAAATATCCAATTACTGTCACAAGGACATATATAACTCCATTATTCAATACCAATGACAATAGAAGACAGTGGCCTAGGTGAGTGCTTTCAAAGCTTATGGCATATACAATCATCTATGCTGTTCAAAATATGTATGTCTTGGAGATTATGATATGATGAAGCCCTAGAATGCGTCCCTCAGATAATTCTGATGTTAGCAAATCAGGTTGGTAGAGGATGGAAGTGTGATACTGATCAGATGATATGGTATTTTTATTTCTTTTCCTGTAAGTCATTAGAAATTAGCTGCATTGCAAGAGCAGAAATAGAAAAAAAACAAAAATAGATGAAGAAAATAAAGGTTAAAGGAAAGTTTTCCTACATAAGGAAGGACTCCATGTGCTTTAAAAGGCAATAGTAACCCAGACTTAGTTCTATCCCCAAGAGCAGACTGCATGAATCATAAAGCAAAGGCTGTTTTAGACAAACAAACCCAAATGCTGCTCAGTGTGTGAGACTTCTGTGTATTCCCAATAGGTCTGTGCTCTGAATCTCTGCTTCGTATTCACTGAGTCTGTTTCGAGGATAACCTACCTCACTTCTGAATATGGCACATGGTAAGCTGTTTCCCTACACTACTAGCACATCAGCCTTGCAATAATCTCTTCTCAGAGTGCCTCACCCACAGTGACTGGAGTTTTCCACATGTGTTACAGCTGTAAGTGATACAGATTTACTGCTCAAAAATGACAGGGAAATTTGATTGTTAGTGTTTTGGCAAGAAATGAAGAGTCTTAGATACTACAAAATATTGAAATGAAGTCTATACATATTCTAGGTTTATTATATTTCAAAGAGGTATGTAAGCAGGTCACATATCAAACAGAGGGTATAATGTCTATATTATGCACCTGGTTAGGAAGTCTAAATTGGAGAACAGAATGGCAACTTTTTGTATAACTGTAGTTAACATGGTATTTTATTTGTTCGAGAACTTATGTAAGCCCTTAAGACCTGCTGAAATTTTAGTGGAGTAGAAAGTTGGAAGCATGACAACACAGAAATAATGTGTCATGGTTGGTCCCTGGGAACTTATTATATCAGGTTTTAGTTAAAAGTCTTGATGTCCTGTGTCCTAGGAATGTATCATATAGTCTCTATAAAATTCAAAAATCAAATAGAAAGAAGTTTGTCTTCCTGTGTGTTTAAAGCCCAGGGTGATAGCTGAAGCAAGTGGGAATTAAAGACAATGGTGCCCCTTGAGTCCTAAGGGCTTGTGTGACTATTATGAAAAGAAGCCTGGCCTGAAGGGAGGATAATATATAGAAAGTTCTAAGCCAAATTCCCGGCTCTGCTTAGCATTCATGATGGCGCCTTAGGAGTGTCACTAAAAGTTATGAGGCATCAGTTTCTAACTGTAGATTAAAAACGGATGTCTACTTAGTCAGTAAATGACATGCTGTAAGCATGTGACTTTTAGTGTATGGAAATATTCTAATTTCAGTAGCACTAAATGACCTCCTGCACTGAATGGGAAACCGCACTGAATACGTATCCAAGCTTGGAATAAATGACACTTGTCAGAGTTGTTTTGGAAGTTCAGAATAAGAAAAAAACACGCAGCTTATTGAGTGTCTTTGATGAGAAATGTATGGGATACTGAGCACTTTGCTTCCATCTTCTCTTTATTCCAAACAATGAATTTATGTAATAGATATTAATCTGTCAATTTTATAGATTAAAATATTGAGACCCAGAAATTTGCACAGTCAAACTTAATTTGTATAATGATACAATCACAAATCCTGACTCAAAGGTAAAACACATAGAAACTCCTAATACCCCTAAATTTAGATTAAAGATTTCTCACTTCTTTGTGTATGTGTTCTGGGGATTGCAAGTTCTCATGTATAGTAATAAGCACAAGCACTCCCATCCAGCTATACCCCAGGTCTAAAGATTTCTTATACTTTGAGAGCTTCTCATAAATCTACTGAGCTACATTTTCAATGAATTATTTTTATTTGAGAACTTAATTTTGAAAATTGTACACTCTGCCTTTGTGGTTCAGTAATATGCATATGTTAAACATTTTATGTTTCATTTACTTTTAAAAGCACAATTTTTTCTTGACTTACTGCATTCTCATAAAGAAGAAAGCACAACAATTATGTACTTGCTTCATTGAAGAATACAAATATGAATAATGTGAAAATATTTGTGCAGCTTGGAGGTGTGTTATGATGTGGCATGCTTGACTCTTCATTCCTAGTCTACATTGTTTCATTAAAGAGTAACGAAACTAAAAGAATTGTCTGACATCCAAGAAGGTGGGGTACATTGAAAACAATTAAGTGGGATCAGAATAGCAAGTCACTTCGCAGTAATAACCCACTGAAGTTCTCCTGTTCGTAATTGTCTTTATTTGTAAAATAAAAACAATTATACTAGCTCTATCTGTTTCTCAGAATTGACTTCATAGAACATAAGAGCAATTGCATATGTTTTTAATATTTGTGAAGTATTTTTACATCTTTTATACCCTATCTTTTATATATTCATGTTATTTATACTTTATGACAAAGTCAGTCATAAAAGTAATCATGGAAATGAATGAAATAAACTCACGATTTGAGTATACTAAATCAGTTAAAATGATTGAATTTCAAGGCCTACCTCAACACAGGCTAAATTTCCTGTCTGTAAATAGTAGTGTTGAACCTTAAAAACAAAACAAAAAAATACAAACATGACAGAAAACAAATATTCTCACCACCTCAAGAAAGGAGAATATTAGAGAGAAAGGAAGGGAAATAAAGAAACTACAAACATTGAAATGAAGGTCTTAATGTTCTGAGTGCAAATGGTCACACTTAGAAGCCTCTTCTTTGCTTAGAGAAGTTGAGAACAGATTGTAACCGTCAAATGTGCAGTGATATTATTTTCTGTTTCTCTTGTCAGAAGGGATTCAGTCTTTGAAATATGTCTGGCCAAACTGCAGATTTCAGTTTCATGATTAATGAACTAAATTACGTTTTATTTCTTAAATGTGTTGAGGATTCATCCTGTGGTCTTCCCCCGATCTTGAGGATTAGAAGGCTGAGAGGCACATCTGGCTACAGACAGGCAGCTCTCTGGGTGTTCTCTCTCTCCTCCTCTAAAAGGAGGCTGTGTGGGGAACTGCAGAAACTTTCATTGGGCAAGTGTGGTCCTTTAATACTCAAAAAGGTGCTCATTCTGTTGTTTTTAATGATAAAGAAAAATATTAATTTTTAAGATATATAAATATGTCTAATTCATAATTTAAAATTTTTACTCAGCATAGATTTATATCACTATTAATTCTCTCCTAAATAAGATGTTTGTATTCATAAGATGCCAACTAGCCTTGGAATGATTTTTAAATGGACTGTATGTATAATAACAATTAATATCTTCCTTATAACTTTCACTTTAAATAAAAGTTTATGTCTAGTGTAAATGTGCTAAATTGATTTTTTTTTTTGATACATGCTGCTTCTTCCACTGTCAAAACATATCACTGGGTCCTGGAATCTGCCACTATGAATATCACTTTACACTGTAGAAAGGAACATATGAATCTTTCCACATTTAATTTTTAAAAATCAAGACTCAAATTTCTACAATAATAGAAAAATTTTTGGTCCTTACTTTGTGAGTCCTTTGTTATCAAGCATGTAAAAACTTGATGTTGTGAGAATAGTTCTCTAAATATAGTCTAGACACATCCTTTAGGTATTAGGCAGGCTTTTCCAGTTTCAAAAGGAGACATGCTCATGTCTAGGGAAGGCTAACTAGAACAGGCAGAAAAGAAAAGAAACTGTGTATTCTGAAGGTCTTCAGGGCTGGAGATACCTCGGTGCTGGAGAAAGCTGAGAGGGGACTGTGCTGGCCAAGACTTGTGTAACCATTGGGAACTTTCATTTGTTGTTTGCCTGTTTATTTGTTTAAGTTTCCTGATGAGAACAGTGGACTAAATGTTTATGTTTTCTTATTTGGAGGAAACAGGATACTTGAAAATGGGATTAAAATTTCTTTACTGATTAAAGAACAATCAGTCATCAAGGATGTTAATACAATATAATCAAAAATCGTGTAAACAGAACTAAAAAGGAAACACTTTAACGCCAAAATATTAACTGGATCTACTTCAGAGTGGTGAAACAGCGGCAACTTTGCTTTTACATTTGAATTATTTTTTAGACAATGTCATTTGAATTTTTAATGTAAATCAACATAGTTTTCTTAAATGAGTTTGAGCCCTACTTTGGTGTTATTCTTACAATAAAATAAAATACTTGCAGCCAGAAAGCACAAAAATAGTAGAGACACTGTATACAAAAAAGTCTACATTTATTTAATATTTAGGGCACATCCCCTACCCCAAAAGTCTGCAGCCTCAGAAAACTTTCAAGGCACATTAACAATCCTAAAATATTTAGAAAATAAACAGTATTGATGGAAGCACTGGTTGTTTTTAGAATGTGTAGAGAGGAAAGGAACTTACAGAAAGGGGTTTATAGGGAATAGAATTAAATACAGCTCTCATGAGGACGTGTCTTGGGAATGATGCCTTTGAAAGTAGCATGTGTAGATTTCCAAAGGGGGACATGGAGCAAGGATGTTCCATATGAGAACTTGAGAAACAGAGCAGTTAAGCACACAGGAAATACACTTATTTAACTAACATACAAAGGAACAGTAGCAAAACGGTTTCCACTTGTGCTTGGATGTGTGGACAGGGAAAGTGCTGAGACAGGATGGAAGAAACTGTGGAGAATGATTTAAAAAATAAAACAGAATAAGGAATTCATCCTTAATGTTGAAAAGGCTGAAACTTAATTGTGAGTCTAATGATGTGTAGAGCTATGATTTTTCAACAGTGTATTCAACAATGGAAAGCCCATCATTAGATCACTTGATAAACATGCCTTAAGGATTTTTACATACTCTATTCATCTTGTCACCTGCACATAAGGGAAGATAAGCAGGGTGCAAGGAGAAACAACAGGATAGAAAGGTGAGGCATCAGTATGGTATTTTTAAAGGAGATGGGTCCAGGTGTTTTTAAAGGTAAACTTGCTGGGAATTAGAGATGGGGCAGAGACAGTTATAAAGAAGAGAAGAGTTGGGGATTGGCCTGAAAGGCCTGAGTTTTGCACCCACATGTTGCCATATAGGAAAACAGGAAAATCTAACCAGGGGATCAAAGGTAAGGAGTTTCATGCTTTGTTCTTTCTGAGACTGCAGTACTTTTGTGTTACTGGAACAGAAATGTCAGATAGGTAACTGCGTATTTGACTCTGTAGCTCCAATGAGAAGTCTTATAGCTATGAACAGGGAAAAATAATATACAGATGGTTATTGAAATGATGGCTCCAGGCAAAAAGCATAGCATGGAAAGAAGAGAGTAAGGTGCTTAGTACTTTTAAGCAAATGAGAAAGGCATGCGATTAAAGGTGCTCCCTAAGCATTAATCAGGACAGACAACCATTTGACAGCTGTCCCAGTGTTACACAGCTGCTGTGATCCACACAGATAGTTATGAAAGTAACACTGACAAAATGGAAAAGAAAGTCAGAATGCACATAATTATTTAGTGTTACTTCCTAGTCTGGAATAATTGTGCTGCATGAAGACAGCACGGTGTACGGGGTTCAATGTCTATTCCAGTAGATCTTTCAATTCCATGTATTTATTAATTACTGAAAAAAAGAATAGAGGATAATGAGCAATCTTCCAAACCACAATCCCCAAAGAGTTTCTAACTGGGCTATTAAAAAGAATTAGCAGAGGCCAGGTGTGGTGGCGCATGCCTATAATCAAATCCTAGCACATGGGAGTTAAAAGTAAGAGAATCACTGTGAGTTCAAAGCCAATCTGGTCTACATAATGAGTTCCCAGGGCTACATAATGAGACCCTGTCTCAAAAACTAAAATATTAAAGGACAAAATGAATCAGGGAGAAGAAAAACACATGTAGGTATCTGGTATGATGTATATAATTGAGCCCAATAGTCCTTTCTTTCAGAAGAGGCTAGAAAAAATATATAAGGGTTGTCTACATTCCAGCACAGAGAACTTGGATTGTTGAGACAGAGTACATACGAAGAAGAAAAGGTATAGTAGACAAGGACAGGAGGATAGAACACTGACTCCCTCACCTCCCACCAGGCCCAAGCCAATTCAACCAAGCCCTTGGCAGAGGAGCACGGAATTTGTATAAAAATTGCATGGAAATTGGAGAAAATGCAGTTCTTTGCATGTACCTAGTGCTGGCTAGACACTTTGCCCATAGCCGAGTTGGTTGACCTTAGCACATCCTGGCTCAGGTTTTGATTGAGTTGGGCCCTTTGGCCTTGAAGTTATTTTCTGGAGTCTCCTTTGAAAAGATTTGGCCTCCTTATGTATACTTAGAGTAACTGGGAGAACGCCCATCTGTTTTTATGCTTATTTATAACTACACCACTTCCCAACACTGTGAGGTCCTTTAAAAGATAATGACAAGGGTGATGATGAGAAATTAACTGAATGGGGTGAATGTTCTCATTCTCTGACAAACGCCTGTGGGAAGGTGATTTCCCCTCAGTTCTGGTCCTGTGTGCTTCTGCTTCTGGTGAACACTACAGCTCAGATTATCTTTAAAAGTATGTCTTCCCCACATCTATACTAACACAAGGTCTTTACTCAGACACCTTGCTGCTCCCAGGGATGCCTCATTTCGGCCCATCTCTCACCACTCCATCTCACCACTACCAGATAAAAGGAGAAGTAAACGAATTCTGAAATTTATAGAAAGGGTTAAAAGTTAAGAATTTATCATTATCTGTCCTTAAGTCCTTGAAACTCTTGACCATAAAGGGAGGATCACTGGAGGCCATGATCAGATTTATGAATTAGAAATGCTTTCAGTTATTCAAATTTCAAGTTCACACAAGATTCGGGACAGTTTTCTTTGGGGAAAGAGGACTACCCTAACTGTAGGGTACCAGATTTTCTGTCCTATGTGAAAACTCTAGATACTCTGATGATTGCTATGGCCGTTTTGTGGTATCTTACTAATACCAACCAGATCTCCATTTTTCAGATCTGGGCCTTCTTTCCTTTAGCACCTGCAGTGCATATGTGTGTGTGTGTGTGTGTGTGTGTGTGTGTGTGTGTGTGTGTGTGTGTGTGTGTTTCCCACGGGGTCCCACTCTATGTGAAGCAGTCCAGTAACACTTCATGTTATTGAGGTTTCCTATGTTTTGCTACTTAGGTAGAAGGATCTTACAGCCCATTTCTCCTGGCCTATTTTGGGGGTTTCTAAAGGCAAGATACCTCCCCACCTTTGCCTTGGAGGATTGCACCCCCTATTGGAGGGAAAATGCAAGGAGGAGCCTGTCACATTAGGCTAGCTGGTTCTGCACTCCAAAAACTGCACAGCAGAGACTTTTTGACTAACAGGAGGAGGGCATGGAGTTGGAATGGGAGGGTTTGTATCTTTGCCTGGACAGAGACAAAAACAGCTAAAAGCAAAGACACTGCAGGCTGTGTTTTAAAACTTAAAATTTTTTGCTGAATTAATTCCTCTTTTAAATACATACACACAGAGACACACAGACACACACACACACACACACACACACAGAAGTGAGGCACAGAAGGAGCATGCTGTTGGTAATGTCTGGGAATCTCACTCTTGAGATTCTATATATTTAGTCTTTTCCACTTAAGAACATTTCCAATCACTTTCAAATAACTCCATGAAAGCCAATGAAATAGGACTTGAAGGTATCTTTGTCCCTTTCTATAACCTAGATGTATCCCAGGGATACTAATTTACACATATATTACAAATTATTTCCTCATTTTAAACTGAGCTGGGTGGAGTCAATAATCATAAAAATAAGCTCAAAGTTCTCAGGAACTAAGACTTCCTTATTCTGCGCTGTAGCATAGGAAGTTTGGGATACCTCGTACCCAAGAACGTATTGTGATCATAAATCAGACCCTTATCCCTGCATTTGAGGACCCCAGAGATGACAGAATTCTTAAGATTTGTACTGTTCTTGGACTCTTCTTAAAATACACTGTGTGTTTTATTTGAACATAGTTTTAGTTTCTTTCACAAAATTCCTTAACCAATCATCAATAGTGCCTTAATCCCTCTCCTCTATTTTACAGAGGCCACCACTCCTGTAATCAGCTTCTCACATACTTTTCTTTTTCATTAAGTGGTTCCAGGGTTGGGGCAGTACAGTAATTTTTAAAACCTTACATCAAAATTGATCGTGCTCTGCAAGAGCATTTCTCTGACATTGCTTTCCTGCATTAGACAACTGATGCCAAAAATCTACTACTATTCAAAATCACAGTAGAGGCATCTTTCTCGGGAACTTCCACTTGAAAACAAACCAGCTAACCTAAAAACACCTACGACTATTTGCAACTTTCTCCAATATCTGCACTTAACACTGGTTTAACAAGAAGCGGCACTTCGAGAAAAGGAGGCTATGGTGGTTTGTTGATATTTTTATTACTGTTTGAAAATATTGGTTTTCAATTGAGAGTTGTTAGCCTGTGTACTGAGGTTCTCAATGTTCCAAGAATCAAAATTCCCGTGCATAGTTAACAATGCCAATGAACCTTCCTCCTTCCTTTACTTGTTGAAGAGGGAGTTGCCAGACAGGAAACTCATGGAAGTGGGACCCAGCAAAGTAAAACTGAATTAGACAAGTAGAGGTGAGCCACACTGTCATGCTTTGCAAACGGCTCTGTAAATGTTGGGACACAAAGAATTGGGCCCTTGGTAAGAAAAAAAAAAAAACCTATTTTTTTTTTCCTAAATGCTTCTAGTTCTGAAGGGCCTTCTAAGTAAGATTACAAAGACTTGTATAGAGTTTGCTGAGCTCCATACTTTATTTTTCTTTAGGGAGGAGAGCATTGCCTCCTGCCAAACTCTTCAACTACTTGTCCCCTCAAGAAATAGCAATGCAAAATGTATCTCTTTCCCTACAAATAACCTTCCAGTTTCAAAGAGTTGTTCTTCATATGGATTCTGCTGGCTATTTTAAAGGGTTAATAAAATGAACAACATACAAAGAGGATGTTACCTGGGTCTGGAGGATCGCTGGGATCACAACATTGGATCCTCGGGTACCAATGTTTGCAACAATTGGGTCCCTGGGTACCAAAGTACCCGCAGTCTACACCAGGAAGGAGGCTTCCAGAGATTTGGGATCTGCTTTGGTGGAGGCCCGCTGGCAACTGCAGTGAGCCGTAAATATCGTACAGGGAAAAGATAGCCTTTAAACTAGAACATTTAATTGGTCTAGGGACCCTCATAGTTGAAAATCTACAGCTGTCATTTAGCGCACGGGGGTCTCTGATGCAACTGTGGGCCTGCCTGGCCAGCTTTCAAAACACTGATGGGGGAGAGCAGAGTGCAATAGAAACGCGTCATCCCACTGTTGTTTTACAAGGGACTGTTTTCGTAGAGGGCATGAGGGGGGTGACATCTTGCTGGTTTAGGGATGTTTGATTCACTCTTGCTGTAAAATATAAACTAATGACCCTGGGAAAATAAAAGAATTACCCTACCAGGACCTGTGTGAGTGACCCATTGCGGCCGCTGTAGCGCTTTATCCTGAGGACCAAGCTCAAAGAAATTTCTCCCACTGCGCAAAGTCTGAGTCTAGGGAGAGATGCTATTCGTTTTGGAAAGGGTTTCATGGAGAAATGATGGTGGGAGCAATGACCCCTAGAGCAGGTTATCTGGAGTGCCAGGGAGTCTGGTCAGCCTGGATCCATGGCCCTTAACGGCCCACCTCTCTGACATTTCAAACTCCAGCTTGTCCTTTAGCCCCCCAAAGGCTTAAGTTACCGAACTGCCTGCTTCTCCGTTTTAAGAAGAGACCACCAGACTCCTCGCCCCTGCGTGTAAAATAAATAGAATATACATCAGTCTCCACTTAAGGCATGGCGCTTTGTGGACTGCGTGACCCCCTTGCTCCTGGATTTCACACCCTCCTCCCATGAAGACAAATATTTCCAGGCCATCTTCAAAAGGGCACGGTTTATTATCTCCCTTTTGAATTGAGAAAATTGAGGCCTGAATTCAAATTCTGAGTACCAGCATGGGACAGAAGTCCCAGGGTGGTGCCGCTTAAGACACTTCTGGCTCCATAACTATTGCAAAATGAGACGCTGGGGTGGGGTGGAGGTTGATAATATTTTGATGCGTATTCCAACTGGGGAGCGCCCTAGAAAATGTTCCGGCTCTCCTGGGCGTTCCTCTGGCGAAAGAAATTGGGGAGTTAGGCCAGCAAGAGTGCAGTTGGTGGATGGGGGACTATCATTCGCACTGACTTTACACCTCTTCCCTTTGTGACAAATCGATTTCCCCCGCCGCTGTTTCACATTTGCATCCCGCGGAGCCCGGGCCCAGCTGTGTCGATCCAAACTTAGCTGCCTCTGTTGAATGTGTGCGCGCGCGCGCGTGTCTAATTGACTTTCCGTCTACCTTTTTATGACTACATGTGTTTCCAACAAAAGGTCTTATTAGGACAATCTGGTTTCACTAATTTAGAGGTTGGGAACGTGGACGGCAAGTGGGGGTTTTGTTGTTGTGTTTTGGTTTGGTTTGGTTTGGTTTAGTTTACAGAAGTTGGAATTAAGAAGTTGACAGCAGGACGCACTGTCCTCCCAAGAGTAGGGTATGCCTGTTTTTACTACCAGTTCCTCCTTCCTCTCTCTCCCCAGTTACCCCTGCTCTGCCATCACACCCATTCGTTCACCACCACATTATATTCCTAACAAGGTTAAAGAATCCAAAATTTTGAAAAAAAAAAAAAAAACACACACACACACAAAAAAAAACTCCACGGAGCTGGGAGAATCAAGAAGAAAGGAAAACGGAGTGCGAGCCAGCTGAGGATGGGTCGCTGATGAAGAGCAGCAGGGAGGTCAGCGGGAAGTCCTTCCTTTACAATAAATTATTCCTCTTCTCTACTCGAGACTAGGTAGAAACCCAATGTTTGCAAAATTAAGAATCTAATATTGGAGGCATAAGTAAAATCTAATGTTTAATTTCCTCTGGATAGAAAATTTAGAAAAGGCAGGTTTCTATATACCCGCAAAAGTCAAGGACACCCACTTGTTGTTTCCCATTTCTTTGAAGGATATTATCCTTTTCCTCTCTGGGCACCTGACTCCCAGTGGCTTTCTCCATCCTTTGTGACCCCTGATGGGAGCTCTCAATCCCATGCAGCCAGGATCTCTGCTATAGCTCTCCTGTGCCCCACACTCCCTTCTTCCCTCACCTATAGTAGAAGTCCCACTGTCCAACTCAGGGTCACCCCACAAGTCTTAATTTCTAAGTAGCTCACAACTTCCTCTTCAAGTCTAATCAGAGCCTAAGAACTAAGGATGAGGGTTCCCTGGGGTGCTTGTTTTACTTTTCAGATATTAGATTCTTCTGCTCTTGTGCCCTAATGGAGAAGAGGAGGTTGGGAAAACATTGCTTATAACAGCAACAATTTGTTAGCATGGCCCTACAGGCCATTTTTCTGCAAAGCCAAGCCTGCCCTGAGTGTTGTTTTCTTTATTTCTCTGTCAGTCCTTGGGTGCTATTCACTTATTCCTCATCACCTCCCTCTACATTGTGCATCCTCTCCCTGGCTAGCTTTCAGAGCTTCAGTTTCTTTTCTGGGTCCTCTCTCCATAAAGCTCTACTCTTTACAAGTATAAAATGAGGTTGTATTTCATGCAGGTAAATTCACAGGGTTCCTTTCTCTAGAGACAAATGGTCCCCAACTCAGCTGAAAACCTTAAGCTTGACTTTGAGCTCCCTAGAGGATTCTCCATGCATGATGTGACTTTGGTGTCTCTAGGCCTGGGTGTTGCAAAAGTCATTCCCCAGTCCCAAGCAGTGCTCCCTCCCCACCCCCAGCAATACTACAGGATCTCCCAATCTGCTCCACAGTGGCTACCTTAGCCCAACTTCTCTGTATACCCCTTATAAGACTACTACAAATCTAGGACCCCATTCTCTTATGGTCCCCTAAAAAAACCCAAGCAATTCTTTCCATCACCCTCCAGCCCTCTAGTATCTGGTATTCATTGCCACCTACCTGGGCCCTGGCTTACTGACCCCCAGCTTTGGTTTGGCTTTCTCTGCACCAGCCTTTTCTTGGAGTAAAGCAATGCTAGCTCCCCTTTCCTGCCTACCCTGGTCTTCCAGATTACAGTTTCTTTTAGGCCTTGCTTTCTGTTGGGGGCCTGAGTCAGGGCCTCCAAACTTCAGTTCTTCAAATACTGATAAATGCTGTGAATTTGGTCATTAATAAACCGTGGTGAAACTGTAATGTGTCAAAATTGCAGACTAGGTGAAGTTGGGTTCAAAATACTAACCTTAGTTTTTGTTTTGCATTTTCCTTGTGAAAGGTCTTTAAATAATTATAGTATTTTGTAGGACATTTTGTTGTGTAAAGTACCTACAGACACTTATTCTATGGATACTGCTATGGACAGCAAAATCAGTCTCCCCAAGCACCAAAACCCTACCTAAAATGACTCTGCCTCTGCACCTAATCTTTATCCAGGGTCTGGGGACACTATCCCCCCGCCATTGCTCAAACTTGGATTAGTTTCTTTGGTGAATGGCCAGACCAAACCTCTTCAGTCAGCTCTTGGGGCTCTCAGAGGACCCAGTTCACACGGAGTTGATTGGCCCCAGATTCTTGCCATCTAAAATCACTTAGGTGTGACCAGGACTGAACCAAGGCCCACCCCCTGTAGCCAGCTTTGTAAACCTGGTTCCCAAGACTGTGCCCAGGCCCAGTCTCCAACTGGTTTTGATGCCAGTTTTCTTTGAATGTGTTTTTTAAAACTTATTTGGATGTCTGAGTTGGGCAGTGTTTTGTGAAAATTATGGAATTCTGGAGGGCCCTTGCAGTTTTCAAATTTCATGAAAGTACAATCAGTGCACAATGATATGGAAAGAAGACATTTTAGAACTTCCTACTGGATTCAGACTCCTGTAACCTCCAGGAGAGAAGGGAATATCTGTATTCACCTGGGATGAGCAGGGTTGACAGGTTTGCTAAATACTCAGGAGCCAAGGCGTATACATACAGTCATTTGTAAAGGCAAAGCTGATAATTCGAGATGAGCTTTTCGTGGGGAGGGGGCAATAGCTGGTGAAGACGGGTAAGGCAGCTTGTATGGGGATTCTTCTGGAGGTCTAGGGGTCAATAGGCGGCACTACTCTAAGACTTGGGCCTGAAAGCCCAGGATCCTCTGGTCTACTTAGTGTGGGATCAAGCCGGGTAGGATTTTACTCCTAGAGGACATTCTCCTAGCTTTAACAGTTTTTGCACTAGACAGACTTGCGACTTGGTCTCAACCTGGTTTACAGTTAAAAGTGACAGCTGGGGGCAGAGAGGAAACCTGGGAGCCTGAGGCTGGACTTTCCTCCACTGCTCTGGATTTTTCCCCCAGCCTGGGATGCCCGCACTGGGTGCGCATCCTGAGCGGTGCCTGCCTGCTCTCTGAACGCAATGCCTTCCTCTCAACTCCGCCAAAACTTCTCGGAAAAAGCGCTCCCAGCCCTGCCGGGCATCCTTTACCACTGTTTGCCTAATCAGAGCTGATTGTCCAGTGTGCGCTCGGATCAGTCAGCTCTACTACCCTCGTGGGCGCCCAGCCTGCGGGATTTTCTGGCCAGGTACTCGCCAGACGTCGGGATGCGGCCACGCAGCTGGAGGCAGTCGGCAGCCTCAGGGTCCCTTTCTGGGATTTCAGGGCCTCCGAGCATCCCCGGGCCTCCTAGACTCTCTCCAGCGTCCGCTTGGGTTACACCCTTGGCGGAGTCCTCTATTTCTCATCCGCTTTTCTCCGGATCAGCGCTCAGCCACGTTTCAAAGGACTCTCAGTCACCTTACCTTCACCTCTCCCCAGAATCTCTCGACTTGCTCCCCTAAGCCTAAAACGCGCTCCGGCCGCTTTTCCGGGGCCTCCACCCGCAGTCCCCAGCACTGAGTCCCCAGGGCACGCGCCCGTCACTCACTGTCCTGCTGCGGGGTGTCGCTGCCGCTGGTGAGTCCCGGCGACTCCAGGAGGCTCCGACCCGCCTCGCCCACACTTTCGTCTGCCTGTGCGGCCACCATGTCCCCGGCTTCCTCCAGGTCTAGCAGGTGACTGACGGAGAAGTTCTTTTTGGCCTGCAGGGTGTCGAGGTTGCCCGGGCTGTCCAAGCGGCCGCCCAGCGCTGGTTGCCGCTCCAGAACGTGCCCGTAGCTGGAGGTCATGGTGTCCCCCTCCAATCCCACCCACCCCCCTCTTCCCGCTCGAATCAACACCAAAGGCTGTGGGCGCGAGGGGGGAGAGGAGCAGAGAGGGGAAGAATGAGGGGGGAGTGGAGAG